>OY796882.1:49322659-49932702 GCA_963680785.1 Diplosoma virens | reverse complement strand
CGGTGGTTTGTAGACGTTGACTATTTTATAGCCATCAACGTCCACACACAACCACTCGATCTCCGATGTTGGTGGAGATTGGTTCAAAAGCATGTATCTCAGTCGCTCGTGGACAAACGTGGCAAGGCCATGCTTCCTGCTTAAAGAAGACCCAGTTAGTTGGTAGTTTGGTAGTACCAACTTCTCTGCATCAGTGCAGTGGGTCTCCTGCAGTAGGATGACGAGTGCCTCAGACTGCATAGCGAGATGATGAAGAACGTTCATCTTGCTTGCAGTGAGGCCTTCGATGTTCAGCTGAAGAATAGTGGGTCTTCGGAACTTGTTGGCAATGTGCCCTGAAAAGGGCAGTTTTATCTTAACATTGCCCCGTCCTGAAAAGGACGTTTGCCGATTAGCAGACCCACACTGAACATCGGAATGGGTGGATACCCTTCCGTTTTGGTAGGTTCGATTTCGGTCTGTCATTTTTAGAATTTCAATGAACAGACTTACTCACGGCCCAGGCTGCGTGAAAGCACCTACCATCTGGGCCAAACAAAACATATGATTTATGAAAAGAGAAATATGATAGTACTTCAAAAATAAACAGCCAAAATTACTATTGTCTTTCAAAGTTATTTGATGTCTTAACTGAGGAAAGGTTGGTAGCCAAATGAAAAGAAATATGAAGCTTACTGCAAGTATTGAACAACCAAATTGTCAAAATCACTCAAGAGAAAGAAACAAAAATCAATTGCAACTATTAACTAAGGCAGAAATCTTGCACTTAAGAAATGATTATAAAAATACAGAGCTTTGCTGTAACATTGGTAGATAATCAATCTATTGCTGTCTTTTCACAGTCTAAAAATACACTTACATTTCTACTACAAATTGCAACTTGCTTCAAAACATTTGTAAATATTGCATGCTATTTGTAATATTGTATATGTGACAATCACCAAATATTTTGGATATTGTTTGTATACTGTCCTTATCAAAACTAAGCTAATCTGTATACGAGTGTTGTCTTTGTTTAGCTTGCAGAAAACCAAACTTTCACAAAAACCAGGAATGCTGAACTATGCGTAAAGGTAGCTAATTGATTTACTGTATGTTACTTTAACATGAAAATCAATTAGTTTGAATCACTATATTCAGGTAGTGAATGTAACCTGAATATAGTCATTAAATCCATTTGCAAGTTATAGCACATTATGCCACAATATAATATTTTAGATCTAATATCACTGTTTGTCGTTTTTCTCTTAAGTTTTTGGTCATTGTTTCTATTATTATTTTATTTTTTGCAGTCTCTATTATTGGCAACTTCCAAAAAATACTATATCTAGTGCATTGTATGATTTTGTTTGCAACTTGGAGTTACCTCATAAAAAGTATATTAGACGAGTACTCTAAGCAAGAATTAGTGAAAGATGATGTTTGTTCCAAGTGCTATACAGGTATAGTCAAACTGGCCAATGCGCAGCGAAAACGCGGAAAATTTTAACTTTTGATTAAATAGCTTGCTTTATGAATGCAATGAAGCCGTGAATTTAACTTATTTTATTTAACAATTTATTGACGTGTTTAAAAACAATATATTTTTAAAATTTAACTTCCGTTTCCGGAGCCGGCATGGCTTTTTACGAGATACGGGTAATGCGCCAGCGATTGCGGTAATGCGCAGGCGATCGCGGTTATTGCGCATTTTTTGTACTTTAAATGTTAGACAATCATAACTTAGGTGGAATGATTTAAAAAATTTTAAACATGGAAAGGACTACCTGAGGGGGGGGTTAAAGGGCCAAAGTCCACCAGTTAAACAAAATAAAAATAGCTTTAAAATTTTTTTTTGCGATTCAAAAATTTGTCTCAATTTTTCTTGCTGACCTCTCCTTTCACATGTTGTTTCTGTTTCATCAACGCATTATATACAACTGGAAGGGAATAATTAAGTGCACTGATCATAGGACAGAATTCTCCGTTCCTGGTATGAAACTACATCTCTAAATAACCTATTGCATAGTTCATTATTTTTAAATCTATTCGATTATTTATACTAGCAACGAGCCTAACCTGCTTTTTCCTGGTATAATTAGATTCAAATACGGTTAAGGCAGGCATAGAAATAGTTAGGCTACGCATGAAACCCCATAATGAATAAAAGATTTTTTTGTGATTATAAAAAAAAAAGAAAAAAAAAGTTATTGGAATTCTAATAAAGTTTTGTTGTTTTAGAGAAGTGTTCGATCAGAGAAGAATAACGCTATATTAGTTTTGAAGAACAAATTCAAATTGACAATGAAGATTAGAGGACACTTAGATTATTATAGATTACGTTGATTCAGCCTCTTGTTATTCGTAGTGGTCTGCTTTTTACAGATATCAATTTATTTCAGAATTTAGTGTGTTTTATGTTGTCCCGTTGCGCGTCATTAAGTAAGCAGTAGTTTACGAAAGCTAATGCAATTAAATAAATTTTGATCAACTTCAATGCATTTTTTTTTGGTTCATTTCTGAAGAATTTTCATGCCAGTTGTTGTATAGGCCTATTGCTCAAAATTTTTTTTCTTGTCCACTGTTGATTTTCCCGATATGCTTCCGGTGATGCCAAGATATAGCTGTCCGGTTAAATTTTATTATTTGGATTTTTGTTTATTCATTCATTTCGATATAAATACTGTAATATGTAAATATGCTAACTAAGAATTTCAAGCAGAGAAAAGTGTAGTAAAATTTCTTTTCCAAGGATACAACAATTTGACCCAAGTAACTTTTAAACCGCAACCATGTTGATGCGGCGCCATCAAAATGGCGCTCTTAACCACTCGACCAGGTTATATAAACTTTTGTAATTCTTGAAAAATAATTGTCATACATAAGGATAGGCTACTTAACCTTTTTCTCAATTTTTTTGTTACTAATTAAACAAGCAAAACATCTCATTGAAATTTTGTTTTCGTATCTAAAAACATCTAATTCTCCAAATAGAAATACTTTAAATATAATTTCAGAAAAAAAAATCATCAAACCCTAAAGAAATCTCTGCTCTTCCCTTGTCCTTAATCATGAACATCAAATCATAGAACTAAGTTTACTGTTTCTGACAAAAGATGCGAGTTGGAAGCACGTTGATGCTATTATGCACGATCGGGTTTAATTCAAAAAAAAAAAAAAAAACGATTGAAGTGAAAGATAGAAACAGAGTTAGTTTTAGAGAGAAACTAGTTGATTGAAAAAAAACTAAGCTCTTCTCAAGCTTCTTAACAAATTAAAAAAATTTTTTTTAAATTTTGGGCTCACAACTTCAATTTGCGCAGGTTTTTTCTTTTTTTATCTCTTAGAGCAACTAGTTTTCTTTCTTTTTCGCTCTCACTCCAATTGGTTTTTCTTTAAATTACACTTGACCATTATGCGCATTGGACAAAATATAATGAAAAAAATATGGGTAAAGAACATCTTTTTATAAGAGAAAGAGAAAACATTTTTTTTCGCTGTTTTTTGTTCAGATATGTTCTTGACCATTAGTAGACTGGCTAGAAACTATAGATTACATTAAGTGTTCAGTATATTTCATGATGTAAGCAAAGTTAACAGGTTGAAGGGCAAAGTTAAAAGTTAAAAAAAATGAAGCGATTTGAAGAACGTATAGTTTAATGTCAAAAAACACTTGGATTCGCTTGATTTTGATACTGACACTTTTTAAAGATATAAGATAAATGCTGGAGTAATTTTTTTTTTTTTCTTTTTTTTGTTTGTTTATTAAAAAGCTTCTGCGCATTAGGCGGTAAAAAATGGGTAGCTGCGCATCGCCCAGTTTGACTATATATCTCATTTAATAATTATTCTTATTTTCAAGACGTACAATAATTATATTTTGTTTTCTTCCTATTGTATAATTTCATAATATAGCAATGAATTTGTAGGATTTTCTCAACTGTTTTTCTCAAAGTAAGAATACTTGGCTTTCCCACCATCAGAACTTAGTACTTCTTAATTATAATTATGATTGTTGAAAGAATTCTTCGAAAATTTAAGTATGAGTCAACCTGAAAATCTGTTCTTTTTGAGTTAGATTTGTGCTGCTATATAATTTAACCTTTAGCAAACAGTTTATTGATCATTCCAGGCAAGCAAATTTTAAAGCAGGTAAAAAAAATATTCAGCATCTTTTGCTAATCACATATAATCAGCTGATTGTATAGCAATTGCATTTCTGCAATCAGTTCAAAGTACCATTTTGATCAAGTATTATACTTAAAAACAGCTTAATTAGGTCAATTCTAATCAATCCATCCACTGCACAAAACACAATCAATTAATCAATTTAGCTCAAAGATAGAAGAATATTCTCGTATGCAATTGTGAACAAAGTATGCCAATGTGTTTTAATGTGCTTATATAAATAACAAACATTTGAACATTTTCAATAAAAACAATGAATGCATAGTACAGTAGTAGGACTATTATCTCTTTCCATTTTCAAACAACTGGCTAAATTTTCTCACCAAAAATGAAAAAAGAAATCTCATACTGGTAGTTATGGATTTGTAATTAAATTTTGGAAAACAATCACCACTTTCCATGATAAAATAGACAGTATAGATGTTTTGTTAGCAGAGCTAAATTAGTGCAATTATTGATGATTAGCAATGCTGGTAAACGTCGGTATCTATCATTCATAATATTAGCATTTTACAGCTTTATGACAAATAAATTCTTGTATCAATTTATAATTACGTTTTTTATTTTGATGCTCTGTATCATTTAAAAATGCTTTGTCATTTTTAATGAAATAAAATTGCTTTAAATTAAAATTTGTTGTTTTTTCATATTTTGCGCCCCCATTGAAATTTACTACACCCATGATATTTGGTTGGGGGTTTTGAAAAAAAAACATTTTTTTACTATGAACATCGAAGCATAAAATTTGGAACACTTGACTGATTTCAAAATAAAAAGTATAGCCAATATATTTTGAAACATAGTTTATTAAGGACGTTTCGGAATTATAACTCTATTATCAACTTGTAAAACTCTTAATTGATAATATTTTACAAGTTCATAATGGAATGAGTTATAATTTCAAAACGTCCTTCTTCTCCTTTCGGCCTTTCCCTTCTGTTAGGGGTGGCCACAGTGTACCATCATTCTCCAAACCTTTCTTTCTTCAACATCCGTCACCTTTGCACCAACTTCTCCCATATCTTCTTTTACTACATCTAAAAATCATCTCTTTGGTCTCCCTCTTCTCTTTCCCGGTAACTCCATTTCCATCATCTTTCTTCCTACATACTCTTGGTCTCTCCTCATGACATGTCTATACCACCTCAGCCTGCCCTCCTTCATCTTCATTCCTAACTGTTCTACCTTAACGGTACTCTTGATGTGCTCTTGATGTAATGTACTCCTGATGTAACAGTACCTTAACGGTACTACTGATTTTTATTCTGATACTATGAACATGTTTATTTCTATCAATACCATATTTTTTAAAGAGCTTGATATTAATTTAAATTTTAAGCTCCCCCTGTTATTATTACGAGTACTCGTGTTTATGTTGAATGAATAATCAATTTTGTGTACAGGTTTATCAGTTCAAAAACTCGGATTAGTGTTCAATTTTGTACACGAGAAAACGAAGGAAATACATTACTTGAGAGGAGAATCGCAAATATCGGTGATTTCTAATACTGTAATTGTTTGATTATGATTTAATATTTCGATTTATGCCTTCTTGAGGTGTAGTTTAAGCAGCTACAATTTCACTTAAGTGATAAGTTTGGTTTGCTTCTTTTGCATTTCAATTGTATGATTACTTGCTATGTTTATAATAATATGGTTTTATGATGTTAAATGTGACGTTAATGACGATATTGATATGACGTTAAAAATTAATTAAGAGCACAAAATTTGAGTGATGCTTTGCTTTTGTCAAAAGGATAAATTTCACAAAAAAATAATTAATCAATAATTAAAAGCTTTTTTGCTGACAATTGAAATTCTTATTTTGCATCAAAGAGCAGCAATATTAACGGACGTGCGCATTTGCTTGGGCATTGTGATGTCACAGAGGTTTTTTGGAAATTTTAGCAAATAAACTCACACCGAATGCTCACTTGAGTGACGTCAGACAATCTCATATAGGTCCACACGTCGCGAAAGAGTGTTACTTTTATTAATCAAACAAAATTGAATTCATTATATGCTGTTTTTTAAAAACCTTTTGGTGATGCTAAACTTTTGGCCATTACTGTATATATAGTTTTATACTTCATGCCAGCCGTAAAATTTAAACTACAGCATTGTCTTAAACCACGGGTGGGGAATCCACGACTCGCGTGTGGTTGGGAAGAAGTTAAGCCAGTACTAGTTTTTTGTGACGAAAATCGAGAAATCAGGGACAAGTGATAACGTTTAAATAATCTTCGCTAAAATTTAGGTTTCAGTTTTTTCGCGTATCCGTGAAGTGCTAGAAAGCTAGAAGGTCCTGATTCGTGCAAACGTATCAAATTCGGGCAAAACTATATTGCTCACAATCTTATGCGCCCCCCACCAATTGTTTAATTTTTGGATATGGCCCGTGAGTGCAATAAGGTTTCACACCCCTGTCTTAAAGTATAGTTACCTCAAACTTACGAGTATGTAAAATTAAACTGTTTTTATTCAGGGTGGACACTTCAAGTTGACTGCCTTACTACCATGGGAAGCATTTCTTCTTACACTTATGCGTTTGCGACGAGAATTCGACTTGCAGCATCTTGGAATGCTTTTTGGAGTATCCACAACAATTGCAAGCAGGGTCGCAACAACCTGGTTAAATTTTTTGCAAAGTTATTTAATTAAATGGCCTATTCGTGAATTGTTAGAAAATAGACCTGTCGCAGCATTCAAGTACTTTAAAAATACGATTGCAGTTATTGATTGCACGGAATTTCAGGTGCAACGAGCAAGCTCAACTGCAGCTCAGAGAAAAACTTGGAGCAGCTACAAGCACCAAAATACTTTGAAATACTTTGAAATTCTATTTAAATAAGGTACATGGATTAAGTTGAATAAATTTGATAAGCCTTTAAACATTCAAATTTATTGGGTTAAAATAATTGTAAGTTTTTTGTTAAAAAAAATATTGTAATTAAAGTTCATTAATATACAAAAGAAGATGGAAGATTTAAAGAAAATACAAGCAGAAATGGAACAAATGAGAAAGAGGTTATCAACTTATGAAGCAAATTATGAAAATAAAGTAAAAAATAAGATTTTTTTTATTGGTACAAAACTTTAAAATAGCTTTTAACAGCAAATGCTTCATCTAAAGCTCTTTTGTTAAATAAGTAGCCTTAAAAAAGACTGTTTTGAAAACTCGAACGTTTTCGTCTAGCTCTCTTCAGGAGGTTTCGCTAGAATGAATTGCAGAACTGAACGTAGTATTTCAAAAGTTTTAAGACTGATCCTGATTGGCAAAAAATTAAGGTTAGTAGCAGATATCATAATAATTAAAAGTATTTTAAAAAATAAAACCACCTTTCCTCAGCGTAAGAAATTTTTTGGCAAAAAAATGGAACAAAATTATGCAAGTTTTGTGCTAAAATTTGGAACTAAAAAGACTTTTTTTTACAATTATACTAACAATTTGTTTTTGTAAACAAATTCTTTCTGTCTACACAAATCAGGTTTTCGAAGAGTGATGAAAATTGATTCCAAGACTGATAAATGGAAATCGGATCGTGCTTTAGAGAGAATAAAAAATTGATTGTCCTTATAGTGAGATGCACATTTTTGGTTATGTAACAGATGGTTTCCAATCGCTGAATCACAGTGCGGTTTGAGTTCGCTAGTTTTCCTGGGCGTTCTGGTTGTTTACGTTCTTGACTGGTCCTGTTCCGAATAGACTTCGGCACATGCTGGCGGATTCTGTCCTGCAAACGTTAAGACGTTCGACCCACGTACCGACTATCGCAGTGGCACACGTATTCATATACGACGTAACTTTGTTGAAAAGTGGGAAGAACGTCTTTATGTATAGCAGGTAAAATTCGTCTGGTGGAAAAGATCACTCGTAGTTGAACCGCTCCAAAACAATTATTAAACCTTATTAGAACTCTACTCAACTAATTACATCAATGATTCAATTCTGTGTTCATTTGATATTTGTAGCTTATTTACTAACGTACCTTTAGCGGAAACCATTGAAATTTGTACTAAAACACTTTACGACGGTCACCTCCCTACTCCAGTTATTCCTAAACATGTTTTTATTGAACTGATGAAAACTGCAACTACTTCAGTTGAATTTAGCTTTAACAACATTATGTACAGGCAAATTGATGGAGTTGCTATGGGCAGTCCCCTTGGTCCCGCTCTGGCAAATATATGTGTTGGCTATTATGAATCAAAGCTTTTTAATAAAATTTCAAAACCTACCGTATACTGTCGTTACGTTGATGACACCTTTTCCCTTTTTCACAAAGAAACTGAATTCCAAAAATTTTTAAATTGTCTTAACTCGCTTCACCCCTCCTTAAAATTTACCAATGAAATTGAAACCAATAATTCTCTGCCTTTTTTGGATGTACTTGTTACCAAATCTGATAATAAATTCATCACTTCAGTATATCGAAAGCCCACTTTCACAGGTCAATATATTCATTGGAATTCCTTTGGACCAAAACAACGTAAAACAAATCTCATTGATACTTTTTTGATTTTGAACTTCATTCGAGCGTGTGTGGTTTACACGCCATTGTTTGAATCTTCTGCGCACTTGACATTGGGCGAAGAAAAAAGTTTCGTGGTTTTTTTGTTGACAATCAAAGGAAAAAAAGCTCTTTGATCCTCTCAAAATAAAGCATTTTCTTGTCACTAATTAAATTCTTGTATTATAAATATCAAGTATTTTATTTTTGCTACAGCATAAAACTAGACCAGTATTATGTTTTAGGAAAATATTTTCTATTGGCTGATTTGCAATTTGTAACTTTAGCAAATAGAAATTTATAATTCCCTTGTTTTATGCAGATTTATATTTACTTTTACTTTATCTCTATATTTATCCTCGACTCGCAGGAAAGCGACGGAGGCGCTATTCATAGCGACAAAGCAGGTCGACCTGCTTCCGGAAATGCCAAGATTTTGTTGTCCGCTTGAAATTTTTTATTTTGGTAATTTAGTTTTTTATAGAGATATGACTGAAGTTTAGAACTGCTTGATAAGACCACCGAGCAGAGGAAAGTGCCCTAAACGTAAAGTGTCTTTCCCAAGGACACAACAGAATGGCGCGAATAGGTTTCGTAATACTAAAACGTTTCGTCTGATAAGCAATAAAGCATTTTTACTAACACAAGGTCACCGTGCACATGGCACACCAATCCTTTATTGTTTTTATTATTTATTTTTTCATATTATCCTCCTCACTTGACAGTTTATTGCGACCGTAAAGTATTATTGCATTACTGCAACCTACTTCCGAAATATTGCCACGTAATTATTGCGACCTACTTTCGAAGATGCCAAGATATTGCTGTCGGGTTCAAATTTATATTTTGCTTTCTTAGTCGTTATTTAGAGATATTAACAAAATTTAGAGCTGCCTGCTCAGACCGCCAAACAAAGGAAAGTGCTGTAAAGTATCTTTCTCCAAAACAAAATAATGTGAGCAGTTTTTGAACCTCTACCGTGTCGATCGCATTCGTCATCAATCAAAGCGCTTTTACCCAATCGGTTACGCTGTTAACTTTTTATAACGAATATGAAACCATACACAAGGGGTGGGCAAAATTTTTCAAACACGAGCCGTATTCAATAAACTAATAAAGTTCGCGTGCCGCAAAAATTAATAAAAATGTAATTACGTAAAAATTAAAATGAATTAGCTTATTAATCCAGAGGTTTTTTCAAATATTATGACTTTTATCCAAATTTTATGTCCCAAAAACTTAATCATCTATACCAGGGCTTCTCAAACTTTTTTGTTCTACGACCCCATTTTAAAAAATAAATTTTTGTGCGACCCCTATATGTGTAGGCTAATTTTACGTAAATTTTTCCTGTGGAAAACCACGCGTGTGCAGGAAAAATCATGTACAGCATCAGTGGTGGATATTCCAATTTAAGGGCCCGAGGCAAGAATTTTCAAAAAATTGATCTTACCTGAGAAAAAAAGAGGTCTGATCTGGGCTTGCATATTTTCTCTCAAAATCAGGGTGTTCTCTAAAAAAAAAAGTCTTCACTTCCATTTGCTCTCCGTTTTTCCTATTTTCGTCCCAAAATCAGGGTGTTCTCTAAAAAAAAAAAAAAGGTCTTCACTTCGAATCGATCTCCTTTTTCCGTATTTTTCTCACAAAATCATGGTGATCTCTAAAAAAAAGATCTTCACTCAGAATCGAACTGCAATTTATCTATTTTTGTCGGCAACTTCAGGTGTCCTCTCAAAATGCTATAGTTTAAGAAACCCTGATCTATATTCTATTATGTTCAACAACTTATCTCTATGCCGCTCGCTGCTAGCCCTATAAAAGCTTTTTAGCTGACAATTGAATTCTGACTTCGCATCAAAGCACAACCGAATATAAACGGACTTGCGCATTTGCTTAGCTTGTGACGTCACAGACGGTTTTTTCAAATTTTAGTAAATAAAATTAAGCCGTGTACATTATTGGTTGGCATCTCAAGAGCCAGCGGACGTGCTTGGTACGCTAAGCAGCTGTGGCTGCCAGCGGACGCGTAAAGGCGCGTTTACAGCCATTTCCAGTGCTTTTTTTTCAGGTTGATCTTCGTTTGTTTTATTGACGCTTAAATCCACTGAAAAAATGAGTGGATTTGAGCGTCAATAAAACAAACAAAGATCACGCTGAAAAAAAGCACTGTAAACGGCTGTAAACGCGCCTTAAGGGTTAAAATACTTTGTTTTAGATTTACATGTAGATTCCGCTTAATTGCTTTTGGCTGAATGTTTATTTCCTATTGTTTCACTCCTAAAAAAAACAAAAATTACGTCAAAATTTCGTCGGTCTTAAGAGTGATTTGAAATATTTTAAGTTGAATCAACCTTTCTTTGGATCTTTTGTGGAAAGCCCCCGCAAGCGCAATCTGCAGTGCTTAAAACGTGACGGGGGTGTTTTTCTCACCTACTTTGTTTCCGGGATCTTTTGTAGAAAGCCCCCGCCGCTAATGCAAAAATGTGAGATTTGAGAAAAACACCCCCGCCACGTTTTAAACACTGCAGATTGCGCTGGCGGGGGCTTCCTACAAAAGATCTCTTTCTTTTTGTTTAATTACTTGTTTACGTGACATAAACTTATAAGAAATGATGTGATACCAAACTGTGGTCCCAAGAAAACCTCTTTAAAAATCTCAATTTGATTTTGGCCCTTAAAATCAAATCTCTGTGAAATGTTTTTATTTAAAAACATTTTAAACGTTTTTATTAAATATTTTTTTAAGTGCCAACTGAAGCAAATCATATCGCGACTGCATCATACTTTTCACTGATGGTCAAGCAAATGTTGGAATCACTGATGCAAAGCAACTACGTAGTTCAAGAATACAAGTTTCGAACCGATAGAATGGGAAAAACTAATGGCATTCCTGTGTCCGCAATCACAATTGGGGATAATGAGCCTTTTTTTCTAAACCAGGTACATGAACAGTTATTTCAATAAATTTTCGAAATAAAAAAGTTGTCGTTATAAAAATGTGTTTATTTAACTAGGTAACTAAACTAAACATAAGCAAAACTAGAGGGCAAAATTTTGCAAATCTTTTTCAAATCAATTATTTGAAACTAATACATTCTGCGTATGTTTCACTTTTTACTAAACATTTTTTATTATTCTTTTTTGTTTGTGTAATGCTCTTTTATTTCTTATTTTACAAAATTTTATTCATTGATAAGGCAATTCAGTTGAAATTACATTCAACTTTTCAAAACAAACTTTTTTTTCTTTTTAGGTTTCAACAGAGTTAGGCAGCGACTCCTTCTATTGGCTCAACGAAACTAGTGATTTTGAAGCCGACATGTTATTGCCGATGCTTCTGAGGTAAACTGAATTAGAACATATATACAGGGTATATATACTGTATATTTATTTATTTCAGGTTACTGCTTTACCAATTACCTTAAAACATGCTTAACATAAAGAACATTAACAAAGATTAAGAAATTAAATTTACTTTTTCCAAAATCAATTTTTTTTAAACTAGAAATTTATTAAATCATATGATATTATGGTTATTTATCGTTTAGCCATGTCCACGTCAAACCACTCAAATTGATCTATAAACTTATTGTTTTTTTTAAATATCAAGGGAGTTACCAAGCATTTATGACGTCAATCTTGAAATTACAAGTCAAAATGGTGTAATTTTTCCAGATGAAGACTCGTCGAACACTCCTCAACCTTGCTTAAAGGTGATGTAGTATACTCCAATTTAAAATCTATATTTTTTAGGTCATACAGTATAGCCGATTACACACAGATCTTTAATCTTCTATGAAATCAAAACAAAAAACTTTTTTTGATGAAAAAGAAATATGGGATGCTTTATGACGTAATTTGGCAAAGAATTTATTACGTAATTTGGCAACGTGATCAAGTAGATAATAGCATCGTATTAATGGCAAATACAATCGACACGGTGTGGTTTCACAACCCAATCGGGTCAATCTGTTGTGCTCTTGGGAAAGGTACTTTACAGATCTTTTTTCTGCTTGGCAATCTTAGCAAACAGCTCTACATTTTCGTCACATTACTAAAAAAAATTAATGAGCAATTTAATCGAACAGAAATACTGAGATCTTATCTAGTAAAGCATATCGGGGTAATAACTTAACGATTGCCCAAACAGGATCTACAAAAGGGGGTTTTAGGGAATACTACAGTCGGGGTGGATGTTAGGTTTCTCGCTAAACTTTCTGCATTCTTGTTCAAAATTAATTATTGCATTTACTATCTACAACTAAAACACTTGCTAGCATTGGCGACTTCAGGACTTTGTCGCTACTCAAGCTCGTGTTTGATACTGATGCAACCAGTTGCAAATACACTACAACTATACAGTAGATTATTACTGTAGGCCAATGGTGGGCAAATTGTGGCTCGCGAGCCGCATGTGGCTCGCCGACCTTTCGTTTGCGGCTCTTCTAGCTATACAATAATAACGAAATCGAACAATATATAATTGTTATTCACAGTTGAACTTTGGTGAAACGAAGATTTCTAATTAGGTACTAAATTGGATTATAACGTGAAAGTAAAGCATTTTTTTGTTTGCTGTTAAGGAGCATTTACGTTAAGGAGCATATTAAAGAGCAAAATTTGAGCAAAGCAAGCGCTATCTTTCTTTCGTTTATTCCTCGCCCGCCGAGACACGCTGGTAACTTTAGAATAAAAGAAAAAAAGATAGTGCTCGCTTTTCTCAGATTCTCTTATCTCTAATAAAATTTGTAAAATCATTACATCGTGCAAGACTAACAAATGAAAATTTGAGAAAATTAATTCACATCGCTTTGACTTCATACAGGGTTGCCAGATGCATAACTTGAAAGCAAGCCAATTAAGGTGAAAAAGCAGCCAAAATTACCAAAATTAAGCCAAACAAGATTTAACTTTTGTCGCTAAAACAAGTGTTCACTCTAAAAAAAAAGTCTTCACATAAAATCTGTCTATGACCTCTCAATTTTTCTCCCAAAATCATAGCTCCTTTGCATCCAAAAGCCATAGAGAAAAAACCCAAAAAAATCCAAAATGCCAAGTAAAAATTTTTGATGCCAACCACACTGAAAAAAAGCCAGATTTCTCAAATTTGGCGTCAAAAAAGCCAAACTGGCAACCCTGACTTCATATCGCCCAGATTTTCAAAAGCTAGCTAATAAAGTGGAAATCCACAGTAGATCTAATGCTGGTAAAATCTATTCTTTGATTAAAACTTGCTTTGTTTACAGTGTTTGCATTAACACCTCTGTTTGGGAAACGACGTCTAAGCGGACCTCTTAGACTTTCACTGTTAATCACGACCAAAATCCGAAGGAAAATAGAACTAACTTTAATTAATAAAGAACGCCAAAATGAAAATCACCAAATCAAATCTCAGAACTCCGTGATAACAGCAAAAATTGCTGTTGCTACTTCGCCAAAAACAACTTATTTGTGAACCTTCAACTGAACAAAAAACGTTACTCAAACTGAAAGGCAAAAACTTGCACAAAATAAATCAAAGAAAAACGCAGAACTAAATAAGCCAGTCACAGACCAGAGACGGTTCGAATCTCGGGCCAGGCTCAAGCAAGATTCTAAACATAGCGCCCCGTTTGAAACAGAGGACGAAGCGAAGTTTCAAACTAACTGCTACACAAGCATTATAATATATAAACGAGTGTACAAAGAAAAATTACACACACGATAATAAATACAATCAGTTACACTAAGATAATAATATAGCCTTAGTAAGTCACGAAAAAATTATTAAACAATACACTAAAGCAAACTACGAGCAACAAACAAATAAAATTCACACGGGTGCAATCTTAGAAATATCACGTAACACGTAGTCAATTTCTCCCGATTTATTTAAAACCGCAACAGTGGCTCTACGAACAATATTAACCCCGTTACGTAACTGAGGGTGTACTTCGTGGGCTCTTCCCAGCCGATAAGAACCCCTATGTACAAAATTGTCAGAATCCCCAACCAAGACTAATTTCCCAGGCACTAAATTATTTTTGGTCACTCGCCATTTAACATGGGCTTGCAGTGTGGGTAGATAGCCTTTCACCCAACTCAACCAAAACTTATGAGCCAAGTTAGCATTGTATAAGTAATCTCTGCGTAAGTCACCACGGTCATGAAAGGTGCCTATGGGAGAGTAAGGAGAGAGTTGTTGCCCAAGGAAAGACGAGGGGCAAATCGGAGCAAGATAGTTGGGTTCATCACTAACAGCAGTCAGAGGACGATCATTAACAATGCGCACAGCATCTAAAGTGAAGGTTTGTAGCTCAATTAAAGACGGTTTACGTCGAGTCGAATCCAAAACACGTGTCAATGAAGATTTAAATAACTTAACCATACTTTCCCAGCTTCCTCCTTGACTGGGAGCATAAGGCGGAATTCTGACCCAATTTATACTACGTTTACGCAAGGAGTTATGAAAATCACTCGAATTCAACAAGGTAGGCAAAATATCAGCTGCGGCAACGAAAGTACTTCCATTATCAGAATACATAGTGTCAACAGCCCCACGGAGATTAGTAAAACGTGAAAAGGCAAGAAGAAAACTGTTCAAATCCAGACTGGTAACTATCTCAACGTGTATACAACGTGTGCACAGACAAGTGAACAAAATACCCCAAGCCTTACAATCACTACGAAATTGGCGGTAAGTGAAAGGGCCTAAATAATCAACATCACAATACTTAAATGGCTTCTCGGTGGCAGTAACACGACACTCAGGGAGGTCAGCCATAAGTTGTCGGATAGGCGTGGCTTTACGAAGTCTGCACTTGCTACAGTCTCTTAGTGTCCGCTTAACACTGGAGATGCCATAAATAATCCAATAACGTCTTCGAGTCTTCATCAAAGTGTAAGCAGGGCCTGCATGACCTGAATTACAATGTTCATGCAGTATAATCAAACTAGTTAAAGCGTGTCTACTCGGCAGTATAATAGGATGTTTAGTGTCTAGAGGCAAATCTGCATTTTCAAGACAACCTTCAATGCGTAGAACCGAGTCACTATCCACACAAGGACGTAAATTACGCAAAGTTCTCAATTCAGAAACTTGACGCATTTCTTCGCTTGTATTCGCTTTGTCACTCAAATGTTTTAGAAAAGAATTAAACGCGTCTGGAGATTTAGATTTCAGAAATTCTACAGCAACACCAAAACAACTGCGTTGCACGTATTTGATGACGTCAACAAGAGCATCGTCAAGAAATTGAGCATTCAACTTAGGCCTAGATAACGGAACTTTTTTAAATTTAGCCATAATAAACTGTTTGAAAACAATAAGATAAGCAATACGTTTAGTCAAAGCATACAAGTCAGGTGCAATTTCAATAACAGAATTTAAGCTCTGATTGTTTCCACTGGTTAAAGTTTCATCAATTATACCAGCCTTCCTAGCACTGACAACATTCACTGGAGAACGAGCGTCTAAATCACTTTCACATAAAAACTTCGGTCCCTTGAGCCAAAGGGCAAGACAATCAGATTTTTTAGCTTTGTTGTCACGAGTTCCCACATCTGCAGGATTGTGGGCGGTGTTCACATAATTCCAGTTATCAGTTGAATTCATCAAATGAATTTTGTCCACTCGGCGTTTTACAAAGCGTGGCAAATGCAAATCGGGGTTCACTATCCATTTCAAAACTACTTGGGAATCAGTCCAAAAATGAAAACTACAAGACAAACACTTCAATATCTTAGAAACCTCCATAACTAACTCCGCACATAACTTAGCAGCTTCCAATTCTTTCCGAGAAATGACCCAGTTTGCTTGGTGGTTCAAAACAAGTTTTGATTTACCGATAATAAAGGCTATACTTGAACGATTACCAATCACACGTCTCAAATACACAACAGCAGCAATGGCGACATTTGAAGCATCGCAAAACCCGTGAAGTTGGTAGCAAGCGATTTCATCTACTCCAGCTTCACCAACTTCGTCAAAGCAGCAACGAGGAATTGAAACTCTGTCCAATATCTCCAAATGTGTAATCCAAGATTTCCACTCACCAACAATCTCATCAGGAAGTTTTTCGTCCCAATCAATACCAGACGCAGTAACTCTTTGAAGAATTAGTTTTCCCGTTAGAAGCCACGGTCCACGTATCCCTAAAGGATCAAATTGGCCTGCTATCGCGCTCAACATTTGTCGCCTATTAGAAACTTCAGTTAACTTGCGATCAGGACATATGCAAAGAGTATCCTCTTCCACTTTCCACTTCAAGCCCAGAGCTTTCGAATCGGGCATCGGCTGAGAAGCCAGATCAATTTCTTTAAGGTTTGAGGTGCGATCACTAGGTGGAACATCTGACAAAATTGATTTAGCAGCGTTGTTTGATACCCATTTACGCAGTGTAAATCCTCTACTTTCAAATAGTAATCTGGATTCTCTGGCAATTGTTTCAAGTTCAACCAAAGAATCAGATGACAGCAATAAATCATCCATGTAACGACACTGCAAAATGGCACTCAAAAGTAGATGGACTAGCATTTGTGACGTTTTCAGAAACAAGACGTTTAATAGCCAACAATGCAATGTATGGACTAGAGTTAACTCCCCAAACATGTCTAGTGAATCTATAAATCTGAATGAATCCATTCACAAGATCATTATCTTTGAACCAAATTAAACGAAACAAATCACGCTGATTTTCAGGAATCGAAACTTGGAAAAAGCATTTACTAACATCCGCCATGCACGCAAATTTTCCTAAACGAAAACGAGTCAACACGTCAACTAATCCATTAAGCAAATTTTCACCAGAATACACAGCATCATTGAGCGACACACCTTTATATGTCGCAGCGCCATCAAATACGACTCTAGATTTAGCTTGCTTCGTCACTAAGAAAGGTAGATACCAACACGGCTTACACAACGGATTACTGTCAACAGGCATTAACCACTCGTTTGAAATAATTTCGTGAAAAGTATCAATCAATGTCTTTTTTACAGAGTTATTTTTTAAGGCACTTTTCCGCAGTAAAAAATTACGATCAAGAGCATATGCATAATTATTAGGCAAAGCTTCGACGACATCAACTTTTAAGGGGACCGGTATCTCGTAACGACTATTTACCACATTCACGTTCGGCTCAACTAATTCTCGAGTAATTTCATCACTTGTGGACACCTGAATTTTTTCATCTTTCAAAATATAACGACGCAATTGTTCTCGTAACGCAGAAACGTCTTGTCTCAACTTGACACAATCATTTTTTTTGCAACATTCAAGATTAACTTTCAAAGTTTGCAACTTTCTTTCGCTGCATTTACGTCCATCAACACAACCACCACTTGCAATGGGGCCTAAGCGAGTCAAAACATAATTAGGATCTTCAGGTCTAATTCCTTCACGTTCTTCTAAAACCGTAAGGAGAAATTTATCTGTCTGACCAATAAGAATGTCAATACACCTTTTGTAGGGAAGAGTAGGGATATTAACGCCATCGAAATGCTCTAAGCCAGAAGTATCTACGCTATGTGGGAGAACACATTCATCATCAACAAGTTCTGGCACTACTAAAGCATTCTCCACATCAAATCTTTCACCTGTAGTAAGTGATTCAAGTTCAAAATTCACTACACCTCTGCATGGTGTGAATTCATTAGCTAACGTACGAATATGTATCTCACTGCTTTTAGAAGCGACTAACCCAAGCTCGTCCATCAAACTTTTAGACACAATAGTTCCCTGCGATGCAGTATCGTGCTCAGCATAAGCCAGAGTAAATCTACCGGTGCGAGGATTGATAACTTTAACAGCGCAGGTGCGAAGCAAAATGATCTTGTTAGACGGACAAATTTTCCTCGCTACAACGTGTTTATTTTCCTCGCTACTAGAAGGAAAGTCACAAGCTTTAACACTTTCTTTTGTATTAGTCGCTTTAAAGTCGACAGAGCTTGACCGACCATACAAATCATGCAAAACAGTCGCGTGTTTAAGGTGATAGATTGGACCACATTTTCGACACTTTGACGCAAATCCACAATTTCTAGCAAAATGACCAAGACCAAAGCAATTTAAGCACCTCCTAGCTTCAATCACAACTTGACGTCTGCGTTCCAAACCAAGTTCCTTAAATTTCTCACAATCTCCCAAATAGTGCTTCAATGACGTATCGTTACAGTAGAAACATACTGGTGGAAGCTTACGATTAGAATTAAATCCATTTGATTTAGAAGACTCCGCTTTACTCGACACAGTTTGACTTTTAGCATCGTTACTTTGAACAACAGACTGACGAACGTGTACTGTGTTTCGACTATTACCAAATTCACCAGATTTTTCGTTTTGCTTGAAAAACGTCTGAGCATATTCAGAAGTCATTATTTTCAACTCGTGCCCAACGAAGTTACGCAGAGAATCGAACCCGGGTTTATTTAAATCAAGACCTAAATGATTAAGATAGTCCAAATATCGTCGTTTCAAAACACCAGGGAGACGATTAGCAACATCCAACAAAAGTTGACCAGACAGTTTTTCAATTTCATTATGCGCATACGCAAAAACTTCCAAAGTGTTTAAATCTTCACGAAATTTTTTAAGCGAGACAACGTTGTGCAACACGCGTGAACCATTACGAATGTCAACAATCGCAGGCTCAGCAGTCAAACCGCCAGGAACACCATATCTTTCACTCAAGCGCTCAAGAGCTTTTTCAACACGCTCAGATGTCGACAGACCTCGCATCGGCCCAAAAAACAAATTGACCATTTCACGCAGTTGACCCACACATGCAGCTCTCAAAACTTCAAGACGTCTTTCAATTATAGGACATTGATTCATAAGTTTTTGAATTTGGTTTTTAAAGAAGACAAAGGCAATATTATCACCGTTAAAACTCATCTGTGACGCAAGACTAATATACTCCTTTCTGTTTTGTCTATCAAGGTATGTTTGAAACACATGATCGTTCAAGACACGAGAATCACCAGCCACATAATCCGAATTTGTACGCTCAGGACGAAAATGCGCAAACCTAGAAGTTGCCTCTACATCATTGATATGGCGCCCCCGAGGCTCTCTCCACTCATTAAAAATAGGATGGCCTGGGTTAACAAAAGGTTTTGTTTCAACCGGACCAGATTGACTATACAAAGGCTTAGGAATAGAAGCTTCAGGCCGCGCTCTTACAGTTTCTTTATCGACCTGTATATACTATTCAAAATTCCTTTCCTGGGGACATGATGCACGGTAGGAATGCTTTCCTGGGGACATGACGACAGAAAACTTTTTACGCTCAACGACTTTAGACGCTGATCTACGTGAACCAGCTTCAGACAAACCAGGCTCCGAAAGCGCAATAAGCCTCTCTTCGGCGGCAAGCTTGGCTTCCTCTATACGAAACTTAGCCTCAGCTTCAGCTTCTGCTTCTGCTTCCTTGGCTTTAGCTTTAGCTTTTTCCAAATCACGAATAGCTAGAAGGCTAGCACGTTTACACTCTAACTCAATACGGCGTGCAGCAGAACTTTTACTGGACGAACTAGTTCTACCCAACGAGGCTTGTGAGACACTGTCAGAAGCCTTAACAGCAACATCATCCTCATCACGTGCAGACGAACCAACAAAACGCGATTCAAGATCTTTAAAACTACTACATAAATTTTCATAATCAGCAGCCAGGCCACAAATAAGCTCACCAACATGTGCCAGATCAGTGACTTTATCAACTTCGGAGCGGAATTCCGAGTATGACCTGACAAAATTATGAAATTCCGGCGCAATCTTATTAAATGAAACCAAAGAAGATACTCCCGATAAGTCATCTCTCAAATGCTTAATAGCATTAACCAGCCTACGCCTAGTGCTTAACAGTTTGTATGATATCTTATCCATACTTGAGCGGGGAATCGAAGTGGAAGCAGTCGCTGTGGACTGCTCAGCCATGGTGAAGGAAGTAGTCCTCTCATTAGAGGTCAAAGTTACGGCAGCCACTGTCGGCTCCAACCCATCACAAAGTTCCTTAGTCCCACCCTTGAGATCCCCAAAAGGCGCAGGAGAAGACATATAGAAAGATTAATACGATTAATCAAAAACAACAACAATTTAAGTAACACCCACAAATACTATAATAAACTAATTAAACACTAATAACAAAACCGGAGATTTCACAATAACTACAAATTACAATATATATAATTATTATATCAAACACTTAATTAGATTTTATTAACTTTCGTCCGAATTTGAAACCTTTGAATCATCGATCACAGTTTAGAATTGACACCTTCCGAGATGTTAGGATTTACAAATGCCGAAGTTGACTGTCGCTGAGAACTTCTGAACCACCAACCGAACAATCACAAATACCAATAGGACACAGAGTCTTCTTGACTTCTGCTAGAAAGTATCACCACCGAAGTAAACAGAAGCGGCGGCAGTTGTTGGGCTCTTCAACGACCAGGCAATTCCGAAGTTGCTTATTTGTCTTTGAAACAGCAATTTTCTTTTGTTAGGGAAACGACGTCTAAGCGGACCTCTTAGACTTTCACTGTTAATCACGACCAAAATCCGAAGGAAAATAGAACTAACTTTAATTAATAAAGAACGCCAAAATGAAAATCACCAAATCAAATCTCAGAACTCCGTGATAACAGCAAAAATTGCTGTTGCTACTTCGCCAAAAACAACTTATTTGTGAACCTTCAACTGAACAAAAAACGTTACTCAAACTGAAAGGCAAAAACTTGCACAAAATAAATCAACGAAAAACGCAGAACTAAATAAGCCAGTCACAGACCAGAGACGGTTCAAATCTCGGGCCAGGCTCAAGCAAGATTCTAAACAACCTCAAACAGAATTTGTGGCTCTCCGGCTGTTTTGAATTTTCACATGTGGCTCTTTCATTGAAAACTTTGCCCGGCCCTGTTGTAGGCTGGAGTCACTTGGGCTTGAGTCGCTACTGCTTATTAGTTATAGCACAATTAATTCAGCTCAGTGTCCCGCTATCATTATATTTATTGATAAAAAATAATAAAATTTAGTCGGCAGCGTGGTCGAGTGGTTAAGAGCGCCATGATTGCAATCAACACGATCTTGGTTTCGAACCTACTGGTTAAGAGCGCCATGACTTGTGCCTTTGGGAAAAATATTTTACGGCACTTCCGCTGCTTGGTGGTCTGGTCAAAGAGCTCTAAATATCAGTCATATCTCCATGAAATAAAATTTCAACCGGACAGCAATATTTCGGCATTAGTTTGGCATTTACACGAAACTTGTTGTTTTTTGAAGTACTGATTTACTACTACGCTTGAGTAATTTCCCGCTATGTTTTGGCAACTGTTTTTTGAAAACAATTTTAGTTAGAATTCTTAACTTTACATTCATTTTAGCTTTGGTCCTGACGAAGCGTGCTTGTAACCGCACCCGAAACGTTGACTGTTTGTTTTTAATTTTTAGTTTTAATAAACTGAAAAGGTTTTTAAAAAAAAAGTTTTCTGTTTTTACCAGAAGAATAATAGAATATAATGAATATTTTGGCATCCCCGGAAGCAGCTAATTTATTCTTATAGTCCATCAGTACGAAGTTGTTGAGTAATTATTTGCACTTGTTGGCTCTGTGAATTGCTTTAAAGTTTGATAAAGCTTGAGAATCAAGTTTTACGAGAGTTGATCGACTTCATTTGATTTTGTAAATAATATATTTAATATATTCTTTATAGTTAGAAACTGTGGTTTCTTTCTAGCTGTACAGAGAAATTTATTGCGTATCAATCCGTACTTAGCCGGAAGTTACTGCTATAAGAACTTCGGTCTCGCGGCAAACTATTTCTAGAGCCGGCAAAAAAATATAAATAAAAACACAGCTTTATTTCAGCGCAGGTACAATATTTGGATTACCTAGTTCAACTGGTCCTTTCGGATTTTCGAGTAAAATTTTCACAATGTATTTGTATAAGAATTTTTCTCACTATTCCAGCAATTGTAGCATCTGCTAGGATATTATTTAATAAGCTTAAACTAATCAAAAATTATTTGAGAGCAATCAGTGGTCAAGCGTAAAGCTTTAAAAGTTTCTATTAATGACAGTTGCAGATCTAGCAAATCAAAGTACATACCTAGATTATCGGTTAATAATGAATCATAAATAAAGATAAAAAACCAAATTACCTTTTTTATGTTTTAATTTTAAAATTAAGAATCATAAACTAAACTGAAAACAAAGCTTTCTTTTTCTCAAGCTTATTTATTTTTATTTTATTTCTATATTTATCCTACTGACTCGCAGGAAAGCGACGGAGGCAAATACCCCGACCTGCTTCCGGAGATGCCAAGATATTGCTGTCCACTTGAAATTTAATAGAGATATGATTGAAATTTAGAATTGCTTGCGAAGATGAGATATGACTGAAACATAGAACTGCTTTCCAAAATTTCAGTTGAACCAGTTGCAATTTCTTGAAGCTAATCCCAGCAACTTGAACTCTGCGTGTCATGCTGGGTCCTTATAATTAGTATCTTCGATTCAAGTTAAACTATTTCGTTTCAAATTTACCATACTAACAAACCTTGCAATTATAAATAGTTCATTGTTAAATTCTATTTTAAAAAATAATATTAAGACGAAGTGCTACGATGACAATTTAAAATTTTTTAAAATTCAAGCGTTTCCTGGTAAAAATAAAACAATAACAGTTGCGTTTTTGATCAGAAAAAGGATGGCAACTCTTCGAGAACTTTTTTTATTCATACAATTCCATCTGGAATGGAAAGAAACATTTACTTAAAATTGAAAATTCCCGGACATTCACAAGAAGTAATTTTTTTATATCAGTTTTAAAACAGTTTTTTAAAAGGAATTCTGATTGCATTACTGTCATCACACTTTGTAATCCGTCGCATCAACTTCAAAATCATTGTGTTTGTTTTGATTCAGTTACTTAAAAATTCGTCTTTCATCAAGTCAAATAGAAAAATTGTATGTTTTTAAAAAATGTGAATTTTAGAAAATCGATGGAAAAATTAATTTGGAAGTGTGGAAAACATTTTTAGACAATAATCTTCGAGAACATCGTTCAACCGATTATCTGGAATTAAGGCTGACCTCTATGATGGAAGCGTTTTATCAGGATATTGATATACTTGGTGAATTTTTATTTTTAAGTTAAATAGATATGATTCATTCCGCTTTTGTCACAGATGTGTTGCAATTAAACCAACTGCTCAAGTGCTGGTTTTAAGTTGGAAAAAAACTTTAAGGCCGGTTATGTTCTACCTGGTTTTATTAAAGAAAATGAGTTTTATAATTATTTTAATAAAATTCTAAATTATTTTTTGCTATTGTAAAACAATATAAGCAATGATATAAAAAACTCAGCTATTTTTAAATGTCAAAGCAAATTCAAAACATTATTTTTCATGATAAGTTTGAACAAATAAGAGCTATTACAAAGTCTTTTTCTTCTTCAAAAAGAAGAAAACGATAACGTGATGTAGAATTCAGGTCTAATAGGCCCAGACATCGCAGGTTATACCATCTCCAACAGTCTTAAACACAAAACGCGCTCGATCCTAGCTTCAAGTACACTTCTGAGAGTACCGCGTTCAAATCTTTTATACACCGCTAATAAACGGTGGGTTGCATTTCACAGATTAAAATTGTAATTATGAAAAGATGTGACAGCCATTTTTTAAATTCTATCTCGTAAGTTGTTTTTTTTTTAAGTTAATTTGCACGTTGGATTTACATTTTTCAAAAGACAACCGTTTCAGACCTAATTTTGAAAACGACAGCATAAGAGAGATTGCATTGGATTATCTACGAAATACTTCTTCTTACACTAAAGCCAAAAATAAAACCAAAGTCACTTGGAAAGATGCCCAAGAATCAATGGTAAATGTTCTTGGACAACAATGCCGCCTTCAGACTGCTTCAGCCCTTGCCGCTTCAGCAGATTTAGTAAAGTACAGAATTGTTTTCTAAATTCTCTTTAGCTTTATTTGAAGATAATTTAAATACTTTGTATAATTTTTGTTTGGTTACTTCAATATCTTTTAAATCTTTTTTCTAGTTTTTATAACTCAAATTTACATTAACAACTTATTGAGGGGTTAAATTTTTGCTTGTAAAACCATCGAATTATAGAAATGCCCGATTAAAAAGCAGAATCAGCGAAGTCTGAATAATATAATTTCAAAGACTCTGTAGCTATTGTATAAACGAGCAAAGATGATAAAATTACTATACTACATTTTTATATATTTCAATATATTTTTGGTTGAACGATTTATAAAGAAATAGCTCAACAATGCGTAAGATAGAAAGGAAATTAAAGCCTAAACAGGTATTTCTTTGTACTCATTTGTTCTGCCAAATTGTGCCATCAGTTTACGGTGCACTTTTGCAAGAATTCGCCTTGTAAACATTAAAACATTGTTTATCAAGTTAATACCGTCCCAGTTACATTGAACAAAAGGGATTAATTGAATATATTCTTAGTTGCATGAAACTTTAAAATGACCTATGACACTGTCAAAGCCAGGAACTCTTTTAATAATTCACTATCAGAGTTAATGGTTTCGTCAGTACCATTGGTCATTTTGAAGTTTTGTAGAAGAACTAAGAATTTATTCAAGTATCTTCGACGGAGGTACCATCAAGAACGAATCAAACGAACTCAAAAACATCGTCAAATTATGCGGTAAAGTTTGGACTATTAAACTCTCTACAAGTTTTTGAAAGGCTTGCTTATACTATGTGTTTTGGGAGCGTGGTCGAGTGGTTAGAGCGCCGTACTTGTGATCCACATGTTCTTGGTTCGAAACCTACTCGCACCAATCTGTTGTGTCCTTGGTAAAGACACTTTGCGACACTTTCCCTGATTGGTGATCTTGGCTAGAAGTTCTAAGTTAAATTCTTATCTCTATTAAATTTTAAGCGGACAACAATATCTTGGTATCTGCGGAAGCAGGTCGGGGTAATTGCTTGCTTTATGTATAGCGCCTCTGGCGTTTTCTTGCGAGTCAGAAGGATAGATATAGAGATAAAAATAAATAAATAGTTTGTCCAAAATTGTTATCTCATTGCATTGAGAAATCAAGAGCCAGGTATACTTTCAACATCGAAAATGCTTTCCTCAATGACGAAATAGAAAACAATCATCTGAAGTATAACAATCTCATCTCCATTTTTTGTCAAACTTTAATTTAAGCTAGAAGTTTTATGACGTTTTTTGATTACGTCAGGTTGTGCAAACCGTCATCACAAATTGATCAACGCAAAGAAAAAAATCAAAACCAAGCATTTTAACAATATCTGAAAAAAAGTCATCACTTTGAAACTGCGTTTAATTTTCTATTTTTTGCCAAAAAAAGACTAATGATGACTAAAAAAAAGTTATTCGCATTAAATCTTGATAATAGTTGCTCGATAATTTGGATTGTTCTGTGGCGTGCCACAACTGGCATGGGTGCCATAGGTTCGCCACCCCTGGTCCAGACCAATGGTGGGCAAATTACGGCCCGTCAAATGCTCAAGGTTATATCTAGAAATGCGGCTATTTTTTGTTGGTCTTCACCACCCAGAGTGGTGTTACAAATCAAAGTGAAGACCTTTTTCTTTTTTTGGTCTTCGACTCAGTTTAAGGCATGAATTTTCGTCATAATTACTAGTGCGGCCTTCAAACAAAATCAATTTCTGAATGCGGCCTCGAGCTAAAAGTTTTTCCACTTTTGTCCGAGAAGATGATGTTGTACAGTCGTAAGTTGGGAATCATTGGCGTACCTGATTTGGCAGGCCTAGAAATCGAATCCAGACCTCAAGCGTCGAAGGCAAAAGCTTTAGCCACCAGACTTCTTGGTTTTTAAAATCAAAATGTGTTAAATAATTAACCAAGAATTTAACCTTGGCTATATTATTCACGCACCTTCTCTTTAATGTAAATTGAATTCAAATGCTATTTATCTCAAGGCCGCTTAGAAAAAAATAACTCGTTGCTTTGCTTGTTGCAGCCGAGGACTTGATGAAGAAGCCAAAGCAACTTGCCAGAAAGCTCTAAACATGATGGAAAGAGTCGAAATGCTTTCTGAAACTGTTCTAGGGAAAGAAAACCCGTATTCTTCAGATCTGCAGGATAATGTAAAGCAGAACTTTCATGACAAACTTGAAACGTTAACTGAAGATATTGGGTAAAGTTTTTAAAAATCTTTTGCTTTTTAAAATTTTTTATCTGTTTGTGCGTTTGTTCATAAGAACATTATTTCATACTTTTATTAACCTTTTGCTATAACAAATTTTTGATCTCTAAAAAAAAACAAACAAACTCGTATTTCGGTATTTTTCTCCCAAAATCATGGTGATCTCTAAAAAAAAGGTCTTCACCTCAAATCGATCCCCTCTTTCGGTATTTTTTTATTTTTCTCCCAAAATCATCGTGATCTCTAAAAGAAAAAAAAAAGTTCTTCACTTCGAATCGATCTCGTATTTCCCACTTTTCATCCCAACTTCGTAATGATCTCTAAAAAAACCTATGCAGCAAAATGAAACTATATGGGGTATTTTCAAAGGGGGACCCCTAAAGAAAGGGAGGCCCGAGGCTACCGCCTCACTCGCCTCACCCAGTATCCACCACTGCCGGTACGGTAATACGAGTGGCGTGCGCTGTTCTGTATCCGAGATCCTTTACAAATTAAGTAACTCGATTAATTCCTTATGATTAATCTTTGTTTTGAAGATCGCGTGAAGTAAAAGATTTTTCTTCCCAAAGCTTTTCATCTGACACTCTTCCGGGGAAATCGTCAGAATAAAGCAGAAATGAAACGGAACTGGATTATAAAGAGGAAAGCAGAGTTCTCATTGGCTGAAAGAAGTTAGCCAATGAGAGAAAAGATTAAGAAATTTTCAAAGAGTAGAAGAATTCTTTTTGTTTACACAGAAAGGGATTAAGAGATTTAATAAAAGTTGCTTCAAGAGCAGAAAAATGAAAAGAAGAGCGACCTCGAGCGAGAATAGAAAATTTTTCGTTGTTGTAGTGAGGAGCGCATTGGGCGTTGTCAAGAAGATGTTGACCAATGGTGGATTCATGAAATTGTTGTGGTCGTATGTTGGCTTTGCAAGAGCGGGAAAGGTTTTGGCGGTTGTGCGAGGCAGGAGGATTGGCGATGGATCTAGGAACGTGTTGTTTAATTTGCTCTTCTAGGCGTTGAGACTTGCGACCAACGTACCAACTATCGCAGTGGCACACAAACGGGTAAATAACATTGCTGGTAACACATCTTTCTTATTTGCTGGTAAGAGCTGTCGTGTGTTAAAAATAGCACGTGGTTTGACGGAGAAAAAGCAGCGTTTCACAGCAGACGTAATCTGCTTTTCAAACTTCTTCGAGACATTTCCAATCCATGGGATGTGTAGGTAGACAGGGCACTTTTTTACTGGGTGAACCGGGTTAGAATTTAGTTGTTGAAGTTTTCGTTTGAAAGTCGAATTGATTGTATGTTCCGGGTAGCCATTTTCTAATAGAATTGAAGGAATTTTGCCAAGCTCTGGGTCCAGTTTGCTTTTAGAACAGATCATAAAAGCTCTGTGAACAAGAATACCAATTAAGTTGATTTTCTGTTTTTGGGGGGCTAAAGGAGTTCCAACGTAAATACTGGCCGGTGAATCCAAACACCCATTGAAATTATACATTTGAAATCCAATCACTCTCTCCCCTTTCTGGACGTGTTGGTAGAAAGGCATGATTTGGAATTTCTAACCTCAGTGTACAGGAAACCCACCTTCACCGGCCAGTTAATAGCAGTATTATTCTGCACACTGTGGATGACATATTGCGACAACTTGAAACAAAACGCGAAAATTTTGCATTGCTCTTGACAGATGCTGCTCGGTACATGTCTTTGGCTGGCAAAAGATTAAAGGAATTATACCCATTTTTGATGCATGTCACCTGCCATGCATACTTACTACATAACTGCGCTATGCGACTGCGTGCTTATTTTAAAACTATTGATGAAGTAGTAGCAACGATCAAGGCAGCAACAATTAAAAACAAAGATCGCAAAAACGGTTTTCATGAAGCTGGTCTGCCATCACCTCCTGACCCTGTGATTATAAAATGGGCAACTTGGCTCAGAGCTGCCTTATATTACTCTGAAAACCTTCCTGCTGTTTGTACCATTGTCAACAATTGGACAAGTGGAAGCCTCTTAGTCAGCAGAGCGAAAAACGCTATCAATGCGAATGATTTGGTGCCAGACTTAGTTAGTATAAATCAATACCGGACTCTAGCAGCTAACGTAGAGTTCTTAGAAGCAAGTGACTGCACAATGACCGAAGCATACGGATTACTGAAAAATATGAAATTTGATGATGATCCGTGTGCAATTGAAGCTTACATCAAAAAACGACTATCCAACTCTGATTCAGAAGCAATAATAAACTGTACCAATTTGACAATCGCTCCAACAAGCTCCGCACTCTTGCAAAAAACCCAGCCAACCTCTGCTCCTGTTGAGAGATCATTTTCCATGCTAAGCAAATTACTGAGAAAAGACAGAAATTTTGATGACAAAAACGTCAAAAAGTACATGATGCTGTATTACCATAAATAATTCTGACAATTATACTGTGTGATTTTCGTTAAAAACATCATAGACAGACTATACAGTTCCGGTAACACAGCAATTTATATATTATGCACTAATTGATACCGGTATACAGAATAGTTTCCTAGGTTTTTTGTCATGCATCGCTTAGTTACATTAGCCACAAGAGTGACTGATTCAGTTCTATCTAAATGCTGTTGACGAAAAGGAAAGTAGCTAGGTTACCTTCTTTAAACTTATGTAAATTGCGAATTATGAAACATTTTCATTCAGAATTTGTACATCAAGACATCAATAATAGGCCAAAACGGTTTAAGTCAAAATAAAGTCAAAATTTAGCAAAAATAAAGTCAAAACTAATTTTCTTTAGGTCAAAATAAAAATGGCCCTGCTTATATTTTCAAAAACTGTCAGACCTCGTGCTCATTCAATCAAGCACAGTTGACGAGTGCAGACGTGTTTTGCAAAGCTCTGAAAGAAAATAGCTAATTTTAATTACGTCATGTCAAAAGAAAAATCAAAATTTTCTACATCGGTTTTAGCTGCAGACGAAAAGTTTTTAAACAGCTGCGCAAACAGAACAGCCGAAATTTTTAAAAAGCAATTAGCTACAATTTGTGAAGAAATTAAGCAAGATTTTAAATCCATTTTCGAAGCGGAAATAGCTGTACTGAAAACAGAAATTTCAGAGTTGAAAAAAAGTCAAACTTTTATTTCAACTCAATATGATGAAATCTTGGAAATAAATCGAAATCAAAGTGATGAGTTGAAAATTTTAATGAACAGTTATGAAGATTTGAAATTTAACCATAACAAACTGAAGGCAATAAATGAAAAGCAAAATGAAGATATGAAAATACTGAGGGAAAAAGCAGACGTTTTAGACAAGAAATCCAATGATGAAGCCGTCAAGCTGGATGGGATTGATCAATATAGCCGCAGACAAAACCTTGAATTTCAAGGCATTCCTTTAACTGATAACGAAGATGCTATTGAGTTAGTTACAAAAATCAGCAATTTGGTTGGTGTAGACGTAAAGAAATCGGACATATCAACAGCGCACAGACTTCCGCCGAAGCGACACGCGAAGGTTGCAGATCCGCCTGCTATTATTGCACGGTTCATTAATAGGAACTTGCGCAACGAGATTTATGGCAAACGCATTGCTGCAAAGCATCTAAAAGAAACGGATTATCCTATTTCTGGTATGAAGAAATTGTTCATTAACGAAAACCTTACGCAAGAGAGAAAAAGATTGCTGTGGCTAACTAAGCAAACAGCAAAAAATTTGAACTACACATACATTTGGACAATGAATGGCAAAATTTATGTTCGAAAAAATGAAGATTCTTCGTCGTTCATTATTCATAATGAAAATGATTTAAGTAAGTTGTGAAGTAATGTCTGTTACTTTTTATATGAGATAACCTACGAAAAAGCGTATTCGATGGTAATGACCCTCAACAAAATTACCCTTGGGGTAATCCTGATAAACCTTTGTGTCTAACTTTTAATGAAATTGATGATTTAACGAAACACTTTAAATCAAATTGCAATGGGTTAATTGGCTTAACCATTTGTCACCTAAACATGATAAGTTTAGTCAAAAATATTGAAAAACTAGAAGATTTTTTAGATAATTTTGCTCCAAAACCTGACATTATTTGTATAAGTGAAACCAGAACTAATGCCAGTAACGTCGAACTTGTCTCCTTACCCGGGTATAATTTTTTTTGTAATCATTCCAATACCAAAGCAGGTGGTGCTGGTGTTTACGTTGTCGAATCATTAAAAAGCTGCGAACTTCATACATTGAATTTAAAAATTGATGGTTGTGAGGACGTGTGGACGGAGGTCATTATCAGTGATAAGAATAAAATAGTTGTTGGGTCTGTTTACAGACATCCTAAATCAAATTTGAAACTATTTTTTAGCAAATTTCAAAACAATATTATTAGTTTAAAAACTTACAACAAGTTTGTGGTGCTTGGAGATTTCAACATTGACTACAATTGCCATGACACATCAATTGACGTTAAACTCTACGTAAATGGCATCTCTAGTCTTGGTTGTGAGCAATTGGTTACATACCCTACCAGAGTGTCCTTTTCTAGAAAATCGATTCTAGATCACATTTATATAGATTGTTCTATGTTTAATGAAATATCCACAACCGCAGTTATTGAATGCGATATATCTGATCATTATCCAATTTTCGTCGGACTAAATCTTCCATTAAAAAGAAAAAACACTAGGAGGCCCTTGATAAGGAAAATATTACCCGAAAAAATTGAAAATTTTCTTAACGAACTGGACTCAACTCTAAAAAAAAACGTCCCAACGAACATTTCTGATCTGACCACTTGCATGACAAAAGTAATGAATAATCTTTTTCCTAAAACTCGCCAATCTAGAAATCAATACAAGTCCGCTAAAAAACCGTGGATAACCAAAGGTATCCTAACTTCGATAAAGCAACAAAATAGGCTTTATAAGAAATTTAAAAAATCTTTGGATGTAAAAGATTTTAAACGTTATAAGTCTTTTCGAAATAAACTGACTCATGTAAAAGAGTCCAGTAAAGCAATCTATTTTCAAAAATTGGTTAAAAATAGTAGAGATTCCACTACAACATGGAAAGTGGTCAACAAAATAATTCGTAAAAACTCGCCAAAATCTAACTCTTTACCGACTCAAATAAGTGTTAAAGGAAATATGATAAGTAAACCGAGTGAAATTTGTCGTGAATTAAACAAATACTTCTGCAGCATTGGCCATGATATGGCAAATAGCATTGTCGGTGGGACAAATCAATCGCTTACTGATACTTTCTGTGGACATAGAGTTCAAAATTCCATCTTTTTAAACCCTACTGACGATTATGAAGTTATAAGCATTATAAACAAATTTAAGCCAAACAAGGCATCAGGAATTGATGATATTCCTACAAAATTGATCAAAGCAGCCAAGCATATTTTAAGTCCTTATCTAACCATTATCTTCAATTTGGGTTTAGAAAAAGGGCATTATTACGATGAACTTAAAATTGCCCGCGTTACTCCATTGTTCAAGGGAGGTATAAAAAGCGAAGTAAAAAACTATCGCCCAATATCTATCCTAACTGCATTTAATAAACTTTTTGAAACAATAATAAAAAAGCGACTTGTAAATTTTTGGAATAGATTTGAGGTCTTTTCGCCAACACAATTCGGTTTTCGGGAAAACTACTCCACAACTTTAGCTATAACACATCTACGAGAATATATATTAACAGAATTAGACAACAACATGAATATTTGCGCTTTATTTATTGATTTGGCAAAGGCGTTTGACACAGTAAATCACGAAATTCTTTTGTATAAGCTCACTCAATACGGTATTCGAGGTTTTGCTAATGATTTGATTAGGTCTTATCTTACTAATCGTAAGCAACTTGTTTGCGGTGACGGTTTCTCATCCTCCTATCTAGATATCAATATTGGAGTCCCGCAAGGGAGTGTTTTGGGACCTTTACTGTTTTTGATTTACATAAATGATATATCTTTATGTTCAAATCTAAAAGCAACCTTGTATGCGGATGACAGTGTTTTCACACTATCTCATAAAAATGCAAATACTTTGCAAACCAAATTAAATGCAGAATTACCAAAACTTAATCATTGGCTTAAACTCAACCGACTATCGCTAAATTTAAAGAAAACCAAATATCTATATTTTAGTAAAAGTAATAAGAATATCGCTATTCAAATAGACGGCTCTGATATATTGCAGACAAAATGTATTAAATATCTTGGAGTTCATTTGGATGATAAACTTAAATGGCCCAAGCATGTTGAACACGTGGAAGCAAAGCTCTCAGCCGCCACCGGTGCCTTTTCAAAACTCTGCAAATATCTTCCCAGTAACACACTTACACCAGTTTATTACAGCTTAGTTTACTCACATTTACAATATGCAATTATATGCTGGGGAAACACCTCAAAAACGGTACTCAATAGACTACAGATTAAACAAAATCGTATTATTAAAATTTTAAGTAAAAAATTTGGTAAAAAAGTTCGGTTACAACCTCTTTTTCAAAAATTAAACTTTTTGAGGCTTAATAATATTTTTAAATTCGAAATAGCTAAATTTATGGTTAAGTTTCACTCTAACAAGTTGCCCCAATTTTGTGAGGAATACCTAAAAAGTTTTGTAAAGGTGTCCTCCGTCCACACCCATTACACTAGAAGTTCTTCTTCAAATGAATATTATGTACCTAGAACCTTTTATCACAAAACTGATCAATCCCTAAGAGTTATTGGAGCTAAAATCTGGAACGATCTACCTAAATGTTTAAGAAATAAATTAATAACAACTTCCTTTAACCACTCAAGTAAATTGCTCAAACAACATTTTCTTGGTACTCATTTTAATCAATGACTCGCTTAAGAAATATTTCATTTCAAATTTGATTGTGTTGTGTATACATTTTTGTATTTGGTAACAGTTACTTAATATTAAAATAAACTTTTCATTCTTGTTACTTTTTTCTTCTTAAATCGTCAAAAATAAAACTTTTATTGCACATCCTCGTTGTTTGTTTTTGTTGCAATTATAACATTTGGTTGAATCGTCTATTTACATTGTGTTACAATTCACCTGATTTTCTAGTCTCTTTTTTTAAATTCTTGTTACTTTTATATATTCTTCATTTTTTTGGTTCTCCATCAGTGCTGTTATAAATATTATTTTTTGTTTTTTCCTAGTTGTTATACAGGGTGATTCAGCGAAGTGTGCACAAATAAAAACTCATCTTTCGGACTTATAATTAGGTCAAATGAAACAAGTTATATGCTGTGAAGATAGTAAATTTAATAAGCTTTCAGAAAATATACAAGTTATTCAATATAACCCCCTTTGTTTTTGATTACTTTCCGAAGCCGTGGCAGAACCTGGGCACATGTGGCACGCACCACTTCTGGGTCAATTTCGTCCCATGCCGATGTCAATTTTCGCTTTAGAGAGTCCAGATTTGGATGAGAAGTACGGCAGGCTTTTGTCTCTAAAATAGACCATAACCCAAAATCCATAGGGTTTAAGTCTGGTAAAGACGGCGGCCAAAGCTCTTTCTCCCAAAAACCTTTGAAATTGCATCGACACCAAGCTTGAACTGAGTTGGCTGTGTGGGAGGTTGCACCGTCCTGTTGAAGAGTAACTCCTTGTTCTCCGACTACTTCTTGGACCCAGGGAAGGACTTTCTCCTCCAGCATTCGCCTATAGACGGTCTGGTTTATCTTGACCCCTTCTTCAATGAATATGAGAGGAGTTTTCAGCCCTTTTGATGTTGCGCCTGCCCATACCATTACGGAGGAGGGTTTTTGTCTTCTGAAAGAGCTGCGACGCTCAACTGGGACCATGTTTATGTCTGGAAGCCAAATCCTGTCATTTTGATGGTTATGGACAGCTTGAACAGTGAAAAGTTTTTCGTCTGTCCATAAAACTTGAGGCTGCGTGCCATCGACAAGTTTCTTGACCAAAACCTTTGCTCTATCGAGCCTTTTCTTCTTAGTGGCCTCTGACAAGAGATGTCTTTTGGTGAACTTGTATGGGTAGCTCTGGAGATCATCCTTGAGAATCCTTTGCATGCTGGACACGCTCACAGAGTAGTCTTTAGCAAGTTGTCTGGCACTTCTTGCAGGATTTCTCCTCAACTTCTCTCTGACTTTTTTGATCAGTTTTTTCGTCCTTACGGTTCTTTCAGGGTCACTCCTGATTCTTGGAGCACAAGTCCCAGTGTCCTTGAACCTTTTCACGGCTTTATAAACTCTTCTACGGCTTACAACCTCCTTCATCAACCGGAAAATTTCACTTGGTGGGAGCTTCTTCTTGCAATACTCTTCTATCACGTCATTGATCGTTTTACTCATCGTTTATTTTTACTGTCATGTCATCGTTTATTATTTTTACTTTACTGTCATTTTTACATGTCCCTGTACTTCAAATAATACCAGATTTTAAATTTTAACTCTTAAATAATAAGAAACTGAAATGTAATAATTGAAAGTTAATAATGGACGAAATACATGTACATAAAACTAAGAAAAGTATTTGTGCACACTTCGCTGAATCACCCTGTATATGTTTATTTTCCTTGCTTGCATTTAAAGGAAAAAAAAAAAAAACTTCTAATTTGTTTTTTTTTTTTTTTTTTTTTTTCTTCTTTTTTTGTATTACTATTGTTATTCTGATGTGTCATTATACGTTTATTTTAATGTGTAATTGTTTTGTTTTTGTTGCTTATAGTACTAATTTCTTTTACTATGAGGTGAAGCAGACTCGGCGACCGAGTGGCCATCAGGCTACTAATAATGGTCTTTCGCTTCACCTCGTCGCTTTTCTTTTTTGTTGGTGTATTTTCATTCCGTTGATTAATTGCCAATTTTTGGACGCGATAAATAAATACCTCTATAATTTAAGAGAAAAATAGCAACTGAATTCGAAAAACTTTTGCGTCATAATGGGTAAGCGAAAAAGCGAGGTATATTTCTTTTTAGTAAAATGTCTTCCTAACTTCAAACACTTATTTCTTCAATTTACTTCCCAGTCCAAATTAACTTTATTATCAGAATTAAAAAAAACAGAAAAAAGATCAAAAACTAATGAATAAATAAAAACACAAATTTTTTCATAACTGTCACCAACGTTCATCCATGTGGAGTAATAACATATTGCAAAAGTTGAGCAGCTGGCCTTATGGTGAGCAATTATTGAATAAAAAATGTATTGTAAGATTGTAAGATGTTGGTTTATAATAAATTAAATAAACTTTTATTTACTTACTTTTACTTTAAATATCAATCATCTTTTTACTTTATTGTTTCGCAAAGAGTTTAATTGTCGTCGGTGTTTTTGCTGACGAATTTCAAAGGTATATTTGATTGATTATTAAGTTTATACAGTTCAAAATCATTTTTGATGGCAAAGAAATTAATCAGTTTTCGGAAAAATGCTGTAAATATTTTTTTGAAGTTTTAAACTCAGAAAAATTAACATGTATAATTTAGAGCAATGGTTCTCAAAGTGCTCGAAATTGACAAGGGTTCCATTAAACCACCTAAGGCAGTGGTTTTAACCTTTTTAATTTTATAGACCCCCTTTACCGATATTCAAAAATAAATTTTTTCCTATAGGAAATTCAGTTTGTAGCCTAATTAATATGTTTATATCAATATGCAAAGAAGAGAAACTAAGGTCTTGCAATTTAACTTAAATTTGATAAACTTTTTGGACTAATATTCATTGCTGCAAAATTATTTGTACAGTATTAGAACATAATAGTTTGATTTGACACAAAAACCATAGCTATTATTATCAAATTAATGGTGACATCATTACACAAAAAGCAAAAATTAACCATTATGAAATATAATGCAAAAAAACAATTTGCTCCTTACGATCGCTTAAAGCAGTGCTTCTTAAACTGGTGAATGGTTCACCCCAGAGTGAATAAAATTTTTGCAGGGGTGAACCAACCAAAAGGGGTGAATAAGGGTGAACCGTCAGGTGATCAAACAGAAGTGATGCAATTACTTCTGTTTTCGTAAATCATTGCTTTCGTACTGTAATTATTGATAATTTTTAGATAAAAAAACAGCAGTATGTCTAAGAAATATGTTCAGAAAATACTTAATTTCGGTGCATGCAGTAATGACATTGAACCAGAAAGGCAACCAAGGCCAGCTGCATCTGCGTTAGAGTTAAAAAAACCTACTCCAAAGAGGAAAGTTGGTAACGAGAATACTAAAGTGAAAAGACGAAAATGGGATGATAATTATATCAAATATGGCTTTTTTCTACCCCAAAGTGAAGAAACCAGCCTTGTGCCATCTGCTCAATGCATGTTTTGTAGTGCAACATATCGCAACAGCTGTTTAGCTCCTTCAAAACTACGCAATCACTTGCAAACCAAACACGCCATACATCAAAACAAGTCTGTGCAGTTTTTCAAGAACCAACATGACTACTTATACAAGCAGCAGAGTGCTCTTAAATCATTGGTTAGAAACACCTCAGCCAACACAAAACCTTTGCTTTTTTCTTCTTTTCAAATAGCGCATGTGCTTATGCAACAAAAGAAGCCATATAGCGAAGCTGAATCAGTTATCAAGCCATGCTTGAAGATTGTAGCAAATTTGTGTCATGGGGGAAAGCAAGCTGTAGATAAAGTGGAACAAATACCATTGTCCAATGATACAATGGCAGTTCGAGGTTCCATGATTGCTGAAGATATCAAGCAGCAGTTAATTGCTAAACTGAAAGAAGCACCCTGCTTTGCATTGCAGTTGGACGAAACCACAGATATTAAACACGATGCCCAACTTATTGTCTATTGTCGGTTTCCAGACAAAAGTGTTAAGAAAATTGTTGAACACTTCTTGTTCTGCCTTCCGGTTTGTGTGCAGACTACTGGGGAATTTATTTTTTCTAAGCTAGACGAATTTTTTCAAAATGAAAATTTATCGTGGCAGAACTGTGTTGCTGTAACTACAGATGGTGCAGCAGCTATGACAGGAAAACACAGAGGTGCTACTGCACTGATCAAACTTAGGTCCCCAGAGTGCAAGCTTTTACACTGCATTCTACATCGTGAAGCGTTAGCTTCAAAGAAACTGAGAGCACATTCCTCTGATAAGGCGAGTGAGCTTGATAAACTGATGAGTGATGTGGTGAAGATTGTCAATGCTATTCGTCCTAAAGCAAAAACAAGTCGATTGTTTTCTAAACTTTGCGATGAAATGTCTACAGATCACAAAACTCTGCTTCTACATAGTGAAGTTCGATGGCTTTCACGAGGAAAAGTTCTTCAAAGAGTTTTGTTGCTGAGAAATGAACTGTATGAATTTTTAAAATCTCGCAATGATGAAAGTGGATTACTTTTTGAAGATGATATTTGGATATCGAAATTGCATTACATGGCATCAGTCTTTAATCATTTAAATCAATTAAATTTGTCACTTCAAGGTAAAGGTGGAGACATCTTTGATGTCTCAGGGAAAATAGAATCCATGAAATTGAAGATAAAAACGTGGCAAAGCAACGTTGGCAAAAACAATCTCTCAAACTTTCCGAATTTGGAAAACTATATGAAAGAATGCAACTGGGAAGATAATGCACCAGAGCTTGAAAATAGGATAACAACTATAATACTGGACCATTTGCAACTCCTAAATGAAAATTTCGAAATGTATTTCCTAACAAAACTGCATCAAGACTTGGAAAAGGAAATGTGGATAATAAATCCTTTTATTGCTGATCATTTGTCCCAAACAAACCTTGGAGACATGATAGAAACACTGTTGGAGTTACACAATGATTTTTCTCAAAAATCTTTCTTCAAAACACATCCCTATTATGGCAATTATTGGGTCAGCTTGCTCGAATTCCCTGAGTATAAGACGATTGCTCTAAAAGCCTTGCAGGAACTGGTGCTCATGCCTACTACTTACTTGTCAGAAAAAGGATTTTCATGCCTAGTGGAACTGAAAACTAAAAAGAGAAATGCACTGAAATGTGTGGACTCATCGATGAGAGTGGCATTAGAAGGACTGATTCATCCACGATTTGAAAAACTAGTTGCGAAAGTTCAGGAGCATCCAAGTCACTAGTAAACAATTTACTGCAGTAAATCGACTACTGAACTGTTGTTTTTTTGCTTATTGTAATAGTGAAGTTGGTTTGCAATGAGTGCATAAGTACAAAAATTTGGTGACTGTCTTTTGTGCTTTTTAGCTTTATATCTCTTGACTCGAGAAATTGTAGATTTGCAATGGTAAAACTTAGCTTGAGTTTATCATAACATGGGACAAGGGTGAATGAAATCTGGAGATGGATGCTAGGGGTGAACAAAACCAAAAAAGTTTAAGAAGCACTGGCTTAAAGAAAAGTCAAATTTACCAAAATAAATCAAACTTTTGAAATATTCTTTGTATAAAATATGTATAAAGTATTACAGTTAATATCTAAAATGTTTAATTACATTGAAAAAAATTTGCCTCTTTGAAAATACGAAATTCTCTTGTGGAAAATTCCTCCTGGTTGAGAATCCCTGATCTAAGAGATTAACAAAGGATCAGCTTTTTCAAGCAGTTGAATGGGGGGTGACATCTTGGCCAGGAGGCTATGAAATAACTGCTGGAATCTATTAAAGAAATAAAACTTTTAGTTGGAAGTTATTGTTAATCTGGCACATCCTCGCATTTAGCGAGATTAAAAGTGGAGAAAATGGTGTGCTTAATTGACAGTTATGCTTTATGCTATAGTTGCATCTGTAGTTCTAAATCTATTTTCGGATTGTCTATTATTATTATTATTATTTTATTATTTTAATCTCTTTCTTATTCTTCTAACTCGCAGGAAAGCGACGGAGGCGCTAATGCATAAGGCAAGCAATTACCCCGACCTGCTTCGGGAGATGCCAAGATATTGCTGTCCGCTTGAAATTTATTAGAGATATGACTGAAATTTAAAACTGCTTACCAAGACCACCAATCAGGGGAAAGTACCGTATAGTGTCTTTCCCAGGGACACAACAGAATGGCGCAAGTAGATTTTGAATCGAGATTTTGAAGCGAGTAGATTTTGAATGAACAGAATAGCGCGAGTAGATTCACGGCGCTGTAACCACTCGACCACTCTACCGATAATGCGGAAAACCCATGGTTGATGAATTGATTGTGGATGATAAAACACCAGAAAACACAACTTGTTGTTTTCTGTTGAGTAAATAGTTCTTGAACCAGATATATGCTAGTCCTCTTATTCCATAGTGGTCGAATTTTTTTAGTAGTATTTCAATGCTAATTGTATCAAATGCTTTTGATAAATCCAGAAAAATAGCAAGGCTTTTTTCGTTTTTGTTGAATGAATTGGTGATGCTATTTATGAGAAGCAAAATAGCTTGGGAAGTAGAACATTTTCTTCTGAAACCAAATTGATTTTCGAAAAAAAATTATGTCTGTTTAAAAAGCTAATTACTCTGCGGTACATTATTTTTTCCAAAATTTTGGAAATATTTGAAAGTAGGCTGATAGGCCTATAGTTATTTATGTCACTAGCATCACCCTTTTTATACAAGGGTATGATCTTGGCAATTTTGAAATCACTAATTACTTTACCAGTAGAAAGAGAAAGATTGAATATATGTGAAAGTGCCATGATAATATTATCAGGAGAAGATTTCAGTAATTTAAGTGGGATTTCATCAAAACCTGCACTTAGTTTTGGTTTGCTGTTTATAAGTATATTTTTTACTTCCATAGGGCAAGTAGGCCAAACATACATAGTTTCTTGAATTTTGTTTCTAAGGTATTCAGAATAATTATTTTCATACTTAGGGAGTGTACTAGTATATTTATATGCTATAGATGAAAAATGGTCATTGAATAGGTTAGCTAGTTGCTGTGGATCAGTTATTTTGTTGGTATTTGTGTAAAGAGATTTACACTCAGGTATATTTTTCTTCCTCAAAAGGCTATTGAGAGTCCTCCAGGTAGCTTTTATGTCGTTTTTATTAGATTCCAGTTTATTTTTAATGTGTTCTTGTTTTTTTTGTTGAAACTTTCTAAAATAAAGATTGCGAGCTTTGTAAACTGTCTTTTTGTTTCAGGGGATTTTGTTTGCATGTATTTCTTAAATAATGCTTCTTAAATGCTTCTTAAATAATGCTTTCTTAAATAATCAAATTGAATAAAAACATTGCATTTTTTATAAGCTTTTGTTTGTTAAAAGATTATTTTAACCGAATTTTAAAAACTTATCATGGAGATTTTTTCATTCACCGTCTTTACTTGACTTTTCATCTCTCTTTGCCAATAAGGGAATTTATAAAATGCCGGCGAAATAGTTTAGTGTGCTGACACTCTGATTTTCAAGCGAAGGGCATGAATTCGATGCTCTGTCTGAATGCTGGTAGTTCTCTGGGTTTTTAGCATATTTAGATAATGGAATTGATCCAAGGTCATTATTTAATTGTAGGGTTTATCTTGTCCCATTCAATATTTAAAGTAGGGGAAGGGAACATGATTTGGGACACTTTTTACATTTTTGTCCATCAATTCAAAACGGTTTGTGATAGCGATTTGGTTGATGGCGCAAATAAAACCAGGTTCTTTTGCCCACTTTTAAAAAAGACGACAATGTTTTATCTCATTTACTTTTTTCTCAATTACTAGTTAAAAAATGATGCCCAAATGTATCAACTCACCTTCCTAGGAAGGTGAGTTGATACTTGAAGAATGTGATTTGATACGGGGGAAAGTGAGTTGATACGGCATTTTGAAAAGCTTATATTTTGAGGTTTCACTGCTTTACTATGCTTTACTATGCTTTTACACTTTATAAACGAGTGTTTTTCAGCTAAGTTTTTGTTTGAGTAAATTATTTAAGTACAGTTCGATTCCAATCATAGTTGGCCAAGTTTCTACATCAAAAATTTTGTGATAGACTAAAAGCATTAACACTCTTACTGGTGAAAATCGAATTATAACGAATTTTGCAACAAATACATACACCAAAAATCCAACATTTTAATAAAAACAATTGGTACGAGATTTAAAAAAATTCAAACAAATCTCAAGAAATAGACAGTAAAGCAATTTTGTATAGTATAAAAAAAATGCTTTAATTAACTTAAGTCAATTAGAAGTTTATGCCTAAGCATTTATGTACATTACTATAAATGAATTTTGTTACGATTAAAAATAACTGACACAGAAATGAGGAACACATAATTTATTTGCAGCAGCAAATTGGAAACCAAGTTGTTTGCATTTTTCAATTGATAATCTAAAGCACTTATCAGCCAAATGCACTATATGAGATGATAACTGTTGCTCTATTTTCCAGAGTAAAACTTTGATTCTTTAAAACTGTTGCTTGATATCCAGCAGCGCAAGTTGGGTATGCCTCCTTTTTTTATATACTTTATAACTGTCATTTAGTCAACATTAAAATTGGCTGCAGCTTTTCAATAAAAACTACCTTCTGTCACACATTTAGCTGCTTTTTTTAACACATCAGCAAAGATTGAAAACATCGATTAGTTTTTCTTTATGCTTAAAGGCATACTGTAAGCAGGTATAGTTGTAGAATTACTGTAAAATGTTAATTAGAAAGAGTTTTATGTTGATAAAAAAATTATTAACAAAATGTCTGAAATTAAATGAAAAAATTGCTAGTTTATAGCTACTATCAGCACCATTCAATAATCACTGTACAATTATACCAGAAGATGAAACGAGTAAATAAATTCTATTGTGGGGCACACAATCACTAATTAAATGCTTTGTACGTTTTTTATAGTCTTCCATGCTTCAAACACCAAAAAAGTTTAACATATTAATCTTAACATGTTTTTGTAATATGGAGTTTTTATATATATACATTGTATCGAATCTCCTTCCATATACTGTATCAAATCTCCTTATTAGCACTTTTTATAAAAATTTGACAACGAACATCCTGACAAAAGTAATTTCAAAAGAACAACTTTGCTGGTTTAAAACTTAATCTAGCAACAATTATTCAACCATATTTTCAGCTTTCTTACCTCTTTCTTTAGTTCTGCAGTTAAGCTGAAATTTAGGACAAAAATTTTACAAAAAATTAATAAAAACAAATTTTCTTTATTGTTTTTCAGTAGCTCAACCTAATCAGCTTTTCTTGAAGCCCGGATGAACTTTTTTGACATTCTTTTTCATTTGGTAGCGCTAATTAACTAAAGTTTATTTTGTGGAATCCCGTAGGGGTGGTGTATCAAATTACCTGCCGTATGAAATCACCCTCCTTTCCCCTACGTCAAAATTGTAACGGCTAATCTTATCCCATTTTATTTTGTAATTCTTAATGGATCCAATATCTACTCAGGCTTCAGCCTCGTGTAGAACTTGTGGTTTATTTTTTCGCAAGTTAATTATGAAAAGAAGGAATTCTAATTGACAGAATCAAGGTAAATTGTGGCCTTTTAATTGTTTATTTTTATTTAGAGAAACAAGCACTTTTTCTTAACTTGTGCTACGAGCTAACTGTTTGTGCTACTGACTAATGTGGCATCTCGGTCGTTTCCTTTTTTGCTTAATTCGAATATGTTCACCCTGGTAAATCAGGTGGTTGGTGAGTCTAGGACAAGGATGTCCAACCTGCGGCCCACTTGATGCTTTTATGCGGCCACTGCTTACTCAAATTTTTTAGTTATACTCCCATAACTGTATCGAATTCGATGTCATCGCTGTCATAGTAACGTATAGAGAAACAAAGTGAATACATCAGTTAATTGCTGCTTCGAGTGACGTCCAATGAACTAATCCATGAAAACTTTTGTGGGCGGAGCTTATCATTAAGACCTTGCCCCAAACATCATTTTCAGTATTCACATTGTTTTGCGATTAAATTTATACTAAATGTGTTATTTCCAAACATTTTTTACATCATCAAGTGATAGTTATTAATGACTTTAGTGGTAGTAAAGATGGTAACTTTGAACTAAGGTGGAGTGATTTGTAATAAGATTACAGTAGTAGCAGCAATACTGCTTATGGTAAAAAAGGAAATCGTTTAGATTTGTACAGGAGGGTGAAAAGAAAGATTAAAAATTTTTAAAGATCCTAGGTTCAATCTAGAAATTTAATATACGGTAAGAGTCCAGGGTTGCACCGTCAGCCAAGGAGAGTATCGCTTCTAGTCGGCTGGATGCAGTGGTGGATATTGGATGAGGCGAATGAGGCAGTTGCCTCGGGTCTTCCCTCGAAAATAGCATATACAGTTTCATTTCGTTGCAGATGTTTTTGAGAGATTATTATGAAGTCAAACAAAAAAGTGGAAGATACAAGATCAATTCGAGGTTAAGACCTTTTCTAAGAGATCACCATTATTTTGGGAGTAAAATAGATCAATCAGAGAGGAAATCTAAGTGAAGACCTTTTTTTTGGAAATCACCTTGATTTTGGGAGAAAAAAGTGAAAGACGAGATCAAAGCTCTTTTTTTTAGAGAACATCAATTTTTGGAAATCCTTGCCTCGGGCCCCTGAATTCGAATATCCACAATATCCACACTGCATATACATGTAATTTTTGGCCCACTGAATGTACTTAAATTTATAATTTGCCCCATTATGAAAAAAGGTTGGACATCTCTGGTCTAGGATGAGCTTGTTGGTTTGGCTCGCATTTAAGCTTGCCCCTTTTTTTGTCCAAATACGAGGGCATTCAAAAAGTAATGCACCCAACTTCATTATGTACAAACAAATTATAATAGCAACATGTATTATACATCAAAAGAAAGGTACAAGTGTGAGGATTACATTTTTACTTCTCCACATAGTCTCCACCTCTCTCAAGAGCTACAGTCCATTTATGAACGAGGGCATGTATACCAGTGTTGTAGAACTCAGCCGGTTGATGTCTAAGCCAATTCAAGACAGCAGTTTTCACTTCATTGTCATTGCCATATCGGTTGCCCCGGAGTCCTTCTTTCATTGGACCAAAGAGGTGGTAGTCTGACGGTGCCAAATCAGGAGAATATGGCGGATGTGGTATTACAGTCCATCCAAATGAAGTGATGGCCTCCATTGTCCTGATGCTTGTGTGAGGACGTGCATTGTCATGCTGGAGGAGCACATTTGCCATGTCCAAGTTGGGCCGAACACGTCGAATTTTTGCTTTGAGCTTCCTAAGAGTCTCAATGTATACCTCAGAGTTAATGGTTTCCCCTTTCGGCAAAAAATCCACAAGGATTACACCTTGAGAATCCCAGAAAACCGTGGCCATAATTTTGCCAGCAGAGTTTTGGGCCTTAAACTTTTTGGTCCATGGTGAAGTTGGGTGACGCCATTCCATTGATCTCCTTTTAGATTCAGGTTCAAAATGGTATACCCATGTTTCATCTCCAGTAATGATTCATTCCAGAAAGGTGGGATCTCCATGGTGGTGTTCCAGAAGCTGAGTGCAGCAGCGAACTCTTTCAGTCTTGTGGTCCTCTGTCAGCTGTCTGGGTACCCAACGGGCACACACTTTTGAATACCCAAGGGACGCCACGATTGAATGGGCACTGCCTATGCTTACATCAAGCTTGGATGCCAGCTCCTCGACAGTAATGCGCCTGTCAGTTCTTATCAACTCATCAGCACAAGTTTTGTTGTCAGGATTGACAGAGGTGGATGAGCGACCACTACGTGGCTTATCGGCTATGCTGACTTTACCCACCTCTTCATGGTCTTCAGTACTTTTTTTAAATCGCTGTACCCATCTTTTTACATTACTATAGTCTATGGTATTATCCTTGTAGACATTTTTAAGCCGGTTATGAATCCTCAGAGGGGTTTCTCCCTCTGCAACAAGGAATTCGATTACAGCTGACGAGCTTCAAGAGGGGCAGCCATTTAAAAAACTAGTTTAAGCTTTAAAAATCTGAAAATATAAGAAAAACATATAGCAATCGCAAAAAGGTGTGTCCTATCATGTTTGTGCCAAATATAAACAAGATTGGTAAAATCCTGTACGAGCAATGCACTTGAGTGAATTACTTTTTGAATGCCCCGTAGGTTCATACGAGTCGTTGGCTAGCCGGTATAAAGTATTAAGGGGTTTAAGCAACTGTCATCATAGATCTGTCATCACTCATCATAGATCCGATTCTTCTCAAATTGAAAGTCAATATTACTTAATCTTTTTAACATACTGCCAACACGGTCTGAACAAATGGCTTAGTTTTTATACAACTTAATTTAATTGGAGATCCTGCCGTTTTTAGAAATTCATTATAATGAACGTAGCTTCTCATTTTCTTTCCTCGCCTGCTTGCTCTATCTCTTTAAATTACACTACTAAAATTTTTGAAAAAGTGGTCTGGATTGGTGTCCCAAACAAAGCGATGTTAAATAACATATTTCATTCTTTTTTCATCAACTTTAAATCCGCCATCTCTCCCCCCTATTTCTTTTCTCATTTTTTCTTCCTCTCAGACAAAAAAAGCTGAGACAAGAAATTTAGACAAAAATTATGCTCTTTTTGCTCCCTTTACCTACCTCTTTCATTGATGTCTTACCATATTACTCTTTTTGGCATCGGTACTACTAATTGACTTGCTAGTACAAGTGCACTAATTTTGTTTATAACAGTTTTTTTCTCTTAGCATGTCACAACGTCAACTTGTTTTGTTGCTTTTTCCTTTTTCTGACCCCGTCTATAAGCAACTCACAAACCTTTTTATATTTGGTTCCTATTTGATCATGTGGTAATGCAGAAATAAAAAAACTGAACTGAACTGAACTTTTCATTTACTATTTTCAGTGGTTTGAACATTTTTTTGTCACCCAACTGAAGACCTTTCTTGTCTCCCACTACCTTCATTCCAAGTTGCTTAGTCTTTTCTGAGAAATTTATCTTTTTTGCTCTTCCTGCTTGGTGCTCTTTAAACGTTGCATCAATATTCACATTTTCTTTCTTTCATCTTATCTTTACAAAAACAGAAATCAAAGAAATTCTTCCTGCAGCCTCTGCGGATAAACAAAAAACACTAAAATTCAACTCCTATTTTACCGACCCAATCTTGACCATCTTCGCTGATCAAATTTAGCACCTCCTTCTCTCCTTCATTTTTTTTTCCAGACTGTAAGGAGTCGCCCAGTCGTCGAGTTTCTATAAAGCTTCTTCACAACCTATTTGCACTACGGGTTTGGGTAATGCCAATAACAACATAATTTTATTTTCTGCTTTTAAAAATCTTTCATTAAATTTGTTTATTTCTTGGCCTAGTTCTTTTTTTGTACATTTGCTCATAGCTTTCATTTTGTAACATGTGAAGAGAAATTACCGTTTAAAAATGGTCAAAAGGAGAAATACATAAAAAAAGTTTGAAACCATTGATCTAAGTCAGTGCTTCTCAACCCCTGGGTCACGACCCAAAAGTGGGTGGCCATTTAGTTTGATTGGATTGCCAACAACTGTAATTGTGTAAAAGTAAAATCATTACTTTTTAGTGAAGAAAATCAAAAAATTTAAGACAGATTCAAAGTGAAGACCTTTTTTTCATTTATATTTTTTTATTTTATCTTTATATTTATCCTCCTGATTCAAAGGAAAGCGACGGAGGCGCTGATACATAGGCCAAACAATTACCCCAATCTGCTTTTGGAAATTTCAAGATATTGCTGTCCAGTTGAAATTTGTTATTTTGGTTTTTCGTTTTATAGAAATATAACTGAAATTTAGAAAGAAGGAGAAAGTGCCGTAAAGTGTCTTTCCCAAGGACACAGTAGAAAGGCGCTAGTAGGTTTTGAACCGAGACCATGTTGATTACAACCACGGCGCTCTAACCCCTTGACCACACATTTTTATAGAGATCACTACGTTTTTCAGACGAAAATCGAGAAATCGGAAATAAATTCAAAGTGAAGACCTTTTTTAGAAATCATTGCCTGTTTGGGAGAAAAACCGAGATTTTTATGTTTGCAATAAAGTCTGTGAAAAAAATTGGGTTGCCAAAGCTTTGCTATCAATTTTTGTTTAAGATTTAGGTCACCACCAAAAAAACGTTGAGAAGCACTGGTCTACGTGAAAAAATAACATACTTAAATTGTCTGTTATATCATATTATCTTGTAGAACTTAGAGTTCATAACTATGAATTACTTGTATTTTGTTCTTGCCACCTGTTGCTTTCTTTCCATTACAACTTCGCAAAATATTTACTTGGAATGTATAAATCCAACCAATCCTTCCACCATCAACTCGTGTAAACTTGTTCCTGGAAAAAACGGATTAAGAGGACCAAAAGGATCAAAAGGAAATCCAGGACAAATTGCGCCGGAGCGAATAGAATCTCTAATGTAATAGAATGAATAGAAGGTAACAAAACTAAACAAAGATGCAATTTTGATAAAAAAAATGTATATTTAAATATCTTTTTCACATAGAAGCAAATAATGTTCTTAATCAAATAAACTGTTTTTGTTTTGTTTGCTTTTCAAATAGTCTGAATAGTTATCAGTGTGACTTTTTTTATGAAAACTCAGTTAAGTTATTCATTGCATTTAATCCACTAATGTCGTCATTCAATTTATGTACTAAAATACAATCAACGTAATTGAATTAAATTATTAATAGAATGAAGATTGAATAGTTATAATTGCATACAAGAACTTAGCGTAAAAAACTTTTTTTAGAAAGAATGAATATGCTAAATAGTAAGTATTATAAAAAAAGAAATTGAATACCCTACTATTTATTTTTCAAACACATTCAACTTTATTAAATGAGATCCAACCAAATTTTAGAAAATGCACTGTAATTTTTTTTTCTTTTTATAACCCATTTTGCTATCAAGTTTTGGAGCAAGCAGCCCGTCTCTGATAAGGATTTAAAACCTGAAACCACGGTCAGGCAGTGAGCCCGGGACCAATGTGCGTGATACACAATGTCACACTTTACAAGTAACACTCTATAGCGCTATTTGCTTTCACCTTTGCTGTACGCTATTTATCACGAGAAGAACTTAAATTTTTTTCCTTTTTCGATCTTTCAAATAAAAATACTGTAGAACGCCAATTATCCGAACACAACTAAGATGGAGTTACAACGTCATAGCATGGTGCGAACAACAGAGTGAGTGTCGTTCAACCCAGCTCTGCTTCAAAAAAGATGAGAGACTTGGATGTGACGAAAATACGTAGTAACAAACTTAAAACAAATAATGAGTGATCACTATACTCCTCATGATGTACCACAAATGATCATATGTGTATATGATGCTTTTTATTGCAATATTGTATTTTGTTCGATTATCCGAAAAAATCAGTTATCCGAACCACCCTGGTCTCGGTAGCGGCTCGCGCATTGCAGCTGCAAAGCTGCAACCTCTTAAATATCTGTGCAGCGGTTGTAAATATTATCAGCAACGCTTAAAAAATTGTATTATTATTACTTTTTTAGACGTTGCTAATAACATCTGATAATATTTACAACTGCTGCACTGATATTTACATGTAGGGTGCAGCTCCGCAGCTCCAATGCACGTGCCGCCACTGCCTGGTCTTAATTAGTTCCGATAATCGGCGTTTTACTGTAATTAAATTTTGCCACATTTAAGTACTAAGAGAAAATATGTCAATATTGTTGCTGTGTTTGGTGGGCAAATAAGCAATTTAAGATAGATACTTTCGGACGATTGCTTGTCGTAAACAGTTTTTCAATCCAATATTTTATTTTATTGTTGCAGAATCAGTTGTAAGTTGGTGCGATTTTTTAATTAAATAAGTTGAAGTCGATTTCAACGTAAGTCTTTTTCAGTTATCAAGAAATTCAATTAACACAAATTTAGAAAAATGTGTGTTAAATAGATAGCCTAAGTCTATGTTACAGATTTTCGTGTGTATATATATACAGTATATCAAATTAAGTATAAACACTGCAGATAAAATTTATTTATTAAAATTCGCGACAGTCTGTTTCACCCTAAAAACGGCTCATCAGGCAATTATCTTGTTCAAATAGATTATCTTGTTCAATTCTATTTGAACAAGATAATTGCCTGATGAGCCGTTTTTACGGTGAAACAGACTGTCGCGAATTTTAATAAATAAATTTTATCTGCAGTGTTTATACTTAATTTGATAATTTTGTTCTGATCTTCAAATCATTGAGCACTGTCAAAAGTGAATTGTCAGCACTGTCCCTTGTATATATACAGCATATATACGTACATATTTTAAAAGCAAATGTTTCATTTTAAAGCTCTTTTGTTAATTGACCAAAACAACGTAAAACAAATCTTGTTGGACCAAAACAACGTAAAACAAATCTCATTGATACTTTAACAAATCGAGCCTTAAAAATCTGCTCTAAATCTACATTAAAACATGAACTAGACAAAATTCGCTCTGTTCTTGTACAAAATGGTTATCCAGAAATCCTTATTGATTGGAGAATTTCTAAAAAACTTTTACGTTTCCAACAAGGCACTAAAGAAGGCCCAAAAAAATGTCCTGTTTATTTAATAATCTGGAATTTATGATCGAGACCAGATCTGGCAAATCCCAGACTATGCCAGATAAAAATATGATTTTACCTGGTCAATCGTTAAGAACTGAAACATTCAGAAAAGAATTTTTAAATGTTCATCAGGTTTGCCGGATTTCACAAAATCCGTCTTTTTGGTATTATTGAAAAAGTCAGATTTTACCCAGTTAATTCCATTTTTGGTCCAGATTTCGTGACTATCTGGAGTTAATTGAAGAAATGGCTTAATTTTAAATTCCAAATTTATAAAATTAACAAGCGCTTTTTTTTATAGAAAATTCAAATAAGTATTTTTAAAAATTAGGTAAATTTACGACCCATTGCGCAAGAAATGCTGGATTATTTTTCAAGTTTCTATTAAGCTCTTTTTTTAGCGAGTCAAACCGCTTTGTTCAAGTTCAAAACGTCACTATTCATTCAAACTACTCCAGGGAGGCGCTTGACTTCGATTTTGTTTTGCTTCGATTAGCTGAGACCTTAAACGTGAGCGACACCATTCGGCCGATTTGTTTGCCCAGGTCTGATCAAGACTTCAGTCTGGTGCATTACAAAACCGAGTCATGCAAAATAATAATTTATTTGTTTGTTTGTTTGTTAGTTTTTCACAAAAATAGATCAGGGTCGTTTTTTAAAAATTCTGATGCCTCAAATTAGGCCAACTCAAAAAAGTCTGGAAAAAGTTTTTAGTCTTTTAAAGACAAGTGAAAATTAAAAAACTCTTTTCTTGAATTTGGGCCACCTCAAAATTTTCTCACCCAGATCTTAAAATGTTTAGAACTTTTTAACACTCTTTTTTCAACATAATCTTCAAATTTTGTGGGTGCCATAATTAACTGAGCTAATCAAAATAATCTCATGGTAAAAGCTTAGATAGATTTTGATAGAACTAGGGGAATTTTTTCTGGATGGGGAGCATCTGGTCGGGACACAGTATTTTCAAACAAATTAAGAGAAGCCCAATTTCTCACTGTTTCAAATGACGTTTGTTGGTCGGCTTTTCAAAAAATTGCAATCAGACAACAAATATCACTTCCTGCAAATATTAAACTGACAAAAAATATGTTCTGCGCTGGATATTCTTAAGTAACTGTAAATAGCCTAAATAGCGTTAAAATATTTCAAGAGCTTATAAAATCCTTCTGTTTATAGCAATGGCTCTCAACATTTTTTCAGCAACTCAAATATACAACTTTAAGTTATTTTAAAACTTTGGCGATTTTTGGCAATATCTGAAACTATAATTCAAAAAATTTGTTTTGTATTTCTTTTGTAAAAAAGAGCAAAATACACTTTTTTCTTAAAAATAAACTGAAGACTAAAAAAAGAGGTGGTTAAACCCCCCATTAAAACAATTTTGAAGCCATAGAGTTATTGCTGGCAGTGGTGGTGGTGGTGGGCTTACCGACTCATTCCTAGAGGTGAGGGCTTGGATGAACTCCACGTAGTCTCTGTAATATATTAATTTAATTTACCTCACATTTAACCCTTATTAAGGCTTTAAAAGCCTATTTTATTGGCATTTAAAATATAACACATTGTAACTATAAAATATTATAACAAACAAAATTATATCAAATCGTTGTAAGAACTGAAAACGTCTTTCTGTTGAAAACCCTTTCAATGACAATCATGACGAATAATAAATTGAAATGATCTGAACGATTGCATGAACGAATAATAACGAATAATAAATTAAAATGATCTGAACGATTGCTTGCTTAGTTATGATTGCTATATGATTGCTAAGTCATAAGGAGCGAGTTCTAAGCGCCATCGTTCAATTTTATTGTTTTTTATCTTTGAAGGATGCTTTAAGTTGAGCATAAATGAAACACTGTGTTAGTCAGTGACCAGATTAAAATGCTTCCCAATACGCAAATGTTTTCACTTTCGTAAAGCTTCATTGGTAGCGTACGCTGCTTTCTCCACAGAAGAATGCTTTTGTTCAGTACTAGATAGAATTTGTGCATGAAACGTCACTGGCTTGCTGTTTTCGTCGTCGTCGTCGTCATTTGGAGAGGTATCCACTTCAGATCAGACACAAACAGGACTGGGGACGATGGTTTATCCTTTTACTACCCCAGACTGCTGCACTGCCTGAATCAGATGCTGGCAGTGGTGTTATTAAGCCAGCATCGAGTTTCGTCTTCCAAAATCGTCAGACTTCGTGCTCCATGTGATGCCCGATATATAGGGCACGCTGTTAGTACATGGTCTGCGGTTTGCTCAGAGGCGTCACACTCACAATTCGGTAAAGGAGCGAGACCCCATTTGTGCATGGACGAATGGAATCGCCCAACACCAGTCCGCAGGCGGTTGAGCTTAACCCAAGTTGCTCTGGATAAGCCCATCTCAACAGACCTGGCACCGGTCCGGGGCACAAAAGCACGGAGCCTGGAAGCATTTTCACAGTACTCCGTTTTCCATTTGTGATTCGTCCATTCAGAGGCGCGGATGCCAAGTCTGGCAAGGTTGTCCAAAAGATTCTGCGCAGCTGGCACAAACGGGCGTCTGGATCTTAGTCTCACTTGGCAAGTATCCGAGGACTCACTTAAAAGATTATACAAGATATGATCGGGTCCAGAGATTCGCGATAAGCCAAGGAGAGTGCCGCTCCCATTCGGCGAAGCTCAGCTGGCTGGATGCCTGAAAGTATAGGTAGGTAGTCCGTTGGAGTGGGACGCAGGTATCCAGTAACTATGCGAAAGACGTCGTTTAAGACACTGTCGATGAGGCGAGTGTGAGCACTGCAACACCAGACTGGTGCGCAGTACTCAGCTGTTGAGTAGACTAGACTAGATAAGGTGGCTATGCGTAGTGTTTTAGCACCAGCACCCCATCCCGAGCCCACGAGTCGCCTCACCAGTGTGACGCGCGAGGATAGTTTTTTGCACAATGCCACTAGATGGTGACGAAACGTGAGCAATCTGTCCAGTTTTACTCCAAGATAAGTAGGGGCTGGACAGAACGGTAAAAGTCTACCGTTGTTGTAGAACTTTAGCTCACGTTTGGCCTCTCGGTTATTTAAGTGAAAGGCTGCCGTCACCGTCTTAGTGTGACTGAGCTTCAACCTCCAAGTCTGGAGATACGCTGAAAGTGTAGACATGTCTTGGCTTAAAGTCCCCTCTAAGTCCTTCCAGTTTCCAGAAGAATGCAACAATGCTAGATCATCAGCATAAGCAAACTTTCTGGAAATCATGGAAGAAAGATCGTACGTATAGATGTTAAATAGGAGGGGAGCCAAGACCGATCCCTGAAGAACGCCGTTTTTAAGACGGCGTAGCATGCTTTGCTTGCTGTCACCGGTAGTAAGGGTGAAACTTCGATTTCGGACAAGCTCCATAATTATTCTGACCATGTGTTTATCCGGAAGAAGTCTCAGCAGCTTGCAAGTTAAGGCTACGGTGCCAGACAGTGTCATAAGCAGCTGTCAGATCGATAAATACGGTACAGCCCTTCTTTTTAGCCTCAAAAGAATCCTCGATGTTCTAGGTCAGTGGAACAACTTGATCTACGGTTGACTTCCCGCGTCGGAACCCAGCCTGCTCTTTAGGGAGCAGTGGATCGATTAATGGTTTAACGCGGGCGTAGATAAGCCTCTCGGGGATCTCGTAGGGGACACAGAGCCGAGATATCAATCAATAACTATTTGGGTTCCTCACGGTTTTATTGGCTTTGGGATTGCGACCACAAGCGCTCTTCTCCAGATCTTGGGAATTTTGAGTCCGCGCAAACAGGAAGAAAGAAAGTCACGTAGCCAGGACTTCAAAGCAGCTCCAGCATGGATTATAAGCTCCGGGCATATGGAATCAGGGCCCGGAGCTTAACCTAATTTTAAATGTTAGAGGGCAACAGTAAATTCTCGGTGTGAAAAAGTGTCAGAGATATTTACTGGGTCTGGTGTTGTGGCCCTCCAAAGGTCAGACACTTCTTGAGAGACAAGTCGAGAAGACTTGCGGTCAACAGCCTCGTATTTCCCATTTCTAATCAGCTGAGATACAATAGCATTGGCTGAAACGGAACAGTGACGAGGAGAGTGTCGTGACCTACCAGTAAGATTGTTCAAAATACTCCACGCTTTTTGACTAGAGTGTGAGAAGTCAATGCTCCGAACTGCCTCGGACCATCAATCCCTCCGCTTTCTGTCAAGTTTGACAAGCAGAGCTGTAGCACCCAAACTTGAGTTGTTTTCCTGAGGAGACTGCAGGAAAGTTTTATAGAGGGATTCACACTCTGGATCCCAACACGAAACATAGCTATTTTGCTGTTTTGATTATTTTAAACATAGCTAACTTGCTGTTTTGATTCAGTGTAGTAGCAACAGCCAAATCCGAAGCATTGGTTTCAACTGTAAAAAGTAAATCTTCGTCAATAGGTTGTAAAGTAGCTTGAAACAGTTATTTGAGACATTTTATGGAAAAGCCTTTAATGCATCTTTTGATAATGAAAAAAATTGTTTGAACAAGCACTCGCATAAGGGCAGAACAATTGGGAACGCATTTTGATTAATAACTAAACAAACTTAAAATTCGCTGCAGTTGTTTCTTTGTAGTACGTTGTTGTAGATCATTCAAAACTGGACGCGCTCGGGATTTTGTTTAATTACGCCATTTCCAATTAGATGTCCCAAAAGTTTGCTTTGAGTACAATTATAGAGAAATTTTTCTTCATGGAACTCGAAGTTATCTTTTTTCGCCCCTTCCTTCAATGCTTTTAAATTCTCATCATAGGATATTTGGTTTATTTCACCCACAGTTATCTTGTCGGTTTTAAGTAGCCATCGATGCCTTGGTGCCTTTGTTTAAGTAAACTTTACTAAGATCGACCGTGTTATTGATGATAAATTGTCGGCCTGATCAACGGAAATGAGGTTACTCAAAAAGAGTTTAATAGCTCTACTAAATAATTTAACTTTTAAAAATGTTTTCAAAGAGAAAACTTTGTTAGCATATTGTTCAGTCATAATCATATTCCAGAGCAACAAGCGCAGCCATTCGACTTCTGATGCTTTTTCCGTCAACCCAACTCGATGAGACTGGTCTTTCTGCATTGCTGAGAAACTCGTAAAAAACAAGTCCAGGAATCAACTAAGAGCACGCAATTGAATTTTGCGTATTTTCTAATCAAATATGGGAACAGAAAATGACGTTTTACTAAAACAATTCCGCTTTAGTATTTTTAATACCAGGCTGTTCAGAATAATTGAAAAAAAATTAAAATTGATTTACATCTAACAAAATATAAGAACATGTTTCCTTCAATTTTTTAAAAGTTTCTACGGTGAATGTGAAACTGAAAATATATCAAGGTTTTAAAATTTAGTATGCACCTGTAGGGTTTTTGTCTACACAACTCAACATTGCGCACTACCCACAAAATTAAATCAAAAATCGTTAAAAACGCTTCTCCGTAATGTTTAATTTTAAATTCTGTATATCATAGTTTTTTAATTTAAAAAATCAAGACTAAATTTTAATTTTTAGTGTAAAGAAGGGAGGTCAAACCTGCGCTCCATTGCTTACTCAAATTTTTTGTCATATTTTCATAACCGTATCGAATTCAATGTCACTGCTGTCATAATAGTGTTTCGGCAGCAGCACCCCACTCTGAACCTGTAAGCAGGGCTTGCTATGGAATGAAATGGAATGAAAAATGAAATAAAATGGAAGAAAAATTTCTGTATGGAATATGGAATTGTTAAAGTATGAAATGGAATGAAAAATTTCATTAATAGAATGGAAAGAATCTTCCATACTTTCATGCATTTTTATATTTGGTCATTTTAATGTTGTTTTTATACTAAGTGCTGTCAATGAAGCCGCCTTTGATCAGACGCACAAAGTGATAAAAGAAAAAATAGTAGCCAAAGGTATATTCCAATGAATAAAATAGAAAAAATTAATGGAAGTTATAACCAGATTAGTAATATTTTAACATGAGCGTTTAACCAGTTTGCAACTTCGATATAGGGCCAGATTTAACTTTCAAGTCTGAGGGCCTATTTCGCTTGTGGTGTATGTCTTCCTTAGAAAATGTAAAAATAGATAACTTGCCAGGTTGCTCGGTTGGAGTATTTTGCAGTTTAAATAATATTAATAAGATCCCAAACCGTCAAACCTCGTTTTCCATGTGGTGCCCGATGTATGGGGCACGTCATTAGAGCGTGGTCTTCGGTTTATTCAGAGGCGCGCTGCACTCGCAATTCAGTGAAAACCAAAACCCAATTGTGAATAGGCGAATGGAATTGCCCAACTCCAGTTCGCAGGCAATTGAGCTTGATCCAAGCTGTTCGGGGCAAGCTTAACCCACAGGCCTGGTATTGATTAAGAGTATGAAAACACGGAGCCTGCTTGTATTGTCGCAGTACTTTGCGTTCCATCTATAATGTGTTCACTGAGAAGTACGGATGCCAAGTCCGGCAACGTTGTTTAATAGATTCCGCGCAGCTGGCACAAACAAGCGTTTATATCTTAGCCTCTCTTGGCGAGCATCGGAAGACCCACTTAAAAGACCATGCAGGATATGATCAGGGTTTAGATGTTTACGCTAAGCCAAGGAAATTGTTGCTTCTAGTCGGCAAAGCTCAGCTAGCTGGATGCCTGAAAGTATAGATAAGTGGTCCGTTGGAGTGAGACGCAGCCATTCAATGACTATGCGCAAGGCGTTATTCAAGACACTGTCTATGAGGCGAGTGTGAGCGCTGCGACATCAGACTGGTGCGCGGTACTCAGCTGTTGAGTAGACCAGAGATAGAGCGGCTTTGTGCAATGTTTTGGCACCAGCACCCATCCTGAGCCTGCAAGTCGCCTCAGCAGTGTGACGCGCGAGGATAGTTTTTTGCGCAATGCCACTAGATGGTGACAAAACGTGAGCGATCTGTCCAGATTTACCTCAAGGTAAGAAAGGGTTACACAGAACGGTAAAAGTCTAATGTTATTGTAGACTTTTAGCTGACATTTGGCCTCTCGGTTGTTGAAATCAAAGGCTGCCGTCACTGTCTTAGTGTAACTGAGCTTCAACCTCCAAGTCTGGAGATACGCTGAAAGTGTAGTCATGCCTTGACTTAAAATCCCCTCAAGATCCTTCCGGTTTCCAGAAGAGTGCAACAATGTTAAATCGTCTGCATAAGCAAACTTTCTGGAAATCGTGGAGGGCAGGTCGTACGTATATATGTTAAAAAGAAAGAGAGCCAAGACCGATTCCCGAGGAAGGCCGTTTTTCAGAAGGCGTAGCCTGCTTTATTTGCTGTCACCAGTAGTAAAAGTGAAACTTTGGTTTTTTACAAGTTTCATGATCATTTCAACCTTGTGCTTGTCAAGCAGCTTGCATGTAAGGCCAAGATGCCCGACAGACTCATATGCCGTCGTCAGATCGACAAATCGACAAAAAAATTGTGGATGTTTTCTGTCAATAGAATGACTTGATACATGGTTGACGTTTCGCGTCAAAATCCAACCTGCTCTCCTGGGAGTAATGTGTCTATAATTGGTTCAACGCGGGGCGTAGATAAGCCTTTCGAGGATCTTGTAGGAGACACAAAGTAAAAATATTGGTCAATAACTTTTTCGGTCCTCTACTGGTTTTGTCAGCTTTGTAATCGCGACTACAAGCATTCTTCTTCAGATCTTGGGAATTTTGAGTCGTTCTAAGCAGGAAGAAAGGAACTTACGTAATCATGACTTCAAAGCAGCTTCAGCATGGACATTTGTAACACTATAATTACCTAATGATTTTAATAGTTTCACATTTAACTTAGATTTGTAATTAGTTAAATAATTTTAAATTTATGTTTTTTTTCTTGTTATTCGGTCATGGCATCGAGTACTGAAAAGATGAAATTTTATTGACATTTAATTTTGCTGCCCGCTGCATGTACTTAAATTTATAATTTAGCCCATTATGAAAAAGATTGCACATTCCTGATCTGAACCAATAGTTTTCAACGTGTTCCAGGCGAACCACTGGTGGTATTGTTCCAAATGAAAAATATTAGGCCTTATTAGTCTATGGTTGTTTCATATTCTTTTTCATAAAAAATACATTTGAACTAAATTAAAATCATATTAAATTCCGTTTATTAATTTTTAACACATCACAACAATACAAGTATCAACTGTACATGCATTTTCAACAAATGTTTTCTTCGCTTGTTGTAGAATAGTTGCATTCAATCTGAAATACAAAACATTGGTTTTTTATTCAGAATTTTGATAACAATACTTGCTTGAAATAGATATTCATCAATTGCGATCTTCAACAAAGTATCCTTAAAAAAGTTTCCATTACTAAAATAACTCAAACAGTTTTGTTAGTTTTAAGATTTTCTTTTAGATTTTAAATGAGTTGACAAGTTGTTTTTTTAATACAGCTATACGAGGTAAAACAGCAGTACGACTACGAGTATGTTGCAAGTTTAATTTGTATCACTTATCCGGTAAAGATTATTACTCCTAGCTATCCTGCTGTGCACACTGCAATAAAACTTGCAATAAAATTCGCCTATAATCAACAACAACATTTTTTTTATTTGTTTTATGCTTTATTGTTTTTTGTTTTATGTCACTTAAGTTTGTGTAGTACTATTTTCTTTGTATTACCCCATGCAACTATACCATACTTTAAATGGCGACAGACAAAGCTACAATAAAGTTTTACAAGAAATGGTTTATTTACAAAATGTCTTACTTTAGAAAAATTTCTGCTTTGATAAGAATGTTTTTAAAAATGAAATATATATTTGATTTTACCAATAAAATCTTAATCAATCACTACATTCATTTTGTGTAGTATAAATAGGAAATTACAGGTGTCCTTGCGATGATACAAAACTTCGGCTTTTTCTTTTTTTGTCTCAAAGCCTTTACAAAATAGTTGGATTATAGAATAATTTAGAAATATACGGTTTGTTTTTATTCATTCATCAATAATACAAAGTTTGTGATTAGCAAAATTTTAAAGAATTTTAATGTTCTTATGTTTCATAGTTAGAATCGTATCGTCAGCGAATAAATTAACATGAAATTTATTGTGCAACGGTAAATTATTGATGTACAAACTAAAAGACCAAGGGACCCAAAGTGGAGCCTTGTGGGATACCACACAAGATTGAACCAGTGACGATTAGCATCTTTGCATGTGAGGAATTGTATACATGTGAGGAGCCTTGTGGGATACCACACAAGATTACACCAGTAAAGATTTAGCATCTTTGCATGTGAGGAATTGTATTTTTGGTTGTTACTAAGAAAATCATACACGTTACCTCTGATACTTGAGTTTTTACTTTCTCTAATCAAATTTTTGATCTAAAAAGTTTAAAATCTAAAAAAATACCACAATTATAAATACCTTTATCTATTTTGGCCATTTCTGTTATATAGTTTTTACAAAATTCAAATTGGTAATTTATAATGATTTTGTTTAAAAAAATTTATTCTAGTCTTATGTACAAGAATTTTTCAAATTTAAGGTATTGGGAATAAAATTCTGTAGGTCTAGTTATTAATTTGATCTTTGGGTCCAGATTTATAAGGTCTAAGCAAAAGATTCAGCATGAATGTCCATATCCAGGTCCAGATATAGTTAATTTTAGTATACAAGAAAAGATGCCATCTTCATAACATTAGTTAAAAATCTCACATAAACACGGGGATAGAATTAGTGCTATTATACATGTATTTTGTATAATTTATTTGGTACATTTTTAAGTCCAAAAGCTTTAGAAATATCAAGTTTGAAAACTTTTGAAAAAATTTCTTCCGGTGTTATGAAATCATATTAAAATAAATTAATTTTACTTAGTGCATCAAATCAGTTTGTTGAAGATTTGGAAAGGTTATCTTTGCTGTCAATCTAAATACATGTTTTTATCCAACGCTTTCTTTAGTATTATTTATCCCCAACTCAAAAATTTTTCAAGCAACTTGTTTATCGGCGTGAATAAGAGCTTGTTTCCACCTAAAGCGCGGAATGGAGCATTCTTTGTTTGTTTTATTGATTTTTTTACTTATTCCCGCGCTTAAGCGCTAAGCGAAGCAAAAAAATCAATAAAAGAAACAAAAAACACTCAAGTCTACGCTCGTAGTTGTAACGCAATGCACAGTAACACTCCTATTGATCCAGCAATTTATTGTTAGCAGCAATAAACCTTAAATGTTTTCCTTCATCAACAGAGAAGAAAACGTTCAATCTATGATTGTAAGATTGTTTATAATTTTGATCTAATTAGTAGCCTATTTAAAAGTTGTTGTGAATTTCTTTTAAAGGTACAAATTTATTTGAAGATGGTGAAAGCGTTGAGTGGTTAAAACAGTTTTTTAACAATGTTTTAGTTGAAATATATAAAGTTTTCAATTTTTTTTCTTTAAATCAAGGTTTTAAATATGTTACAATTTTTCCGATTTTATTACAATTTAATTTTTAAAATGCTTGGTATCATATTTGTTGCAACACAACCATTCAAGTTGAGAACTACATACAAGAACGAAGAAGATACAAAAAGTTAGGCTATATCAACTAATGGGCATATTAAGATTAAATGAAAGAAAAAATAAAACGATAAATCAAGAAACAAAAAAAAAAAATACAAGGTTTGTCGATTTGCATGTTAATGCACTTGGATAATTCGAAGTGCACAGTGATAGACCAAATGCTAGTTAGTGTTCGGTTACCGGTGTGCCGCGAGATAACTGTAATATAAACATACTTTTTTGAAGAAAAAAACCTTTATTATTTTAAAATTTAATCTTTGCGACTGGTAAACAAGTCATTGAATCAAAGTCTAGCTCGACACTAAATATGCATTAATTTGTCGACAGCATGGCCAAGGGGTTAATAGCGCCGTTTATGGTGCGCACAATCAATCCTATCGCGGTTCAAAACTTACTCGTGTCATTTAGTTGTGTCCTTGGGAAAGATACTTTACGGCACATTCCTCTGCTTGGTATTTTATCAATTACTAATTTTCTTTATATCTTTATATAAACACTAAAAAACGAAATAAAAAATTTCAACTGTGCAATGATATTTTGGTATCTCCGGAAGCAGGTCGAGGTAATCGCCTGATAGTTGTTTTTGTTTGGAGCCTCCGAGATTTTCCTAAACGTCAGGATCAGGAGGATAAATACAGATGAAAATAGAAAAACAGATGATCTGTGATATTACAGATAAATCGAAGTTTTCTTGTAGTTTCTCTAACATACAGCAGTCGCACTCAAAAAACAATTGCAACAAAGTGTATTTTGTATTCGAATTGTATAGACTTTTTACAATTTTCATTGTAATATGCCACAGAATTTTGGAAGTTTTTTTTAATGTGCCGCGAGTGAAAAAAGATTGCGGAACACTTGTGGTCAAAGTCGTAACTGCTACAGTTTAGGCGAGCCGAATACAAAGATGCACTATTTGAAATTCGATTAAAGCAACATATGTGATTTATCTTCCGCTTGATTTGGATCATATCGCATAAAAATACAAATAATCTTATTAAGGTTTTAAAATATTTTTTAAAAAATTGTTTTAAAAATTTTCTTACTATTTCACATGGTTTTATAGCGGTAATTATCGATTTCATCCATGATTTGAGCAGTAGTATCTGGCTTAAAAACTTGGCTCAACTCATCATAAAGTGCTGACATGAACTGATCATATTGATCCAAAGACTACACATAGAAAAAGAATTATTAAAATTTTCAACAATTTATTTAAATATATTTTTAATTACGACTATTTGTTGCAAAAGTTGTCATTGGTGCTCGCGGTGTTTCTGAATTATTCGTTTGTTTTGTTTTCGTTTTACTCCAACCAGAGGGCTCATGTGATAGCCAAGTCTCTCTACCTTCATTTGTGTTAATTTGCAATACTGCTTTGTAGTTGCCTAATTTTGGGGACTGCTATTGCAACCAGATTCTATGTATGTGTTGCTTTCAAACTTTTGATAGTGCAACTGTATATAAAAGTTTGTAAAACAGGTTAGTATCTCTGGTTTTTTTAAGAGATAAGTAATGTTGCTGCTTTCTAGTTAATCTAAAATTGAAAAGCATATGCACAAAGTTAAAGACACTTAAAAATTGCCTAAAATTGGCCAAATTATTTAAAAATTTATTGAAGATTAACTGAAAAGATTGTACAAGCAGACTTTCAAATAAGCAACTTGTCCAAGCTGGCAAACTCGTTCAAACAAAATGGCTGTTTTTTAGCAAAGTAAAAAAAGCTCGATAGCGTGACCCAAGATATTGACCCAGTGTTGCCAACCAATGGACACCTTCACAACACAGAGTTGTAAACGGGCCGACTAGTTCAGCACGTTTACAACTCTGTCACAACATGATGCAAGAGCAGCTTTATCGCCAGGCGCAGTTTTGCAAAGATAATAAGCACGACATATTTGTAATAGACTTTGAAAAATGAAACAGTATAGCGACGGACTAGGTCATAAATAATATTCATTGGTCTATTTGAAAAGTAGTAGTAGTAGTTTGTTTTTATTCGCATCCAAAAGAAACAATTGATAATAACTGAAGACAAAACCGAACAAAGGTTGCAAATAGGGAGACGGCAACTAAACGATATACGTTATACTAAACGAAAAGGCGTGGCAATTAGCGCTCTAACTTAATTCTCGTTGCCGACAACAACCTCGATTTTTATAAATCTTAGTTCTCGATGCCAATTACAATTTATACTAGTTTTTTTAATACTAAATATATATTGAAGTGAAATTTAAAAATTTTTTCTTAAACTTGGTCAAGTGAAAGAAGCACTATTTTCAATGACTACCATAATCGGCGTAGTTTGGGTTTTACCCATACATTCATCGTGTTGTTGCATTGATGAAAAAAACAAAATCTAAAGAACTGTCCACTCTTGGCGGTTTTAACAAGAAGCACCTTTAAATCTACAATCTATAATCTTTATCCTTTCAATTTCTAATTAAAATCAATCAATCTCTAAAGCAACAGTAAGGTCACTTTATAAATTCTAAGAAATCATGAAAAAATATTTGATCGGTAGAGCTCTCCCGTGATTAAAAAAAATCTACTAAGTGCCATTTTTAAAAAAAGAATACAGTTATGGGTATTTTGGAATTTGTTTGACAAAATATTTTGATTATTTTTTAGGTTAAAAAGTTTGCCACTTTCTAAGTTAGCGCCTAGTAAGGGCCATGGTTTTGTTTCAAATAAGATTTTTCCATTTTGGAAAACCTAGTAAGGTTCCATTTGACCAAACATATTGTTGTAACTGATCATGTGATCCAGATTCTGATAAAAATTCAACACAAACATTGGTTTGTCTACGACAAAATCAGACTGTCAAAGTAGTTACTGGATAAATTGCTTTCTAAAGCAGCGAGAGAAGATATTAGATTATTATTAGGAAGAGTATTTTAATTTGAATATTTATTAAAAATTTTTTACTTTTTCGGTCTCTGAGATGTACTTTTATGTCAAATTATCGACAGTTAGGAAAATATTCTATTTTATTAAGTATACATTTGTAGTGGTTGCTATGTTTTCAAATAAAAATTTTGATAGTTTAATAATATTTATATTGGAAAAGATTGGACAAAGAAAAACGGCACCTAAATGAAACAAACCAACAATGATGGCAACTGGTAACATATTAATAAATTGAGCTCAATCATATGCTTGTAATCCAATAAAAGTTTTGAGTAATATAGTTCTAAATAGCTATCTTAATTTAAAATCAAAATATTGTTTTTCTGGAAAACTTAAAAAACCCTTCTATGTTTTTACAAATCACGGGAGAGTTATACCTCGACATCTATGAAAGCAGGTCGGGATTATCGCCATAAGATTGTTTTAAGTTTTACGCCTCAAAGATAGTCCTACCAGCAAGCCGTAACCAGAAATTTTTTTGAGGGTGACAAGTTTCTAAAAAGGTATTAAAATGAAATGCCACAGGCCTAAGTAAGGAAAAGATTTTTAAAAATGATTTTTAATAAATCTTCTTCTGAATTAAACGTTTAATTTGTTTGAAAACGACTTGACCGTAAGTAACTTCAAAGTAGATTTTTTTATTTTTTAAAAACTTTTTAGAAAAGGTACCAACCAGAATGAAAAAGAGCTGCTTCTCTTTGTGGCCCTCAGTAGTTACATGTCTATCTATGAATAGGCTTACCATACGTCCCAGTTTAGCCGGGACAGTCCCGTTTTTTAGGCCTTGTCCCGGCGTTCGCCCGGTTGACCAAAATGTCCAGGTTTTTCCAATTTTAACTGAACATCTGTTTTTGTTTTTTTTAGAGATCACCATGATTTTGAAAAAAATAAGGGAGTTACGAGATCAAATCGAAGTAAAGACTTTTTTTTTTGATATCACCTGATTTTAGAAACAAAAATTAATAAAAACGGTCTTAAAGTCCTACAATTTTTGATGAGTTTTAAAAATGTGCCGCAAACGGAAAAAGGTTGAAAAACACTGGTTTATCCTACTAATCTAGCCTTCAGTTTTTTTTGCAAAAATTCTTTTTTTATATATCTGATAAAAGCCATTGTTCTGTAGCGTCCCGGTTTTTAATTGCAAAAATACGGTAAGTCTATCTATGAACCAAAGTTCTGAAACGATGATATATTTTTGATGATGGTTATGATTACGCCAGCTTCTATGAGGAATGTAGGTTTATATATTAAAATTATTCTTTTTTTTTATTAAATAAAAGTTGGGCAAAATTGTTTATATCTGTTTTCAAAATTATCAATAACCCGCAATATTTTACCGTTATTTATAAATAGGTGATCCTCTATTTAAATTTATTCATTCATGCAAATATGAAATTTTGATATTTAAAAAACTTTAGAAAGCAACTACAAAGATACAGTTTGGTTTAGATCTTCTAAAACAGGGTGGTCCAACTTCTTCACTTTTGCGGGCCACTTTTCAAAGTAGTTCCAGCTTGCGGGCCTCAAAAATGTCTTCACTTGAAATCGTTCTCCGATTTTCCGATTTTTTTTTGTCCCAAAATTATACTGTTCTCTAAAAAAAAAAAAGGTCTTCACTTGAAATCGATCTCCGATCTTCGTCCCAAAAAAATGTCTTCCCTTCGAATCTGCCTCAACCTTAGACTCTGTCCTATAGGCTCGCCATACCTTGTTATAGAAGATTGCCATTACCTATGATCGACAAGACTTGAATTTCGCAAAATTGTTCCGCGGGCCTGTAGTTGGACCACACTGTTCTAAAACACTGGTTCGAAACTTCTTGTGCGGGAGCCGAAAAAACGAAAATCGGGCGTGAACCTACCAAGAGCGGTTGTGGAAACAAAAGAAAAAATTTGTAAAAGTTATAATACACTTTTTAATCTAATCATTACCATATATACTTATGTCTTACTAGGTCTTTAATAATGACACTTATATGAAGTTTTATATCGGTACTCGTGTTTTTTCCGGATGAAACAAAAATCAGGATTAAACAACAATATTGCTAGTCATTAGAGTTAAATTCATAATACGTTAATTAAAAAAGCATCAATAACAAAAATAAAAAAGAACAAAAATTTGTGCACTAAACTGCTTACTATGTAAGGTGCGATGGAATCAGTTGCACCTGACGAAGTGAACAGTTGCTCACAAAAGCTTGTGCCATTAATAAAAACTAAGTCAACTTCAGTGCACAGCTTTTTATTCTTTTTTGATTGATTTCAATAGTTGATATGGCTTTCCCTATTTTATTCTTTTCAATTCTGGGTTAAAATAAAAAATTTGCACTTTGTTGGTTGTGACTGCCAGAGTTGTGGAGTTGGAGTTGGAGTGGGAAAATTTTAAATACATGGAAAAGGAGTTGGAAAAAATTCCTCAGACATCACAACCCTGGCGACTGGAAACTAAAAAAGATCAATCCACAGAATTGAGAAATGATACAGATTACATTTCCGACTTGAGAAATAGGCATTAAATGTAAAAGTAAATAACATGTTGAAATCATACAGTTACTAGATATTTTTTATGATAAATGGTCTTTTATTTTTTATAATTACAAAAAACAAAATGAGTCCGATTAAAAAAATATAATGAAGATTTTTTTGTAGAAATTTCAATCGTTTCATAGCTAGCAATTAATGAGATTTGAAAAAATTTTAATAAGTCATTTTAAAAATATAGAACAAACCATTTCTTTTAGTTGTGACAAATTATCGGTAAAAAATGAATCTGATTTTCCCTGAGTCTTTTCTGACTTTTTTTCATTGTTTTTTGATTTTTCCTGATTCTTTCCCTTATTTTGCCTTAAAAATAAATAAAAATTATTTATCACCAAAAGACAAACTACTTAGCAAGACACTTATATACATAAGCGTAAATTTTTTAAATAAAAGTTAGAGTCATTTAAAGCATACAGACACAAACAGATAAAGTAAACTTACAGCTTATAAAAAAAACTAATGCGTCGTGGGCAAGTAGATAAATGCCATTGGTATATCCAGAAGGTATCGCATCAATTCATTCATTATTTTCCTCTCTATATTTATTCTTCTGACTTGCGGTAACCGTATACTTAGCGGAACAATCAAGCAATTACCCCTGACCTCCTTTCGAAGATGCCACGATATTGCTGTATTGTTGAAATTTTTTCTTCGTTTTTTAAATTTATATTTAGTGATATCACGTTCGTCATCAAAACGACGCTTCTCCCTACTCGGCCACGCAGCCGACAACGACATTAGATACAAAAGTGCTCTTGTCCAATCAAAAACTTGTAAGCAAAGACCCTGCCTTGAGTGACTGTGCCCGCCGCGTGATTTTAGATTTTCTATTTTTTTTTTTTTCGGCAACATGATTTTCTATTCCGCGGAAAATTTTAATTATTAAAAGTATCGTCTCGATCAAATGCAGCGTCAGTGTTTAAAACAATCGGACGATAGAAGAGTAAAGTAAAACCAAAAAAATTCTTTCTCCCGTTATCCTAACCATCTTAATTACGTTACTTAGCATCAAGTGAAGACCAAAAAAACAAAGGTTTTAAACCATCATTTTTTGTATTCTGAGATAGAATGGGCATACAACGGCCAGCAAGTTCTATAAAATTTTGAAAAATGAGCCTCGCAATTGACGCGTTTGAACCAAACTAGCCTAAACTAACAGTTAATAATACATGGAAAAATTAAAATATATTTGAGTAGTTTTTTCATGAAACACTAAATGATATCGGTAGCGTGGTCGAGTGGTTACAGTGCCGTGAATCTACTCGCGCTATTCTGTTCATTCAAAATCTACTCGCTTCAAAATCTCGATTCAAAATCTACTCGCGCCATTCTGTTGTGTCCTTGGGAAAGACACTATACGGTACTTTCCCCTGATTGGTGGTCTTGGTAAGCAGTTTTAAATTTCAGTCATATCTTTAAATTTCAGTCATATCTTTAAATTTCAAGCGGACAGCAATATTTTGGCATCTCCCGAAGCAGGTCGGGGTAATTGCTTGCCTTATGCATTAGCGCCTCCGTCGCTTTCCTGCGAGTTAGAAGAATAAGAAAGAGATTAAAATAATAAAATAATAATAATAATAATAATGGACAATCCGAAAATAGATTTAGAACTACAGATGCAACTATAGCATAAAGCATAACTGTCAATTAAGCACACCATTTTCTCCACTTTTAATCTCGCTAAATGCGAGGATGTGCCAGATTAACAATAACTTCCAACTAAAAGTTTTATTTCTTTATAGATTCCAGCAGTTATTTCATAACCTCCTGGCCAAGATGTCACCCCCATTCAACTGCTTGAAAAAGCTGATCCTTTACTAATCTCTTAGATCAGGGATTCTCAACCAGGAGGAATTTTCCACAAGGGAATTTCGTATTTTCAAAGAGGCAAATTTTTTTCAATGTAATTGAACGTTTTAGATATTAACTGTAATACTTTATACATATTTTATACAAAGAATATTTCAAAAGTTTGATTTATTTTGGTAAATTTGACTTTTCTTTAAGCGATCGTAAGGAGTAAATTGTTTTTTTGCATTATATTTCATAATGGTTAATTTTTGCTTTTTGTGTAATGATGTCACCATTAATTTGATAATAATAGCTATGGTTTTTGTGTCACATCAAACTATTATGTTCTAATACTGTACAAATAATTTTGTAGCAATGAATATTAGTCTAAAAAGTTTATCAAATTTAAGTTAAATTGCAAGACCTTAGTTTCTCTTCTTTGCATACTGATATAAACATACTAATTAGGCTACAAACTGAATTTCCTATAGGAGAAAATTTATTTTTGAATATCGGTAAAGGGGGTCTATAAAATTAAAAAGGTTAAAACCACTGCCTTAGGTGGTTCTTTGGAACCCTTGTCAATATCAAGCATTTTGAGAACCATTGCTCTAAATTATACATGTTAATTTTTCTGAGTTTAAAACTTCAAAAAAATATTTACAGCATTTTTCCGAAAACTGATTAATTTCTTTGCCATCAAAAATGATTTTGAACTGTATAAACTTAATAATTAATCAAATATACCTTTGAAATTCGTCAGCAAAAACGCCCACGACAATTAAAATCTTTGCGAAACAATAAAGTAAAAAAATGATTGATATTTAAAGTAAAAGTAAGTAAATAAAAGTTTATTTAATTTATTATAAACCAACATCTTACAATGAAGCTTCAGCAGTAAGACACATTCCCAAAACAAGTATCAAAATGACAGCTTTTTGAAACATCATTTTTGATCTGAAACAAATTAAAAACGAACAAAATCGTTATTTGTATCAAAACATAAATAATGAGTCTCACTAATGCTTATGTGAGCTAGAATAGCAAGCTATGCCAATTTATTTATCTACAAATTAAACTACCAACTTATCGCGAAACATTTAAGCTACTCACTTGTAAAGTACTTACTTCGTTAATAAAATTGACTGTTAAAAGTAGAGATTCTTGACTGTATGAGTAACTATAGGAATATTGAATTGATATAGTCCTATAAAAGCCAAGAATTTTTTTCTTTAAATCGAAGGAAATAAAAAGTTTAAAAGCTTTTTTTCTTTATAAAAAATGACAGTCCTATATTATTCTAAACAAAACGCTTTTGAGCGTAACGTATTTGAATAAGATCCACAATTAAGCCTTTTTGTTTTCTTTTTCTTTTTGATCAAAATCGACATATGCTGAAAGAAACAAAGGCTAAAAGTTTATTTTTTAAGATGTGTGAAAACAATACATTAATGCATTGGGCAATTCCTGCTGCATCTGAATCCATTTTTTATTCAATAATTGCTCACCATAAGGCCAGCTGCTCAACTTTTGCAATATGTTATTACTCCACATGGATGAACGTTGGTGACAGTTATGAAAAAATTTGTGTTTTTATTTATTCATTAGTTTTTGATCTTCTTTCAGTTTTTTTAATTCTGATAATAAAGTTAATTTGGACTGGGAAGTAAATTGAAGAAATAAGTGTTTGAAGTTAGGAAGACATTTGACTAAAAAGGAATATACCTCGCTTTGTCGCTTACCCATTGTGACGCAAAAGTTTTTCGAATTCAGTTGCTATTTTCCTCTTAAATTATATATAAGTAGGGCCATTTTTATTTTGACCTAAAGAAAATTATTTTTAACTTTATTTTTGCTAAATCTTGACTTTATTTTGACTTAAACCGTTTTGGCCTATTATTGATGTCTTGATGTACAAATTCTGAATGAAAATGTTTCATAATTCGCAATTTACATAAGTTTAAAGAAGGTAACCTAGCTACTTCCCTATTCGTCAACAGCACTTAGATAGAAATCTGAATCAGTCACTCTTATGGCTAATGTAACTAAGTGATGCATGACAAAAAACCTAGGAAACTGGGCCATTCTGTATACCGGTATCAATTAGTGCATAATATATAAATTGCTGTGTTACCGGAACTGTATAGTCTGTCTATGATGTTTTTAACGAAAATCACTTTTTGACGTTTTTAACATCAAAATTTCTGTCTTTTCTCAGTAATTTGCTTAGCATGGAAAATGATCTCTCAACAGGAGCAGAGGTTGGCTGGGTTTTTTGCAAGAGTGCGGAGCTTGTTGGAGCGATTGTCAAATTGGTACAGTTTATTATTGCTTCTGAATCAGAGTTAGATAGTCGTTTTTTGATGTAAGCTTTAATTGCACACGGATCATCATCAAATTTCATATTTTTCAGTAATCCGTATGCTTCGGTCATTGTGCAGTCACTTGCTTCTAAGAACTCTACGTTAGCTGCTAGAGTTCGGTATTGATTTATACTAACTAAGTCTGGCACCAAATCATTCGCATTGATAGCGTTTTTCGCTCTGTTGACTAAGAGGCTTCCACTTGTCCAATTGTTGACAATGGTACAAACAGCAGGAAGGTTTGCAGAGCAATATAAGGCAGCTCTGAGCCAAGTTGCCCATCTTATAATCACAGGGTCAGGAGGTGATGGCAGACCAGCTTCATGAAAACCGTTTTTGCGATCTTTGTTTTTAATTGTTGCTGCCTTGATCGTTGCTACTACTTCATCAATAGTTTTAAAATAAGCACGCAGTCGCATAGCACAGTTATGTAGTAAGTATGCATGGCAGGTGACATGCATCAAAAATGGGTATAATTCCTTTAATCTTTTGCCAGCCAAAGACATGTACCGAGCAGCATCTGTCAAGAGCAATGCAAAATTTTCGCGTTTTGTTTCAAGTTGTCGCAATATGTCATCCACAGTGTGCAGAATAATACTGCTATTAACTGGCCGGTGAAGATGGGTTTCCTGTACACTGAGGTTAGAAATTCCGAATCATGCCTTTCTACCAACACGTCCAGAAAGGGGAGAGAGTGATTGGATTTCAAATGTATAATTTCAATGGGTGTTTGGATTCACCGGCCAGTATTTACGTTGGAACTCCTTTAGCCCCCAAAAACAGAAAATCAACTTAATTGGTATTCTTGTTCACAGAGCTTTTATGATCTGTTCTAAAAGCAAACTGGACCCAGAGCTTGACAAAATTCCTTCAATTCTATTAGAAAATGGCTACCCGGAACATACAATCAATTCGACTTTCAAACGAAAACTTCAACAACTAAATTCTAACCCGGTTCAAACAGTGAAAAAGTGCCCTGTCTACCTACACATCCCATGGATTGGAAATGTCTCGAAGAAGTTTGAAAAGCAGATTACGTCTGCTGTGAAACGCTGCTTTTTCTCCGTCAAACCACGTGCTATTTTTAACACACGACAGCTCTTAGCAGCAAATAAGAAAGACGTGTTACCTTCCCATTATCACAACAATGTTATTTACCCGTTTGTGTGCCACTGCAATAGTCGGTACGTTGGTCGCAAGTCTCAACGCCTAGAAGAGCAAATTAAACAACACGTTCCTAGATCCATCGCCAATCCTCCTGGCTCGCACAACCGCCAAAACCTTTCCCGCTCTTGCAAGGCCAACATACGCCCACAACAATTTCATGAATCCGCCGTTGGTCAACATTTTCTTGACAACGCCCAATGCGCTCCTCACTACAACAACGAGAAATTTTCTATTCTCGCTCGAGGTCGCTCTTCTTTTCATTTTTCTGCTCTTGAAGCGACTTTTATTAAATCTCTTAATCCCTTTCTGTGTAAACAAAAAGAATTCTTCTACTCTTTGAAAATTTCTTAATCTTTTCTCTCATTGGCTAACTTCTTTCAGCCAATGAGAACTCTGCTTTCCTCTTTATAATCCAGTTCCGTTTCATTTCTGCTTTATTCTGACGATTTCCCCGGAAGAGTGTCAGATGAAAAGCTTTGGGAAGAAAAATCTTTTACTTCACGCGATCTTCAAAACAAAGATTAATCATAAGGAATTAATCGAGTTACTTAATTTGTAAAGGATCTCGGATACAGAACAGCGCACGCCACTCGTATTACCGTACCGGCAGTGGTGGATACTGGGTGAGGCGAGTGAGGCGGTAGCCTCGGGCCTCCCTTTCTTTAGGGGTCCCCCTTTGAAAATAACGCATATAGTTTCATTTTGCTGCATAGGTTTTTTTAGAGATTATTATGAGGTTGGGACGAAAAGTGGGAAATACGAGATCGATTCGAAGTGAAGAACTTTTTTTTTTCTTTTAGAGATCACGATGATTTTGGGAGAAAAATAAAAAAATGCCGAAAGAGGGGATCGATTTGAGATGAAGACCTTTTTTTTTAGAGATCACCATGATTTTGGGAGAAAAATACCGAAATACGAGTTTGTTCGTTTTTTTTAGAGATCACGATGATTTTGGGAAAAAAAGGAAATGCGAGTCAAAGTCCTTTTTTTTTTTAGAGAACACCAATTTTTGAGAATCCTTGCCTCGGGCCCCTAACTTTAAATATCCGTCACTGCGTACCGGTACAGAATTTTATATCGCCCCTCTACAACAGCACAGACAACTCAATAATTATAGCGAACAAGAGCCAATCTACACGTAGTCAAGACAAACACTTCAATATCTTAGAAACCTCCATAACTAACTCCGCACATAACTTAGCAGCTTCCAATTCTTTCCGAGAAATGACCCAGTTTGCTTGGTGGTTCAAAACAAGTTTTGATTTACCGATAATAAAGGCTATACTTGAACGATTACCAATCACACGTCTCAAATACACAACAGCAGCAATGGCGACATTTGAAGCATCGCAAAACCCGTGAAGTTGGTAGCAAGCGATTTCATCTACTCCAGCTTCACCAACTTCGTCAAAGCAGCAACGAGGAATTGAAACTCTGTCCAATATCTCCAAATGTGTAATCCAAGATTTCCACTCACCAACAATCTCATCAGGAAGTTTTTCGTCCCAATCAATACCAGACGCAGTAACTCTTTGAAGAATTAGTTTTCCCGTTAGAAGCCACGGTCCACGTATCCCTAAAGGATCAAATTGGCCTGCTATCGCGCTCAACATTTGTCGCCTAGTAGAAACTTCAGTTAACTTGCGATCAGGACATATGCAAAGAGTATCCTCTTCCACTTTCCACTTCAAGCCCAGAGCTTTCGAATCGGGCATCGGCTGAGAAGCCAGATCAATTTCTTTAAGGTTTGAGGTGCGATCACTAGGTGGAACATCTGACAAAATTGATTTAGCAGCGTTGTTTGATACCCATTTACGCAGTGTAAATCCTCTACTTTCAAATAGTAATCTGGATTCTCTGGCAATTGTTTCAAGTTCAACCAAAGAATCAGATGACAGCAATAAATCATCCATGTAACGACACTGCAAAATGGCACTCAAAGTAGATGGACTAGCATTTGTGACGTTTTCAGAAACAAGACGTTTAATAGCCAACAATGCAATGTATGGACTAGAGTTAACTCCCCAAACATATCTAGTGAATCTATAAATCTGAATGAATCCATTCACAAGATCATTATCTTTGAACCAAATTAAACGAAACAAATCACGCTGATTTTCAGGAATCGAAACTTGGAAAAAGCATTTACTAACATCCGCCATGCACGCAAATTTTCCTAAACGAAAACGAGTCAACACGTCAACTAATCCATTAAGCAAATTTTCACCAGAATACACAGCATCATTGAGCGACACACCTTTATATGTCGCAGCGCCATCAAATACGACTCTAGATTTAGCTTGCTTCGTCACAAAGAAAGGTAGATACCAACACGGCTTACACAACGGATTACTGTCAACAGGCATTAACCACTCGTTTGAAATAATTTCGTGAAAAGTATCAATCAATGTCTTTTTTACAGAGTTATTTTTTAAGGCACTTTTCCGCAGTAAAAAATTACGATCAAGAGCATATGCATAATTATTAGGCAAAGCTTCGACAACATCAACTTTTAAGGGGACCGGTATCTCGTAACGATTGTTTACCACATTCACGTTCGGCTCAACTAATTCTCGAGTAATTTCATCACTTGTGGACACCTGAATTTTTTCATCTTCCAAAATATAACGACGCAATTGTTCTCGTAACGCAGAAACGTCTTGTCTCAACTTGACACAATCATTTTTTTTGCAACATTCAAGATTAACTTTCAAAGTTTGCAACTTTCTTTCGCTGCATTTACGTCCATCAACACAACCACCACTTGCAATGGGGCCTAAGCGAGTCAAAACATAATTAGGATCTTCAGGTCTAATTCCTTCACGTTCTTCTAAAACCGTAAGGAGAAATTTATCTGTCTGACCAATAAGAATGTCAATACACCTTTTGTAGGGAAGAGTAGGGATATTAACGCCATCGAAATGCTCTAAGCCAGAAGTAGCTACGCTATGTGGGAGAACACATTCATCATCAACAAGTTCTGGCACTACTAAAGCATTCTCCACATCAAATCTTTCACCTGTAGTAAGTGATTCAAGTTCAAAATTCACTACACCTCTGCATGGTGTGAATTCATTAGCTAACGTACGAATATGTATCTCACTGCTTTTAGAAGCGACTAACCCAAGCTCGTCCATCAAACTTTTAGACACAATAGTTCCCTGCGATGCAGTATCGTGCTGAGCATAAGCCAGAGTAAATCTACCGGTGCGAGGATTGATAACTTTAACAGCGCAGGTGCGAAGCAAAATGATCTTGTTAGACGGACAAATTTTCCTCGCTACAACGTGTTTATTTTCCTCGCTACTAGAAGGAAAGTCACAAGTTTTAACACTTTCTTTTGTATTAGTCGCTTTAAAGTCGACAGAGCTTGACCGACCATACAAATCATGCAAAACAGTCGCGTGTTTAAGGTGATAGATTGGACCACATTTTCGACACTTTGACGCAAATCCACAATTTCTAGCAAAATGACCAAGACCAAAGCAATTTAAGCACCTCCTAGCTTCAATCACAACTTGACGTCTGCGTTCCAAACCAAGTTCCTTAAATTTCTCACAATCTCCCAAATAGTGCTTCAATGACGTATCGTTACAGTAGAAACATACTGGTGGAAGCTTACGATTAGAATTAAATCCATTTGATTTAGAAGACTCCGCTTTACTCGACACAGTTTGACTTTTAGCATCGTTACTTTGAACAACAGACTGACGAACGTGTACTGTGTTTCGACTATTACCAAATTCACCAGATTTTTCGTTTTGCTTGAAAAACGTCTGAGCATATTCAGAAGTCATTATTTTCAACTCGTGCCCAACGAAGTTACGCAGAGAATCGAACCCGGGTTTATTTAAATCAAGACCTAAATGATTAAGATAGTCCAAATATCGTCGTTTCAAAACACCAGGGAGACGATTAGCAACATCCAACAAAAGTTGACCAGACAGTTTTTCAATTTCATTATGCGCATACGCAAAAACTTCCAAAGTGTTTAAATCTTCACGAAATTTTTTAAGCGAGACAACGTTGTGCAACACGCGTGAACCATTACGAATGTCAACAATCGCAGGCTCAGCAGTCAAACCGCCAGGAACACCATATCTTTCACTCAAGCGCTCAAGAGCTTTTTCAACACGCTCAGATGTCGACAGACCTCGCATCGGCCCAAAAAACAAATTGACCATTTCACGCAGTTGACCCACACATGCAGCTCTCAAAACTTCAAGACGTCTTTCAATTATAGGACATTGATTCATAAGTTTTTGAATTTGGTTTTTAAAGAAGACAAAGGCAATATTATCACCGTTAAAACTCATCTGTGACGCAAGACTAATATACTCCTTTCTGTTTTGTCTATCAAGGTATGTTTGAAACACATGATCGTTCAAGACACGAGAATCACCAGCCACATAATCCGAATTTGTACGCTCAGGACGAAAATGCGCAAACCTAGAAGTTGCCTCTACATCATTGATATGGCGCCCCCGAGGCTCTCTCCACTCATTAAAAATAGGATGGCCTGGGTTAACAAAAGGTTTTGTTTCAACCGGACCAGATTGACTATACAAAGGCTTAGGAATAGAAGCTTCAGGCCGCGCTCTTACAGTTTCTTTATCGACCTGTATATACTATTCAAAATTCCTTTCCTGGGGACATGACGCACGGTAGGAATGCTTTCCTGGGGACATGACGACAGAAAACTTTTTACGCTCAACGACTTTAGACGCTGATCTACGTGAACCAGCTTCAGACAAACCAGGCTCCGAAAGCGCAATAAGCCTCTCTTCGGCGGCAAGCTTGGCTTCCTCTATACGAAACTTAGCCTCAGCTTCAGCTTCTGCTTCTGCTTCCTTGGCTTTAGCTTTAGCTTTTTCCAAATCACGAATAGCTAGAAGGCTAGCACGTTTACACTCTGACTCAATACGGCGTGCAGCAGAACTTTTACTGGACGAACTAGTTCTACCCAACGAGGCTTGTGAGACACTGTCAGAAGCCTTAACAGCAACATCATCCTCATCACGTGCAGACGAACCAACAAAACGCGATTCAAGATCTTTAAAACTACTACATAAATTTTCATAATCAGCAGCCAGACCACAAATAAGCTCACCAACATGTGCCAGATCAGTGACTTTATCAACTTCGGAGCGGAATTCCGAGTATGACCTGACAAAATTATGAAATTCCGGCGCAATCTTATTAAATGAAACCAAAGAAGATACTCCCGATAAGTCATCTCTCAAATGCTTAATAGCATTAACCAGCCTACGCCTAGTGCTTAACAGTTTGTATGATACCTTATCCATACTTGAGCGGGGAATCGAAGTGGAAGCAGTCGCTGTGGACTGCTCAGCCATGGTGAAGGAAGTAGTCCTCTCATTAGAGGTCAAAGTTACGGCAGCCACTGTCGGCTCCAACCCATCACAAAGTTCCTTAGTCCCACCCTTGAGATCCCCAAAAGGCGCAGGAGAAGACATATAGAAAGATTAATACGATTAATCAAAAACAACAACAATTTAAGTAACACCCACAAATACTATAATAAACTAATTAAACACTAATAACAAAACCGGAGATTTCACAATAACTACAAATTACAATATATATAATTATTATATCAAACACTTAAATTAGATTTTATTAACTTTCGTCCGAATTTGAAACCTTTGAATCATCGATCACAGTTTAGAATTGACACCTTCCGAGATGTTAGGATTTACAAATGCCGAAGTTGACTGTCGCTGAGAACTTCTGAACCACCAACCGAACAATCACAAATACCAATAGGACACAGAGTCTTCTTGACTTCTGCTAGAAAGTATCACCACCGAAGTAAACAGAAGCGGCGGCAGTTGTTGGGCTCTTCAACGACCAGGCAATTCCGAAGTTGCTTATTTGTCTTTGAAACAGCAATTTTCTTTTGTTAGGGAAACGACGTCTAAGCGGACCTCTTAGACTTTCACTGTTAATCACGACCAAAATCCGAAGGAAAATAGAACTAACTTTAATTAATAAAGAACGCCAAAATGAAAATCACCAAATCAAATCTCAGAACTCCGTGATAACAGCAAAAATTGCTGTTGCTACTTCGCCAAAAACAACTTATTTGTGAACCTTCAACTGAACAAAAAACGTTACTCAAACTGAAAGGCAAAAACTTGCACAAAATAAATCAACGAAAAACGCAGAACTAAATAAGCCAGTCACAGACCAGAGACGGTTCAAATCTCGGGCCAGGCTCAAGCAAGATTCTAAACAACCTCAAACAGAATTTGTGGCTCTCCGGCTGTTTTGAATTTTCACATGTGGCTCTTTCATTGAAAACTTTGCCCGGCCCTGCTGTAGGCTGGAGTCACTTGGGCTGGAGTCACTTGGGCTTGAGTCGCTACTGCTCATTAGTTATAGCACAATTAATTCAGCTCAGTGTCCCGCTATCGTTATATTTATTGATAAAAAATAATAAAATTTAGTCGGCAGCGTGGTCGAGTGGTTAAGAGCGCCATGATTGCAATCAACACGGTCTTGGTTTCGAACTTACTGGTTAAGAGCGCCATGACTTGTGCCTTTGGGAAAAATATTTTACGGCACTTCCCTTGCTTGGCGGTCTGGTCAAAGAGCTCTAAATATCAGTCATATCTCCATGAAATAAAATTTCAACCGGACAGCAATATTTCGGCATTAGTTTGGCATTTACACGAAACTTGTTGTTTTTTGAAATACTGATTTACTACTACGTTTGAGTAATTTCCCGCTATGTTTTGGCAACTGTTTTTTGAAAACAATTTTAGTTAGAGTTCTTAACTTTACATTCATTTTAGCTTTGGTCCTGACGAAGCGTGCTTGTAACCGCACCCGAAACGTTGACTGTTTGTTTTTAATTTTTAGTTTTAATAAACTGAAAAGGTTTTTAAAAAAAAAGTTTTCTGTTTTTACCAGAAGAATAATAGAATATAATGAATATTTTGGCATCCCCGGAAGCAGCTAATTTATTCTTATAGTCCATCAGTACGAAGTTGTTGAGTAATTATTTGCACTTGTTGGCTCTGTGAATTGCTTTAAAGTTTGATAAAGCTTGAGAATCAAGTTTTACGAGAGTTGATCGACTTCATTTGATTTTGTAAATAATATATTTAATATATTCTTTATAGTTAGAAACTGTGGTTTCTTTCTAGCTGTACAAAGAAATTTATTGCGTATCAATCCGTACTTAGCCGGAAGTTACTGCTATAAGAACTTCGGTCTCGCGGCAAACTATTTCTAGAGCCGGCAAAAAAATATAAATAAAAACACAGCTTTATTTCAGCGCAGGTACAATATTTGGATTACCTAGTTCAACTGGTCCTTTCGGATTTTCGAGTAAAATTTTCACAATGTATTTGTATAAGAATTTTTCTCACTATTCCAGCAATTGTAGCATCTGCTAGGATATTATTTAATAAGCTTAAACTAATCAAAAATTATTTGAGAGCAACCAGTGGTCAAGCGTAAAGCTTTAAAAGTTTCTATTAATGACAGTTGCAGATCTAGCAGATCAAAGTACGTACCTAGATTATCGGTTAATAATGAATCATAAATAAAGATAAAAAACCAAATTACCTTTTTTATGTTTTAATTTTAAAATTAAGAATCATAAACTAAACTGAAAACAAAGCTTTCTTTTTCTCAAGCTTATTTATTTTTATTTTATTTCTATATTTATCCTACTGACTCGCAGGAAAGCGACGGAGGCGCTAATACGTAGGGTAAGCAAATACCCCGACCTGCTTCCGGAGATGCCAAGATATTGCTGTCCACTTGAAATTTAATAGAGATATGATTGAAATTTAGAATTGCTTGCGAAGATGAGATATGACTGAAACATAGAACTGCTTTCCAAAATTTCAGTTGAACCAGTTGCAATTTCTTGAAGCTAATCCCAGCAACTTGAACTCTGCGTGTCATGCTGGGTCCTTATAATTAGTATCTTCGATTCAAGTTAAACTATTTCGTTTCAAATTTACCATACTAACAAACCTTGCAATTATAAATAGTTCATTGTTAAATTCTATTTTAAAAAATAATATTAAGACGAAGTGCTACGATGACAATTTAAAATTTTTTAAAATTCAAGCGTTTCCTGGTAAAAATAAAACAATAACAGTTGCGTTTTTGATCAGAAAAAGGATGGCAACTCTTCGAGAACTTTTTTTATTCATACAATTCCATCTGGAATGGAAAGAAACTTTTACTTAAAATTGAAAATTCCCGGACATTCACAAGAAGTAATTTTTTTATATCAGTTTTAAAACAGTTTTTTAAAAGGAATTCTGATTGCATTACTGTCATCACACTTTGTAATCCGTCGCATCAACTTCAAAATCATTGTGTTTGTTTTGATTCAGTGACTTAAAAATTCGTCTTTCATCAAGTCAAATAGAAAAATTGTATGTTTTTAAAAAATATGAATTTTAGAAAATCGATGGAAAAATTATTTTGGAAGTGTGGAAAACATTTTTAGACAATAATCTTCGAGAACATCGTTCAACCGATTATCTGGAATTAAGGCTGACCTCTATAATGGAAGCGTTTTATCAGGATATTGATATACTTGGTGAATTTTTATTTTTAAGTTAAATAAATATGATTCATTCCGCTTTTGTCACAGATGTGTTGCAATTAAACCAACTGCTCAAGTGCTGGTTTTAAGTTGGAAAAAAACTTTAAGGCCGGTTATGTTCTACCTGGTTTTATTAAAGAAAATGAGTTTTATAATTATTTTAATAAAATTCTAAATTATTTTTTGCTATTGTAAAACAATATAAGCAATGATATAAAAAAACTCAGCTATTTTTAAATGTCAAAGCAAATTCAAAACATTATTTTTCATGATAAGTTTGAACAAATAAGAGCTATTACAAAGTCTTTTTCTTCTTCAAAAAGAAGAAAACGATAACGTGATGTAGAATTCAGGTCTAATAGGCCCAGACATCGCAGGTTATACCATCTCCAACAGTCTTAAACACAAAACGCGCTCGATCCTAGCTTCAAGTACACTTCTGAGAGTACCGCGTTCAAATCTTTTATACACCGCTAATAAACGGTGGGTTGCATTTCACAGATTAAAATTGTAATTATGAAAAGATGTGACAGCCATTTTTTAAATTCTATCTCGTAAGTTGTTTTTTTTTTTAAGTTAATTTGCACGTTGGATTTACATTTTTCAAAAGACAACCGTTTCAGACCTAATTTTGAAAACGACAGCATAAGAGAGATTGCATTGGATTATCTACGAAATACTTCTTCTTACACTAAAGCCAAAAATAAAACCAAAGTCACTTGGAAAGATGCCCAAGAATCAATGGTAAATGTTCTTGGACAACAATGCCGCCTTCAGACTGCTTCAGCCCTTGCCGCTTCAGCAGATTTAGTAAAGTACAGAATTGTTTTCTAAATTCTCTTTAGCTTTATTTGAAGATAATTTAAATACTTTGTATAATTTTTGTTTGGTTACTTCAATATCTTTTAAATCTTTTTTCTAGTTTTTATAACTCAAATTTACATTAACAACTTATTGAAGGGTTAAATTTTTGCTTGTAAAACCATCGAATTATAGAAATGCCCGATTAAAAAGCAGAATCAGCGAAGTCTGAATAATATAATTTCAAAGACTCTGTAGCTATTGTATAAACGAGCAAAGATGATAAAATTACTATACTACATTTTTATATATTTCAATATATTTTTGGTTGAACAATTTATAAAGAAATAGCTCAACAATGTGTAAGATAGAAAGGAAATTAAAGCCTAAACAGGTATTTCTTTGTACTCATTTGTTCTGCCAAATTGTGCCATCAGTTTACGGTGCACTTTTGCAAGAATTCGCCTTGTAAACATTAAAACATTGTTTATCAAGTTAATACCGTCCCAGTTACATTGAACAAAAGGGATTAATTGAATATATTCTTAGTTGCATGAAACTTTAAAATGACCTATGACACTGTCAAACCAGGAACTCTTTTAATAATTCACTATCAGAGTTAATGGTTTCGTCAGTACCATTGGTCATTTTGAAGTTTTGTAGAAGAACTAAGAATTTATTCAAGTATCTTCGACGGAGGTACCATCAAGAACGAATCAAACGAACTCAAAAACATCGTCAAATTATGCGGTAAAGTTTGGACTATTAAACTCTCTACAAGTTTTTGAAAGGCTTGCTTATACAATGTGTTTTGGGAGCGTGGTCGAGTGGTTAGAGCGCCGTACTTGTGATCCACATGTTCTTGGTTCGAAACCTACTCGCGCCAATCTGTTGTGTCCTTGGTAAAGATACTTTGCGACACTTTCCCTGATTGGTGATCTTGGCTAGAAGTTCTAAGTTAAATTCTTATCTCTATTAAATTTTAAGCGGACAACAATATCTTGGTATCTGCGGAAGCAGGTCGGGGTAATTGCTTGCTTTATGTATAGCGCCTCTGGCGTTTTCTTGCGAGTCAGAAGGATAGATATAGAGATAAAAATAAATAAATAGTTTGTCCGAAATTGTTATCTCATTGCATTGAGAAATCAAGAGCCAGGTATACTTTCAACATCGAAAATGCTTTCCTCAATGACGAAATAGAAAACAATCATCTGAAGTATAACAATCTCATCTCCATTTTTTGTCAAACTTTAATTTAAGCTAGAAGTTTTATGACGTTTTTCGATTACGTCAGGTTGTGCAAACCGTCATCACAAATTGATCAACGCAAAGAAGAAAAAAATCAAAACCAAGCATTTTAACAATATCTGAAAAAAAGTCATCACTTTGAAACTGTGTTTAATTTTCTATTTTTTGCCAAAAAAAGACTAATGATGACTAAAAAAAAGTTATTCGCATTAAATCTTGATAATAGTTGCTCGATAATTTGGATTGTTCTGTGGCGTGCCACAACTGGCATGGGTGCCATAGGTTCGCCACCCCTGGTCCAGACCAATGGTGGGCAAATTACGGCCCGTCAAATGCTCAAGGTTATATCTAGAAATGCGGCTATTTTTTGTTGGTCTTCACCACCCAGAGTGGTGTTACAAATCAAAGTGAAGACCTTTTTCTTTTTTTGGTCTTCGACTCAGTTTAAGGCATGAATTTACGTCATAATTACTAGTGCGGCCTTCAAACAAAATCAATTTCTGAATGCGGCCTCGAGCTAAAAGTTTTTCCACTTTTGTCCGAGAAGATGATGTTGTACAGTCATAAGTTGGGAATCATTGGCGTACCTGATTTGGCAGGCCTAGAAATCGAATCCAGACCTCAAGCGTCGAAGGCAAAAGCTTTAGCCACCAGACTTCTTGGTTTTTAAAATCAAAATGTGTTAAATAATTAACCAAGAATTTAACCTTGGCTATATTATTCACGCACCTTCTCTTTAATGTAAATTGAATTCAAATGCTATTTATCTCAAGGCCGCTTAGAAAAAAATAACTCGTTGCTTTGCTTGTTGCAGCCGAGGACTTGATGAAGAAGCCAAAGCAACTTGCCAGAAAGCTCTAAACATGATGGAAAGAGTCGAAATGCTTTCTGAAACTGTTCTAGGGAAAGAAAACCCGTATTCTTCAGATCTGCAGGATAATGTAAAGCAGAACTTTCATGACAAACTTGAAACGTTAACTGAAGATATTGGGTAAAGTTTTTAAAAATCTTTTGCTTTTTAAAATTTTTTATCTGTTTGTGCGTTTGTTCATAAGAACATTATTTCATACTTTTATTAACCTTTTGCTATAACAAATTTTTGATCTCTAAAAAAAAACGAACAAACTCGTATTTCGGTATTTTTCTCCCAAAATCATGGTGATCTCTAAAAAAAAGGTCTTCATCTCAAATCGATCCCCTCTTTCGGTATTTTTTTATTTTTCTCCCAAAATCATCGTGATCTCTAAAAGAAAAAAAAAAGTTCTTCACTTCGAATCGATCTCGTATTTCCCCCTTTTCATCCCAACTTCGTAATGATCTCTAAAAAAACCTATGCAGCAAAATGAAACTATATGGGGTATTTTCAAAGGGGGACCCCTAAAGAAAGGGAGGCCCGAGGCTACCGCCTCACTCGCCTCACCCAGTATCCACCACTGCCGGTACGGTAATACGAGTGGCGTGCGCTGTTCTGTATCCGAGATCCTTTACAAATTAAGTAACTCGATTAATTCCTTATGATTAATCTTTGTTTTGAAGATCGCGTGAAGTAAAAGATTTTTCTTCCCAAAGCTTTTCATCTGACACTCTTCCGGGGAAATCGTCAGAATAAAGCAGAAATGAAACGGAACTGGATTATAAAGAGGAAAGCAGAGTTCTCATTGGCTGAAAGAAGTTAGCCAATGAGAGAAAAGATTAAGAAATTTTCAAAGAGTAGAAGAATTCTTTTTGTTTACACAGAAAGGGATTAAGAGATTTAATAAAAGTCGCTTCAAGAGCAGAAAAATGAAAAGAAGAGCGACCTCGAGCGAGAATAGAAAATTTCTCGTTGTTGTAGTGAGGAGCGCATTGGGCGTTGTCAAGAAAATGTTGACCAATGGTGGATTCGTGAAATTGTTGTGGGCGTATGTTGGCCTTGCAAGAGCGGGAAAGGTTTTGGCGGTTGTGCGATCCAGGAGGATTGGCGATGGATCTAGGAACGTGTTGTTTAATTTGCTCTTCTAGGCGTTGAGACTTGCGACCAACGTACCGACTATCGCAGTGGCACACAAACGGGTAAATAGCATTGCTGTGATAATGGGAAGGTAACACGTCTTTCTTATTTGCTGCTAAGAGCTGTCGTGTGTTAAAAATAGCACGTGGTTTGACGGAGAAAAAGCAGCGTTTCACAGCAGACGTAATCTGCTTTTCAAACTTCTTCGAGACATTTCCAATCCATGGGATGTGTAGGTAGACAGGGCACTTTTTCACTGTTTGAACCGGGTTAGAATTTAGTTGTTGAAGTTTTCGTTTGAAAGTCGAATTGATTGTATGTTCCGGGTAGCCATTTTCTAATAGAATTGAAGGAATTTTGTCAAGCTCTGGGTCCAGTTTGCTTTTAGAACAGATCATAAAAGCTCTGTGAACAAGAATACCAATTAAGTTGATTTTCCGTTTTTGGGGGCTAAAGGAGTTCCAACGTAAATACTGGCCGGTGAATCCAAACACCCATTGAAATTATACATTTGAAATCCAATCACTCTCTCCCCTTTCTGGACGTGTTGGTAGAAAGGCATGATTCGGAATTTCTAACCTCAGTGTACAGGAAACCCACCTTCACCGGCCAGTTAATAGCAGTATTATTCTGCACACTGTGGATGACATATTGCGACAACTTGAAACAAAACGCGAAAATTTTGCATTGCTCTTGACAGATGCTGCTCGGTACATGTCTTTGGCTGGCAAAAGATTAAAGGAATTATACCCATTTTTGATGCATGTCACCTGCCATGCACACTTACTACGAGGGTCAGTCAATAAGTAATGAGACTTTCTCAATTACTTTGGTGTTCTTGGAGTTATGCAACTGAAATTTTATGTGATGATTATGAATGGAGTTGTCATCTTATTTACAACAAAACTTGTTTATTTTCAGATTACTGTAGGTGTGACGATAAATTGAAATGACTACTAGGCTAGGAAACAGCTCATGCTTGGAACAAAGAGATTTCTGTTGGCAGAGAGTGTAAAATCATGTGAGATTCTGTCTAGAATGCAAAGACAATATGGTCCTTCCTGTATGTCTAGAGCAAACTTCTACAAATGGGTGCAAGCATTCAAAGATGGATGCAAAAGCATTACTGATGATCTGAGAAGTGGAAGACCTGTGGATGTCTCTACCCCAGAAGCAGTACAGGCAGTTGAAGACCTGATCAAATCTGATAGAAGGGTCACTTTAGATGAAATTGCTACAAACTTGGACATCTCCCATGGCACAGTGTACGCAATTGTGCGTGAGAAGCTGCGTTTTTCAAAAGTCAGCTGTCGCTGGGTTCCAAAGATGTTAACGGATGATCACAAAATGCAGCGCCTGATGGCTTCCAGAGCATCACTACGCAGATACAGAAAGGAGGGAGATGTATTTCTATCGAGAATAGTGACAACTGATGAGACCTGGGTCTTTCATTATGAACCTGAATCGAAACGACGATCAATGGAGTGGAAGCATGTTTCTTCCCCAGTGAAGAAAAAATTCAAATCTCAGAAAAGTTTAAGGAAAGTCATGCTCACTGTGTTCTGGGACAGAAATGGGCCGATCACTATCAGTTTCTTGGAAAGGGGCAATACTGTGAACTCAGAGAACTACTGTGAGCTGCTAACTCAAGTGAAAAAAGACATTAAGAACAAACGGAGAGGACTTCAATCAAGAGGTGTGATTCTCCTTCAGGATAATGCAAGGCCCCACACAGCAGCAAGAACCCTAGCCAAAATTGAAGATTTAGGCTGGAAACTTCTAACACACCCACCCTACAGCCCAGACCTTGCACCATCTGATTTTCACCTCTTCGGCCCACTCAAAGAGAGTATGAGGGGAATTCACTTCCAGACTGATGAAGAAGTGAAGGCTGCTGTGAGCAACTGGCTAAGGACCCAGTCCACGGAATTCTATGCCAAAGGAATAGACAATCTAATATCAAGATGGAACAAGTGTGTTGCAAAGGAGGGAGACTATGTTGAAAAATAAAAAAGCATTTTTTGATTACCAGTCATTGCAAACTTGAGTTATTAAAAAAGTCTCATTACTTATTGACTGACCCTCGTACATAACTGTGCTATGCGACTGCGTGCTTATTTTAAAACTATTGATGAAGTAGTAGCAACGATCAAGGCAGCAACAATTAAAAACAAAGATCGCAAAAACGGTTTTCATGAAGCTGGTCTGCCATCACCTCCTGACCCTGTGATTGTAAGATGGGCAACTTGGCTCAGAGCTGCCTTATATTACTCTGCAAACCTTCCTGCTGTTTGTACCATTGTCAACAATTGGACAAGTGGAAGCCTCTTAGTCAACAGAGCGAAAAACGCTATCAATGCGAATGATTTGGTGCCAGACTTAGTTAGTATAAATCAATACCGGACTCTAGCAGCTAACGTAGAGTTCTTAGAAGCAAGTGACTGCACAATGACCGAAGCATACGGATTACTGAAAAATATGAAATTTGATGATGATCCGTGTGCAATTAAAGCTTACATCAAAAAACGACTATCCAACTCTGATTCAGAAGCAATAATAAATTGTACCAATTTGACAATCGCTCCAACAAGCTCCGCACTCTTGCAAAAAACCCAGCCAACCTCTGCTCCTGTTGAGAGATCATTTTCCATGCTAAGCAAATTACTGAGAAAAGACAGAAATTTTGATGACAAAAACGTCAAAAAGTACATGATGCTGTATTACCATAAATAATTCTGATAATTATACTGTGTGATTTTCGTTAAAAACATCATAGACAGACTATGCAGTTCCGGTAACACAGCAATTTATATATTATGCACTAATTGATACCGGTATACAGAATAGTTTCTTAGGTTTTTTGTCATGCATCGCTTAGTTACATTAGCCACAAGAGTGACTGATTCAGTTCTATCTAAATGCTGTTGACGAAAAGGGAAGTAGCTAGGTTACCTTCTTTAAACTTATGTAAATTGCGAATTATGAAACATTTTCATTCAGAATTTGTACATCAAGACATCAATAATAGGCCAAAACGGTTTAAGGCAAAATAAAGTCAAAATTTAGCAAAAATAAAGTCAAAACTAATTTTCTTTAGGTCAAAATAAAAATGGCCCTGCTTACAATTTAAGAGGAAAATAGCAACTGAATTCGAAAAACTTTTGCGTCACAATGGGTAAGCGACAAAGCGAGGTATATTTCTTTTTAGTAAAATGTCTTCCTAACTTCAAACACTTATTTCTTCAATTTACTTCCCAGTCCAAATTAACTTTATTATCAGAATTAAAAAAACAGAAAAAAGATCAAAAACTAATGAATGAATAAAAACACAAATTTTTTCATAACTGTCACCAACGTTCATTCATGTGGAGTAATAACATATTGCAAAAGTTGAGCAGCTGGCCTTATGGTGAGCAATTATTGAATAAAAAATGGATTGTAAGATTGTAAGATGTTGGTTTATAATAAATTAAATAAACTTTTATTTACTTACTTTTACTTTAAATATCAATCATCTTTTTACTTTATTGTTTCGCAAAGAGTTTAATTGTCGTCGGTGTTTTTGCTGACGAATTTCAAAGGTATATTTGATTAATTATTAAGTTTATACAGTTCAAAATCATTTTTGATGGCAAAGAAATTAATCAGTTTTCGGAAAAATGCTGTAAATATTTTTTTGAAGTTTTAAACTCAGAAAAATTAACATGTATAATTTAGAGCAATGGTTCTCAAAGTGCTCGAAATTGAAAAGGGTTCCATTAAACCACCTAAAGCAGTGGTTTTAACCTTTTTAATTTTATAGACCCCCTTTACCGATATTCAAAAATAAATTTTCCCCTACCGGAAATTCAGTTTGTAGCCTAATTAGTATGTTTATATCAGTATGCAAAGAAGAGAAACTAAGGTCTTGCAATTTAACTTAAATTTGATAAACTTTTTAGACTAATATTCATTGCTGCAAAATTATTTGTACAGTATTAGAACATAATAGTTTGATGTGACACAAAAACCATAGCTATTATTATCAAATTAATGGTGACATCATTACACAAAAAGCAAAAATTAACCATTATGAAATATAATGCAAAAAAACAATTTACTCCTTACGATCGCTTAAAGAAAAGTCAAATTTACCAAAATAAATCAAACTTTCGAAATATTCTTTGTATAAAATATGTATAAAGTATTACAGTTAATATCTAAAACGTTCAATTACATTGAAAAAAATTTGCCTCTTTGAAAATACGAAATTCCCTTGTGGAAAATTCCTCCTGGTTGAGAATCCCTGATCTAAGAGATTAACAAAGGATCAGCTTTTTCAAGCAGTTGAATGGGGGGTGACATCTTGGCCAGGAGGTTATGAAATAACTGCTGGAATCTATTAAAGAAATAAAATTTTTAGTTGGAAGTTATTGTTAATCTGGCACATCCTCGCATTTAGCGAGATTAAAAGTGGAGAAAATGGTGTGCTTAATTGACAGTTATGCTTTATGCTATAGTTGCATCTGTAGTTTTAATCTATTTTCGGATTGTCTATTATTATTATTATTATTATTATTATTATTTTATTATTTTAATCTCTTTCTTATTCTTCTAACTCGCAGGAAAGCGACGGAGGCGCTAATGCATAAGGCAAGCAATTACCCCGACCTGCTTCGGGAGATGCCAAAATATTGCTGTCCACTTGAAATTTATTAGAGATATGACTGAAATTTAAAACTGCTTACCAAGACCACCAATCAGGGGAAAGTACCGTATAGTGTCTTTCCCAGGGACACAACAGAATGGCGCGAGTAGATTTTGAATCGAGATTTTGAAGCGAGTAGATTTTGAATGAACAGAATAGCGCGAGTAGATTTACGGCGCTGTAACCACTCGACCACTCTACCGATAATGCGGAAAACCCATGGCTGATGAATTGATTGTGGATGATAAAACACCAGAAAACACAACTTGTTGTTTTCTGTTGAGTAAATAGTTCTTGAACCAGATATATGCTAGTCCTCTTATTCCATAGTGGTCGAGTTTTTTTAGTAGTATTTCAATGCTAATTGTATCAAATGCTTTTGATAAATCCAGGAAAATAGCAAGGCTTTTTTCGTTTTTGTTGAATGAATTGGTGATGCTATTTATGAGAAGCAAAATAGCTTGGGAAGTAGAACATTTTCTTCTGAAACCAAATTGATTTTCGAAAAAAAATTATGTCTGTTTAAAAAGCTAATTACTCTGCGGTACATTATTTTTTCCAAAATTTTGGAAATATTTGAAAGTAGGCTGATAGGCCTATAGTTATTTATGTCACTAGCATCACCCTTTTTATACAAGGGTATGATCTTGGCAATTTTGAAATCACTAATTACTTTACCAGTAGAAAGAAAAAGGTTGAATATATGTGAAAGTGCCATGATAATATTATCAGGAGAAGATTTCAGTAATTTAAGTGGGATTTCATCAAAACCTGCACTTAGTTTTGGTTTGCTGTTTATAAGTATATTTTTTACTTCCATAGGGCAAGTAGGCCAAACATACATAGTTTCTTGAATTTTGTTTCTAAGGTATTCAGAATAATTATTTTCATACTTAGGGAGTGTACTAGTATATTTATATGCTATAGATGAAAAATGGTCATTGAATAGGTTAGCTAGTTGCTGTGGATCAGTTATTTTGTTGGTATTTGTGTAAAGAGATTTACACTCAGGTATATTTTTCTTCCTCAAAAGGCTATTGAGAGTCCTCCAGGTAGCTTTTATGTCGTTTTTATTAGATTCCAGTTTATTTTTAATGTGTTCTTGTTTTTTTTGTTGAATCTTTCTAAAATAAAGATTGCGAGCTTTGTAAACTGTCTTTTTGTTTCAGGGGATTTTGTTTGCATGTATTTCTTAAATAATGCTTCTTAAATGCTTCTTAAATAATGCTTTCTTAAATAATCAAATTGAATAAAAACATTGCATTTTTTATAAGCTTTTGTTTGTTAAAAGATTATTTTAACCGAATTTTAAAAACTTATCATGGAGATTTTTTAATTCACCGTCTTTACTTGACTTTTCACCTCTCTTTGCCAATAAGGGAATTTATAAAATGCCGGCGAAATAGTTTAGTGTGCTGACACTCTGATTTTCAAGCGAAGGGCATGAATTCGATGCTCGGTCTGAATGCTGGTAGTTCTCTGGGTTTTTAGCATATTTAGATAATGGAATTGATCCAAGGTCATTATTTAATTGTAGGGTTTATCTTGTCCCATTCAATATTTAAAGTAGGGGAAGGGAACATGATTTGAGACACTTTTTACATTTTTGTCCATCAATTCAAAACGGTTTGTGATAGCGATTTGGTTGATGGCGCAAATAAAACCAGGTTCTTTTGCCCACTTTTAAAAAAGACGACAATGTTTTATCTCATTTACTTTTTTCTCAATTACTAGTTAAAAAATGATGCCCAAATGTATCAACTCACCTTCCTAGGAAGGTGAGTTGATACTTGAAGAATGTGATTTGATACGGGGGAAAGTGAGTTGATACGGCATTTTGAAAAGCTTATATTTTGAGGTTTCACTGCTTTACTATGCTTTACTATGCTTTTACACTTTATAAACGAGTGTTTTTCAGCTAAGTTTTTGTTTGAGTAAATTATTTAAGTACAGTTCGATTCCAATCATAGTTGGCCAAGTTTCTACATCAAAAATTTTGTGGTAGACTAAAAGCATTAACACTCTTACTGGTGAAAATCGAATTATAACGAATTTTGCAACAAATACATACCAAAAATCCAACATTTTAATAAAAACAATTGGTACGAGATTTAAAAAAATTCAAACAAATCTCAAGAAATAGACAGTAAAGCAATTTTGTATAGTATAAAAAAAATGCTTTAATTAACTTAAGTCAATTAGAAGTTTATGCCTAAGCATTTATGTACATTACTATAAATGAATTTTGTTACGATTAAAAATAACTGACACAGAAATGAGGAACACATAATTTATTTGCAGCAGCAAATTGGAAAGCAAGTTCTTTGCATTTTTCAATTGATAATCTAAAGAACTTATCAGCCAAATGCACTATGTGAGATGATAACTGTTGCTCTATTTTCCAGAGTAAAACTTTGATTCTTTAAAACTGTTGCTTGATATCCAGCAGCGCAAGTTGGGTATGCCTCCTTTTTTTATATACTTTATAACTGTTATTTAGTCAACATTAAAATTGGCTGCAGCTTTTCAATAAAAACTACCTTCTGTCACACATTTAGCTGCTTTTTTTAACACATCAGCAAAGATTGAAAACATCGATTAGTTTTTCTTTTATGCTTAAAGGCATACTGTAAGCAGGTATAGTTGTAGAATTACTGTAAAATGTTAATTAGAAAGAGTTTTATGTTGATAAAAAAATTATTAACAAAATGTCTGAAATTAAATGAAAAAATTGCTAGTTTATAGCTACTATCAGCACCATTCAATAATCACTGTACAATTATACCAGAAGATGAAACCAGTAAATAAATTCTATTGTGGGGCACACAATCACTAATTAAATGCTTTGTACGTTTTTTATAGTCTTCCATGCTTCAAACACCAAAAAAGTTTAACATATTAATCTTACCATGTTTTTGTAATATGGAGTTTTTATATATATACGTACATTGTATCGAATCTCCTTCCATACACTGTATCAAATCTCCTTATTAGCACTTTTTATAAAAATTTGACAACGAACATCCTGACAAAAGTAATTTCAAAAGAACAACTTTGCTGGTTTAAAACTTAATCTAGCAACAATTATTCAACCATATTTTCAGCTTTCTTACCTCTTTCTTTAGTTCTGCAGTTAAGCTGAAATTTAGGACAAAAATTTTACAAAAAATTAATAAAAACAAATTTTCTTTATTGTTTTTCAGTAGCTCAACCTAATCAGCTTTTCTTGAAGCCCGGATGAACTTTTTTGACATTCTTTTTCATTTGGTAGCGCTAATTAACTAAAGTTTATTTTGTGGAATCCCGTAGGGGTGGTGTATCAAATTACCTGCCGTATGAAATCACCCTCCTTTCCCCTACGTCAAAATTGTAACGGCTAATCTTATCCCATTTTATTTTGTAATTCTTAATGGATCCAATATCTACTCAGGCTTCAGCCTCGTGTAGAACTTGTGGTTTATTTTTTCGCAAGTTAATTATGAAAAGAAGGAATTCTAATTGACAGAATCAAGGTAAATTGTGGCCTTTTAATTGTTTATTTTTATTTAGAGAAACAAGCACTTTTTCTTAACTTGTGCTACGAGCTAACTGTTTGTGCTACTGACTAATGTGGCATCTCGGTCGTTTCCTTTTTTGCTTAATTCGAATATGTTCACCCTGGTAAATCAGGTGGTTGGTGAGTCTAGGACAAGGATGTCCAACCTGCGGCCCACTTGATGCTTTTATGCGGCCACTGCTTACTCAAATTTTTTAGTTATACTCCCATAACTGTATCGAATTCGATGTCATCGCTGTCATAGTAACGTATAGAGAAACAAAGTGAATACATCAGTTAATTGCTGCTTCGAGTGACGTCCAATGAACTAATCCATGAAAACTTTTGTGGGCGGAGCTTATCATTAAGACCTTGCCCCAAACATCATTTTCAGTATTCACATTGTTTTGCGATTAAATTTATAATAAATGTGTTATTTCCAAACATTTTTTACATCATCAAGTGATAGTTATTAATGACTTTAGTGGTAGTAAAGATGGTAACTTTGAACTAAGGTGGAGTGATTTGTAATAAGATTACAGTAGTAGCAGCAATACTGCTTATGGTAAAAAAGGAAATCGTTTAGATTTGTACAGGAGGGTGAAAAGAAAGATTAAAAATTTTTAAAGATCCTAGGTTCAATCTAGAAATTTAATATACGGTAAGAGTCCAGGGTTGCACCGTCAGCCAAGGAGAGTATCGCTTCTAGTCGGCTGGATGCAGTGGTGGATATTGGATGAGGCGAATGAGGCAGTTGCCTCGGGCCTTCCCTCGAAAATAGCATATACAGTTTCATTTCGTTGCAGATGTTTTTGAGAGATTATTATGAAATTGTAGAATTTAGTAAATAGTTTTTGAAATTTTGTTCCGATGTTAAAAAGTTTTTTGAAATTTCGTTACTTCCACAAATTTAAGTTTTTTAAATTTTGTAGCAAATTTATTTGGTAACTTAGTACGTTGTTTAATCGTCTACCTTTTTTGGCGCCTGTTAAGAAGGCCTCGCCAATAACACAATCTCGGTGTCTACTAAACGATAATTCTTAATCTTCTTGCTGGATCTGACCTTCGAACCAGCGACAGCAAAAATATAGTCTAGCTAAATCACAGCTCAGACTACTACAATATCTTCTTTATTAAGAAATATGCTCCAATCCACTTAGGAGCCCGAATAGTATAAATCAAAGCAACAGGTTAAAGCTCAATAGCTTAATTCTTCACAATCACGTAGACAACCAAAGACTTGCGTTCAAAAACTATGACTTCACACAGTTAACAATTTTCCAATTTTAAGTTACCACAACGAAACATCCAATTTTATAATTACTGCTTTTCAGCGAATCGTATTTATATCATTCAGTAAGGTTACTCGAATGTTCTGACATTCTCCAAAGCAAACAACTATTACGTCATAATCAAAACAGGTCAATCGGATAGTTCTGGAAATTACTTTAAAGTTCGTGAAATTAAGCAGTGTTGCCATTTTCTTATAAATAAATGTAAAATATTTAAATTACTTATAAAACTGTTATTTCTTCGGCTATTTGAGCCGGACCAAAGCGAAATCAAAGATATTTTTTATGAGATTGTGAATCTACATAATTTGGGCGATTTTTAGGAACGGAACAGAAGTCGAACAAAAAAGTGGAAGATACAAGATCAATTCGAGGTTAAGACCTTTTCTAAGAGATCACCATTATTTTGGGAGTAAAATAGATCAATCAGAGAGGAAATCTAAGTGAAGACCTTTTTTTTGGAAATCACCTTGATTTTGGGAGAAAAAAGTGAAAGACGAGATCAAAGCTCTTTTTTTTAGAGAACATCAATTTTTGAAAATCCTTGCCTCGGGCCCCTGAATTTGAATATCCACAATATCCACACTGCATATACATGTAATTTTCGGCCCACTGAATGTACTTAAATTTATAATTTGCCCCATTATGAAAAAAGGTTGGACATCTCTGGTCTAGGATGAGCTTGTTGGTTTGGCTCGCATTTAACCTTGCCCCTTTTTTTGTCCAAATACGAGGGCATTCAAAAAGTAATGCACCCAACTTCATTATGTACAAACAAATTATAATAGCAACATGTATTATACATCAAAAGAAAGATACAAGTGTGAGGATTACATTTTTACTTCTCCACATAGTCTCCACCTCTCTCAAGAGCTACAGTCCATTTATGAACGAGGGCATGTATACCAGTGTTGTAGAACTCAGCCGGTTGATGTCTAAGCCAATTCAAGACAGCAGTTTTCACTTCATTGTCATTGCCATATCGGTTGCCCCGGAGTCCTTCTTTCATTGGACCAAAGAGGTGGTAGTCTGACGGTGCCAAATCAGGAGAATATGGCGGATGTGGTATTACAGTCCATCCAAATGAAGTGATGGCCTCCATTGTCCTGATGCTTGTGTGAGGACGTGCATTGTCATGCTGGAGGAGCACATTTGCCATGTCCAAGTTGGGCCGAACACGTCGAATTTTGCTTTGAGCTTCCTAAGAGTCTCAATGTATACCTCAGAGTTAATGGTTTCCCCTTTCGGCAAAAAATCCACAAGGATTACACCTTGAGAATCCCAGAAAACCGTGGCCATAATTTTGCCAGCAGAGTTTTGGGCCTTGAACTTTTTGGTCCATGGTGAAGTTGGGTGACGCCATTCCATTGATCTCCTTTTAGATTCAGGTTCAAAATGGTATACCCATGTTTCATCTCCAGTAATGATTCATTCCAGAAAGGTGGGATCTCCATGGTGGTGTTCCAGAAGCTGAGTGCAGCAGCGAACTCTTTCAGTCTTATGGTCCTCCGTCAGCTGTCTAGGTACCCAACGGGCACACACTTTTGAATACCCAAGGGACGCCACGATTGAATGGGCACTGCCTATGCTTACATCAAGCTTGGATGCCAGCTCCTCGACAGTAATGCGCCTGTCAGGTCTTATCAACTCATCAGCATAAGTTTTGTTGTCAGGATTGACAGAGGTGGATGAGCGACCACTACGTGGCTTATCGGCTATGCTGATTTTACCCACCTCTTCATGGTCTTCAGTACTTTTTTAAATCGCTGTACCCATCTTTTTACATTACTATAGTCTATGGTATTATCCTTGTAGACATTTTTAAGCCGGTTATGAATCCTCGGAGGGGTTTCTCCCTCTGCAACAAGGAATTCGATTACAGCTGACGAGCTTCAAGAGGGGCAGCCATTTAAAAAACTAGTTTAAGCTTTAAAAATCTGAAAATAAAAGAAAAACATATAGCAATCGCAAAAAGGTGTCCTATCATGTTTGTGCCAAATATAAACAAGATTGGTAAAATCCTGTACGAGCAATGCACTTGAGTGAATTACTTTTTGAATGCCCCGTAGGTTCATACGAGTCGTTGGCTAGCCGGTATAAAGTATTAAGGGGTTTAAGCAACTGTCATCATAGATCTGTCATCACTCATCATAGATCCGATTCTTCTCATATTGAAAGTCAATATTACTTAATCTTTTTAACATACTGCCAACACGGTCTGAACAAATGGCTTAGTTTTTATACAACTTAATTTAATTGGAGATCCTGCCGTTTTTAGAAATTCATTATAATGAACGTAGCTTCTCATTTTCTTTCCTCGCCTGCTTGCTCTATGTCTTTAAATTACACTACTAAAATTTTTGAAAAAGTGGTCTGGATTGGTGTCCCAAACAAAGCGATGTTAAATAACTTATTTCATTCTTTTTTCATCAACTTTAAATCCGCCATCTCTCCCCCCTATTTCTTTTCTCATTTTTTCTTCCTCTCAGACAAAAAAAGCTGAGACAAGAAATTTAGACAAAAATTATGCTCTTTTTGCTCCCTTTACCTACCTCTTTCATTGATGTCTTACCATATTACTCTTTTTGGCATCGGTACTACTAATTGACTTGCTAGTACAAGTGCACTAATTTTGTTTATAACAGTTTTTTTCTCTTAGCATGTCACAACGTCAACTTGTTTTGTTGCTTCTTCCTTTTTCTGACCCCGTCTATAAGCAACTCACAAACCTTTTTATATTTGGTTCCTATTTGATCATGTGGTAATGCAGAAATAAAAAAACTGAACTTAACTGAACTTTTCATTTACTATTTTCAGTGGTTTGAACATTTTTTTGTCACCCAACTGAAGACCTTTCTTGTCTCCCACTACCTTCATTCCAAGTTGCTTAGTCTTTTCTGAGAAATTTATCTTTTTTGCTCTTCCTGCTTGGTGCTCTTTAAACGTTGCGTCAATATTCACATTTTCTTTCTTTCATCTTATCTTTACAGAAACAGAAATCAAAGAAATTCTTCCTGCAGCCTCTGCGGATAAACAAAAAACACTAAAATTCAACTCCTATTTTACCGATCTAATCTTGACCATCTTCGCTGATCAAATTTAGCACCTCCTTCTCTCCTTCATTTTTTTTTCCAGACTGTAAGGAGTCGCCCAGTCGTCGAGTTTCTATAAAGCTTCTTCACAACCTATTTGCACTACGGGTTTGGGTAATACCAATAACAACATAATTTTATTTTCTGCTTTTAAAAATCTTTCATTAAATTTGTTTATTTCTTGGCCTAGTTCTTTTTTTGTACATTTGCTCATAGCTTTCATTTTGTAACATGTGAAGAGAAATTACCGTTTAAAAATGGTCAAAAGGAGAAATACATAAAAAAAGTTTGAAACCATTGATCTAAGTCAGTGCTTCTCAACCCCTGGGTCACGACCCAAAAGTGGGTGGCCATTTAGTTTGATTGGATTGCCAACAACTGTAATTGTGTAAAAGTAAAATCATTACTTTTTAGTGAAGAAAATCAAAAAATTTAAGACAGATTCAAAGTGAAGACCTTTTTTTCATTTATATTTTTTTATTTTATCTTTATATTTATCCTCCTGATTCAAAGGAAAGCGACGGAGGCGCTGATACATAGGCCAAACAATTACCCCAATCTGCTTTCGGAAATTTCAAGATATTGCTGTCCAGTTGAAATTTGTTATTTTGGTTTTTCGTTTTATAGAAATATAACTGAAATTTAGAAAGAAGGAGAAAGTGCCGTAAAGTGTCTTTCCCAAGGACACAGTAGAAAGGCGCTAGTAGGTTTTGAACCGAGACCATGTTGATTACAACCACGGCGCTCTAACCCCTTGACCACACATTTTTATAAAGATCACTACGTTTTTCAGACGAAAATCGAGAAATCGGAAATAAATTCAAAGTGAAGACCTTTTTTAGAAATCATTGCCTGTTTGGGAGAAAAACCGAGATTTTTATGTTTGCAATAAAGTCTGTGAAAAAAATTGGGTTGCCAAAGCTTTGCTATCAATTTTTGTTTAAGATTTAGGTCACCACCAAAAAAACGTTGAGAAGCACTGGTCTACGTGAAAAAATAACATACTTAAATTGTCTGTTATATCATATTATCTTGTAGAACTTAGAGTTCATAACTATGAATTACTTGTATTTTGTTCTTGCCACCTGTTGCTTTCTTTCCATTACAACTTCGCAAAATATTTACTTGGAATGTATAAATCCAACCAATCCTTCCACCATCAACTCGTGTAAACTTGTTCCTGGAAAAAACGGATTAAGAGGACCAAAAGGATCAAAAGGAAATCCAGGACAAATTGCGCCGGAGCGAATAGAATCTCTAATGTAATAGAATGAATAGAAGGTAACAAAACTAAACAAAGATGCAATTTTGATAAAAAAAATGTATATTTAAATATCTTTTTCACATAGAAGCAAATAATGTTCTTAATCAAATAAACTGTTTTTGTTTTGTTTGCTTTTCAAATAGTCTGAATAGTTATCAGTGTGACTTTTTTTATGAAAACTCAGTTAAGTTATTCATTGCATTTAATCCACTAATGTCGTCATTCAATTTATGTACTAAAATACAATCAACGTAATTAAATTAAATTATTAATAGAATGAAGATTGAATAGTTATAATTGCATACAAGAACTTAGCGTAAAAAACTTTTTTTAGAAAGAATGAATATGCTAAATAGTAAGTATTATAAAAAAAGAAATTGAATACCCTACTATTTATTTTTCAAACACTTTCAACTTTATTAAATGAGATCCAACCAAATTTTAGAAAATGCACTGTAATTTTTTTTTCTTTTTATAACCCATTTTGCTATCAAGTTTTGGAGCAAGCAGCCCGTCTCTGATAAGGATTTAAAACCTGAAACCACGGTCAGGCAGTGAGCCCGGGACCAATGTGCGTGATACACAATGTCACACTTTACAAGTAACACTCTATAGCGCTATTTGCTTTCACCTTTGCTGTACGCTATTTATCACGAGAAGAACTTAAATTTTTTTCCTTTTTCGATCTTTCAAATAAAAATACTGTAGAACGCCAATTATCCGAACACAACTAAGATGGAGTTACAACGTCATAGCATGGTGCGAACAACAGAGTGAGTGTCGTTCAACCCAGCTCTGCTTCAAAAAAGATGAGAGACTTGGATGTGACGAAAATACGTAGTAACAAACTTAAAACAAATAATGAGTGATCACTATACTCCTCATGATGTACCACAAATGATCATATGTGTATATGATGCTTTTTATTGCAAGATTGTATTTTGTTCGATTATCCGAAAAAATCAGTTATCTGAACCACCCTGGTCTCGGTAGCGGCTCGCGCATTGCAGCTGCAAAGCTGCAACCTCTTAAATATCTGTGCAGCGGTTGTAAATATTATCAGCAACGCTTAAAAAATTGTATTATTATTACTTTTTTAGACGTTGCTAATAACATCTGATAATATTTACAACTGCTGCACTGATATTTACATGTAGGGTGCAGCTCCGCAGCTCCAATGCACGTGCCGCCACTGCCTGGTCTTAATTAGTTCCGATAATCGGCGTTTTACTGTAATTAAATTTTGCCACATTTAAGTACTAAGAGAAAATATGTCAATATTGTTGCTGTGTTTGGTGGGCAAATAAGCAATTTAAGATAGATACTTTCGGACGATTGCTTGTCGTAAACAGTTTTTCAATCCAATATTTTATTTTATTGTTGCAGAATCAGTTGTAAGTTGGTGCGATTTTTTAATTAAATAAGTTGAAGTCGATTTCAACGTAAGTCTTTTTCAGTTATCAAGAAATTCAATTAACACAAATTTAGAAAAATGTGTGTTAAATAGATAGCCTAAGTCTATGTTACAGATTTTCGTGTGTATATATATACAGTATATCAAATTAAGTATAAACACTGCAGATAAAATTTATTTATTAAAATTCGCGACAGTCTGTTTCACCCTAAAAACGGCTCATCAGGCAATTATCTTGTTCAAATAGATTATCTTGTTCAATTCTATTTGAACAAGATAATTGCCTGATGAGCCGTTTTTACGGTGAAACAGACTGTCGCGAATTTTAATAAATAAATTTTATCTGCAGTGTTTATACTTAATTTGATAATTTTGTTCTGATCTTCAAATCATTGAGCACTGTCAAAAGTGAATTGTCAGCACTGTCCCTTGTATATATACAGCATATATACATATTTTAAAAGCAAATGTTTCATTTTAAAGCTCTTTTGTTAATTGACCAAAACAACGTAAAACAAATCTTGTTGGACCAAAACAACGTAAAACAAATCTCATTGATACTTTAACACATCGAGCCTTAAAAATCTGCTCTAAATCTACATTAAAACATGAACTAGACAAAATTCGCTCTGTTCTTGTACAAAATGGTTATCCAGAAATCCTTATTGATTGGAGAATTTCTAAAAAACTTTTACGTTTCCAACAAGGCACTAAAGAAGGCCCAAAAAAATGTCCTGTTTATTTAATAATCTGGAATTTATGATCGAGACCAGATCTGGCAAATCCCAGACTATGCCAGATAAAAATATGATTTTACCTGGTCAATCGTTAAGAACTGAAACATTCAGAAAAGAATTTTTAAATGTTCATCAGGTTTGCCGGATTTCACAAAATCCGTCTTTTTGGTATTATTGAAAAAGTCAGATTTTACCCAGTTAATTCCATTTTTGGTCCAGATTTCGTGACTATCTGGAGTTAATTGAAGAAATGGCTTAATTTTAAATTCCAAATTTATAAAATTAACAAGCGCTTTTTTTTATAGAAAATTCAAATAAGTATTTTTAAAAATTAGGTAAATTTACGACCCATTGCGCAAGAAATGCTGGATTATTTTTCAAGTTTCTATTAAGCTCTTTTTTTAGCGAGTCAAACCGCTTTGTTCAAGTTCAAAACGTCACTATTCATTCAAACTACTCCAGGGAGGCGCTTGACTTCGATTTTGTTTTGCTTCGATTAGCTGAGACCTTAAACGTGAGCGACACCATTCTGCCGATTTGTTTGCCCAGGTCTGATCAAGACTTCAGTCTGGTGCATTACAAAACCGAGTCATGCAAAATAATAATTTATTTGTTTGTTTGTTTGTTGGTTTTTCACAAAAATAGATCAGGGTCGTTTTTTAAAAATTCTGATGCCTCAAATTAGGCCAACTCAAAAAAGTCTGGAAAAAGTTTTTAGTCTTTTAAAGACAAGTGAAAATTAAAAAACTCTTTTCTTGAATTTGGGCCACCTCAAAATTTTCTCACCCAGATCTTAAAATGTTTAGAACTTTTTAACACTCTTTTTTCAACATAATCTTCAAATTTTGTGGGTGCCATAATTAACTGAGCTAATCAAAATAATCTCATGGTAAAAGCTTAGATAGATTTTGATAGAACTAGGGGAATTTTTTCTGGATGGGGAGCATCTGGTCGGGACACAGTATTTTCAAACAAATTAAGAGAAGCCCAATTTCTCACTGTTTCAAATGACGTTTGTTGGTCGGCTTTTCAAAAAATTGCAATCAGACAACAAATATCACTTCCTGCAAATATTAAACTGACAAAAAATATGTTCTGCGCTGGATATTCTTAAGTAACTGTAAATAGCCTAAATAGCGTTAAAATATTTCAAGAGCTTATAAAATCCTTCTGTTTATAGCAATGGCTCTCAACATTTTTTCAGCAACTCAAATATACAACTTTAAGTTATTTTAAAACTTTGGCGATTTTTGGCAATATCTGAAACTATAATTCAAAAAATTTGTTTTGTATTTCTTTTGTAAAAAAGAGCAAAATACACTTTTTTCTTAAAAATAAACTGAAGACTAAAAAAAGAGGTGGTTAAACCCCCCATTAAAACAATTTTGAAGCCATAGAGTTATTGCTGGCGGTGGTGGTGGTGGTGGGCTTACCGACTCATTCCTAGAGGTGAGGGCTTGGATGAACTCCACGTAGTCTCTGTATTATATTAATTTAATTTACCTCACATTTAACCCTTATTAAGGCTTTAAAAGCCTATTTTATTGGCATTTAAAATATAACACATTGTAACTATAAAATATTATAACAAAAAAAATTATATCAAATCGTTGTAAGAATTGAAAACGTCTTTCTGTTGAAAACCCTTTCAATGACAATCATGACGAATAATAAATTGAAATGATCTGAACGATTGCATGAACGAATAATAACGAATAATAAATTAAAATGATCTGAACGATTGCTTGCTTAGTTATGATTGCTATATGATTGCTAAGTCATAAGGAGCGAGTTCTAAGCGCCATCGTTCAATTTTATTGTTTTTTATCTTTGAAGGATGCTTTAAGTTGAGCATAAATGAAACACTGTGTTAGTCAGTGACCAGATTAAAATGCTTCCCAATACGCAAATGTTTTCACTTTCGTAAAGCTTCATTGGTAGCGTACGCTGCTTCTCCACAGAAGAATGCTTTTGTTCAGTACTAGATAGAATTCGTGCATGAAATGTCACTGGCTTGCTGTTTTCGTCGTCGTCGTCGTCGTCGTCATTTAGAGAGGTATCCACTTCAGGTCAGACACAAACAGGACTGGGGACGATGGTTTATTCTTTTACTACCCCAGACTGCTGCAGTGCCTGAATCAGATCCTGGCAGTGGTGTTATTAAGCCAGCATCGAGTTTCGTCTTCCAAAATCGTCAGACTTCGTGCTCCATGTGATGCCCGATGTATAGGGCACGCTGTTAGAACATGGTCTGCGGTTTGCTCAGAGGCGTCACACTCACAATTCGGTAAAGGAGCGAGACCCCATTTGTGCATGGACGAATGGAATCGCCCAACACCAGTCCGCAGGCGGTTGAGCTTAACCCAAGTTGCTCTGGGTAAGCCCATCTCAACAGACCTGGCACCGGTCCTGGGCACAAAAGCACGGAGCCTGGAAGCATTTTCACAGTACTCCGTTTTCCATTTGTGTTTCGTCCATTCAGAAGCGCGGATGCCAAGTCTGGCAAGGTTGTCCAAAAGATTCTGCGCACCTGGCACAAACGGGCGTCTGGATCTTAGTCTCACTTGGCAAGTATCCGAGGACTCACTTAAAAGATTATACAAGATATGATCGGATCCAGAGATTCGCGATGAGCCAAGGAGAGTGCCGCTCCCATTCGGCGAAGCTCAGCTGGCTGGATGCCTGAAAGTATAGGTAGGTAGTCCGTTGGAGTGAGACGCAGGCATCCAGTAACTATGCGAAAGACGTCGTTTAAGACACTGTCGATGAGGCGAGTATGAGCACTGCAACACCAGACTGGTGCGCAGTACTCAGCTGTTGAGTAGACTAGACTAGATAAGGTGGCTATGCGTAGTGTTTTAGCACCAGCACCCCATCCCGAGCCCACGAGTCGCCTCACCAGTGTGACGCGCGAAGATAGTTTTTTGCGCAATGCCACTAGATGGTGACGAAACGTGAGCAATCTGTCCAGTTTTACTCCAAGATAAGTAGGGATTGGACAGAACGGTAAAAGTCTACCGTTGTTGTAGACCTTTAGTTCACGTTTGGCCTCTCGGTTATTTAAGTGAAAGGCTGCCGTCACCGTCTTAGTGTGACTGAGCTTCAACCTCCAAGTCTGGAGATACGCTGAAAGTGTAGACATGTATTGGCTTAAAGTCCCCTCTAAGTCCTTCCAGTTTCCAGAAGAGTGCAACAATGCTAGATCATCAGCATAAGCAAACTTTCTGGAAATCATAAAAGGAAGATCGTACGTATAGTTGTTAAATAGGAGGGGAGCCAAGACCGATCCCTGAAGAACGCCGCTTTTAAGACGGCGTAGCATGCTTTGCTTGCTGTCACCGGTAGTAAGGGTGAAACTTCGATTTCGGACATGCTCCATAATTATTCTGACCATGTGTTTATCCGGAAGAAGTCTCAGCAGCTTGCAAGTTAAGGCTACGGTGCCAGATAGTGTCATAAGCATTTGTCAGATCGACAAATACGGTACAGCCCTTCTTTTTAACCTCAAAAGAATCCTCGATGTTCTGGGTCAGTAGAACAACTTGATCTACGGTTAACTTCCCGCGTCGGAACCCAGCCTGCTCTTTAGGGAGCAGTGGATCGATTAATGGTTCAACGCGGGCGTAGATAAGCCTCTCGGGGATCTCGTAGGGGACACAGAGCCGAGATATCAATCGATAACTATTTGGGTTCCCCACGGTTTTATTGGCTTTGAGATTGCGACCACAAGCGCTCTTCTCCAGATCTTGGGAATTTTGAGTCCGCGCAAACAGGAAGAAAGAAAGTCACGTAGCCAGGACTTCAAAGCAGCTCCAGCATGGATTATAAGCTCCGGGCATATGGAATCAGGGCCCGGAGCTTAACCTAATTTTAAATGTTAGATGTTAACCTAATTTTAAATGGGTGTCTTAAACAACTATTAAACAACTAATTAAAGCCCGGAGCTTAACCTAATTATAAATGTTTTAAATGTTAACCTAATTTTAAATGTCATCGGTTTCAACTGTAAAAGGTAAATCTTCGTCAATAGGTTGTAAAGTAGCTTGAAACAGTTACTTGAGACATTTTATGGGAAAGCCTTTAATGCATCTTTTGATAATGAAAAAAAATTGTTTGAACAAGCACTCGCATAAGGGCAGAACAATTGGGAACGCATTTTGATTAATAACTAAACAAACTTAAAATTCGCTGCAGTTGTTTCTTTGTAGTACGTTGTTGTAGATCATTCAAAACTGGACGCGCTCGGGATTTTGTTTAATTACGCCATTTCCAACTAGATGTCCCAAAAGTTTGCTTTGAGTACAATTATAGAGAAATTTTTCTTCATGGAACTCGAAGTTATCTTTTTTCGCCCCTTCCTTCAATGCTTTTAAATTCTCATCATAGGATATTTGGTTTATTTCACCCACAGTTATCTTGTCGGTTTTAAGTAGCCATCGATGCCTTGGTGCCTTTGTTTAAGTAAACTTTATTAAGATCGACCGTGTTATTGATGATAAATTGTCGGCCTGATCAACGGAAATGAGGTTACTCAAAAAGAGTTTAATAGCTCTACTAAATAATTTAACTTTTAAAAATGTTTTCAAAGAGAAAGCTTTGTTAGCATATTGTTCAGTCATAATCATATTCCAGAGCAACAAGCGCAGCCATTCGACTTCTGATGCTTTTTCCGTCAACCCAACTCGATGAGACTGGTCTTTCTGCATTGCTGAGAATAAAAAACAAGTCCAGGAATCAACTAAGAGCACGCAATTGAATTTTGCGTATTTTCTAATCAAATATGGGAACAGAAAATGACGTTTTACGTACTAAAACAATTCCGCTTTAGTATTTTTAATACCAGGCTGTTCAGAATAATTGAAAAAAATTAAAATTGATTTACATCTAACAAAATATAAGAACATGTTTCCTTCAATTTTTTAAAAGTTTCTACCGTGAATGTGAAACTGAAAATATATCAAGGTTTTAAAATTTAGTATGCACCTGTAGGGTTTTTGTCTACACAACTCAACATTGCGCACTACCCACAAAATTAAATCAAAAATCGTTAAAAACGCTTCTCCGTAATGTTTAATTTTAAATTCTGTATATCATAGTTTTTTAATTTAAAAAATCAAGACTAAATTTTAATTTTTAGTGTAAAGAAGGGAGGTCAAACCTGCGCTCCATTGCTTACTCAAATTTTTTGTCATATTTTCATAACCGTATCGAATTCAATGTCACTGCTGTCATAATAGTGTTTCGGCAGCAGCACCCCACTCTGAACCTGTAAGCAGGGCTTGCTATGGAATGAAATGGAATGGAAAATGAAATAAAATGGAAGAAAAATTTCTGTATGGAATATGGAATTGTTAAAGTATGAAATGGAATGAAAAATTTCATTAATAGAATGGAAAGAATCTTCCATACTTTCATGCATTTTTATATTTGGTCATTTTAATGTTGTTTTTATACTAAGTGCTGTCAATGAAGCCGCCTTTGATCAGACGCACAAAATGATAAAAGAAAAAATAGTAGCCAAAGGTATATTCCAATGAATAAAATAGAAAAAATTAATGGAAGTTATAACCAGATTAGTAATATTTTAACATGAGCGTTTAACCAGTTTGCAACTTCGATATAGGGCCAGATTTAACTTTCAAGTCTGAGGGCCTATTTCGCTTGTGGTGTATGTCTTCCTAGAAAATGTAAAAATAGATAACTTGCCAGGTTGCTCGGTTGGAGTATTTTGCAGTTTAAATAATATTAATAAGATCCCAAACCGTCAAACCTCGTTTTCCATGTGGTGCCCGATGTATGGGGCACGTCATTAGAGCGTGGTCTTCGGTTTATTCAGAGGCGCGCTGCACTCGCAATTCAGTGAAAACCAAAACCCAATTGTGAATAGGCGAATGGAATTGCCCAACTCCAGTTCGCATGCAATTGAGCTTGATCCAAGCTTTTCGGGGCAAGCTTAACCCACAGGCCTGGTATTGATTAAGAGTATGAAAACACGGAGCCTGCTTGTATTGTCGCAGTACTTTGCGTTCCATCTATAATGTGTTCACTGAGAAGTACGGATGCCAAGTCCGGCAACGTTGTTTAATAGATTCCGCGCAGCTGGCACAAACAAGCGTTTATATCTTAGCCTCTCTTGGCGAGCATCGGAAGACCCACTTAAAAGACCATGCAGGATATGATCAGGGTTTAGATGTTTACGCTAAGCCAAGGAAATTGTTGCTTCTAGTCGGCAAAGCTCAGCTAGCTGGATGCCTGAAAGTATAGATAAGTGGTCCGTTGGAGTGAGACGCAGCCATTCAATGACTATGCGCAAGGCGTTATTCAAGACACTGTCTATGAGGCGAGTGTGAGCGCTGCGACATCAGACTGGTGCGCGGTACTCAGCTGTTGAGTAGACCAGAGATAGAGCGGCTTTGTGCAATGTTTTGGCACCAGCACCCATCCTGAGCCTGCAAGTCGCCTCAGCAGTGTGACGCGCGAGGATAGTTTTTTGCGCAATGCCACTAGATGGTGACAAAACGTGAGCGATCTGTCCAGATTTACCTCAAGGTAAGAAAAGGTTACACAGAACGGTAAAAGTCTAATGTTATTGTAGACTTTTAGCTGACATTTGGCCTCTCGGTTGTTGAAATCAAAGGCTGCCGTCACTGTCTTAGTGTAACTGAGCTTCAACCTCCAAGTCTGGAGATACGCTGAAAGTGTAGTCATGCCTTGACTTAAAATCCCCTCAAGATCCTTCCGGTTTCCAGAAGAGTGCAACAATGTTAAATCGTCTGCATAAGCAAACTTTCTGGAAATCGTGGAGGGCAGGTCGTACGTATATATGTTAAAAAGAAAGAGAGCCAAGACCGATTCCCGAGGAAGGCCGTTTTTCAGAAGGCGTAGCCTGCTTTATTTGCTGTCACCAGTAGTAAAAGTGAAACTTTGGTTTTTTACAAGTTTCATGATCATTTCAACCTTGTGCTTGTCAAGCAGCTTGCATGTAAGGCCAAGATGCCCGACAGACTCATATGCCGTCGTCAGATCGACAAATCGACAAAAAAATTGTGGATGTTTTCTGTCAATAGAATGACTTGATACATGGTTGACGTTTCGCGTCAAAATCCAACCTGCTCTCCTGGGAGTAATGTGTCTATAATTGGTTCAACGCGGGGCGTAGATAAGCCTTTCGAGGATCTTGTAGGAGACACAAAGTAAAAATATTGGTCAATAACTTTTTCGGTCCTCTACTGGTTTTGTCAGCTTTGTAATCGCGACTACAAGCATTCTTCTTCAGATCTTGGGAATTTTGAGTCGTTCTAAGCAGGAAGAAAGGAACTTACGTAATCATGACTTCAAAGCAGCTTCAGCATGGACATTTGTAACACTATAATTACCTAATGATTTTAATAGTTTCACATTTAATTTAGATTTGTAATTAGTTAAATAATTTTAAATTTATGTTTTTTTTCTTGTTATTCGGTCATGGCATCGAGTACTGAAAAGATGAAATTTTATTGACATTTAATTTTGCTGCCCGCTGCATGTACTTAAATTTATAATTTAGCCCATTATGAAAAAGATTGCACATTCCTGATCTGAACCAATAGTTTTCAACGTGTTCCAGGCGAACCACTGGTGGTATTGTTCCAAATGAAAAATATTAGGCCTTATTAGTCTATGGTTGTTTCATATTCTTTTTCATAAAAAATACATTTGAACTAAATTAAAATCATATTAAATTCCGTTTATTAATTTTTAACACATCACAACAATACAAGTATCAACTGTACATGCATTTTCAACAAATGTTTTCTTCGCTTGTTGTAGAATAGTTGCATTCAATCTGAAATACAAAACATTGGTTTTTTATTCAGAATTTTGATAACAATACTTGCTTGAAATAGATATTCATCAATTGCGATCTTCAACAAAGTATCCTTAAAAAAGTTTCCATTACTAAAATAACTCAAACAGTTTTGTTAGTTTTAAGATTTTCTTTTAGATTTTAAATGAGTTGACAAGTTGTTTTTTTAATACAGCTATACGAGGTAAAACAGCAGTACGACTACGAGTATGTTGCAAGTTTAATTTGTATCACTTATCCGGTAAAAATTATTACTCCTAGCTATCCTGCTGTGCACACTGCAATAAAACTTGCAATAAAATTCGCCTATAATCAACAACAACATTTTTTTTATTTGTTTTATGCTTTATTGTTTTTTGTTTTATGTCACTTAAGTTTGTGTAGTACTATTTTCTTTGTATTACCCCATGCAACTATACCATACTTTAAATGGCGACAGACAAAGCTACAATAAAGTTTTACAAGAAATGGTTTATTTACAAAATGTCTTACTTTAGAAAAATTTCTGCTTTGATAAGAATGTTTTTAAAAATGAAATTTATTTGATTTTACCAATAAAATCTTAATCAATCACTACATTCATTTTGTGTAGTATAAATAGGAAATTACAGATGTCCTTGCGATGATACAAAACTTCGGCTTTTTCTTTTTTTGTCTCAAAGCCTTTACAAAATAGTTGGATTATAGAATAATTTAGAAATATACGGTTTGTTTTTATTCATTCATCAATAATACAAAGTTTGTGATTAGCAAAATTTTAAAGAATTTTAATGTTCTTATGTTTCATAGTTAGAATCGTATCGTCAGCGAATAAAATAACATGAAATTTATTGTGCAACGGTAAATTATTGATGTACAAACTAAAAGACCAAGGGACCCAAAGTGGAGCCTTGTGGGATACCACACAAGATTGAACCAGTGACGATTAGCATCTTTGCATGTGAGGAATTGTATATATGTGAGGAGCCTTGTGGGATACCACACAAGATTACACCAGTAAAGATTTAGCATCTTTGCATGTGAGGAATTGTATTTTTGGTTGTTAGTAAGAAAATCATACACGTTACCTCTGATACTTGAGTTTTTACTTTCTCTAATCAAATTTTTGATCTAAAAAGTTTAAAATCTAAAAAAATACCACAATTATAAATACCTTTATCTATTTTGGCCATTTCTGTTATATAGTTTTTACAAAATTCAAATTGGTAATTTATAATGATTTTGTTTAAAAAAATTTATTCTAGTCTTATGTACAAGAATTTTTCAAATTTAAGGTATTGGGAATAAAATTCTGTAGGTCTAGTTATTAATTTGATCTTTGGGTCCAGATTTATAAGGTCTAAGCAAAAAATTCAGCATGAATGTCCATATCCAGGTCCAGATATAGTTAATTTTAGTATACAAGAAAAGATGCCATCTTCATAACATTAGTTAAAAATCTCACATAAACACGGGGATAGAATTAGTGCTATTATACATGTATTTTGTATAATTTATTTGGTACATTTTTAAGTCCAAAAGCTTTAGAAATATCAAGTTTGAAAACTTTTGAAAAAATTTCTTCCGGTGTTATGAAATCATATTAAAATAAATTAATTTTACTTAGTGCATCAAATCAGTTTGTTGAAGATTTGGAAAGGTTATCTTTGCTGTCAATCTAAATACATGTTTTTATCCAACGCTTTCTTTAGTATTATTTATCCCCAACTCAAAAATTTTTCAAGCAACTTGTTTATCGGCGTGAATAAGAGCTTGTTTCCACCTAAAGCGCGGAATGGAGCATTCTTTGTTTGTTTTATTGATTTTTTTACTTATTCCCGCGCTTAAGCGCTAAGCGAAGCAAAAAAATCAATAAAAGAAACAAAAAACACTCAAGTCTACGCTCGTAGTTGTAACGCAATGCACAGTAACACTCCTATTGATCCAGCAATTTATTGTTAGCAGCAACAAACCTTAAATGTTTTCCTTTATCAACAGAGAAGAAAACGTTCAATCTATGATTGTAAGATTGTTTATAATTTTGATCTAATTAGTAGCCTATTTAAAAGTTGTTGTGAATTTCTTTTAAAGGTACAAATTTATTTGAAGATGGTGAAAGCGTTGAGTGGTTAAAACAGTTTTTTAACAATGTTTTAGTTGAAATATATAAAGTTTTCAATTTTTTTTCTTTAAATCAAGGTTTTAAATATGTTACAATTTTTCCGATTTTATTACAATTTAATTTTTAAAATGCTTGGTATCATATTTGTTGCAACACAACCATTCAAGTTGAGAACTACATACAAGAACGAAGAAGATACAAAAAGTTAGGCTATATCAACTAATGGGCATATTAAGATTAAATGAAAGAAAAAATAAAACGATAAATCAAGAAACAAAAAAAAAATACAAGGTTTGTCGATTTGCATGTTAATGCACTTGGATAATTCGAAGTACACAGTGATAGACCAAATGCTAGTTAGTGTTCGGTTACCGGTGTGCCGCGAGATAACTGTAATATAAACATACTTTTTTGAAGAAAAAAACCTTAATTATTTTAAAATTTAATCTTTGCGACTGGTAAACAAGTCATTGAATCAAAGTCTAGCTCGACACTAAATATGCATTAATTTGTCGACAGCATGGCCAAGGGGTTAATAGCGCCGTTTATGGTGCGCACAATCAATCCTATCGCGGTTCAAAACTTACTCGTGTCATTTAGTTGTGTCCTTGGGAAAGATACTTTACGGCACATTCCTCTGCTTGGTATTTTATCAATTACTAATTTTCTTTATATCTTTATATAAACACTAAAAAACGAAATAAAAAATTTCAACTGTGCAATGATATTTTGGTATCTCCGGAAGCAGGTCGAGGTAATCGCCTGATAGTTGTTTTTGTTTGGAGCCTCCGAGATTTTCCTAAACGTCAGGATCAGGAGGATAAATACAGATGAAAATAGAAAAACAGATGATCTGTGATATTACAGATAAATCGAAGTTTTCTTGTAGTTTCTCTAACATACAGCAGTCGCACTCAAAAAACAATTGCAACAAAGTGTATTTTGTATTCGAATTGTATAGACTTTTTACAATTTTCATTGTAATATGCCACAGAATTTTGGAAGTTTTTTTTAATGTGCCGCGAGTGAAAAAAGATTGCGGAACACTTGTGGTCAAAGTCGTAACTGCTACAGTTTAGGCGAGCCGAATACAAAGATGCACTATTTGAAATTCGATTAAAGCAACATATGTGATTTATCTTCCGCTTGATTTGGATCATATCGCATAAAAATACAAATAATCTTATTAAGGTTTTAAAATATTTTTTAAAAAATTGTTTTAAAAATTTTCTTACTATTTCACATGGTTTTATAGCGGTAATTATCGATTTCATCCATGATTTGAGCAGTAGTATCTGGCTTAAAAACTTGGCTCAACTCATCATAAAGTGCTGACATGAACTGATCATATTGATCCAAAGTCTACACATAGAAAAAGAATTATTAAAATTTTCAACAATTTATTTAAATATATTTTTAATTACGACTATTTGTTGCAAAAGTTGTCATTGGTGCTCGCGGTGTTTCTGAATTATTCGTTTGTTTTGTTTTCGTTTTACTCCAACCAGAAGGCTCATGTGATAGCCAAGTCTCTCTACCTTCATTTGTGTTAATTTGCAATACTGCTTTGTAGTTGCCTAATTTTGGGGACTGCTATTGCAACCAGATTCTATGTATGTGTTGCTTTCAAACTTTTGATAGTGCAACTGTATATAAAAGTTTGTAAAACAGGTTAGTATCTCTGGTTTTTTTAAGAGATAAGTAATGTTGCTGCTTTCTAGTTAATCTAAAATTGAAAAGCATATGCACAAAGTTAAAGACACTTAAAAATTGCCTAAAATTGGCCAAATTATTTAAAAATTTATTGAAGGTTAACTGAAAAGATTGTACAAGCAGACTTTCAAATAAGCAACTTGTCCAAGCTGGCAAACTCGTTCAAACAAAATGGCTGTTTTTTGGCAAAGTAAAAAAAGCTCGATAGCGTGACCCAAGATATTGACCCAGTGTTGCCAACCAATGGACACCTTCACAACACAGAGTTGTAAACGGGCCGACTAGTTCAGCACGTTTACAACTCTGTCACAACATGATGCAAGAGCAGCTTTATCGCCAGGCGCAATTTTGCAAAGATAATAAGCACGACATATTTGTAATAGACTTTGAAAAATGAAACAGTATAGCGACGGACTAGGTCATAAATAATATTCATTGGTCTATTTGAAAAGTAGTAGTAGTAGTTTGTTTTTATTCGCATCCAAAAGAAACAATTGATAATAACTGAAGACAAAACCGAACAAAGGTTGCAAATAGGGAGACGGCAACTAAACGATATACGTTATACTAAACGAAAAGGCGTGGCAATTAGCGCTCTAACTTAATTCTCGTTGCCGACAACAACCTCGATTTTTATAAATCTTAGTTCTCGATGCCAATTACAATTTATACTAGTTTTTTTAATACTAAATATATATTGAAGTGAAATTTAAAAATTTTTTCTTGAACTTGGTCAAGTGAAAGAAGCACTATTTTCAATGACTACCATAATCGGCGTAGTTTGGGTTTTACCCATACATTCATCGTGTTGTTGCATTGATGAAAAAAACAAAATCTAAAGAACTGTCCACTCTTGGCGATTTTAACAAGAAGCACCTTTAAATCTACAATCTATAATCTTTATCCTTTCAATTTCTAATTAAAATCAATCAATCTCTAAAGCAACAGTAAGGTCACTTTATAAATTCTAAGAAATCATGAAAAAATATTTGATCGGTAGAGCTCTCCCGTGATTAAAAAAAATCTACTAAGTGCCATTTTTAAAAAAAGAATACAGTTATGGGTATTTTGGAATTTGTTTGACAAAATATTTTGATTATTTTTTAGGTTAAAAAGTTTGCCACTTTCTAAGTTAGCGCCTAGTAAGGGCCATGGTTTTGTTTCAAATAAGATTTTTCCATTTTGGAAAACCTAGTAAGGTTCCATTTGACCAAACATATTGTTGTAACTGATCATGTGATCCAGATTCTGATAAAAATTCAACACAAACATTGGTTTGTCTACGACAAAATCAGACTGTCAAAGTAGTTACTGGATAAATTGCTTTCTAAAGCAGCGAGAGAAGATATTAGATTATTATTAGGAAGAGTATTTTAATTTGAATATTTATTAAAAATTTTTTACTTTTTCGGTCTCTGAGATGTACTTTTATGTCAAATTATCGACAGTTAGGAAAATATTCTATTTTATTAAGTATACATTTGTAGTGGTTGCTATGTTTTCAAATAAAAATTTTGATAGTTTAATAATATTTATATTGGAAAAGATTGGACAAAGAAAAACGGCACCTAAATGAAACAAACCAACAATGATGGCAACTGGTAACATATTAATAAATTGAGCTCAATCATATGCTTGTAATCCAATAAAAGTTTTGAGTAATATAGTTCTAAATAGCTATCTTAATTTAAAATCAAAATATTGTTTTTCTGGAAAACTTAAAAAACCCTTCTATGTTTTTACAAATCACGGGAGAGTTATACCTCGACATCTATGAAAGCAGGTCGGGATTATCGCCATAAGATTGTTTTAAGTTTTACGCCTCAAAGATAGTCCTACCAGCAAGCCGTAACCAGAAATTTTTTTGAGGGTGACAAGTTTCTAAAAAGGTATTAAAATGAAATGCCACAGGCCTAAGTAAGGAGAAGATTTTTAAAAATGATTTTTAATAAATCTTCTTCTGAATTAAACGTTTAATTTGTTTGAAAACGACTTGACCGTAAGTAACTTCAAAGTAGATTTTTTTATTTTTTAAAAACTTTTTAGAAAAGGTACCAACCAGAATGAAAAAGAGCTGCTTCTCTTTGTGGCCCTCAGTAGTTACATGTCTATCTATGAATAGGCTTACCATACGTCCCAGTTTAGCCGGGACAGTCCCGTTTTTTAGGCCTTGTCCCGGCGTTCGCCCGGTTGACTAAAATGTCCAGGTTTTTCCAATTTTAACTGAACATCTGTTTTTGTTTTTTTTAGAGATCACCATGATTTTGAAAAAAATAAGGGAGTTACGAGATCAAATCGAAGTAAAGACTTTTTTTTTTGATATCACCTGATTTTAGAAACAAAAATTAATAAAAACGGTCTTAAAGTCCTGCAATTTTTGATGAGTTTTAAAAATGTGCCGCAAACGGAAAAAGGTTGAAAAACACTGGTTTATCCTACTAATCTAGCCTTCAGTTTTTTTTGCAAAAATTCTTTTTTTATATATCTGATAAAAGCCATTGTTCTGTAGCTTCCCGGTTTTTAATTGCAAAAATACGGTAAGTCTATCTATGAACCAAAGTTCTGAAACGATGATATATTTTTGATAATGGTTATGATTACGCCAGCTTCTATGAGGAATGTAGGTTTATATATTAAAATTATTCTTTGTTTTATTAAATAAAAGTTGGGCAAAATTGTTTATATCTGTTTTCAAAATTATCAATAACCCGCAATATTTTACCGTTACTTATAAATAGGTGATCCTCTATTTAAATTTATTCATTCATGCAAATATGAAATTTTGATATTTAAAAAACTTTAGAAAGCAACTACAAAGATACAGTTTGGTTTAGATCTTCTAAAACAGGGTGGTCCAACTTCTTCACTTTTGCGGGCCACTTTTCAAAGTAGTTCCAGCTTGCGGGCCTCAAAAATGTCTTCACTTGAAATCGTTCTCCGATTTTCCGATTTTTTTTGTCCCAAAATTATACTGTTCTCTAAAAAAAAAAAAAAGGTCTTCACTTGAAATCGATCTCCGATCTTCGTCCCAAAAAAATGTCTTCCCTTCGAATCTGCCTCAACCTTAGACTCTGTCCTATAGGCTCGCCATACCTTGTTATAGAAGATTGCCATTACCTATGATCGACAAGACTTGAATTGTGCAAAATTGTTCCGCGGGCCTGTAGTTGGACCACGCTGTTCTAAAACACTGGTTCGAAACTTCTTGTGCGGGAGCCGAAAAAACGAAAATCGGGCGTGAACCTACCAAGAGCGGTTGTGGAAACAAAAGAAAAAATTTGTAAAAGTTATAATACACTTTTTAATCTAATCATTACCATATATACTTATGTCTTACTAGGTCTTTAATAATGACACTTATATGAAGTTTTATATCGGTACTCGTGTTTTTTCCGGATGAAACAAAAATCAGGATTAAACAACAATATTGCTAGTCATTAGAGTTAAATTCATAATACGTTAATTTAAAAAGCATCAATAACAAAAATAAAAAAGAACAAAAATTTGTGCACTAAACTGCTTACTATGTAAGGTGCGATGGAATCAGTTGCACCTGATGAAGTGAACAGTTGCTCACAAAAGCTTGTGCCATTAATAAAAACTAAGTCAACTTCAGTGCACAGCTTTTTATTCTTTTTTGATTGATTTCAATAGTTGATATGGCTTTCCCTATTTTATTCCTTTCAATTCTGGGTTAAAATAAAAAATTTGCACTTTGTTGGTTGTGACTGCCAGAGTTGTGGAGTTGGAGTTGGAGTGGGAAAATTTTAAATACGTGGAAAAGGAGTTGGAAAAAATTCCTCAGACATCACAACCCTGGCGACTGGAAACTAAAAAAGATCAATCCACAGAATTGAGAAATGATACAGATTACATTTCCGACTTGAGAAATAGGCATTAAATGTAAAAGTAAATAACATGTTGAAATCATACAGTTACTAGATATTTTTTATGATAAATGGTCTTTTATTTTTTATAATTACAAAAAACAAAATGAGTCCGATTAAAAAAATATAATGAAGATTTTTTTGTAGAAATTTCAATCGTTTCATAGCTAGCAATTAATGAGATTTGAAAAAATTTTAATAAGTCATTTTAAAAATATAGAACAAACCATTTCTTTTAGTTGTGACAAATTATCGGTAAAAAATGAATCTGATTTTCCCTGAGTCTTTTCTGACTTTTTTTCATTGTTTTTTGATTTTTCCTGATTGTTTTTCTTATTTTGCCTTAAAAATAAATAAAATTTATTTATCACCAAGAGACAAACTACTTAGCAAGACACTTATATACATAAGCGTAAATTTTTTAAATAAAAGTTAGAGTCATTTAAAGCATACAGACACAAACAGATAAAGTAAACTTACAGCTTATAAAAAAAACTAATGCGTCGTGGGCAAGTGGATAAATGCCATTGGTATATCCAGAAGGTATCGCATCAATTCATTCATTATTTTCCTCTCTATATTTATTCTTCTGACTTGCGGTAACCGTATACTTAGCGGAACAATCAAGCAATTACCCCTGACCTCCTTTCGAAGATGCCACGATATTGCTGTATTGTTGAAATTTTTTCTTCGTTTTTTAAATTTATATTTAGTGATATCACGTTCGTCATTAAAACGACGCTTCTCCCTACTCGGCCACGCAGCCGACAACGACATTAGATACAAAAGTGCTCTTGTCCAATCAAAAACTTGTAAGCAAAGACCCTGCCTTGAGTGACTGTGCCCGCCGCGTGATTTTGGATTTTCTATTTTTTTTTTTTTTCGGCAACATGATTTTCTATTCCGCGGAAAATTTTAATTATTAAAAGCATCGTCTCGATCAAATGCAGCGTCAGTGTTTAAAACAATCGGACGATAGAAGAGTAAAGTAAAACCAAAAAAATTCTTTCTCCCGTTATCCTAACCATCTTAATTACGTTACTTAGCATCAAGTGAAGACCAAAAAAACAAAGGTTTTAAACCATCATTTTTTGTATTCTGAGATAGAATGGGCATACAACGGCCAGCAAGTTCTATAAAATTTTGAAAAATCAGCCGCGCAATTGACGCGTTTGAACCAAACTAGCCTAAACTAACAGTTAATAATACATGGAAAAATTAAAATATATTTGAGTAGTTTTTTCATGAAACACTAGATGATATCGGTAGCGTGGTCGAGTGGTTACAGTGCCGTGAATCTACTCGCGCTATTCTGTTCATTCAAAATCTACTCGCTTCAAAATCTCGATTCAAAATATACTCGCGCCATTCTGTTGTGTCCTTGGGAAAGACACTATACGGTACTTTCCCCTGATTGGTGGTCTTGGTAAGCAGTTTTAAATTTCAGTCATATCTTTAAATTTTAAGCGGACAGCAATATCTTGGCATCTCCCGAAGCAGGTCGGGGTAATTGCTTGCCTTATGCATTAGCGCCTCCGTCGCTTTCCTGCGAGTTAGAAGAATAAGAAAGAGATTAAAATAATAAAATAATAATAATAATAATAATGGACAATCCGAAAATAGATTTAGAACTACAGATGCAACTATAGCATAAAGCATAACTGTCAATTAAGCACACCATTTTCTCCACTTTTAATCTCGCTAAATGCGAGGATGTGCCAGATTAACAATAACTTCCAACTAAAAGTTTTATTTCTTTAATAGATTCCAGCAGTTATTTCATAACCTCCTGGCCAAGATGTCAACCCCATTCAACTGCTTAAAAAAGCTGATCCTTTACTAATCTCTTAGATCAGGGATTCTCAACCAGGAGGAATTTTCCACAAGGGAATTTCGTATTTTCAAAGAGGCAAATTTTTTTTCAATGTAATTGAACGTTTTAGATATTAACTGTAATACTTTATACATATTTTATACAAAGAATATTTCAAAAGTTTGATTTATTTTGGTAAATTTGACTTTTCTTTAAGCGATCGTAAGGAGTAAATTGTTTTTTTGCATTATATTTCATAATGGTTAATTTTTGCTTTTTGTGTAATGATGTCACCATTAATTTGATAATAATAGCTATGGTTTTTGTGTCACATCAAACTATTATGTTCTAATACTGTACAAATAATTTTGTAGCAATGAATATTAGTCTAAAAAGTTTATCAAATTTAAGTTAAATTGCAAGACCTTAGTTTCTCTTCTTTGCATACTGATATAAACATACTAATTAGGCTACAAACTGAATTTCCGATAGGAGAAAATTTATTTTTGAATATCGGTAAAGGGGGTCTATAAAATTAAAAAGATTAAAACCACTGCCTTAGGTGGTTCTTTGGAACCCTTGTCAATATCAAGCACTTTGAGAACCATTGCTCTAAATCAGGGGTGTCCAACACTTGGCACGCGTGCCAAATGTGGCACGCGACAACATTGAAAGTGGCACGCGAGCTCTTGCCATATTTCATAAACATGCTACAATGCAATTTTAAATATCGTTATATATTTTATTGCTGCAGTATAGTACTAGTAAAATTAGTTTCTGGTTTTCACAGTTTTTGCACGTCTATCCTGATTGAAGACGTGTGAGGTGTGAAACAGAGATAACCTACCTGCGAGACCACAGACTAGTTTTGTGCCAGCTATAAAATATGCTCTTAAAGTCACACCCTCAAAATGCGTTAATTTGATTTTGTAAATAACAAACGTATAAAGGTGCATTTACCGATTGGCGAATTTGCCTTGGCGAAAAATTTTACCATTGTTTTGAATTATTGCGAAATAATCGTAACAATGCTAAAAATTACGCTGATTGGTAAACGCAGCTTTAGAATGATATAGATTACAAACGTAATGGATAGTTGTGTAGTAGACGTTCGAAAAACAGTTACAGAAGTCATTGTGTAATTACTTGGTCATGGTGCTAAAAAACCTTAGCTAGCAGTTGTAAAACACCATAAAACACCGTATATTTCATTTCAGTTGTGTAGAATTGTGGTGAATAGACAGACGATTGTTGTAGTTGAGCTTTACATTCATGCTTGTAGGTTATTTTTAGCCTTTTGAGTGCGGAAGCAATGAGCAAAAGAAAAAGAAATGAGCCAGCACGATGTTTCAAGATTCATGGACGTACGACTACTTTTTTATTGAATGGAAGGAGAAACCATTGTGTTTGATCTGTAGAAAAAATGTTTCGGCGTCAAAACTTTTCAGTGTGAAGAAACATTACGAAACATTGCATGAAGCAAAATATGCTGAGTTTATTGGAAAGTCAAGGGAGAATTTGGTAACGAAATTAAAAAGCTCTCTTTCTGTGCAGCAAAATACATTTACTAAGTTTGTCGCGCAAAATGAAAAATCTGTAATTGCGTCATATGTGATTGCAGAAAAAATTGCCCGTTCTGCCAGACCCTTTACAGATGGTGAATTTGTAAGAGAGTGTATGCAGGAGATTGCAAAGGTTATGCTTCCAGACAAATCACGCCTGTTTGACGACATCAGCCTCTCCAGAAACAGTATTGCAAGAAGAATAGAAGACATTGGTGAAGATTTATCAGGACAATTATCTTCAAAAACAAGTGAGTTTCAATGTTTTTCCCTGGCTTTCGATGAAAGCAGTGACACGACAGACACTGCGCAAATGTTAGTGTTTATCCATGGTGTAACAGAGTCTCTGTCTGTACATAAAGATCTTCTTGGACTCGTTTCTCTTCATAGCACAACACGTGGATTAGATGTTAAAGAAGCAGTGCTGAAACTGCTCCGCGATCGAGTTCCTGACTTGCCACTATCAAAATTAGTTGGTTTGACGACAGATGGCGCGCCTTCAATAACTGGTAAAGAAAATGGTGCAGTGTCGCTCCTTAAGAAGCATTTGCGAGAATCAAAGTTTGAGCAAGATATTCTTACTGTTCATTGTGTCATCTACCAAGAGGCACTTTGTGCTAAGACTCTAAAAATGACGCATATAATGGAATTAGTCGTGAAATGTGTGAACGAAATACGTGCAAAAGGGTTGAAACATCGGCAGTTTCAGTTGTTTTTGGAAAATGTAAATGCACAATATAAAGATCTGATTTACCATTCGGAGGTACGATGGTTAAGCCGAGGGAAGGTGTTGGAATGTTTTTTTGCTCTTGTAGCAGAAATAGAAAAATTTTTGCAAGAGAAGAACCCAACATTATCAACCAGGAATGGTGCAAGTGCTGTAAAGCTGTTATCAGATCATGACTGGTTGTTAAACGTTGCCTTTTTGGTTGATATAACACAGCATTTAAATAACTTATGCATGAAGTTGCAAGGTCGTGAACAATTACTCCCAGAATTGTTCAATGCTGTGAAAGCCTTTCAAAGTAAATTGAATCTGTTTCAGTTGCAACTGTCAACTGGAAACATGATGCAGTTTAAATTCATGTCCTCATTTGTGGCTAAAACAAAGCTTGATTTTGTTCCAGACTTTGTGAAATACGCTAACATTTGCGAAGATCTCAATGAAAGTTTTAAAAAACGCTTTCATGATCTAAGTGGCCGGGAGAAACATCTTTCATTATTTGAATGGCCATTTACTGTGAAAGTAGAAGAGATTGAGAACGCAGAGCTTCAACTTGAACTTTTATTTCTGAGATCAAACGAAGGTCTGAACCAGGAACAATCGCTGCTTCAGTTTTATTCTCAGTTGCAGGAAGAAACATATCCAGTTCTTTTGAAAAACGCTCGTTTCTGGATAGCTCAATTTGGAAGCACATACCGGTGTGAACAGGGATTTTCTGTCATGAAACTGAATAAATCTAAATTGCGCAGTCAACTAACCGACGGACACTTAGATGCAATAATGCGTATTGCCATTACGCCGTTGAAACCCAATTTTGCTAGTTTGGCTCAGAAAAAACGCTTGCAAAAAAGTAGCTTTGGTTAATTGTGTGTTATTGATAAAATGTTAAAATAACTGTTTTTCGTTCTTTGTTGTGTTTAGTTTTTTGTAAGCAACATGGTTTTAAATATAGGAAAAATTATTAAATTAATGATAGTTTACCAAGCGTTGGCATGCGAGGAAATTATAAAACAAAAATTGGCACGTTAGCGAGTTTGAGTTGGACACCCCTGCTCTAAATTATACATGTTAATTTTTCTGAGTTTAAAACTTCAAAAAATATTTACAGCATTTTTCCGAAAACTGATTAATTTCTTTGCCATCAAAAATGATTTTGAACTGTATAAACTTAATAATTAATCAAATATACCTTTGAAATTCGTCAGCAAAAACGCCCACGACAATTAAAATCTTTGCGAAACAATAAAGTAAAAAAATGATTGATATTTAAAGTAAAAGTAAGTAAATAAAAGTTTATTTAATTTATTATAAACCAACATCTTACAATGCAGCTTCAGCAGTAAGACACATTCCCAAAACAAGTATCAAAATGACAGCTTTTTGAAACATCATTTTTGATCTGAAACAAATTAAAAACGAACAAAATCGTTATTTGTATCAAAACATAAATAATGAGTCTCACTAATGCTTATGTGAGCTAGAATAGCAAGCTATGCCAATTTATTTATCTATAAATTAAACTACCAACTTATCGCGAAACATTTAAGCTACTCACTTGTAAAGTACTTACTTCGTTAATAAAATTGACTGTTAAAAGTAGAGATTCTTGACTGTATGAGTAACTATAGGAATATTGAATTGATATAGTCCTATAAAAGCCAAGAATTTTTTTCTTTAAATCGAAGGAAATAAAAAGAAGTTTAAAAGCTTTTTTTCTTTATAAAAAATGACAGTCCTATATTATTCTAAACAAAACGCTTTTAAGCGTAACGTATTTGAATAAGATCCACAATTAAGCCTTTTTGTTTTCTTTTTCTTTTTGATCAAAATCGACATATGCTGAAAGAAACAAAGGCTAAAAGTTTATTTTTTAAGATGTGTGAAAACAATACATTAATGCATTGGGCAATTCCTGCTGCATCTGAATCCATTTTCTATTCAATAATTGCTCACCATAAGGCCAGCTGCTCAACTTTTGCAATATGTTATTACTCCACATGGATGAACGTTGGTGACAGTTATGAAAAAATTTGTGTTTTTATTTATTCATTAGTTTTTGATCTTCTTTCAGTTTTTTTAATTCTGATAATAAAGTTAATTTGGACTGGGAAGTAAATTGAAGAAATAAGTGTTTGAAGTTAGGAAGACATTTTACTAAAAAGAAATTTACCTCGCTTTTTCGCTTACCCATTGTTTTTCGCAAAAGTTTTTCGAATTCAGTTGCTATTTTCCTCTTAAATTATATATAAGTAGGGCCATTTTTATTTTGACCTAAAGAAAATTATTTTTAACTTTATTTTTGCTAAATCTTGACTTTATTTTGACTTAAACCGTTTTGGCCTATTATTGATGTCTTGATGTACAAATTCTGAATGAAAATGTTTCATAATTCGCAATTTACATAAGTTTAAAAAAGGTAACCTAGCTACTTCCCTTTTCGTCAACAGCACTTAGATAGAAATCTGAATCAGTCACTCTTATGGCTAATGTAACTAAGCGATGCATGACAAAAAACCTAGGAAACTGGGCCATTCTGTATACCGGTATCAATTAGTGCATAATATATAAATTGCTGTGTTACCGGAACTGTATAGTATGTCTATGATGTTTTTAACGAAAATCACTTTTTGACGTTTTTAACATCAAAATTTCTGTCTTTTCTCAGTAATTTGCTTAGCATGGAAAATGATCTCTCAACAGGAGCAGAGGTTGGCTGGGTTTTTTGCAAGAGTGCGGAGCTTGTTGGAGCGATTGTCAAATTGGTACAGTTTATTATTGCTTCTGAATCAGAGTTGGATAGTCGTTTTTTGATGTAAGCTTTAATTGCACACGGATCATCATCAAATTTCATATTTTTCAGTAATCCGTATGCTTCGGTCATTGTGCAGTCACTTGCTTCTAAGAACTCTACGTTAGCTGCTAGAGTTCGGTATTGATTTATACTAACTAAGTCTGGACCAAATCATTCGCATTGATAGCGTTTTTCGCTCTGTTGACTAAGAGGCTTCCACTTGTCCAATTGTTGACAATGGTACAAACAGCAGGAAGGTTTGCAGAGTAATATAAGGCAGCTCTGAGCCAAGTTGCCCATCTTACAATCATAGGGTCAGGAGGTGATGGCAGACCAGCTTCATGAAAACCGTTTTTGCGATCTTTGTTTTTAATTGTTGCTGCCTTGATCGTTGCTACTACTTCATCAATATTTTTAAAATAAGCACGCAGTCGCATAGCACAGTTATGTAGTAAGTGTGCATGGCAGGTGACATGCATCAAAAATGGGTATAATTCCTTTAATCTTTTGCCAGCCAAAGACATGTACCGAGCAGCATCTGTCAAGAGCAATGCAAAATTTTCGCGTTTTGTTTCAAGTTGTCGCAATATGTCATCCACAGCGTGCAGAATAATACTGCTATTAACTGGCCGGTGAAGATGGGTTTCCTGTACACTGAGGTTAGAAATTCCGAATCATGCCTTTCTACCAACACGTTCAGGAAGGGGAGAGAGTGATTGGATTTCAAGTTTATAATTTCAATGGGTGTTTGGATTCACCGGCCAGTATTTACGTTGGAACTCCTTTAGCCCCCAAAAACGGAAAATCAACTTAATTGGCACTCTTGTTCACAGAGCTTTTATGATCTGTTCTAAAAGCAAACTGGACCCAGAGCTTGGCAAAATTCCTTCAATTCTATTAGAAAATGGCTACCCGGAACATACAATCAATTCGGCTTTCAAACGAAAACTTCAACAACTAAATTCTAACCCGGTTCACACAGTAAAAAAATGCCTTGTCTACCTACACATCCCATGGATTGGAAATGTCTCGAAGAAGTTTGAAAAGCAGATTACGTCTGCTGTGAAACGCTGCTTTTTCTCCGTCAAATCACATGTTATTTTTAACACACGACAGCTCTTAGCAGCAAATAAGAAAGACGTGTTACCTTCCCATTATCACAACAATGTTATTTACCCGTTTGCGTGCCACTGCGATAGTCGGTACGTTGGTCGCAAGTCTCAACGCCTAGAAGAGCAAATTAAACAACACGTTCCTAGATCCATCGCCAATCCTCCTGCCTCGCACAACCGCCAAAACCTTTCCCGCTCTTGCAAGGCCAACATACGCCCACAACAATTTCATGAATCCGCCGTTGGTCAACATTTTCTTGACAACGCCCAATGCGCTCCTCACTACAACAACGAAAAATTTTCTATTCTCGCTCGAGGTCGCTCTTCTTTTCATTTTTCTGCTCTTGAAGCGACTTTTATTAAATCTCTTAATCCCCTTCTGTGTAAACAAAAAGAATTCTTCTACTCTTTGAAAATTTCTTAATCTTTTCTCTCATTGGCTAACTTCTTTCAGCCAATGAGAACTCTGCTTTCCTCTTTATAATCCAGTTCAGTTTCATTTCTGCTTTATTCTGACGATTTCCCCGGAAGAGTGTCAGATGAAAAGCTTTGGAAGAAAAATCTTTTACTTCACGCGATCTTCAAAACAAAGATTAATCATATGGAATTAATCGAGTTACTTAATTTGTAAAGGATCTCGGATACAGAACAGCGCACGCCACTCGTATTACCGTACCGGCAGTGGTGGATACTGGGTGAGGCGAGTGAGGCGGTTGCCTCGGGCCCCCTTTCTTTAGGGGTCCCCCTTTGAAAATAACGCATATAGTTTCATTTTGCTGCATAGGTTTTTTTAGAGATTATTATGAGGTTGGGACGAAAAGTGGGAAATACGAGATCGATTCGAAGTGAAGAACTTTTTTTCTTTTAGAGATCACGATGATTTTGGGAGAAAAATAAAAAAATACCGAAAGAGGGGATCGATTTGAGATGAAGACCTTTTTTTTTAGAGATCACCATGATTTTGGGAGAAAAATACCGAAATACGAGTTTGTTCGTTTTTTTTAGAGATCACGATGATTTTGGGAAAAAAAGGAAATGCGAGTCAAAGTCCTTTTTTTTTTTAGAGAACACCAATTTTTGAGAATCCTTGCCTCGGGTCCCTAACTTTAAATATCCGTCACTGCGTACCGGTACAGAATTTTATATCGCCCCTATACAACAGCACAGACAACTCAATAATTATAGCGAACAAGAGCCAATCTACACGTAGTTCTAAATTATAATACTAACGGTAAGACGCAGAAACACCGTTGAACAAAATCGGGAAGTCAAAAGGCGACAATACAAAATTTTACACAATAACTGTTATGGAAAATACAATACGATTGATAAAACAATAAGCATAAGATAAGCATGCTAGAATCATGCATTTGGCATACCATACCTTCTTCCGCTGGTTGCAAAAATAGTTGTGAACTTAAATTTGAAAATAAAAAACAGAATGACATCGTTAAAACCGAAGATAGAATACTTACAAATTATCTATAAAAATCATTTAAGCTACCGGTATATTTTAAAAGCAATAAAATACAACTAAAATCTAAAACAATGAAAACATATTGTTTGAATGTGATGCTGTGTTTGTGATATGTGTAAATATGGAAGTAGGAGTAATGAAGTGCATATGCTATAAAAGCTCTATAAAAGCATGTGCTATAAAAGCTGAAAGCGAAGTTTTTAAAAAAGTAACTTCTAATCGCACCATACAGACAGTTTATTTAAATGTATAAATTTCCCATTAAAAAATTTTGCATATTTTTAGACATGTTTGCAGATTTTGCACTGCGTATATTGGATTTCATCATCAATACAATAATACAACTGTGGGCAAATTGCGGCTCGCGAGCCGCATGTGGCTCGCCGACCTTTCGTTTGCGGCTCTTCTAGCTAAACAATAATAACGAAATCGAACAATGTACAATCATTATTCACAGTTCGTCGTCGTCGTCATCGTTTGAAGGGCATCCACTCCAGGCCAGACACAAACAGAACTGGGGCCGAGGGTTTATCCTTTTACTACCCCAGACTGCTGCACTGCCTGGATCAGATGCTGGCAGTGATATTATTAAGCCAGCATCGAGTTTCGTCATCCAAAACCGTCAGACCGCGTGCTCCATGTGGTGCCCGATGTATGGGGCACATTGTTAGTACATGGTCTGCGGTTTGCTCTGAGGCGCCACACTCGCAATTCGGTGAAGGAGCGAGACCCCATTTGTGCATGGACGAATGGAATCGCCCAACACTAGTCCGCAGGCGGTTGAGCTTAACCCAAGCTGCTCGGGGTAAGCCCATCCCAACAGGCCTGACACTGGTCCCGGGCACAAAAGCACGGAGCCTGGAAGCACTTTCACAGTACTCCGCGTTCCATTTATGATTTGTCCATTCAGAGGCGCGGATGCCAAGTCTGGCAAGATTGTCCAAGAGATTCCGCGCACCTGGCACAAACGGGCGTCTGGATCTTAGTCTCACTTGGCCAGTATCTGAGGACCCACTTAAAAGACCATGCAAAATATGATCGGGGTCCAGAGATCCACGGTAAGCCAAGGAGAGTGTCGCTCCCAGTCGGCGAAGCTCAGCTGGCTGGATGCCTGAAAGTACAGGTAGGTGGTCCGTTGGAGTGGGACGAAGGCATCCAGTAACTATGCGCAAGGCGTCATTCAAGACACTGTCAATGAGGCGAGTGTGAGCACTGCGACACCAGACTGGCGCACAGTACTCAGCTGTTGAGTAGACTAGAGACAAGGTGGCTATGCGTAGTGTTTTAGCACCAGCACCCCATCCCGAGCCCACGAGTCGCCTCAACAGTGTGACGCGCGATGATAGTTTTTTGCGCAATGCCACTAAATGGTGACGAAACGTGAGCGATCTGTCCAGTTTTACCCCAAGGTATGTAGGGGTTGGACAGAACGGTAAAAGTCTACTATTGTTGTAGACCTTTAGCTCACGTTTGGCCTATCGGTTGTTTAAGTGAAAGGCTGTCGTCACCGTCTTAGTGTGACTGAGCTTCAACCTCCAAGTCTGGAGATACGCTGACAGTGTGGACATGTCTTGGCTTAATGTCCCCTCCAAGTCCTTCCAGTTTCCAGAAGAGTGCAACAATGCTAAATCATCAGCATAAGCAAACTTTCTGGAAATCATGGAAGGAAGATCGTACGTATAGATGTTAAATAGGAGGGGAGCCAAGACCGATCCCTGAGGAACGCCGTTTTTAAGACGGCGTAGCCTGCTTTGCTTGCTGTCACCGGTGGTAAGGGTGAAACTTCGATTTCGGACAAGCTCCATGATCATTTTGACCATGTGCTTATCCGGAAGTAGTCTCAGCAGCTTGCAGGTAAGGCCACGGTGCCAGACAGTGTCATAAGCAGCTGTCAGATCGATAAATACGGCACCGGTCTTCTTTTTAGCCTCGAAAGAATCCTCGATGTTCTGGGTTAGCAGAACAACTTGATCTACGGTTGACTTCCCGCGTCGGAACCCAGCCTGCTCTTTAGGGAGCAGTGGATCGATTAATGGTTCAACGCGGGCGTAGATAAGCCTCTCGAGGATCTTGTAGGGGACACAGAGCAGAGATATTGGTCGATAACTCTTTGGGTCCCCCACGGGCTTTGCTGGTTTTGGGATCGCGACCACAAGCGCTCTTCTCCAGATCTTGGGAATTTTGAGTCGACGCAAACAGGAAGAAAGGAAGTCACGTAACCAGGACTTCAAAGCAGCTCCAGCATGGAGTATAAGCTCGGGGCAGATGGAATCAGGACCCGGAGCTTTACCTGGTTTTAAATGTTGAAGGGCAGCAGCAAATTCTCTCTGTGAAAAATTGTCAGAGATATTTACTGCGTCTGGTGTTGTGGCCCTCCAAAGGTCAGACACTTCTTGAAAGACAAGTCGAGATGACTTGCGGTCAACAGCCTCGTGTTTCCCATTTCTAACCAGCTGAGATGCAATAGCATCGGCTGAAACGGGACAATGACGAGGAGAGTGTCGTGACCTACCAGTAAGGTTGTTCAAGATACTCCACGCTTTTCGACTAGAGTGTGAGAAGTCAATGCTCCGAACTGCTTCGGACCATCGATCCCTCCGTTTTCTGTCAAGCTTGGCAAGCAGAGCTGTAGCAGCCAAACTTGAGTCGTCTCCCTGAGGAGACTGCAGAAAGGTTTTATAGAGGGATTCACACTCTGCATCCCAACACGGAATATAGTTATTTCGATACCCGCGTGGGATAGTCTTCTTGGCTGCTTTCTTAATGATGTTACAGAAGTCCTGGTAAGCCGCATCCACATCAAGTGAATCAGGCGGCAACAAAGTCTTTGCGAATTTATTCGTCAAAGCAATGTAGTGACTCCAATTGGCCTTGCGGAAGTTCCATCGCTTAACAGGCATGCTTGGCACTGCCATAGCAAACCTTGGTGGTGTAATAAGCGAGGGTCGATGTTGTGACCTGGGAAACTTCTCAAGGACACGTCTATCCGGTAAGCGACTGTTTGGACCTACGCTAGCGAAAGCTAGGTCTGGATTGGTGCCAGTGTTCCAGCGGCCGGAATAAAAACTGGCAGCGTCCTTGGCATTATATAGGAGGGCAAGACAATTAATACTTGCCCATCCAGCCAAGCACTCACCATCCGGACTGTTGTCATCATAACCCCAGTCAGCATGACGACAGTTAAAATCGCCAGCGTACAGACAGGGGTGAGGAAACACTGGGAGATCCAGGGTTCGCAATCGCGTTGGCGGTGGTTTGTAGACGTTGACTATTTTATAGCCATCAACGTCCACACACAGCCACTCGATCTCCGATGTCGGTGGAGATTGGTCCAAAAGCGTGTATCTCAGTCGCTCGTGAACAAACGTGGCAAGGCCATGCTTCCTGCTTAAAGAAGACCCAGCTAGTTGGTAGTGTGGTAGCACCAACTTCTCTGCATCAGTGCAGTGGGTCTCCTGCAGTAGGATGACGAGTGCCTCAGACTGCCTAGCGAGGTGATGAAGAACATTCATCTTGCTTGCAGTGAGGCCTTCGATGTTCAGCTGAAGAATAGTGGGTCTTCGGAACTTGTTGGCAATGTGCCCTGAAAAGGGCAGTTTTATCCTGACATTGCCCCGTCCTGAAAAGGACGTTTGCCGATTAACAGACCCACACTGAACATCGGAATGGGTGGATACCCTTCCGTTTTGGTAGGTTCGGTTTCGGTCTGTCATTTTTAAAATCAATGAGCAGACTTACTCACGGCCCAGGCTACGTGAAAGCACCTACCATCTGGGCCAATTCACAGTTGAATTTGGGTCAAACAAAGATTTCTAATTAGGTGCTAAGTCGGATTAAAAGCGTGGAAATAAAGCATTTCTTTGTTTGTTGTTAAGGACCATTTACACTACATCAAAAATTTGAGCAAAGCGAGCGCTGTCTTTCTTTCATTTATTTCTCGCCCGCCAAGACACGTTTGTAACGTTGGAATAAAAGAAACAAAGATAGTGCTCGCTTCTCTCAGATTCGCTTCTCTGTAATGAAATTTGTAAAATCATAGTATGTATCGTGCAAGTCTAACAAATGAAGATTTAAGAGAATTAATTCACACCGCTTTGACTTCATATCGCCCAGATTTTCAAAAGCTAGTTAATAAAGTGGAAACCTACAGTAGATCTACAAGTAATGCTGGTAAAATCTCGGAAAACTTGTAAATCGTATAACGTTGTATTTGTTTTTATTATTTGATCAAAACTTGCTTTGTTTACTGTATTTACATTAACACCTCAAACAGAATTTGTGGCTCTCGTGCAGTTTTGAATTTTTACATGTAGCTCTTTCATTGAAAACTTTGCCCACCCCTGCAATAATACATGGTACAAAATGGAATGCAATAATTGGATATAAATTACATAAAATAAAATCTGGAACTGTTTGTTTGCTTCTTCGAAATAGTCGTTAATTTATATAGAATTGCATGAAGCAGTTGACTCTCATTTTTCAAAAATCTTTCAACTTGTACAGTCTTTTATAGGTAAATTTGATGCAAAAGTTCGTCAGAAATTGTGAAGTTGTGAAGTAGTCCCATGTAACAAACACGTGACCTGATGTACCATTTTATTAAAACAATGCAAACTTTACCATTTTATTGATAATTCAAAATCAAAAGCTCTTAACCTTTAAATCAGACTGTTACCTTCTGTAAAACAAAAGTTTTTAATTGAATAAAAGTATAAATATCAGGGCAATAACTTTAATTTTTCGACTGCTTAAGTTGAGTTACGTTTAATGATTGCTACGTTAAAACTGTTTACGGTAGGTTGGTTTGGTTCATACTGCAAACGGCTGCGGAAAAATTAAAGCGTATGGCGGAAAGCGTAAAAACAAAGTGGAAAGGCTGTTCTCATTAAAAGCAGAAAGCATGAAAAAATCGGCAAAGTGCCAAATTTTCCGAGCTTAGCGGAAAAAGATTGAAGTTGAAATATTTCAACTTTTTAGCTTGATTCCGACGGAAAGTGGTTGCGGAAAAAGCAAACGAAAAGCGGAATTATCACTACGCACTTGAAAAATACGCTTTCCGTTTGCTTTTTCCGCAACCGCTTTTAGTCTCAACCGACTTTTACCACTTAAGTCTAATCTCGTCGACTCCGAATCAAAATGAATATTGTCCTACTCATTTTCATTATGACTAGTGATGGCTTTAGTACGACGCACCTGGGTTCTCCAAAAAAACGTCAAAAAGTGGCCCCCTTAAGCAAAATATTGCTCTATTTCTTCATAGTATCACCAAGACGGTGGCTCCTTTGTTTGCATCTTAGCTTTAAGACAAAAGTAGGAATAATGTACTTCATTGAAAGTGATGACTTTTTTTTTAGAGATCACTATATTTTTGGGAAGAAAACAAGTTGTTACACTAAAAAGTAGCCTCCCTTTTTTTCTTGCATCAAGCCCTCCTTTTTGTAAGGCAATCACTGATTAATTATGACTTTATTTTTTCGTGATTTTGAGACCTTTTTAAGTCTTAATAGTAAGTCTTAATAGAATTGTAATCTTAACCTTCATGGAATTATATAAATCTAAATATAAATGATTACAAAAATTAAACAGCTATGATTGGCTACATTTTTATTGTAGAACTGGAACGTTAAAAATTGACTCTCCGTAAAAATTTTTTTATTATTTTTCTTAGTTTTCCTAACAAATTAGAATTTTCAATTATAGGAAATATAGGCCTAAAGCAAGTTATCTTTAGAAACCATTGGAAATGAACAAGACAAGAAAGTTGATAAATTTTTTATCTTAGAGATTTATTATGAAATTTTGAAATACTTTGTCAATTATTTTTGGTCTTTTAATTTAAGGTCGTAAAAAAATATTAAACTCCTATAATAATCACTGTTAGTGTTGTTAGCTGTAAAAAATTTAAAAAAGATAGAAATACAATTAAAGAAAATAAAACAAAAATAAACTTTGAATTAACATGGAACTGTATACGTACTCAAACAAAAACGCTTCAAATTATCTAAAACAGTATTGTTCAATCGAAGTCAGGGATTTTTAGTTTCCCAGATTTCTTGAGACATGCACTGGGAATTAACAAATCTTGTTGATTTTCATTAAATGTATTAAATAGGTGTTCTTTGAAATTTTAAAAGTTATTTTTTGAGTTTCTTGATACTAAAAAATTGAAGACAGAATTAAACTAAAAAAAGTTAAAAATTTTATTTGTCACTTAAAGTTGAAGTGCCAAATAGTTTCAATATTTAAAAAAATTTTCTCAATCGTCCTGGATCGTGGCTTCTAAGTTTCAGAACACAATTGCCACAAGTGAGGTTGAGAGTGCTATGCATATATGTTTTGTAAATGCTCTGCTGATTCCAACTCTATTTAACCTTTTAAAGGACAGTGGTACACATGTGTACCATGATTGTAATTGTAACGTAACAATAGCACTTTTGTGAAGGCATTATAATTCTGATTTTTAGGTATTTGTGACGTCATTATTAAATCATTGTTATTTTATTTTACAATCAAATTTTTATATCCTTTAAAGGGTTAAAAACTCTTTTTTATATGACGTAATAATAATAATAATAATAATAATAATTAATATAAACACTGTTACCAGGGATATTACTTATTTTTAAATTCATATGTTCATTTGTTGAAGTTTTACTTGCAGGTTTTACTTGCAAGTTTTACTTAAAATTCATTTGTTGAAGTTTTACTTGCCTCTGAATTTACCAGAAGAACATATGAATTTTAAAATAAATAATAATAATAATAATAATAATAATAATAATAATAATGTTTTACGGCTCTGTACCAGCACCCTTGAAAGGAAATTTGTAATGTCTCAGAGCGGTTTTTTCCAAACAATAAAAACAACACATATACACAAAGATATAAAACTTCTACAAAGAACAAAAAAAATTAATGGAAAAACATAACTTACCTGTATGTCTAATACGGAACATTGTGTTTATATATTGCAACATGGATGAATTAATTGCATAAAAGAGACATTATTGGCCCAGATGGCAAAACACACTTTTGAAATAGGTGGGCTTTAGACAGATTTTAGGCTTTTTGTAAGACAGGTTTCAGCACGCAATCCATACGGTAACGCATTCCAATTAGGCCATAAAGAGAGATCCAAAAGTGACTAATTAGGCCTATAAAGACTAAATAAATAAAAAACAACATTTTTTTGTAGAAATTTAAAAAATATGCTGTGGAAGTATAAAAAAATTAGGCTTAATAAGAGAATTGCAATGACTTGTTTCCACTTCGAAAAATCTTAAAAGGACTCGAACTCGACTTAAGTCCTTCCTACAAAAAACTTGGACTCGACGCGAGTTTTACTTCAGAGAACTTAGACCCAGACTTGGACTTAAGTTCAGGATAAGATAGCTGCCATTGAAAAATTTAATTTTTTTGGCTGATTTCTGCTTATGAAAAGTAATAATAGTTACCGTCAGGGTTGTATTATACCTAACAATTTTGATAAAAAAGCTCTAGGATTCCGACTCGATTCGGACGCAGAGATTTTTGACTCGAGTTTTTCAAATGTTGGATTCGTTACAATCTACTAAATCGTTAACACCACTGGCGAGTGCAAGACCGCCGTTTTAACCCTTTGAGAATTTGATTGTAAAATAAAATAACAATGGCTCAATAATGATGTAACAAACATCTAAAAATTACAATTATAATGTCTTCACAAAAGTGCTTTTGTTACGTTACAATCACAATCGTGGTACACATATGTACCACTGTCCTTTAAAGCAGAGGTTCCCAACCTTTTTTTATGGCGACCCAATTTTTAGAAACAAAACAATTTCAGGAATCTTGCGACCCAAAAGTAATGCAGTGAAGATCACAAAATTACATCGCTAATTTAATGCAACAGTTTTCACTAGCCTAATGAGAAAGTTGCACCTGCTTGGCTTCAGCGAATTTTCGAAATCGGGGATTCACTTTACTTAAGTACAGCCGCAGGTCAGCTTCAACGTCCAACCGAGTTTGATGTTTTGTTTTCAATACACATTGTGCGCTAAATGCAGTTTCGCAAAGCCAAGTTGTCACAAACGGAATCAATTTTCTTGTCACAAATTTCGTAACTGTTGGATACAGTGAGATTCATGAAAGCCCAAAAGTGGATATTTGCAGAATCGTTTGGGTATTGTTCTTTTAAAGACGCAAAAGAAATACGATTTGTTACTTTTGTTGTCATGTCCATAAACTCTTCTGTAACATGGAGAGGTAGATGAGGCAAATCTGTGCCTGCGAATGAATCAAGTATCCAATCGTCTTTATGACTTAGCGTTAGAACTTTACCGTAATGACCCTCCAATTTTTGGGCAAGCATTTCTAGGTGTCCGATTATGGTATGCTTAATATTAGCGTCTTTGTCACATAAATAGTGTTTTAGTTCAGGGAACATATCTTATTCACCTCGAGTCGCATAGCTTTTCTACAAATCAAGCTTTTTGTGGTAAGCAGCAATTTTGGCGACTTTTTCAATAACTGTAAAACCAGCACCTTGCATAGATAGATCTAAACTGTTTAAAGAGTCAAATATGTCGGCAAGATAATCAGTTTTTGCAATGAATTCTTGTCTAAACTTTTCAGCTAATACCCCAAAATTCTGTTGCATAAGAAAGAAAGCGATTTGTTCTCGAAGCTCAAAAACTCGCTTCAGAACACAACCCCGCAAGAGCCACCTCACTTCCGTGTGCAGCAGTAATGCCTTATGATCAGCATCCATGTCGGCGCATAGAGACGAAAATAAACGCTGATTTAATGGCGTTGCCTTAATCAAATTGACGCATTTTAGAACAAAATTTAATATTTCGTGCAGTTCTGGAGATATTTTTTTGCTGCAAGGGCCACTCTGTGGAGAAAACAATGGGTCCATTAAGCATTTGGTGCCTTTTTTTGGATTCGTTAACTGCTCCCGATCTGAAGCTAGTACATGCTGCTGCGCCATTGGTGCAAATTCCAGCACAACTATCCCATGGAATTGAATACTCTGAAAAGAAGCTGTTGAGGCATTGAAAAATATCCTCACCCTTTGTATACAATTTCAAGGCTTTGCAAAATAAGAAATCCTCTGATATAGTTGCATTGTGGATGTAGCAAATGAACACAGAAAGCTGTGTAAGGCCTGCTATATCTATCGGACTTGTCCAATTGAATCGAATAAAGAGGAGATTTCTTTACTTGATTGATGTACAATCTTTTGGAGAACATTATTAGACATGTCCGCGATGCGTCTTTTCACTGTATTGTTTGACAAAGATACAACATCCAATTTTTTACATTCTTTCTCACCAATCATTATTTTAACTACTTCTTTCATAACTGGCATTAACAAATCCTCACCAATTGTATGAGCTTTTTTCGGCTTTGCGATCTGGTAAGAAGCAGCATACAAACAGTAGATGGCTAATTTATTGTCAGCTGTAAACGACGCCATAATAGGCTCCTCTGTCCTTGAATTGATTTCAAGTTGCGTTCAAAAAATTAAACAGGCCTGTTCATAAAATTTGGATAATTCGTTTCTAAATGGCGTTGAAGTTTGTTTTTCTTCATTGATTCTGTTGAGAGAACTTTCAGACATACTACACATTTTGGCTTTCCATTCAATTCAGTAAAACCAAGTTTCAAAAATGCCTCACTATATGATCGTTTTGCCATTCTAAAACTGTGAAATAAAAAGTAATTCTAGCTTAGTCTACCTTAAATTAAAAATATTTTCCCTAATTTAAGTTTATCATCCCATAAAATCGAACATACTTGCACAACGAAAGTTTTTATGCTGAAACCCCAAGCAAGAAATGCGCTCGACTTAAATTTCATTACCCGTGTTACTGTTGCTTCGCTATCTTATTCACGTAGTATAAAATTGCTCTTTCATCCCCGCAGTCAGACACTTTTAAACTTTTTACTGCGAGAATTCTTACTCGAACGAAAAAGCAAATGTTGAGCGAAAGGTGACAGCGTTTATTTCGCCAATAGATGATTGCTTTTGGCGCGAAAAAGCATTGCAGCTTCGTTGTTAATAAAACAACTATAATAAAACTTGCAAACGCACATTTTCCACTGAGGATTTTATTTGCTTTTGAACCATGTTACACTTGATCATATGGTATTGACTTAAGCAAGACCATGCAAGACCAAAAAACAACTAGTAGTGTTTTGTATCGTACCAATATAAAACATTTACACTCTCATTACAGCAATCTCCCGGTTCGCAACTTAAATCTGAACAACAAATACAAAATTAGCTTTTTGGTGCGTACATAGCACCTTCCTAAGCCATTATTACGTAACTTAAGGCTTGTACACTTATCCGCTAAAGTAAAGACTGCTGTCATTAGTGCTAGTGTTCGAGACTGAAATATGCATCAACTGACGATTCATGACTTGTTTACATTATTAACTTTTTTAAGTTCTGTTTGATTTGCTGTATACACGTATATAAATAAACTACTGTAAAAGTTGAATTTAATTTTTTGAAGATTTTTTGCAAAACTAAAGGAAAAACAAGCACTAAAATTAGAAAAAAAAGCGACCCAGAAAAATTTTAAGGCGACCCAACTTTGGGTCGCGACCCATGCGTTGGGAATCACTGCTTTAAAGGGTTAAAGAGAAAGTGATTAGATGGCGTTTTGTTTTTAAAAAAACCCTTTACCGTTTGTTTTGCTGACCGTGTTTCAGCAAGCAATTTTGAATTCAGTCGAATCACGAAAAAAAGGTTTTACAGAGTTCTGTAGTGCAGACCCACAAAAGTACAAAGGATTTTATAAACATATTTGCGAATATTTCACTAATATATTTTTACATCATTCGATAATATTTTCAGTGTTTAGCTTCTGTGGGCTGCAGGGCAAAAACAGGACTACAAAATTAAAATCGTACGACTGCTTATAGAAATCGCCGGATTAGGGTCAGAATTTTAATAATACTAAAATCCCAGAATTAAAATTGAGTATTGGGATTCAATCTCAATCTTGTCCAATTATTTTGTTATTACTATTATTATTAAACAGATGCATAATTCACGATGACGTTGAAGCTGCAGGTGATGATACTAGGTTTACAGCCAGTTGTTAATGAGAGATTGTTGCCAAATTGTCGGTTTAAAAATTATATTGTAAAAAGTCTTTATCATATAAAATTAGCGGAAAAATCGCTCTAATTGACTACGATAAAAATATTTACACCCAACGAAAAGCCTCGGGCAAGATTGAGCAAACACCGCCTGTAGTAAATATTTGATCTGAATCAGACCTTTCTTAAATTCCTTGAAATCGATTTGAAACCAACTCTACCAAAAGTTTTTACCCATTTTCACTCAAGATTGGCGCTGCCATGCTTACAGTTCGGAAGTAATAAATTAATCGCCTTTTCAAACTTGCAAATATGTGCAAGCCTAGAAGCCTACTTTTACAAAATGCACAATGTACAGAAATCAGTAAGTCTATAAGCACCTATTTAAAATTTGAAGTCAATAAGTCTTTAACACGTTTCATGCGAAACGCGGCAACTGTATTTTTCCTCTACTGCGAGGTATTTAAAAAATAAATATTTAAAAACTCAATTGCGAGCCGCATGTGGTACACATTGCAGTAAATGTGGTAAGCACCTATTCAAAATTTAAAGTCAATTAATAGCTTTTGTTCAATATAACACTTTCGTAGAATGTATCATATGCACATATTTAATTTAAATAAATGATAGTTCACAGCAAGCAAGCAGTTTTTAATCGACTCAAGCCAAATCACGTTATTCACCTCCCGTGTAAGTTTTGCCCGCTTGCTGTTTCCTGCTAGGCTTGAAAAAAGCTTGAACACCAATGCACGACTCGCTTGTTAGTTTTTTGATAGGAACGGTTACGATGGCGACGACAGCTACGACTTGACAACTTTTTTTGGCGCAGTTCGTTTCTTCATCGGTGACTTCTTAAGTTTCAAATTTCTATCAATGCGTTGGTAAACAAACGGATCAGCGGAAGAATATCACTATCACGTGATGGATTAATCATAACCTATGCTGAAAGCAGCGTGACATTACCGCACCTCTTCCACATCACGTGATTGATCGCGCACATTTGAGCACTCAAGTGCGATTATAAATTTTATTTCAAAGCATGGCGCTCGTCTTGTTCCCCACGCACGAAAACGAATAACGCGGCTCATACAACGGGCCTGACAAAGACAACTTTTGCTACATATCACAACAATTCGTTGAACAAAAAATGAATCACCTTCAAGGCATGATGTCATAAGCAAACACTGAAACACGGAGCAAAAAGTACGAAGCCTACAATTACTTGGAAGAGTCCAATTTGACGATGATTGACGTTGGAGAAGAAACGTTAACAATAGGTGAACAAACACAATTATGTAGAGGAAAATTTCGAATAATCGATTTAAAAACTAGAGTTAAAGCGGGATAACTACCAATCACGGCTTCGTGAACTTTTAGGCCATCTTTTCATGCATGAAATAACTAGCTTATATGCGTAAAAACTAGATCAAGTGATTAAAAAAAAAGAAAATTAAATAGAAAACCAAAAATTAAAAAATCAAGAGAGGTTGAAAGTTTTCATTCAAAAAGAAATCATTCAACTACAACCACACGTATTAATACGACCTTTGATCCAACAAAACATTCAGATATTCAACTCACTATTAGCAGTTGTAAATAACTGCTTGACAAAATACTAAAATCAAAAGGTTAATACTAGAATCAAATAATTGCGGTTAGTGTACCGCGAAATCGCAATTTTTAACTTCTTGATCAAAAAAAATTTGTCACAGTTGAATAAGGAAAAATCAAAAAATTAAATTTATTTAAGCAGAAATGAAAATTTGATTAGGTGAAGTTTAATTAACGATTTTTGCATAAAAAAGCGATACAAACAGTTGCGATCATAAACGAGTTCTTACTGAATAAGCAGTAAAGCACAGACACGTTTGTGATATAACCATATAAACAGAAAAATTTCAGAAACGGAACGGTGCCGACCAGATTTCAAAAATAAAAGCAAATTCAAATAAATTGTAGACTGCAATCCAAACATGGCAGAAATTTTTAATCGTCCTCGTTATAATGATTGAAAAGGGAGAATAATAGAAAAATTCAACTAGAAATAGTTGCAGTCGGTGTAAATCTTATTTTTTTATTTTGGCCTCATGTGAATTACACACAATCATTACCAAGAATACTTTCAAACTAGAAGACCAAATAAGGCAGAGCAATATCGTTAATCAAAACAAAAAATACAGGCTATCATATGATAAGACATGATTTTAGTAAACGTAAAAATTAATGTATATTAATTAGATCAATTTTAAGCATGCAATACATAGCAGATTCAAACCATAATCAACTACCATTTCGCAAAACTATTATTCGAACAATAAATTTTTTCAAAGAGTTTAACGAAATAAAATTGAAAATTACAACAACCATTAATGGGCTCTAAAAAGTGCAAAATCGGTAAATTTAATGTAAAACATTCAAGTTGAAAATACAAGATCAAAAAACACCTGTTTTAACTTAAAAAAAAAAACTAAAACTTCAAGTTAAGCTATCTTTCCCATTATACAAAAGTAAAAAGATAAGTAGTTCACAAAATTTTTAGGTATTATATTTGATATCGTCAAAGATTTTATAAGCAAAATTGAGCGTTAAATAAAACATGACGTCCCACTACAAAAATTTGTCACATAGCATATTGCAGTAATCTGTTTTGCACATCTATAGCTAGTACTCAAAAGGTGCGTTTTAAAATAAACATTAAATCGTTAATACAAAAAATTTTCTAATGATATCTTAATCGCAAAACATCACTGACATCTGCAACTGCTTTTAATGCATCTTTAATTTGCTCTTCAGACAAAGCAGCCGACATGCAAAAGCGCACCCTAGATTCAACTAGTGGTGTTGCAGGAAACCCTACAACTACCACAGCAAAGCCTCGATTCAGCATTTCTCTGCTAAATGCTCCCAACTTGCATGGTGAGTAGATCATTGCTGGAACAACAGGGGAATCATCATTACCATAAACAATATTACCAATTTTCTTGAGACCTTGGCGAAACAATTTGCAGTTTTTAGCAAGTTGTTGAATTCTTTTTTTGCCATCATCGGTGCTAGAAATGATTTTTAAACTGGTATAAATCTGTTCACAAACTGGTGGCGACATAGATGTAGCATAGCAAGCTGAATGTGAATGAGAGCGAATATGTTCAACCAAAGCCCTGCTTCCAGCTATATATCCCCCAGCTGCTCCAAAGCTTTTGGTAAAAGTGCCCATCATTATATCAATATCTCGAGCAGAAATTCCAAAATATTCTGTCACACCACGACCTCGTTCACCAATTGCACCAATGCTATGTGCTTCATCAAGATAAATGTAAGCTTTATATTTTTCTTTTAATGCAAGTACACCTGGAAGATTAATAATTGATCCTTCCATGCTGTAAACACCTTCAACAATTATCAAAATTTTTTTCCAGGGTCGATGAGTTCTTGGTTGACCGTAAACAATTCCATCTGCAAGCTTTTTTTCGAGATCTTTCATATCATTATGCTTGAATACACGAATTGTGGCGCCAGACAAACGACATCCTAAAACAAGTGATGCATGATTGAGCTCATCACTAAGAATAAGACAGCCTTTAGAAACAAGACAAGGTATGTTCATAGCATTTGTTGCAAAGCCCATACCAAACGTTATGCAAGCTTCAACATCCAAATATTCAGCCATTGCTTTTTCCAATCGTTCATGAATATCCAAGTTTCCAACTTCTTGCCGTGAGCTGCAAACACCAACACCATATTTCTTAATTGTTTCTATAGAAGCTTCAGCACAAGGGCCAGACTTCTCAGCAAAACCAAGGTAATTGTAAGAACCCAAATTAACAATATTTTTTAAAATTTTACCAGTGTATTCATAGTACCAGCCTGAATGGAAAAATTTTCTTTCAATTATATCAATTGTTGCACCAGGAACACTGCAAATAGGTCGACTAAAAACATCTTGTAAGCGATTGTATACATTTCGAGTGTAAAAGCTTTCGAAACTTGAATAAAGTGGAACAAAATCTTTCATTTCTGGATCTTCTTGGGCAGAATATAGTTTCTCAAATCCATGCTTCCGTAAAAAATCACGAAAAAATCCAAATATTGTTGTGACTCCATAATTTATGTAAGTCATGATTGCAGCAACTAGTGGCGTTGCTTCAAAAGACTCTTGAAATTTTCTTTCTGATTTAATAACACCATTTGCTAGTGATCCATTTTTACCATTATGGTGAGAACTTCCATTTTGTGTATTTGCACTCTTTACTGTTTCCATTACACTTGCTTTAAAAGATATATAAAAACTCTATTTCATTTCTTACTTAATAAGATAATCATAAAGTTACTTTTATCTGTTCAAAATATAAATAGTTGAATAATTTTTTCATAAGAATAAATAAAAAAACACAGCTTCATATATTTAGTACATTTAAATTCTTTTTATCATATAGAGCACTCTAACATCATTTGGCTTTTTGTATTACCACAGCTTAAAATCATGTAAGCACAAGGTTGTGAGTGAGTGACACACTGTTTCAGAACCTTCCAGAACTGGTGTGTCACGACACACTGGTGTGGTGCAAAAAGATACCAGGTGTATTGCACTATAACTTTATTTTCATTATTGAAGATTTCTAAAGTGAAAGAGCTTTTTGAAAAGTTGCGATTTACAACTGTCAGACAATTTCACAGTTTATTAAGATAAATATTCTTTTCAGATTAATGAAACAATGAATATCAACAAAAAAGCATGGCTATAAGTGTTGTACATTTTTTTGACGTTGATTTTATAACAGAAGAGTATCTATTTTGCAAAAAACTTCCAGAGCAAACCACAGGCCAGAAAACTTTTCAAGTGACCAATGAGTTTTTTATAGCCCAAACAGAATTTTTATAGCCTATCAATTGGAGTAACTGTATCAATGTTTGCACATTTGGTGCTTCAGCAATGGTGGCAAAGGTAGAGGTTTCACTGCTTTGATAAAATGAGAAAACCTAGCCATTGAGACTACACACTGCTGCTTATATCAAAGTTTTACCAAAGGAGTTGTCAGAAACTATGAACAGCTCTATCCACATTTGTCAGTTTCATTAAATAAAGAGCCTTAAGTTTACAAATTTTTCATGTCTGTGTGAAGAAATGGGATCAGAATATCAATCACTATTATTTTACATATTTGTGAGATGGCTTTTTTGGTTGCAAGACTTTTGGTACAAAATTAGTTAGTTTATGACTTGTGTCAACATTTCGAAGACAATTGCTTGATTGCTAAGCTTGCTTACATGGCTGATTTGCATGAACACTTGAATACACCCAATACCAAAATGCAGGGCAAAAAGAAAAATATACTGACATGTTCTAACAAGTTAAAAAAATTTGGTACTCTGCAAAGATGAGTTGAAATGAGGATCACTGAAAATTTTTCCAAGAAGCAACCATAATAATAAAAAATATGTGTTGAGTTTGACTCAAAAACACTTGACTTTGTTACAGAGGTGGATATTTTGAAATATGTTTTTTGAAGTCTTAGTCTTGTCTTGTTTTGACATGTCAAAGTCTTGTCTCTGTCTCAGACCTCTATATCTCAAGTCCAACTCAAGACATTGCAGCAGTGTGGGCATAGGCATACCAGCCAAAAAAATTGCAAGGGGCAATGGAGTTTTGCCTAAATTTTGTGATATTTGCCTAAATCTTGATTTTCTAGAACTTTATAAATAGAAGAAAATTTGTATAAAATTTAGGGTGAAGACCAAAAAAGGTGTTCACTTTGAATCCATCTTTAATTTCTCAATTTTCATCCCAAAAGAAAGTGTTCACTAAAAAAAAGGTCTTTACTTTGATTATGCCTCCAATTTTTCAATTTTTGTCCCAAAAGACCACTAATTTTTAGGGACAAATTTTTTTCATTTAATGAACATCCTGATTCATTACTTCAGAAATACAGTAAGCCAGTTAAACTAAAGTAACTTAGGTGAAATCTTGTCTGGTTACTCCAAAGTTTTGTCTTAGTCTTGCCTCAGTCTTGAAACTTCATGTCTCAAGTTCACTTCTGCATTGTTAGAGCAAAAATATGACCATTACTTTTTTTTTATAAGAAACACAGAACAATGCAATTGGATCTGAAACTTTTGAATCCTATGTTGAATTATCAACACAAGACTTGGGTTTATCACCAAGAGAAAATTTTTTTGAACTACAAAATGACAGAACTCAGAGATTAAAATTCAGGGATGAGTTTTGTTTTCAAATGCAGATAACCACATCTCCAAGGCAGCCATTAATAAATTCTGCTAAAATTTTGCACAACTTATTTGTGCAAACAAAGCTTTTTATCATTGCTGATAATCAAAAATTATAAATAATCCCATTTAAAAGAAGTTTTGGAGAACTTAGAGTTGCTCTTTCAAATATTAAATCTAACATACAGTGATTTTGTTCATTAAAACAACCACAATATCGCATTAACATAAATTATATGGTGAACTTTTATTTTAATTCCCTATATTGTTTAATTTTGCTAAAGGTGTACTGCTGCATTTGGAAAAATCTTTTAGTGTGTTGTGAATGAAAAAGGTTGTGGAGCACTGTTCTAGAACAAGCCTTGTTCTACAATCTACACCAGTTTTTTCTGTAATCACACTGGATGCAATTAAATTTATTCAGGTAAAAGTACCTTCAATTATTTTCACATTTACAGACACTTTTCAAATAGGGCACAATCACATTGTTATTACAACATTATTACAACTTTTTCATCTTGAGCATTGATTCTCAACAATTTGTTATCCAGTTGTAAGTAAGATAGCGACTTTAATAAAGGTTGCAAACACTCAGCCTTAGATATTTATTGATAGTAAGATGAATGTAATAATTTTTGTATTTGCTAGTTTGTAAGCTTGTTATTATGGCCAATGCCAAAGTAGAATTAACAGTAAATTGCCTTAAAATTGTTTTTAAAGATCAAGTGCGAAATTTGCACAAAGCTAATTTTTGTTTGCCAAGATTTCAAGTTTATCAAATTCTCATGGACTGGTTTTAATAAAAGGATTATTGTGCTTGCAGGAGAATGACTGGGTAAAGTTAAAATAAAAGTTACAATTTAAAATACGTATAAAATTTAAAAGATTTCAAAGAATTGGCAGTTAAAAAAATTTGGTTGAAAACACATATGCATCTTTAATATTTTTTCCGGTCATCCAGGATTTAGCACAATAAATTTTTTTGATTTTTAGGATTTTAATTTAGACTTTGGTTTTTTACTCACGCAAATGAAAAATTTCTTTATATTTGCTGGTTGGCAAGATTAAACTAGGCAAACACAGCTAAGTAATAATTAGAAAAATATGATAAAAAGCTTCACTTGAAATAACAATGTTAATATCATACAAAATTTAAAATAAATTAAATTTATATTAATATATTATAAATAAATTATAATACACTTATAATAATAATTGGTTAACAATGAAGCATATGCTTATAATAAGTGCCAAATTGAAGTTGACATATTTTAGCAAAATTCAATCTCATCCCAAATCTTTTAATCTTTGCAATTGTCATCGTCCTTGTCATTATTTGGAAGGTCATCTACTCTGTGTCAGCCACAAACATAACTGGGGCTGCGGGTTTATTCACCTACAACCCCAGGCTAATGTTCTTTCTGGATCAAATGTTGGCAGTGATGGTGTTGAGCAGGCATCAAGTTTTATCATCCAGAACCATCAGATCCAATGCTCCATACAATGACTGATGTATGAGCCATGCTGCAAAAACATGGTCTGTGGTTGGTTCAGTGGCACCATACTCACGATTTAGTGAAAGAACGAGACCTCATTTGAGCATGAATAAATGGAATCACCCAACATCAGTCCATAGGTGATTGAACTTAACCCAAGCTGTTCATGGCAAGCTCATTCCAACAGGCCTAGTATTGGTCAGGGACACAAATGCATAGAACCTGTGTATCTTCTCACAGTACTTCATTCCATCTATAATCTGTCCACTGAGAAGCGCAGATGCCTAGTTCAGATAGATTGTTTAATAGATTCTGGGCAGCTGACCTAACAGCAGCATATCTCAGTGAGCATCTGAGGACCCACTAAAAAGACCATGCAACATATAGTCAGAGTCCAGGGCTGCATGGTAAACCAAGGAGCGCATTGCTCTAGTTGGCAAAGCTCAGCTGCTGAATGCTTGAAACTATGAATAGATGGTCTGTTAGAGTGGTATGCAGGTTGGTATTAAGTGACAATGCACAAAACATCATTCATACAGCTGTCTTTGAGGCAAGTGCGACCACGGTGGCACCAGACTCACTCAGAGCTCTGTGACAGTAGTCAGCTGTAATGTAGACCAAAGGTAGGGCAGCTGTGCACAGTATTTTGGCACCAGCACCTCAGCCTGAGCCTTCAAGTTGTCTTGTGGCATGTGACACACAAAGATCATTTTTGTGCAATACCACTAGATGGTGACAGAACATGAGTGATCTGTCCAATTTATCCCCAAGATAAGAAGCAATTGAACAAAATAAAAAAAGTCTATTGCTGTTGCAAAATAATAGCTCATGTTTAGTCTATTAGTTATTTTAATTAAAGGCTTCCCTAACTGTTTTAGCGTGATTAAGCTTCAGCACCTAAGTCCAAAAATATGCTGAAAGTATAGTCATGCCTTGACCTAAAGTACCCTCCAAGTCTTCCAGTTTCTAGAAGAGTGCAAAAAATGCCAGATTTTCTATATAGACATATTTTTTAAAGATCTTTTGACTAGGGCAGGTTGTACATATAGATGTTGAAAAGAAGAGCCAAGACCTATTGCTGAGAAACACTTTTTAAGATGGCAGAACCTGCTTTGCTTGCTGTAACTGGTAGGAAAGGCAAAACTTCATTTTTGTACAAGTTCCATGATCATTTTGAACATGTATTTATGTGGAAAAAATCTTAGCAGCTTGTAGGTAAAGCCACGATGCAAGAAAGTGTCATATCCAGTTTTCTTTTTAGCCTCAAAAGAATTCTCGATGTTCTGTGTCAACAGAACAAGTTAATCTACAGTTGACTTTCTATATCAAAATCCAGCCTGCTCTCTAGAGAGCAATGGATCAATAGTTGGTTCCCCTCAAGTGTAGATAAGCCTCTCGAAGATCTTGTATGAGACACAAAACAGAGAAATTGGATAAAAATTCTTCAGGTCTCGTATACAGGCTTAATCAGGTTTTGGATAATTACAAGCACTTTTTTTCAGATCTTTATAAGTTGGCACAAGCATAAAGAAATCACGCAACCAGGACTTCAAAGCAACTCCAGCATGGATTATAAGCTCCAGGCAGTTGGAACTTAAACCTGCAGTTACTTTTTACCAAGGTTCTGCAAAACCCAAAGTTATCTAAAAATTTGTATTTTTAAAAACAATTTGTATTTCCCTCTTTAGTGTAGTTTTTAAGTTTGTCAAACTTTTCTTCATCCTCTTCATGAAAAAGTTTTTTTATTTTGCCAAAACTTTCACTCACTCTGCTTTTGAAACAAACAATGCTTTTAAACTTCTTTACAATCAACAAAGATTGGGTCTCTCTTAAATGAGTTACCATAAGTGACTTTTATTTGGGAAATTAACCCAGATCTACTCTGTGGACTACTACTTTTTTAAGAAATCCTTTTCTTCTTGGTTTCTTTTTTATTCCATCCTTGTGCTGCACTGTTGTAGGGTGGATTTCAGGATAGTTTCACCAAAAAAATTGCTTACGGTGACTTCTTGAAAAAACTCCAAGGATCTTATCAAATCTGCATTGAACTTACTTAGCTTAAAATTTTTTTGGGGAAGTTAAAGCCTTTAACTTTACCAGAAATTTTACTAGTTTGACTAGATACATTATCTTAATGATATAAATCTTATATTGTGGCACATAATCTGGTTCCTCCTATTTTAAAGTGATGAATAGAATTCTCTTTTACTTCTCGCTACTTGTATGGTTGCATACGTTTTCTCCGTTGAATTCAGTAGTTATCAACCTTTATCATTTTTGGTAAAGAAAAAATATTTCGCTGTACCACAAAAAAATTTTTTTCGGCTATTTCTACTTTCCCATAAAGTCTAAAAATTGAAAAAAATTTTAACAATTTACGACACCCAAGCAATTCAAAACAACCCAACATTGTGCCGCGGCACCCTTGTTGAGAAACATTGATTTAGTTTAACAGCTTTTTGCATTGCAGATTTCCTTGCTTTTCCTGACCTGTGTAGACCACTGTGATTCTAGCAGAATAACTCTCATATCTTAAAGAAAAAAGAAAAAAAGCGAAAAAACCTTACGCAAATGACGCAAACCTTCATGCATTTCTATGCTACAAAAGAGAGCAACAATCTTCCACTATTCAGGATTAATTTAAAATATGTTCCCTATCGATTCGAATGACAAATTCAATATCACATTGATCAGAGTTTCACGTAGATTACAGATATAAATTCAAGTTCCGGCGACACTATATTCACTTTTCAACAAAATGTACTTGAATGACCCCCGCTTTACAAGATAATAATTAGCATCGACAGCATTTTGAGTTAAAATGATTTCGAGTTACGCTAATTCAAGGTTTATTTTGACCATGTTCCCTATCGATTCGAATGACAAATTCAATATCACATTGATCAGAATTTCACGTAGATATCAGATATAAATTCAAGTTTTGGCGACACAATATTAACTTCCTAACAGAATACAGTTGAATGACCCCCGCTTTACGAGATAATAATTAGCGTCTATTACATTTTGAGTTAAAGTGATTTCGATTTACGCTATTTGAAGGTTTAATTTGACCATGTTCCCTATCGATTCGAATGACAAATTCAATATCACATTGATCAGAATTTCACGTAGATATCAAATATAAAATCAAGTTCCGGCGACACAATATTCACTTTTCAACAAAATGTACTTGAATGACCCCCGATTTATGAGATAACAATTAGTGTCTATAACATTTTGAGTTGAAGTGATTTCAAGTTATGCTATTTGAAGGTTTATTTTGACCATGTTCCCTATTGATTCGAATGACAAATTCAATATCACATTGATCAGAATTTCACGTAGATTTCAAACATAAAATCAAGTTTCGGCGACACCATATTAGTTTCCTAACAGAATACAGTTGAATGACCCCCGCTTTACGAGATAATAATTAGCGTCAACAACATTTTGAGTTAAAGTGATTTCGAGTTACGCTATTTAAAGGTTTATTTTGACCATGTTCCCTATCGATTCGAATGACAAATTCAATATCACATTGATTAGAATTTCACGTAGATTTCAGATATAAATTTAAGTTCCGGCGACACCATATTAACTTCCTAACAGAATACAGTTGAACGACCCCCGCTTTACCAGATAACAATTAGCGTCTATAACATTTTGAGTTGAAATGATTTCGATTTACGCTAATTCAAGGTTTATTTTGATCATGTTCCCTATCGATTCGAATGACAAATTCAATATCACATTGATCAGAATTTCACGTAGATTTCAGATATAAAATCAAGTTCCGGCGACACAATATTCACTTTTCAACAGAATACGGTTGAATGACACCCACTTTACAGGAAAGTAGGAAGAACGGAATTATAAAACCCACAAAATTACAGAAAGGCCACAAAACTACAATTGAAGCGATTTTAACTCAAGTTAATTCTAGTTTGAAAAAACAAAATTGTTTTAGTAGTCAAGACTGATTATCATAAACAATTGTTTGTACAAATGTGGTTTATAAATTCAAGATCAAATGTAATAAACGGAACGGCGATAATTGCTTTCTTTTGGTCTACAGTATAAAAAATTATTTATTTTAACTGAATATTTTAGCTGGCGTTCTTGTCAACTTTATAATGTGAATAGTTACAATTTTTCTTAATTAGGTTTTTTGATTTGAGTTTTTTAATAGTGGGATTGTAGGATTGACTATTATATCTTTTTGATTAGAGTGGTTTCTGGTTTTCTATTCGCTGTTCTTGAGGGCGGCATGCTTTGGAAGTTCTTCAGTTTTTTCAATAACTTCAGTTTGTTTTCTTTTCGGTTTGTTTTTCCACTTATCGCCAATTGGTTTGTTTCTCTTTTCGGTAGGGATATCGATAGGGAACATGGTCAAATTAAACCTTTAAATAGCGTAAATCGAAATCACTTTAACTCAAAATGTAATAGACGCTAATTGTTATCTCGTAAAGCGGGGGTCATTCAACTGTATTCTGTTAGGAAACTAATATAGTGTCGCTGGAACTTGAATTTATATCTGATATCTACGTGAAATTCTGATCAATGTGATATTGAATTTGTCATTCGAATCGATGGGGAACATGGTCAAAATAAACCTTCAAATAGCATAACTTGAAATCACTTCAACTCAAAATGTTATAGACGCTAATTGTTATCTTGTAAAGCGGGGGTCATTCAAGTACATTTTGTTGAAAAGTGAATATTGTGTCGCCGGAACTTGATTTTATATTTGATATCTACGTGAAACTCTGATCAATGTGATATTGAATTTGTCATTCGAATCGATAGGGAACATGGTCAAAATAAACCTTGAATTAGCGTAAATCAAAATCACTTTAACTCAAAATGTAATAGACGCTAATTATTATCTCGTAAAGCGGGGGTCATTCAACTGTATTCTGTTAGGAAGTTAATATTGTGTCGCCGGAACTTGAATTTATATCTGATATCTACGTGAAATTCTGATCAATGTGATATTGAATTTGTCATTCAAATCGATAGGGAACATGGTCAAAATAAACCTTGAATTAGCGTAACTCGAAATCATTTTAACTCAAAATGCTGTCGATGCTAATTGTTATCTCGTAAAGCGGGGGTCATTCAAGTGCATTTTGTTTAAAAACTAATATAATGTCGCCGAAACTTGAATTTATATCTGATATCTACGTGAAATTCTGATCAATGTGATATTGAATTTGTCATTCAAATCGATAGGGAACATGGTCAAAATAAACCTTGAATTAGCGTAAATCAAAATCACTTTAACTCAAAATGCTGTCGATGCTAATTGTTATCTCGTAAATCGGGGATCATTCAAGTACATTTTGTTCATAAACTAATATAGTGTCGCCGGAACTTGATTTTATATCTGAAATCTACATGAAATTCTGATCAATGTGATAGTGAATTTGTCAGTCAAATCGATAGGGAACATGGTCAAAATAAACCTTGAATTAGCGTAAATCGAAATCACTTTAACTCAAAATGTTGTCGATGCTAATTGTTATCTCGTAAAGCGGGGGTCATTCAAGTGCATTTTGTTCATAAACTAATATAGTGTCGCCGGAACTTGAATTTATATCTGATATCTACGTGAAACTCTGATCAATGTGATATTGAATTTGTCATTCGAATCGATAGGGAACATGGTCAAATTAAACTTTCAAATAGCGTAACTCGAAATCACTTTAACTCAAAATGTTGTCGATGCTAATTATTATCTCGTAAAGTGGGGGTCATTCAACTGTATTCTGTGTTGGAAACAGAAACACGATCCCTTTTATTTATTTTTTTTTTTTGTGACCACGTGGTCCACTAGAGGCAGGCAAGTGTTTTCGATTGCGAAATTCGTTTGATTGTCGTTCATTTTGGTTGCGACTGCGTCGGCGAGCAGAGGAGTAATAATTTCTCCTTAAAATACATTCATATTATCCTTTGTATCTGTTCTTCGTTCATCACTGTTCTTGCGTGTGATTAATTGTGCTTCTTCTACCTTTGGAATTAAATTTTGGTAAGTTATTTAACTTTCATTGATATTTAAGCTAAGTGTTGCTTCTGTTAGCGCTGCAGTATAAGTTACATATAGGTAAGATTTAGTTAATTAGCTGAGCGGGGCAGTTTAATTCGCTTAAGTATTATTGAGGTAGTTTTAAGCAGGATAATTATTTAAAGGAACTCTCTCTACGCTGACCGGTCGTTTCTACGACAGTGCCAATATTTTACATTCTGTTAGGAAGTTAATATAGTGTCGCCGGAACTTGAATTTATATCTGATATCTGCGTGAAATTCTGATCAATGTGATATTGAATTTGTCATTCGAATCGATAGGGAACATGGTCAAAATAAACCTTGAATTAGCGTAAATCGAAATCACTTTAACTCAAAATGCTGTCGACGCTAATTGTTATCTTGTAAAGCGGGGGTCATTCAAGTACATTTTGTTGAAAAGTGAATATGGTGTCGCCCGAACTTGAATTTATATCTGATATCTACGTGAAATTCTGATCAATGTGATATTGAATTTGTCATTCGAATCGATAGGGAACATGGTCAAATTAAACCTTCAAATAGCGTAAATCGAAATCACTTTAACTCAAAATGTAATAGACGCTAATTATTATCTCGTAAAGCGGGGATCATTCAACTGTATTCTGTTAGGAAGTTAATATTGTGTCGCCAAAACTTGAATTTATATCTGATATCTACGTGAAATTCTGATCAATGTGATATTGAATTTGTCATTCGAATCAATAGGGAACATGGCCAAAATAAACCTTCAAATAGCATAACTTGAAATCACTTCAACTCAAAATGTTATAGACGCTAATTGTTATCTTGTAAAGCGGGGGTCATTCAAGTACATTTTGTTGAAAAGTGAATATAGTGTCGCCAGAACTTGAATTTATATCTGTAATCTACGTGAAACTCTGATCAATGTGATATTGAATTTGTCATTCAAATCGATAGGGAACATGGTCAAAATAAACTTTCAAATAGCGTAAATCAAAATCACTTTAACTCAAAATGTAATAGACGCTAATTATTATCTCGTAAAGCGGGGGTCATTCAACTGCATTTTGTTCAAAAACTAATATAGTGTAGCCGGAACTTGAATTTATATCTGATATCTACGTGAAATTCTGATCAATGTGATATTGAATTTGTCATTCGAATCGATAGGGAACATATTTTAAATTAATCCTGAATAGTGGAAGATTGTTGCTCTCTTTTGTAGCATAGAAATGCATGAAGGTTTGCGTCATTTGCGTAAGGTTTTTTCGCTTTTTTTCTTTTTTCTTTAAGATATGAGAGTTATTCTGCTAGAATCACAGTGGTCCTGTGTAGCTGCTGTTTTTTCGTTTGTCGAGACGTAGCTACTCAAAACACAAGCTTTTCTTTGGATTACAACCAAAACTATACTGCCGCCAAGACGATATTCCAAAACTTAACCAAAACACTAATTAAGGATAGAGGTGTTCACGGAGCGGATCCGGAGCGAATCCGAAGCGGAAATCCAATAAATTACACCATGTAACAAAATTTTGTGAAGGTCTTAGTTGCATAAAAATTTTTATGTATTGTGTTTTGCTACTCCAAACTAATTAACAAAATCATAAAATTTTTTTGGAAGTGTCCTTACTTTTCATAAAATGTCGCTTTTTCTGATTTCTGGTTTTATTCAATAGTTATCTCTATTTATAAGCGAAATTTTGTATTGAATGTATATTCACGCTAACCCATAAAAGATTTATTTATTTATTTATTTATTTAAATAAGACTCACAGCTCATAACAGAAAAAAAACAAAGCAAAACAGCAAAAACTACACAAAATAAGAGACACATACAAAAAAACAACTGTAACGGTAAACGGCGCTGAAGTTGCCGATTACCGCAAAGGGAAGTGTCGATCAACGCGCTTCCGGCTTCGACCAATTAAAAGGACAATAACCAAGGAAATAATTTAATATAAAATAAGTTATAACTGAAACGTTGAAACGTGGAAATGAAAGCGAAAACGAAAGCGGAAACGGTAATCTGTACATAAATAAAAACGAACTAAAAATTAAACACAAAAAGAAAACGCATAGGTGTCTTACCGAGCAGTTCACTTCGGTGCTGACTCACGGGGAAAACGGGAATATCTTAACTGCACGCTAAGTCTACTCAGACTTCAACCAGCTGCCCACAAAGACTGCAGCTGGTCGCCTCACAAATTGAGAAGTGTGAACAAACGCAAACAAGCCAGATCTAAAATCAACGCGCTGCAGACACAACTATGCTTCAAGGTGAGATTAATTAAAAATAAAGCGTAAAACAAAAAAGGATGATTAGAAACTCAAGAAAAATAAAATAAAACACGTGCGTTGGTAATTTTCTACAACAACACTTAAAAAAAGTATGCACCTATATAGCTAACATATGCATTATGCAAAGATACAAACACTCCAAAAACACTTCAGAAGTGATTTTGTTTGCGTGACTTGCGTCTATGATCTGAGAAATCTTCTCGTATTATGGACCACAAATAATCCCCCATCATTGTTATAGTATGTGACGTCATAGCGCACGGCTCTACTGCCTTCTTCTCTCTGGTTTGATAAGTGTGGTTAACCGCGTGATAAACTATTAGTATAACTTACAGATTCAGTCGTATAACTATCGTGTAACTCCGTATAAATAAAAGAGCTAACTGCAGATACTAGTGGAACTCATAACATGGCGTCGTCGACAGTCAGCTTATAAATTTGTTTGAATAAAATAAGCTTACGAACCAATATAGAAGTATACTGCAAGTTTGTGATCGGAGATTTGTAAAAGATTGAATAAAAGAAAAATGGCAAAAAATAACCGAGAGCTGCAAGCAGAATTAGAAGCAGCAAACAAACGTATAGCCGAATTATCTCAATCTAATCAAAACGCGAATAGTAATATTAATAATGATGAACCTCCTTCTTGGTTAAAAACTTTTTTAGAAGCACAATTGTCAATGCAAAGACAAACACAAGAACAGAATGTCGAAAATCAGAGACAAATGCAACTTGAAAGTCAGCGACAAATGCAACAAATAATCGAACGATTTTCGCAACAGCAGCTAGCCCAAAGCGCGAACAGCGAGAGAAGCAAATCACGTGAGCAAACCATTGACGTCAACAATTCTAACAACGAGGCAAGGCGAACCAAAGCGGACGCACAAAAGCCTTCCACACTGCAGGTGGGAATTTCGTTAGCTGAATTTGCGAAATGGCGTAAATCGTACAACGATTATGCTACGGTCTCGCTTGCAACAGAGCTGCCATTGAGCAGTCAGTTGGCATTGCTTCGCGGTTTTTTTTCGATGGACATGCGAGAAGCCGTAGAACACGTACTTCTTATCCCGGATGATACGACACTTAAACCAGACGAAGTGTTAGACAAAATTAAAAATTACATCCGGAGTCAAAGAAATATAGCGTTAGATTGCGTCGCATTTGAAGAGAGAAAGCAAGCGGCTGGCAAAAACTTCGATTCGTTTTTAATCGCGATTAAAACTTTGGCAAGAGACGCAGACTTGTGCAATGAATGTTTAAATCGTCGTTTAGTCACAAAAATCATGTCGGGAATATACGACAAAGAGACTCGAACAAAGCTCCTAGCCATGTCCCCATTACCTGATCTTCAGACCGTCACTGATTTATGCAGATCGGAAGAGTCAGCAAAACTAGACGACGCGCGAATAAGCCGACAGCTGAATGAGAGAAGAGCGTACCAAAGCAAATTTCGTCGAAATTTCTATAAATCTAAAGAGCGCAATAAAAAGCCCTGTACAAAATGCGGTAAAAAGACCTGCCCACCAAAAGGTCAAACCCACTGTCCCGCAAAGGATACAGAGTGCTTAATATGTCGCAAAAAAGGTCACTCTACATCAGTGTGCTTTCATAACAAACCCGGGTTTAACAGACGCGAAGAAACGAAGAAAAAGTTAACGGGACAAATAAAGCGTAGATGCAATGCTAATGCAAATTTCGATAACTCCGCGGCGCCAAAATAACTGTTAATCTTTTTTCTCTTAAACATCGTAACCCGTTAGGTTCCACAGAAGCTACACCAGACACAGGTGCTGAAGCAAGTCTTGTTGGGGTAAACATCATTCAACGGCTCGGAATAGACCTTGCTAATTTAATGCCGCCAAATCAAGACACTCTTAGTGCAGTAAACCGGCAGACCGTAACATGCGTAGGGACTTTCCCATGCATCATCGAATACTGCGGCCGATTCGTGGAAGAAACCATTTACGTCTGTCCTGAGGTAGAAGATTTTTTGCTTGCTTGGTACGTATGTCAACAGGTTAACATTCTACCTGACACGTATCCCCAACCGATAAATTTGTCAAAAACACCTCGAAAATTAGCAAGCATATTAAAAGCAGAGAACACAAGATTCATTATATCAGAGAACCCAACTGAAGCAGAAATTAGTAAAATTGAGAACAAGTTGATAAAATCGTACAGCGATGTGTTTTCTGAAGACACAACATTACGGGAAATGAACAGTAAACCCATGAAAATTTCCTTGAAAGATGATGCTGTTCCATTTGCTTTACCTGTTCCACGCCAAATACCTTTAGCTTTCAGAAAGATGGTGAAGACAGAGCTTGACCAACTTGTACAAGCCGGAGTCATTGCACCAGTTACAGAAGTAACTGATTGGGTGCACCCTATGGTCGTTGTACAAAAACCCAATGGTGGAATTCGTCTCTGTATTGATTTGCAGAAATAGAACAAGTACGTACGCCGTCCATATCATCCATCTAAATCACCTGCTGAAGCTATTTCGAATATTTCTTCTTCGTCTAAATTTTTCTCAACATTAGACGCCACTAAAGGATACTGGCAAGTACCTTTAGAAAAAGAAAGTCAAGACTTTACCACATTCATTACGCCGTTCGGAAGATTTAAATTCCTTCGAGCTCCGATGGGACTAGCTTCTTCTCAAGACGAATATTGCGCAAGAGGCGATGAAGCTCTGCAAGGCATTGAAAAAGTCGAAAAAGTGGTAGATGACATTCTTATTCAAGGCAAAACCGCACAGGAGCACTTGAATACCGTAGTGGCTGTACTAAACAGATGTCGAGAACACGGTATTACTCTTAATCCGAAGAAAGTGCAGTTACTACAAAGTGCTGTGAGATATGTCGGATATATAGTGAGCAGCGACGGTATTAAAGCAGACCCCACAAAAATTGAAGCAATCTCTGAATTCCCTGCTCCAACAAACATAACTGAATTACGATCTTTTATGGGTATGGCAAACCAGCTGGGCGGATTTACTCACCTACTCAGTGAAGCAGCAGGCCCACTTCGGGACTTGCTCAAACCAAAAAATGCTTTTCTCTGGTCACCCCAGCATGAAGAAGCATTTACAAAGACAAAAGACATTCTTTGTAGCCCCCATATTTTGGTTGCATTCGACCCCAATCTGGAAACGATGCTGCAAACAGATGCATCTCGGTTGAAAGGTCTAGGTTTTGCACTTTTGCAAAAACATCAAGAAACGTGGAAATTGGTTCAAGCAGGATCACGTTTTATAACTGAGACTGAGGCCAACTACGCTATGGTTGAACTGGAATTGCTCGCTGTTGTTTGGGCTATGCGGAAATGCCGCATATATCTGCAAGGCTTACCCAATTTCGAGCTGATAGTAGATCACAAGCCATTAGAGTCAATCCTGAATACCCAGACACTCGATATGGTGGATAATCCCAGGATTCAGAGACTTAAAGAAAAACTCAGCGCTTTTATATTCCACACCACCTAAAGAAAAGGCAAAGACCATGTGATCCCCGACGCGTTGTCACGAGCACCGTGCCGCGACCCAGAACCAGAAGATATCATAAACGTAGACACAACCAGAATGATCTGCAAAAACGTTTCTACAATTCTGAGAGGAAAAGACCCAGAAGTCACAAAAGAAACATTTATCGATCCAATGCTGGAAGACTTAAAAGAAAGTACTCAGCAGGACGAAGCAGCACAACAATTAATCACTGCTATTAAAAGCAACTTTTCAAAAGGAAACGAATATCCATTAGCTCAACCTTTCAAAAAGCTGAAAGATCAGCTTACTTTCGAAGATGGATTAATTCTCCTGAACAGCCATCGCATTGTGGTGCCGGTACAGAAAAGAAAAGAAATACTGACAAAGCTACATGCCTCACATCAAGGCATCGAAAGAACAAAACAAAGAGCGCGTCAAATAGTGTACTGGCCAGGAATCAATAGCGACATCAAAAATACCGTTGAAGCCTGCACGAAATGCCAAGAGCACCAGCCAAGCTTGCAACAGGAACCATTACAACGCGATCCCCTCCCATCAAGACCCTTTGAAGACGTATCTGCAGATTTATTTTATTATGCCGGTAAGACTTACCTGGTTTATGTAGACCGTCTGTCGGGATGGATTAAGCTCAGCGAGTTCTCTCATGACCCTAGTTCACATCAGATAATCAGCACTATAAGAAAATTTTTCGTGGACACAGGGGTACCAGTACGAATCAGAACTGACGGAGGACCGCAATTCACATCAAGCAAGTTTCAAAAGTTTCTCAAGAAATGGGGAGTAACTTCCACCATAAGTACTCCACATTACCCACAGTCAAACGGACACGCTGAAGCAGCAGTGAAAGCCATGAAGCACCTTGTTGCCAAAACTGCTGAGCATGGTAGTCTCGACTGCGATGAATTTAGCAGCGGCCTAATCGAATGGGTTAACACACCCAAGGCCCATGGGTTATCACCAGCCGAAATTTTATACGGCGCCCCGCTACGTTCAATCGTCCCAGCTAAACTGAAATATTTCAAGGAAGATTGGCAAAACAAATTCGACAAGTGGGACGCAGCTTTATCAAATCTACAAGTGGCTGCAGAAACCGAATACAATAAACGCGCAAAACACCTCAACCCACTAAAAATAGGACAACATGTTCGAATTCAAGACCATATTACAAAAAAATGGTTGCGATCGGGACTCATCATCGGCGTCGGGAGAAACCGCGACTATCACATAAAACTACCGAGCGGTCGAGTCTGTTGGCGCAATAGACGTTTTATTCGCCCTCTCCCCACCGAAGGGGGAGACCCCAAAGAGGAAATGATGACATCAGACGAACGTCACGTCCATTTTGAAGATGAAGTCTTCCCACCATCTCCAACCTCGCGGCGAAGCGTGAGACAAAAACGCTTTCCTGATCATTTAAGGGATTTTGTATGAAGTAGCGTAAAACTCATAGCGCTTGTGCCGTATTGTATATAGTTTGTTGCATGTTTTTAATCGGGCTCGTACAACGTACTAATATTTTCCTTAGACAACCTTTTCGCTAAAAAGCTTCTTAAAAGGGGGTTGTTATAGTATGTGACGTCATAGCGCACGGCTCTACTGCCTTCTTCTCTCTGGTTTGATAAGTGTGGTTAACCGCGTGATAAACTATTAGTATAACTTACAGATTCAGTCGTATAACTATCGTGTAACTCCGTATAAATAAAAGAGCTAACTGCAGATACTAGTGGAACTCATAACAATCATTATATAGCAACTCCATCTTTGTGGTACAGAATTTTAATATCGCTTTAAACAAAGTCGATTTTTTCGGAGCCATAAGCTTTTCGTGACGCTCTCATCAGTGGCAATCGCGTCAAAATGGGATGAACCAGAGAAAATCAAAGTATTTATAGTCTCAACAGTTGGGAGAAAGGTGCTGCAGTCTCAGAAAGGAGAAAGGCACAATTGCATAGTGTGGTGCAATACAGGATGTTCTCGGAAAGGAGAAACGCACTATGTGCAATTACCCAGGAGAAACACTGTTACACGCAACTTAGGTTATTAAGTTGCGTGTAACAGTGTTTCTCCTGGGTAATTGCACATAGTGCGTTTCTCCTTTCCGAGAACATCCTGTATTGCACCACACTATGCAATTGTGCCTTTCTCCTTTCTGAGACTGCAGCACCTTTCTCCCAACTGTTGAGACTATAAATACTTTGATTTTCTCTGGTTCGTCCCATTTGACGCGATTGCCACTGATGAGAGCGTCACGAAAAGCTTATGGCTCCGAAAAAATCGACTTTGTTTAAAGCGATATTAAAACTCCATCTTCCTTGGTATCTTCTTTCCATATCAGAAATATCCTGGTGAAATCTTTCACCGTGTTCCTCACTTACATCACCTATATTTGGACTAAAAAATCAAGGTGGAAGTGTAGGAAATGCAGTTTCAGGGACATGCGACATCCCATGTTTTCATATTTCTCCATCAAATTGTTTACCAAAAGCTTGTGGTCATTATTTCGTTTATTGCCAAGAAAATTTTAAACTACTGCTCGAAATGCCTTCCATGCTTCTGTTTCTCTTGTAGTCATTTTGTCTTCAAGTTTTTTACATTGCAGCATAAGTCGAACTTGTGGACCAGTAAAACTTCCAGCCTTCTTTTTAGCTCCAGACAAAAAAGGAAACAGGGCAGAAATGTGCTGAAAACCATCACCATCTTTATTCATTGCCTTGATAAATTGCTTGACAAGGCCAAGCTTTATATGCAAGGGAGGCAATAAAATTTTTTCCGAATCTACTAAAGGATCATGCTTTACATTCTGACTGCCAGGAACAAAGCATCTTCTCTCTGGCCATTCTTTTCGGGAGTAGTGTTCAGTAACAGCTCGGGAGTCCCATAAATAAAGAAAACGGGAATATTTTGTATAGCCTCCTTGTAATCCTTTTAAAAACCCAATCATTTTGAAATCTCCACAGAGCGACCAGTTGTATCTGGTATAGTTAATATTTTCAAGGACAAATTTTACATTGTTGTAATCTTCTTTCATTTGGGAATACATTTCAAACTTCGGGAAGAACTGTCTATAAATAGACGCCACTCTTTTGGGTCATGAACAATTCCTAATTCTTCAAAAAGGTTATCAACATTGTTACAGAAACATAGAGAACCTACCATAGAAAAATATTTTGAAAATCGTTCATGCTGTTTTCTTGAAGATGAACATCGACACGATGTATCTAACAAGTTCCATTCTTTCAACCTTGAAGTCAGAAGTTCTGCATTCGACTTTGTGAGCCCCAAGTCTCTAACCAAATCATCCATTTCTTGTTGGCTGGGAAAGTGTGGTTCTAAACTCATATATATTTGATATATGTTGAAATCGTCATCGGAGTCTTCTATATCTTCAGAAAGTGTTAAATCTTCTGAGACTTTATTGCATTGTGGTTTGGGCACTGGCAACTCACTGTTATGTGGGACAGGTGCAATCGAAGATGGGATGGAAGGATATGCTATGTCATGTCGGTTTTTAGTTTTCCTTAATCTTGAAATGTCAACCATACAGAAATAACAATCATTTATATGGTTTTGGGGTTCTCTCCAGATTCTTGGGATAGCGAATGGCATTGAATGTCGGTCTCCCCTAAGCCAGCCATCCAAATTTGATCGGCATGTTCCACATATCACATGAGGTGACCAGCTTTTATCCTGGTCACCAATTTTCATACTAAAATAGCTTTCATAAGCAAAAACAAACTTTGCTTCTAATTTCATTTTATACTTTACTTGATTTATACTAATATATAGACCACAAACATAGCAAAAAGAATCCGCAGAAAGCTTACATTTACGTGATAACGACATTCTTCAGTTTACCTGGAGTTACGCTACTTGTCTACCTAATAAAGCAAGCTAAAAATTTGAGATTTTTGCTGTGTACAGTAACTGTCGATGCTAATTGGTTATATTCATTAAAGCATGATGAGTATAGGGAATCACTCCTAACTCTGCCACTGCTTTAATGAATATAACCAAAATCACTTTTGGCCTGCAATATATTCAATTGATCGAGAAAATGCACACACAGGGGTAATTTGACCTCTTACCATCGAGGCAAATGACACATTACTGTGCAAAAGTACAAAGACTCATTCGATTTCGACCAATATCACATTGGTACTTCGCTGTTTACGACCGCATTGCGCTAATTTTCAATAGCCAGGACAATTACTGGTGAAAATTGACTTGGTAAAGTGCAAACAATAATCAAGCTAGATAATTTGGGGAAAAAAAAAAAAAGTATACAGTAACTAACAGTAACTAACCAAACTAAAAAAAAAAAAAAAGTATACAGTAACTAACAGTAATAAATACAGTAACTAACCCAGCCATCGGAGGCACTTTTTGTGTCTCTTGATGCCGGTCCCAAGCCCGGATAAATGGGGAGGGTTGCGGCAGGAAGGGCATCCGGCATAAAAAAAAAAAAATTTTGCCAAAACAGACAAATGCGAAATCATCATCAATCCATACCGGATCGGTCGAGGCCCGGGTTACCAACGACCGCCTCAGGTGTCGCACAGCAGGGCACCTGTGGAAATTATGCTACTGCTAAACATTGTGAAAATAAAAGCAAAAAAAGAGGAGGAAAGCGAGTGAAGAAGCAGCGAGAAGCATGGAAAGGAAGATGCTCACTCATTAGGGTGGGTACTTTAAATATTGGAACGATGACTGGAAGGGGAAGAGAGCTGGCAGATATGATGGAGCGAAGAAATGTAGACATATTGTGTCTACAGGAAACAAGGTGGAAAGGGAGTAAAGCAAGAAACATTGGAGGTGGATGCAAAATATTCTACAACGGAGCTGATGGAAGAAAAAATGGGATAGGGATAGTGCTGAGGGAGGAGCTGGCTGAAAGTGTCCTGGAGGTGAAGAGGGTGTCAGACAGACTGATGGCCATGAAGCTGGAGGTAAATGGGTCCATCCTAAATATAGTAAGCGCATATGCTCCACAAGTTAACAACAGCATGGAGGAGAAAAATGATTTTTGGGAAGACCTGGATGGATTGATTGAAAGTATATCAAAAGAAGAGAGGATAGTTCTTGGTGCAGATCTTAATGGACATGCGGGCAAAGGAAACATCGGGGATGAGGAAATAATGGGGAGGTACGGTGCTGGAACAAGAAATAAGGAAGGATCAATGGTTGTGGATTTTGGGAAAAGGATGAATTTGGCGATTGTCAATACTTATTTCAAGAAGAAAGATGAACACAGAGTGACATATAAGAGTGGAGGAAAAAGTACCCAAGTAGATTATGTGATGTGCAGAAGGAGAAACTTGAAGGAAATGTGTGATTGTAAGGTAATATTGAATGAGTGTGTCACAAAACAGCACCGTATGGTGGTATGCAAAATGGCTCTTATGGTGAAAAAGAAAAAAGCAGAGAAAGTAAAGCCAAAGATACGATGGTGGAAACTAAAAGAGACAAGCTGTCAAGAAGCGTTTAGACAAGAGGTGACCAGGATTTTGGGAGGCAAGGATGGGTTACCTGATGAGTGGGACAAAACGGCAGAAATGCTAAGAAAAACAGCTGAAACTGTACTGGGAGTGACATTCGGAAAACGAAAAGGAGACAGGGAGACTTGGTGGTGGAATGAGGAAGTTCAAAAAAGCATAAAAGAAAAGAAAGAGGCAAAGAAAGCATGGGACAAAATAAGAAATGAAAATACTAAAAAGGTATACAAAGAAAAGAAGAGTAAGGCAAAGAAGGCAGTTGCAATGGCAAAGGGACGTGCATATGATAATTTGTATGCTAGATTGAAAACAAAAGAAGGTGAAAAAGAGTTGTACAAATTGGCTAGGCAGAGAAACAGAGCAGGGAAGGATGTACAGCATGTGAGGGTTATAAAGGATGAAAATGGTAATGTTATGGTAAATTCGGAAGCAGTGTTAAAGAGATGGAAGGAGTACTTTGAGAAACTGATGAATGAGGAAAATAACAGAGACCCTAGGACAGAGGAAGCAGAAGTGGTTAACGAAGAGGTAAATTGTGTCAGTAGAGAAGAAGTAAAAAATGCACTAAGAAGGATGAAAAAGGGTAAAGCAGTTGGGCCAGATGAGTTGCCAGTAGAAGTTTGGAAGTGCATGGGAGAGATGGGGATAAAGTTTTTGACCAGACTGTTCAACAGACTATTAATGGGTGAACGGATGCCAGAAGAATGGAGAAGGAGTGTGCTTATTCCAATCTATAAAAACAAAGGGGACGCACAGTGCTGTGGAAAATACAGAGGAATAAAGCTAATGAGCCACACAATGAAGGTATGGGAAAGGATTATTGAAGCAAGGTTAAGAGATAGAATGGAGATCAGCAAACAGCAATATGGATTTATGCCAGGAAAGGGAACCACCGATGCCATGTTTGCTTTAAGAATGTTGATGGAAAAGTACAGGGAAGGTCAAAGAGAGCTATATTGTGTATTCGTGGACCTAGAGAAAGCTTACGACAGGGTTCCACGGGAAGAGCTGTGGTACTGTATGAGAAAATCTGGAATAGTGGAAAAGTATGTACAACTAGTACAGGATATGTATGAGGGAAGCGAAACAGTGGTGAGGTGTGCAGTAGGAACTACAGAAAGTTTCAAGGTTAAGGTTGGACTGCACCAGGGATCAGCATTAAGTCCATTCCTGTTTGCAGTGATAATGGACAGGCTAACGGATGAAGTAAGGAGAGAACCACCATGGACGATGCTGTTTGCTGATGATATTGTGATTTGTGAAGAGACCAGGGAAGAAGTGGAGCAGAGATTAGAATCCTGGAAGTATGCATTGGAAAGAAGAGGGATGAAAGTCAGTAGGTCAAAGACCGAATATCTTTGCATAAATGGAGGAAATGATGACGAACAGTAAAGATGGAGGATGCAAAAGTGCCAAGAGTAAAAGAATTTAAGTATTTGGGATCAACGGTGCAAGAAAGTGGTGGTAGTGAGAGGGAGGTAAAGAAGAGAGTACAGGCAGGATGGAACGGATGGAGAAGAGTATCAGGAGTAATCTGTGACAGGAGGTTACCAGCTAGAGTAAAAGGAAAAGTGTACAGTTCAATGGTAAGACCAGCAATGGTGTATGGACTTGAGACAGTGGCAGTCACAAAAAAACAAGTAGAAGAGATGGAAGTTGCAGAGATGAAAATGCTGAGGTTTGCTATGGGAGTGACGAGAAAAGACAAGATTAGAAACGAGAACATCAGGAGTACTGTTAAGGTTGAACAGTTAGGAATGAAGATGAGGGAGGGCAGGCTGAGGTGGTATGGACATGTCAGGAGGAGAGACCAAGAGTATGTAGGAAGAAAAATGATGGAAATGGAGTTATCGGGAAAGAGGAAAAGAGGGAGACCAAAGAGAAGATTTTTAGATGCAGTAAAGGAAGATATGCAGGAAGTTGGTGTGAAGGAAACGGATGTTGAAGACAGAAAGATGTGGAGAATGATGATACGCTGTGGCCACCCCTGACTGAAGGGAAAGGCTGAAAGGAGAAGAAGAAGCTGTGTACAGTAACTATATTACTATATTACAGTAACTATATAACAAAACAAGGATTGTTGTTATGCCACAAGCTACAATTATGACAAAAAAAACCACAAGCGCCTGTGACATTACAATTTATTCTTGTTATAAGGAATTTAGATTAAGAGTTAGAGGGTCTTTTCAATAAGTCACCGTAAGCGATTTCTTTTTTTGTAAAACTAACCCGGAATCCCCCTTTCAGCACCAAAATGGATTAAAAAAGAAATCAAGAGAAAAATCATTCTCAAGAAACGGTGGTAACCGCAGGAAAATCGGGTTAATTTTACGAACAAAACTTGCTTACGGCAACTTCTTGACAAGACCCCAGTTAGAAATGCAGGGTGCTAAAAGTTAGAAAATTTAAAATAACTTTTTTTAAAACGACACTTATGACAAACACTTGCCAGAAACATGTTTTACTCAGCAATATGCTATAGAAAATATTAAAAATTCAGCACAACTAAATTTTTGTTACATGGTGTTATTCGGATTTGGATTTAATGTTTTATCAAGCTTGCGGATCCGGATCCAAATTTTGTTTGTCAAGTTATACAAAATATGGACACCCCGCTTTTGATTTCCAAAATAAGGTGTGACAGTAGCTGATTTGTAGTTTACAAAAATGAAATGTGTAAGTTTTAAAATCAAGCACGAAGAGAAGTAAAAAATCGATAAACTAAGAAATAATACTCTAGCCAATGCTTGCAGGGGAAACGGGCCCTTATGATTCAGCGATTAGTCTTTAGTTTTTTCACATTTTTAATATTCAAATTTTTTCAGCGATTAGTCTTCAGTTTAGTAAAATTCCATCTGCCCCGAGCTTATAATCCATGCTGGAGCTGCTTTGAAGTCCTGGTTACGTGACTTCCTTTCTTCCTGTTTGCGCGGACTCAAAATTCCCAAGATCTGGAGAAGAGCACTTGTAGTTGCGATCCCAAAATCAACGAAGCCCGTTGGGGATCCAAAGAGTTATTGACCGATATCTCTGCTCTGTGTCCCCTACGAGATCCTCGAGAGGCTTATCTACGCCCGCATTGAACCATTAATCGATCCACTGCTCCCTGAAGAGCAGGCTGGGTTCCGACGCGGGAAGTTAACCGTAGATAAAGTTGTTCTGCTAACCCAGAACATCGAGGATTCTTTTGAGGTTAAAAAGAAGGCCGGTGCCGTATTTGTCGATCTGACAAATGCTTATGACACTGTCTGGCACCATGGCCTTACCTGCAAGCTGCTGAGACTTCTTCCGGATAAACACATGGTCAGAATGATTATGGAGCATGTCCGAAATCGAAGTTTCACCCTTACTACCGGTGACAGCAAGCAAAGCATGCTACGCCGTCTTAAAAACGGCGTTCTTCAGGGATCGGTCTTGGCTCCCCTCCTATTTAACAACTATACGTACGATCTTCCTTTTATGATTTCCAGAAAGTTTGCTTATGCTGATGATCTAGCATTGTTGCACTCTTCTGGAAAGTGGAAGGACTTAGAGGGGACTTTAAACCAAGACATGTCTACACTTTCAGCGTATCTCCAGACTTAGAGGTTGAAGCTCAGTCACACTAAGACGGTGACGACAGCCTTTCACTTAAATAACCGAGAGGCCAAACGTGAGCTAAAGGTCTACAACAACGGTAGACTTTTACCGTTCTGTCCAACCCCTACTTATCTTGGAGTAAAACTGGACAGATTGCTCACGTTTCGTCACCATTTAGTGGCATTGCGCAAAAAACTATCCTGCTGAGGCGACTATCCGCGAGTCACACTGGTGAGGCGACTCGTGGGCTCGGGATGGGGTGCTGCTGCTAAAACACTACGCATAGCCACCTTATCTAGTCTAGTCTACTCAACAGCTGAGTACTGTGCGCCAGTCTGGTGTCGCAGTACTCACACTCGCCTCATCGACAGTGTCTTGAACAACGCCTTGCGCATAGTTACTGGATGCTTCACTCGCACTCGCCTCACACTCGCCTCATCGACAGTGTCTTGAACAACGCCTTGCGCATAGTTACTGGATGCCTGCGTCCCACTCCAATGGACCACCTATCTGTACTCTCAGGCATCCAGCCAGCTGAGCTTCGCCGAATGGGAGTGACACTCTCCTTGGCTCATCGCGGATCTCTGGCCCCCGATCATATCTTGTATGATCTTTTAAGTGGGTACTCAGATACTCGTCAAGTGAGACCAATGACATAAACTCCATGATTGGAAACTCACATCACGTGACCTGATTTTGTATCGCCCGTTGCACGCTTGAATGCACGAACCTAAATTCAGTCCGATCCAGTTTAGCCAAACAGCTTTATACACTTTTTGAATTAATAATTCAATAAATTAATAAAATAAAAATAGAAAAATATAAAATGTGAGGAATTTATTAATAAACTAAAATATTAACAAAAAAATTTAATGAAAATAAAGAGTTAATAAGCTAATTGACTACATTTATTCAATTGAATTCATTTGTAGGCTAATCCTTTTACATTTAAAATAATTCGATACATTTTTAAAAATAACTTTGATAAAAACTTTTAAGTCTAAATAGCTGTTCTGCATTCTCATTATACTAAATAAATAACTTGCTTTTTTTTTTAAATTACTGTATCTTTTTTTGGTTTAATTTATTTAAAGTTTGTTAAATTTATTTATTTAAAGTTAATTGTTAAAAGTTTTTGTGTAATAATCTAAGGTAATTTCATTTAAATTTTGTAGTGAGCCACCGACTTGTCGCCACCAAATTTTTTTGGTATCGAAAGAATTATTTTCATACTTGGGAAAAAATTATTATAATCGGTTCCAGTTTGTGACACTATTTCTTCCTTGTTTTCAAACAAATCATCGAATTTTTTCAAGTTATTCAGATTGATGCAAATAGCCCATCGATTAGATTCCATTTAGATTTATTTAAAAAAATTTAAATCTCACTAATTTATTTAGCCAACGTTGCCTAGGTTCAATCAACGGTTCAATCAATCAAGCAAAATTTTATTTTTTTCGTCCACTACACAGCAGATATTTATATTAAAACTCACTTATGTGGTTGACAGTGGCGTGCGATGACCTCTGAGACTGGTCATGCAATTGCTATGCCACTATCTGATCAGGCAATCGGGTATTTTATGGGTAGTTAGTGAGTAAGACATGCAATATTTTACGGGGACGAAAAAATTCTGTGTGAGATTCTAATTTTTAGTCTTAAGATCGTGGCGTTGTAGACCAAGACATGCAATATTTTACGGGTAGAAAAAATTGTTTGTGAAATTCAAATTTTTAGTCCTAATATCATAGTGTTCTAAACCGATTTTCATCCCAAAATTGTAGCGTTCCCTAAAAAAAAGATCTTCACTTTCAATTACTTTCAAATTTTATACTTTTCACCCTGAAATTTTATCAGTTAAACTCTATTATGAGGAAAATTAAATTTTAGTAATTCATGTTTAAGAAGGCTCATAGGTGCTACACCTTTCTCAAGGGTGACCTGGAAGAAGTTGTGATAGGGTATACTCATTCCTCCCAACATATCGAAGATAAGCTCACAACCGGATGTAGTTTATTCTCACATCCACAGAATGTTGAAATGTTTTGACAAATAATAGACGTAAATCGTTATGTAAGCATAGCCTATAAATAATTAATATAAACATAACATATAATCATAGCCATACCAAGAAGGAGGGCAAGGAAGGCAATTGGCACTCCGAGACGCATCATTGGCAATTTCACAATTTTTCCAGCATTGAGCATGCGTTATTTGGGATGAAAAAAGTTTTTTTTTGTACGTATTTTTTGAGTAAAATTACTTTCATTTTATTGAGAAAAAACCGATTTACTTTTTAAAAAAGTGGAAGCTTGATTAATTTGCTTTTTGGGCACTCGTCTCATAAAATTCCAGCAAAGGTTGTTTCGCCCCTCAATTCTTTTATTCTGGGAGCGGCAAACCAGGACACTAGTTAATAGAAAATCGTCAATAGAAAAAAAATCGTCCCTAAAAACTAGTGTTCACTAAAAGAAAAAAGTCTTCACTTCCTATCAGTTTCCGATTGCTTGGTTTTCATCCGAAGAACTTTTAATTAGTCTCGGATTACTTGATTTTAATCCCAAAACAAAAATATTCTCTTAAAAAAAAAAAATCTCTCCCTATAACACAGTGCTTCTCAACCCCTGGGTCGCCGTTTAGTTTGATTGGGTCTCCGACAAGTGTAGGCTAGTTGTGTAACAATTAAACCATTTTCATTCTTTTGTGTCAATTTGGACCTACTTTTGGGTCGCGACCTAGGGTTGACCCGAAATTTTTACTTTATAAAGAACGAAAATTTGAGACAAAAACGAGAAATCCGGGACTATTCGAGTGACGATTTTTTTTTGGAGAACACTATGATTTTGGGACGAAAAATCAGAAATCCTAGACTGAATTCAAAGAAAGACCTTTTTTTTAGAAAACACCTTGATTTGGGGACAAAAATTGATCTATGTCTTAGAACCCCACACAATTGTTTGTTTTACCCACAAAGTATTGCATGTCAATTGCATGACCAGCCTCCGAGGTCATAAGTTTAGTTGCCTTATTATGCTTGCAATAACGTCTATAAAAAATATTTGGTCTTAAAAACTTTACTCTCGATTTCCGTTTAACATTTGGGTCGCCACAAAAAAAGGTTGAGAAGCACTACTATAACACCTGAAGTACGGTAGTGAAAATTAGATGATTTAAACTTTTTATTTGCCTCAATTTTATGTCATAAACTTATCTATATTAAAATAATTTTATATTAAAAATATATATTATATTTTATATTAAAGATATATATTAAGTATATAAATATTATATTAAGGATATATATTATATATGCACAAAATAAAATTATTTAATAAAAAAAAGTTTATTAAGACGTTTCGGAATTATTACTCATTCCATTATTAACTGCGTAAAATTCTTTATAATTTTACGTGGTCGTGCTTCTTTATAACTTTTCATGGTCGTGATCGTACGTCCTTATATATTGACTATAGTTTTTATTCTAAAATTTATTCAAACTTACTCTCTATGATATCTTATAATTTAATTTATAAAATTTTTTATTTTTCAAATTAGCTACATCAACAATCTGACCAATTTTTGTTCACGCTTTTGCAAAAACAAAACAAACTTTTATGTAGTTCAATTTAATTTCACTAACTTGGCATAACTATTAATTTATTAAGCTAAAATTTAGTGAAAACTCTTACACTCTATCACGCCTCACAATTTAATTTAAAAAGTTTGTTATTTTCAACAATTGCATCATTAACAATCTGACTAATTTTTGTTCACGCTTTTGCAAAAACAAACCAAACTTTTATGTAGTTCAATATATAAATCGATATATTTTTTGACGACTCAGTCGTCCAAAGGAGCATGCAGTCAAGCGTACGAGTGCTGACGCTCCTGTCGGCGTTCTCTTACGTAATAAAGAAACAAACTGAAAGAAAAGAGTTTCTCATCATGGTATGTATGTCGTTGGTGAGACTAAGATCCAGACGCCCATTTGTGCCAGCTGCGCGGAATCTTTTGGACAACCTTGCCAGACTTGGCATCCGCGCTTCTGAATGGACAAATCACAAATGGAAAACGGAGTACTGTGAGGGTGCTTTTGTGCCCAGGACCGGTGCCAGACTGCCTGAAATCTACGCAGCAGCATGTCATTGCAGTATTTGGTTTGATTTTTTTCCCAACCCCGAGCGGATTCGGATCTCATAATATTGAAGCAATGCGAATCCGGTACGGACCCGGTTCTGTTTCTTGCGGACGACCGTTTCCGGATCTTACTTTAGGTGGATCCGACCACCTCTGATTAGCGCAAGAAACAAGCAAGAAATAATTAAAGTGGCGCGGGAAAACTTGAAGAAACAAATTCAATCATAATCACAAGGTTTCATAACACTGGTGCGGTTTTTGTCTTGTACAGATTATAAAAAATACCGCGCAAGTGCTACAGTCGCATCCCACTAATCTTTAACCAGAAAAAAAAACAATCTGTGACGGGCAACTTTAAAATCTCCGACGAAAATGAACGAGACGACAACTGCCCGACGAGAAAAACGTCTCTGTTCCCCCTGGCAGGGTTACAACTTTCACCCAGTACAATTTCAAATCTCCTCCTCGTGGACTACAATTAGCAGAAAAAAAGTCAATGATAATAAACCAATAAAATAAGAAAAGTTAAACACCAAAGTTCAAGGGTGACATAATTCAATAATTGAACACATAACAATCTACACTATAAAACAGGGGTGTGCAATCCTTTTTAATGGCGGGCAAAATACCAATAAGCACAAGATTGTGCGGGCCACACCTTTAAATGGGATAATATTTTACCGACTATTGATATTGCCAGCGATAAAAATAAAACTGCAATAATATCAAAAACAGTAATACCAGTATTATTCGAAAAAAAATTGTTTAGTTAAAAAACAAAAAGACGTAACTGTAACTGTATAATCAGAGCATAGCAAGACGATTTAATCTTTGTAGAAACAATTCAGTAAAAAATATGCAGCTGGGTTTTTTCTGAACCACTCTATTCAAATTTACTTTAATTGAGGTGCTGGCAACTCTAAGACCATTTTCCAAGTGTTTGTCTGTCATTACTGATCGATAAGGAGATTTCATAAAACCCATTTTAGAAAAAAATTGTTCACACAAATAAGTTTGCCAAAAAGTGCATTTTAGAAGCCATTAACTTTCTTAAATTTGGGAACTTATCTTGGTCAAGATATTTCCGGTAAAAATCACCAACATTCATTTTCCACATATTTTGGCTTCAGGTCAGTCCTCTCCTGTTTATAAATTAAAGTGTTAAGTTTATGTACACTATAAATTTTTGTGGTTGTTTCATACTATAAGACTGTTCTCGGGTGGGTGCAACAAAATTGTGATTATTTATAATAACAATTTGCATTATTATTGTTGTTTTATTGATTTTATTAATGTCTTGTTGTTTGTTTCAATGTGTATCTCCGAATATGTACGTATAATGCTAATTTTTGCCTGGGGAATATATCATTTACACTTTATATGACTGGGCTTGGGTGGGTTGGAATCGATTAGGTCATTTACATGTAAATCTTGCTTTTGCGCATAATAATTCACATATAAATGCCGTCCTGGAACGAATTAAACTAGTATTCTGAGGTATCACTGTAATTCAATTCTAATCAGTGCACCGACTGCACAAAACACAGTCAAATAATCAATTTAGCTCAAAGATAAAATAATATACAGTATGCTATAATGTCAACACTGAACAATATGTGCCAGTATATTTTAATGTGCTCATAAGAAAAAAAAACGAGCATTGGGTTTTGTCATCAAGAACCGTAATATACCACGTACTCCATGTCATGTCCAATGCAAGCTGCGGGGCACACTATTAAGACGTGTTCTGCAGTTTGTTCAATGGCGCCGCAATCGCGATTTGGTAAAGGACCAAGATCCCATTGTTCATGGACGAGTGGAATCACCCAACACCAGTCTGCGAGCGATTGACCTTGACCAAACCTGTTTTGGAAAAACCCATTCCAACCGGTCTTGTACTGCTCATGGGTATGAAATCCCACAAAACGTTGGGGGCTCGGAGGAATAGATATACAGATTCAAAAGGGCTTCTGGTCGTCGTAGAAAACCGAGACGCTGCTGCTTTGTTGCCGATCTTGCAATAGCATGCTCTCCCTGAAACAACCGTGATTTCCAATTTATGGGGAACTTGTAATACAGTCAGTAACATGCTATATCAACATTTTAACAATTAAACATCAACTCCATTTTGTATACCGGTTACACGCAACTACAAATTATGTTGAGTCGATCTGGTTCAGGGCCAAACAAAAAAACAAACGTGAATGCGGAAGTCATTGCACACATTTGTCGACTTATTTTATTGGATTTATGTAGAGGCAGAAGTTTGGAGATGACTTATTTGGGAATCTTTTAAAGCATATACGCGAAGTATCCTTTTCTATAAAATTGTTTGTCTTGAATTTGTTTTTGCTTGCTTTAGAAAAATAAAAAAACAGAAAATAATCATGTTTCAGTCATAAGCTTTGCTTTAGTTTAGAACCGTAACACGAAACTACAACCACTGATGGCTTTAATAGAGTGCAAATGGAGCGGCTGCACCGCCCCTCCCTTTAAAATACATTTAAAAAGTAACTTCATTATACAAGATATTACTCTACTTCTTGATAGAAGAACCAAGACGTCGGTGGCATGTATACAATAAAGATTATTTTGTTTTTTTAGAGATGACTTTGTTTTGATACATCAAAAAGTGGCTCTTCAAATAAAATGACAACTTTTTTTAGAGATCACAATGTTTTGGAACACTCAACAGTGGCCCCTCTAAATTGAATAGGCTACCTTTTTTCAGAGATCACTTTATTTTGATACCCTAAAAATGGTTCCCCCTATGACAATAACCTTTTTTCAAAGATTGCTTTGCCTTCTAAATGTAAATAGTGGCCCCCTCTTACTTTTCTTGCACCGGGCCCCCTTTTTGTAAGGCCATCACTGACTATGACTGCCTTATAGTAAACAAATCAAAGTAATCGAACGCGACCAGAAAGAGAAACGTCGCGATACGAGAGAAAATTAGAAACGAGAGAAAAGTAAAAACGAGTGTGACAATAAGTTTATAAGCGCCAAAATTTATTTGTTCAGTATGTTCGACATGTTGCAAATATTGTTCGACATATTGCAAATTAAAGAAAACTCTATTAAAAAAGAAGCAATTACAAGGGACAAATATAGGTTCTGTTCAAGAAGTCATTGTAAGCGACTTTTGTTCATGAAACAAACCCGGATCCCCCTTTGGTCACTATTGCTTTTCAAGAGATCCTTTTCCTCTTGTTTTTTTTTTATTTGATTCTAGTGCTGTAGGGAGGATCCTGGGTTAGTTTCACAAAAAAAATTGCTTTTGGTGACTTCTTGAAAAAACCCGAAATTTTGTTTTTTGTTCATTATTTACTGTGATTAGTTCATTATCTTGTAATATGTCGGCAGCGTGGTCGAGTGGTTAAGGCGCCAGGCTCGTGATTAACACGGTCTCGGTTTAAAACCCACTCGCGCCATTCTGTTGTGTCCTTGGGAAAGACACTTTACGGCACATTCCCCTGCTTGGTGGTTCTGGCAAGCAGTTCTAAATTACAGTCATATCTCTATTAAATTACAAGCGGAGAGCAATATCGTGGCATCTCCGTAAGAAGGTCGGGGTAATTGCCTACCCTATGTATTAGCGCCGCCGTCGCTTTCCTGCGAGTCAGGAGGATAAATATAGAGATAAAATAAAATAAAAATAATTTTTGTGGGATCCCCAAAACCTGCAAGGTTAGAAATGGCAAAGATAGAATGAGACACAAAATTTTTAACATTATAATATTAATTCCAGTAATTTTTAAACAAAAAAGAAACCAATTGTCTATTTTTTAATAATTAAAATTGTCAATGAGTTTAGTTTTTCTAATGATCTTTGACTTCTAAAAATTATTAATTAGAACTAATGATTGTATTTGGTTTAATTATGCATTAATATAGTGTAGGTAAAAAAAAAAGTTTAATACAAAAGAGCATAAACCACTTAACAAACTTTTTGTAATGTATTGAAGATTTTGATGCCAACTTCAGCTTTTTTGAATTGTTTAAAATTAAATTAGTTTTGTTTAAATTTAATACAAAAATAGAACTTTTTCAACATTTTTTGGTTGGTATTTATCAGAAAAATAATTAATGATGTCAAGTCAGTGTTTATAATTAATTAAATAATTAGACTTTAAATTCTCATTTCTACATTGATTTTATTTGCTTTAACAGATTGTTCATCAGGGGCCAGTTAAAAACCTAAAAAAACAAATAAAATAAAAATAATAAAAAAGTAAAGTTAAAACAAAACTATTGCATGTTGGCAAAAAATGTAAAACGGCTGTCATGTCAAATCATTAAATAAATATCAATTCTCAAGTCAAAGTTTTTTATGTAGCTTTTGCTATTATTTCAAAATTATAAATAAATTAAATCATCAGTGTTGTTTGGAAGGACAGCCACTCCATGTCAGACACAAACAGGACTGAGGCTTAGGGTTTATCTTTTACTACCCCAGGTTGCTGTACTGCCCAGATCAGATGCTGGTAATGATGGTGTTAGGGCAGCATTGAGTTTTGTCATCAGAAACTGTCAGACCTTGTGCTCCATGTTGTGCCCTGTGTATGGGGCATTTTATTTGCCTGTGGTCTGTAGTTTGTTCAATAGTGTTGCACATGCAATTTGTTGAAGGAGCATGACCCCTTTCTGCTTGGGCAAATGGAATTGCTCAACACCAGTTTGCAGGCAATTGAGCTTAATCCAAGCTATTCACAGCAAGCTTATTTCAACTGGCCTGGCCTGGCATTGGTCTTGGGTAAAAAACATGAAGTTTAGATCTGTTTTCATGGAGTTTAGATCTTGCATTCCGTCTATAATTTGTCCACTGAGAAGTACAGATGCCAAGTCCAGCAAGGTTGCTTAATACATTCTATGCAGCTGGCACAAACAAGTGTCTAGATCTTAATCTCTTTTGGCAAGTATCAGAAGACCCATTAAAAGACCATACAGGATATACAGTAAGCCAAGGAGAGTGTTGTTACTAGTCGACAAAGCTCAGCTGGCTGGATGCCTGAAAGTATAGGTCAGTGGTCCATTAGAGTGGAACATGAGCATCCAGTGACTGTGCATAAGGTGTGATTCAGGACACTGTCTATTTGAGACAAGTGTGAGTGCGGCGACACCAGACTAGTGCACAGTACTCAGCTTTTGTGTAGACCAAAGCTAGAGCAGCTGTGTACAGTGTTTGGCACCAGCACCCCATTCTGAGCCATCAAGTTACCTCAGCAGAGTGACATACAAAGATAGTATTTTGTGCAATGCCACAACATGGTGACAGAATATGAGTGATCTGTCCAATTTTACCCCAAGATAAGTAGGAATTGGACAAAATGGTATTAAGTCTATTGTTGTGTGGCAAACTTTTAGCTCATGTTTAGTCTCTTAGTTAATGAAAGGCTGCTGTAACTGTCTTAGTGTGACCAAGCCTCAGCTTCCAAGTGTGAAAATATGCTGAAAGTGTAGTCATGTCTTGACTTAAAGTACCCTCTGGAAGAGTGCAACAATGCCAGCTTGTCTGCATAGGGATATTGTCTAAAGATCATTGACTAGAGCAAATTGTATGTCTAGATGTTGAAAAGGGGAGCCAAGACCCATCTATGAGAAATGCTGTTTTTCACACAGCAATGTCTGCTTTGCTTGCTGTTACTGGTAGTAAGGGAAAAACTTTGGTTTCAGACGAGCCCCATGATCATTCACACCATGTGCTTATCCAGCAGAAGTCTCAGCAGCTTGCAGGTAAGGCCATGGTGCCTAACAGTATCATATGTTGCTGTCAGATTGACAAATACGACATCGATCTTAGCTTCAAAGAGTCCTCAATGTTCTGGGTCAGTAAAATAACTTGATCCCCAGTTGACTTCCCATGTTGAAACCCACCCTGCTCTTTAGGGAGCAATGGATCAATAATTGGTTTGATGTGGGCATAGATAAGCTCCTCAAAATCTTGTAGGGGACACAGAGCAGAGATATAAGTCAATAACTTTTTGGGTTCCCCCCAGGAATTGCAACTGTTTTGGCATTGCAACTGTTTTGGCATTGCAACTGCAAGTGCTCTTCTCCAGATCTTGGAAATTTTGAGTCAGTGCAAGCAGGAAAAAAAGAAGCCATGTTACCAGGACTTCCAGGACAGCTCTTGCAAGGATTATAAACTCTGGACACATAGAATCAGAGCCTGGAACTTTACCTGGTTTTAAGTGTTGTAGGGTAGCATTGAATTCTCTCTGTGAGAAGGTGTCAGAGATATTCACTAGGTTTGGTGTTGTGGTCCTTCAAAGGTTAGACACTTTTTTGAGAAACAAATCGAGATGACTTGCAGTCAACAGTCTTGTATCTCCCATTTCTGACAAGCTGAGATGCAGTAGCATCTGCTAAAATGGGACAGTGATAAAGAGAGTGTCATGACTTACCTGACATTGACTGTTTTATAACCATCGACATCCACAGACAACCACTCAATTTACAATGCCAGTGAAGATTGGTCCAAAAGCATATACCTTAGTCACTCATTGGCAACCATTAAAGGCCATGCTTTCTACTTAAGGAAGACCCAGCTAGTTGGAAGCTTGGAAGTACTAACTTCTTTCTATTAGCACAGTAGGTTTGCTATAGTGGGATGATGAGTGCCTCAAACTGTAGAGCAAGATAATGAAGAACGTTAGTTCATCTTGCTTGCACTGAGGCCTTTGATGTTCAGCTGCAGATTGTTGGAACTTGAAGGGCATTTTTTCTAGACATTGCCCTGTTCTGAAAAGGATGTTTGCTGATTAGCAGACCCTTGCTGAATATCGGGATGGGTAGATACCATTTCATTTTGGTTTTGGTCATGTTTAACAGCAAGATCAGACTTACAGCCCCAACTGTGAGAAAGCACCTGCTATATGGTCCAATAAGTTAAATAGCCTGCATTAAAAAATGGCTTGAAATTGTTAAATTAAATAGACTGCATTGAAAAATATGAAAAAAAGATGTGGTAAAAGAAGTAAAAATTCTAAAAATAATGAACTTAAAATAATTTTTAACTGGCTATAATTTAAGACTAATCGTAGCCAAATAAACATATAGTGTAAAATAGATTATTTTATTTTGTAATGAAGAAAGCAGTTAAAGGTTTAATTTTAATCATGATTCATATTCTTTAAAATTATTACTTTTTAATGAATTTTTTACCACATTTTTCAGTACCATCTATTGAATCCAAAAATTTTAATGCATTTTTTTAACAGAGACTATTTAACACTGGGACAACCAAGCATGTTATTGACACATTCTAAACCAGGGGTGGGCAAACTATGGCCCATGGGTCACATGCAGCCTGTAACAACCTTCTGTGCAGCCCACAAAGACTTTAAAGAAATAATTTTAAAGATTATTAATTTCTTTTTTGTCTTTAACCAAATTTAGCCATTGCTTTAGTGATCACTAATTTTAAGTAAGAAATTCAAAACAGATTTAAAATGAAGACCTTTTTTTTAGAGATCACTTCATTTTGAACACAAAAATTTAAAAATCCCAAACAGATTCAAAGTAAAGACTTTTTTTTTAAGATAAATGTAGTGCAGTGCTTCACAACTGGTGTGGTGTGAGACGATATCAGGTGTGCTCTAATCTTTCTCTTTTTACAAAATACTTTTCATTCTCTGCAAATTTGAATGTTATTCTACCTGCTTGACCCACGCAAATCCAAATTCCAGACTCTCTACTGTGCATTTGTGATGTAAGAAGAGAGATACATGATGCATGTACACATGAATAACTTTACATTGGCAAGGCAAAACAGAACACATGTATGCAGAGTCAGTGCTCAGTGGTCTTTAATTAAAAGTTTAGCAAAATAGATGAATTCCTGAAAAGAACATTTAAAACTTGTGATAATGAGCAAGATAATGTACATAGTACAAGCAATGTTGCAAAGAAACAAAAACTTGTCAAAAGGCAATACAGGAAAGATTACATTCAGTATGTATTTTCTTGGTGTGATAACAAAGATGCTCCAAAACCACTCTGTGTTATTTGTTGGGAGCAACTTGCAAATGAAGCAATGGTTTCTAGTAAACTTATTTGCCACTTAAGCATTAAACATGCTGCTCATGCACACAAGAATAAAAATTATTCTGAGTAAATGTTAAGTCAAAATAAGAAGCAAGAGTGTTTTATGAAGTTATATTTTACAGTTTCCAAAAAAGCATTAGAAACTAATTATCATGTTGCTAAATTAATTGCACATCAAAAAAAACTGCATACTGTTGGCAAAACTTTAATAAGACCAGCATGCCTGAAAATTGCTTGGAACCAAAAGATTCTTGGACCAAAAGAAGTTAAGAAGGTCAGAAAAGTACCATTGTCTGTAAATACTATTAAAAGACAACTTAACAATATGTCAAATGATATGCTTGAAACCTTAAAAAAAAAGTAAAAACATCCCCAAAATTTTGTAATCAGATTGACAAAACAACAGACATTAGCAAGAAAGCACAGCAGTTAAGTGTAGTACATTTTGTAGATGGTGATTCCATAGCAGAAGAATATTTATTTTGCAAAGAACTTCTACAGGGTGTCCATGAATTAAGGCAACGAACGTTTTGGCCTCTACCGAAAATACAAAAAATTAAAACAAGCATTGCTACTCATGACTTAATAGGATAAAGAATAGGCTTTCAAATGATATATACTTTTTTCAATATAACTCCCTTTGTTCTTGACTACGACCTTCAATCTGTCTGGAAACGAGTCGCATGCGACACGTAGCATTTCTTGAGGTATAGCATCCACTCTTTCTCAGTTTGGCATTCAGGGACTCCAAGGTTTGATGAGGAGTGGAGCACACTTTTTTCTCCAAGATGGACCAGATGGAGTAGTCCAATGGGTTTAGATCTGGGCTTCGCGCTGGCTAATCTTCCTTACTTATGAATGAGGGGATTTTCCTCAGAATCCATAATTGGGTAAATTTTGAACCATGGGAGGGCGCCAAATCCTGTTGGAGAGTCCATGGTTTGTTTTTGAAGTGTTGCTCAGCCTAGGGGAGCAGACAACCCTCCAGAATGTCTGAGATGTACTGCTCAGAGTTCAATTTCACTCCTGTTGGAACAAAAAGGAGTGGAGATCTCCTGGTTGCGGTCACCGCTGCCCACACCATCACAGACTGCAGATTTTGGCGTCTGGTGACAATTCTTCCTTCAGTTGTGGATGAGGATGCCCAAACTCTATCGTTTTTCTGATTAACAGCTTGCTGGATGTCGAATTTCTTCTCGTCAGTGAAGACCAAATTGGGCAGCATGCCTTCTGCGATGTCCTGCAAAAGTTTCCTGCATTTTTTGGCCCTCATGGCCACATGACGATCTGAGAGTTCTTGTTGACACAGCATCTTAAAGGGTTTAACTCCTAAATCTTCTCTCAACAGTTGGTGCATGGTGGATTTGCCTAAACCAGCTGCAGCAGCCAAGTTCCTGCAACTTCAGCAAAAGTTGCATCGCAGCTTCTCCCTGGTATTTTTTATCAGTTGAGGGGTACGAACAGTCCATTTTTGGCCTTGGCCTTCCCGATCTAGGGTAGTTCCAATCTCCTGAAACTTTTTGATAATCTTCCAGACAGTTGTGCAGTTCATTTTGAGCTGTTTAGCTATTTCACTATTACTTTCTCCACTTTTGTGGAGTTTTATTACAATGTTACAATCAATAGATATGGAAATAATTATTTTAGAAAACTTTGCTATATCTGAAATGAAACAACAGAGTTTTAGCTTTAATATGGTGTATTATTTGTTTGAAAAAAACCGAATTTAAATGCACTAATTTAACGGAGAAAGTTGGTTGCCTTAATTCATGGACACCCTGTAGAGCAAACTACTGGTCAGAAAATTTTTGCATAACCAACCAGTTTTTTACAACCCATGGTATCCATTGGAGTAACTGCCTTAGCGTTTGTGTTGATGGTGCTTAAGCAATACTTGATGCAGATAAAAGCTTTGCTGCATGGGTAAAACATCAAAATCCAGCAATACAAACTACACATTGCTGCATCACATCCTAGGGAAGCTCTGATGATCAAACTTTTAACACAGAAACTTTTTGAAACAATGAGCAATTGCATCGAAATTGCTAACCTCCACAAAGCAAAAGCCTTAAGTTTGCAAATTTTTTTAATACTATGTGACAAAATGAGATCAGAACATCTATCATTGCTATTTTACACTTCTATGCATTGACTTTCATAAGGAAAAGTTCTGGCAAGACTATTTGAGCTCCAAAGCAAATTACAGCAGTTCTTATTAAACCAGAACAAGCACAAATTGTATAAACATCTTGAAGACGATCATTGGATTGCTAAACTTGCTTACATGGCTGATGTATTGGAACACATGAATGAGCTCAATATAAAAATGCAAGGAATAAATGAAAACATATTGACATGTTCTAACAAGTTACATGGGTTCTAACAAAAATTACTACTTTGGGAAAATGAGGATCTCTGAAGGATCTCTGAAATGTTTCAAAGAAACTAAAAAAATCAAAAAAATGTTGAAAAGGATTTTGTGTTAAATTTAGCCAAAGAACACTTTAACTTTAATGCAACAAAAATATGACAAGTACTTTTTTGCAATTAGCACTGAACAATATGACTGGATCCAAAATATTTTCTCAGCTAATGCTAAAATGTCAACAAAAGATTTGCCTGTGCATGTTCAAGAAAATTTCTTTGAAGTAAGAAACAACAAAACACTAAGACTGAAACTCAGCAAAGTTCAACTTGATATGTTTTGGTGTTCAATCAAAGAAGAATATAAGTAAATTTCCAATGTGCCTATTGAAATTTTGCTCCAATTTTGCACAACTTATATGTGCAAACAAAGTTTTTCATCTTTATTACTAATCAAAAACAATAAACAATCCTGCATTAAAAATGTTGATGACGAACTTCAAGTTGCTCTTTCAAGTATTGAGCCAAATATAGAGAGATTGTGCTGATTAAACAAGTACAAATATCTCATTGATGTACAAGCATAAATCATATTGTTTATTTTGCATTTCTTGTGTTTTTAGTTACATTTTTTGTTGCGGTGTGCCCCCAAATTTAACAAGTTTTACAAGTGTGCAGCAATTTAGTGCAGCCTGCAAACAAAATCAATTTCTAAATGCAGCTCTCAAGTTTAAAAGCTTTCCCACCCCTATTGTAAGCATTCAATCATATGTATTTTGAGATTTCTACTGAAACTTGATAGTTATTATTTTTTAAAAAAATTAGTTATCAAGAAATTTTACTAAAATAGAAATAGAGCAATCTCTGCCAAAAGTAAATATGGTTGAATATTTGAAATGTGTTAATTGACATGCTTGGTTGTATTTTTGTTGTTGTTTTATGTTTTTTTGCCAACATCCAATCACTTGTTTAAGCTGCACTTTTTATTATTTTTGTTTTTGTTTTTCTCAAATTTTTAACTACCCCCTAATAAGCCTAGACAGGTGTAACTGTCTGCTGGGCCAAATAAAATTATCTTAAGATAAAAAAATTTTCTGATAATTCAATTATAAAAATATAATGTATTTAAAAAAATAGTTAAAGTTTGTTATACATTGTTTAGTAAGCTTGACATCTTACTTAAGTAAAAAAGCTGACTGTTAAATTTGTGAAAGCTTTTTAAATATATATTGATAATGTCTGCAGCATTCATACCCCAAAACATTCGATCAACAAAGCCTGCTGCCACACCAGAAACAATTCAAAAATTGTTAGATGAAAATTGTCATTTAATTCAATGTATAGCTGATTATCAGTCTAAAGGAAAAGTGCAAGAATGTGGTCAATATCAACAAATACTGCATCGAAATCTTGTGTGGTTGGCGACTGTAGCAGATTCTAATCAGTCAGGAACTTCTCCAAACATTCTTGGTGGCAATACAGGCTCCAGTTTAAACAGCAATCCTATCAATCAGCCTGTTTCTTTTTCGACTTCATCAGCAAGTAGTTCATTTCCAGCTTCTGCTGTCACTGCAGCTATTACTGGAAATACATCAACATCTGCCGAAAACTCCTATTTGTCATATACATCACAAGGTCCATCAAATGCTGTCTCTGCTGAGTTTCATCAAAATTCAATCCATCAGCAACCATCACAAGCTTCTCAGCAGCCATATTCTCAGCAACATCACATCCCGGTAACACCTCAACATCATATGCAACATATGTCTCATCAAACAATGCCACATCCCAATCAGCAGCCACCATCAATGCAACATCCTATTCAGCACCAACACCTTCAGCAACCAATTCCACAATCACAGATTTCTGTTCAGCCATCTCTGCCACAATCTTCAATACCAATGCAATCAGGTCATCTGCAACAACAACCACCGTCCAATCCACACCAGATACAGTCACAACAGCAAGTGCAACAAACACATATTCAACAGCCATTGCCTCAGGCATCTATGTCCCAACCAGTTCCACAGTCACAACATATACAACATCCCCATTCACAGCCCCAGTTAACCAATCAGTATGGAAATACTCAACAACCAATACAGCAAGTTCAGCCGTCACAGCAAATGCAGCAAGCACCCCAATCGCAATCATTACAGCCACCACCACCATCCCAAACAATGCAACAGCCACCACCTTCTCAAGCAATGCAACAACCACCACTATCGCAATCAATGCAGCAACCACCGCCATCACAAGCAATGCAACAACCACCGCCATCGCAATCAATGCAGCAACCACCGCCATCGCAATCAATGCAGCAACCACCACCATCGCAGTCAATGCAGCAACCACCACCATCGCAGTCAATGCAGCAACCACCTCCATCGCAATCAATGCCGTCTGGGTTGCATCCCCAACACATGCCGCACATGCAATATCATCAGCAGCCCTCACAGGTGCCGCCAACTTCGTACTCTGGACATAGCATGTTTGGAAATTATCAGCAGCAGCCTCAACAGCAATTAAACTATGGTCAACCTATGGCACACCAACAGCCTCCCTATCATCATGCACCGCAGCAGCAGCCTCAATATGGTCAGGGACAATATACCTACCCTAATCCATAGAATTACTTTGTTTTGTAATCCTACCATTTTTATTGTTCTGCCAAAAAGATTTGTGTTTGACTGTACGTACATCAAAACATCATGTATAGTCTAAACTAGGGGTGGGCAAAGTATGCGCCCGAGCCGCATGAGGCCCGCTACGACTTTCTGTGCGGCCTGCGAAAGCCTCAAGCAAATAACTTAACTCTTTCTTCGCTTTCAATTGTTGTGATCTCTAAAAAAAAGCCCAAAATTTGGGATCAATCCGTTTTTGGAACAAAAAAGGAGATTTTGAACATTGACTAATAATGATGACCGTTTTTTTTTTAGAGATCACTATAGTGCGGCCCGCATTGAAAATCAACTTGTGTATGAGGCCTGCGAGCTAAAAAGTTGCCCACCCCTGGTTTAAACTTGCTTATCACGAAGAAACAGGTATTTGTTCAAAATACGAACAAACTTTTACTGTATCGGTTGGTTTGTGCTTTCACTGCTTTTAAGGCTTTTTTTCTCTGTATATATTATGTAAACAGTACACTACTCGACTAGAAATGCTGAATAAAAAAAGTTAACAGAAATTTGTTAATACTAAGTACAATATGATTTTAGAACAAGCCGCTTGAAGATGAGAAGCACCAGACTGGAGTTTCGCTCGTGTTAGAGCTCGTCAGTGATGCTTATCTCACTGCGAAACAATGTATAGTCTAAACCAGAGCTTTAACAAACTATAACAAGACGAGCTCTAACAAGAGCGAAACTCGAGTCTGGTGCTTCTCATCTTTAAGCGGCCTGTTTTAAATAATTCCAAATCCTCATTCTTCGTCAACTACAGTATGATTTATTTTTTTAAAAGTCTTCCGAGTTTGCATGAAAATTAGTCTCAAAAATTCGATAAATTAAAGTACATTAGATTTGAAAAAATTACCGTGAAAATAACTTGTTTTATTCTGTTTCTCTTTGTCATTATTCCATCGCATCAAAATTTATTAGTTATAAAAATAGTGTTTTCTCTAGTCGCAAGTTATTAGGGTATATTTGACACGGCGGTTGATGTTGGTACACTTTTTTTAGCCTGAACGAGCACCGTCTGTTGCGGTATCATTTATGTGTAAAGTTGACTGGCGTTTCAATTAAAAGCGCTAGCTTTTGTCGCAATATTACGTTTTTTACGCGATCATAATTCAATGCTATGTAAGAAGAAATAATCTATTTTGAAAGTTTAGGTAGAAATCTGCTTGTCAACAGTTTATGATAACAATTGAACTGTTTTGAATTTTTCGATCTCCCTGAAAAAGCTTATCGTGTTTTTAAAAAAATGGAAAAAAATTTTATCAAATCTTTTCAATCAAATTTATGTCGACGTAAGGAATTTCTTTACAGTCTAAACTTATTCACTAACGCTCTTTTTCTTTCGCTTCTGTTTGGTTGCTTTTCTTGATCAATCAGATGCGCTCTCGTTTTCCTTTTTTTTTTTTTTCGATTTGTCGCTTTCTTAACTAATCAGACGCCCATTCACTTTCTGTATAAGCACGATTAGATCGCTCTTAGTTCAGCCTGACGATTCCTCCCGATAAGTGTCAAATAAAAAGTCTTCGAGGAATAAACACGCTTTTTCAACCTATCGTAAAGTTTTGTACCACCAATCGACTCTTCACAAAAAAACGTGAGATGTTCATTATTTAGGGAAAAAAATGATTTGCTGTTGCGATTCCTGGATGTGTTTCATAAGGTTCGGTTCTTGGACCAGTACTTTTTACTGTTTATTAATGATCTCCCTGCCTCTCTTCAACCGTTCAAGTCTCTTTCTATGCTGACGATCTCGCCATTTTGGCCTCCTACCTGAACCTTGAACGTCCAACTGCGGCTGTCCAGACTGCCCTCAACAGACTGGTGGAATGGTCCCCAAAGTGGCGTCTACATTTTAACTTCCTCAAATGTGAGTCATCATTCTTTAGCCTAGACCCCTACCAATCCCTTCTTAAACCTTTTTTTCGATTCTCAATAATCTAATAATTCTCAATTCACTTAACTTAAATTCAAATCCGACCTTTCGCGGTGTAACCGTAGATCAAACTCTTAAACATCATGTTCTATCTTTAAGGAAGAAGTTGCACAACCGATTTCGTACCATCCGTTTTATTCCCTCTGCTTCCTGTTCGCCTTCCTCTTCTATCTCTTACCATCTTTCTTCATACTCTCGTAACGACCCTCCTTTCCTCCGCAATGCCGCCGCCGTCTCCCATCGATCCTTCCACACAGCGACATTACTGCCTGGACTGGTAGCTCGGTTTCTGGCGGGCTGGGAGAGGGAGGAGCAGAGATTCATGCTAAAGTGTCGCTGCTGCTTTTCTCTCTTCGGCTCGACGCTGGGCCACCAGCTGTAGCGACGAGACTTTTTTACGGTCTTGAATGGTGTATTTTTTGTTTCCTATTCGACTTTCAATCTGTCCTAAACACTCTCTGCTTCCTTGCCATATCTTATACCCAAATCCCTCACCAACACCAATCTCTTAATTCTTTATTTGACCCTAAAGTAGTCCATCTTCATGGATACCTGCTCATTCTTTTTTCCCAGGCAACCACAAACTTTTGGCCAATTTTCTTGCTAAAGTTGGTTTCACTCATGACCCCTCCACCATACTACTCTCTCTCACCTCTTATTTTTTTCCAACGCCTATCCGTTATATATGTAGAGGGCTACACCCGTTAGAAAAGCGGTATCCAATCTGGTTTCTTCCAAAACCAAATCCTTACTGTATCTTCAGAGGACTTTACCCTCCCTTGCTCCGCTTGCTTTACCGTCTCGTTTACGCTGCAACGGGTACAGCACTCTTTTTACAACATATTTCCACAGGATTGGTCGACCCAAGACTTTTTCGTCCAGCAACTGTAGTTACAAATCACAGGACGTCTTTCATCTGGTTTTAGACTGCCCTACACTTGATTCATCTTCGGCCACTCGCTCACTATTATAGACCTCTGGTCTCGTCCCTTAGTCCCCCAACTATTGGGACTCCGCGGAGTGGATCCGCATCCTCATCTCTAAAAATGGATCGAGTAAGCCAACCAACACCAACATTTGAGAAGAACATTTAGTCGAAAATAAAACTCAGGTGCTTGTTGTGTGTGTTCTAGCATTAGCGTACCTAGGAGGAGGCCACTGTGCCATGGCCCCTTCAGACCCTAAAAATAAAAAACTGTAAAGCAAAAGCAAAGCTGGTTTTTTTTTAAGTATTTGGTGTTCGCCATAGATTTTGAAGCATATGCGAACGCAGTGGTGGATATTGGGTGAGGCGAATGAGGCAGTTGCCTCGGGGAGGGCCCTCGAAAATAGCACTTATAGTTTGAGTTTGCTGCAGATGTTATGTTTAGAGATTACAATGTAGTTGGGAGGAAAACTGGTAAGTAGAAGATTGATTCAAGGTGAAGACTTTTTTCTTTTTTTTTTGATTTAGAGATCGCCATGATTTTGGGAGAAAAATAGCGAAATTGAAAACGAAATGAAAGTGAAAACTTTTTTTTTTTTTAAGAGATCAACATGATGTTGGGAAAAAAAAGTGAAAGACGAAATCAAAGCCCTTTATTTTTCTAGAGAACATCAATTTTTGGAAATTCTTGCCTCGGGCCCTGAATTTGAATATCCACCACTGTACGAACGTTTTTTTGGTTTTCGAGAAGCTTCCGATTTGACCGGTACAAAAATGCGTATTTTTAGGTGTAATTTTGCAAAATTTTTTCGGGGCATGCCCCCGGACCACTCTATAATGGTCGTGCCTTCGGCACTCCCCAAGTTGATTTGTGACAAAACTTTGGCTCCCCCCTCGGAAAATTTCTGCGTACGTTACTGGTTTCTAGTTAGCGTTGAGTTGCTGCTTTATGTTTTAAAGTAGGGTCTGCAAATGGTTGGTTAGAGCCCAAAGTTGCGTCGCGAACTCATGTAAAAGTTCAGCAATTTTTGTAAAAATTGAGTTGATTTGTAATTGATTGCCGTGTTTTTCTGCAAAATATGATGCAGATATTTTCGAAAAAATTTTGAGTCTTCACTTCAATTTTGGTAGAAAAAAGCTCATATATTTGAGTCTCAAGAACTTTAGGAAGTAGTTCTTTGGGTCGCTCCTGTATTTGCGGCCTCTGACCCGGCAATTTCAAACCTATTTTTTTGATCCGCGTAGAGTCGCAGACTATTGTTCTCACTAGGTCTTGTGGTAGAAACGCCGTATTAATAGGCAACGCGGCGCAGAGTTCAAATCTTACACTCGTCATTCTGGAATGTTTTAAAAAATCATCTATCTCTACCTGGCAACCTTATGAAGCAATTCGAAACTACAGTCGTATTCTAACTTGAAAAGCAAGTAAAAAAAATTTCAATTCGAAAGCGTCAGCTTGGCATTTTCAAAAGCTGGTCAGGTAATCACTTTACAGTTGCTCAAAGTCTTTAGGTGGCTATTTTGTCCGATTGATGATTTCTTCTATAAGTAATAAGAACGTTTTAGGTAAGCATGACCTCGATTTAAAATTTTTGAAGTGTTTTTTCCCGGAATACAACAATCACTTGAACTCGCGTGCTGAGTAGTAAGTGCTGGCTAGGGTGGAGTGAAAAAAAATTTGAAAAAAGTGTAGTTCTTAAATCCTGCCAAATAGGCTAAAACTTCAAAAAAATTGGTTTTGGCGAGTTGCTACCTTTGGGGGGCTAGCAACCCTCCAAAATGTGTTTTTGGGGGATAAAATTGACAAAAAATGTCGTAACTCGGTAACCGCTTATCGTAGAGGCATGATTTATGGCTCAAAATTTGCAGAATCATCATGTTTCTATATGTGCTAAGAGAAAGTTTTTGTCTATTTCCACAAGAAAAAAAGTTATAATCGATAAACCGTTTTTTATGCTCAATACTCGAAAATTGCGCTGTATGGAAATAACTTTGATCTAACATTTGAAATGATATATGTCTAACTGATAAGGACTAATTATGACAATCACAATATAAGGACTAATTATGACGATTACAATATTAACAAGATGATTTGGGATAACTTTGGTCACCAGACAAAGTACCTAAATAGGCCTACTCATAAGGTACAGAACGTGCTAGCTTTACTGTCCATAAAATGTTTAGTATTTCAGTAATTTAAAGAAAATCTGTTACATCTCATTACTTTCGAACTGTTGATGCTGATATTGGGTTGTTTTGCCTAAGGAGTGAGAGAAAAATAAGAAAGCAAGTTAGAGTACACCAAATACCCTACGCAAAATGAAGCGCATCAGAATTGCACTTTAGTGTCAAATTTTTTCAAAAGTTTTCGAGATTTAATCTTCTGGCGAATCAACCCATCTCTTCGCTCAAATCCTTCAACTTGTGCTGCGGCCTCTGTTACCATTTTGACATGGCGCTCTACACATTGGTTGTGACATGGGTAGTCGAGCTGCAGTGGTCTTATCCGGCATTGTTCAATATCTAAATCAGTTAAATGTTCAATTACCGGAGGCTGCTGATGGCAAGATGTTAAATTCACCATCTTGTAGTACGAGTTCACTGTTAGATCCAGTGTGGGCGGTTCAAACAGCCGTACAGTTGAGGCGGTATCATAATATTTTGCTCCTTCCAAAGAATATTCTTCACTGCGACTGTCAACCAAGTCATGATTATCAAATGAAACCGTTGATGGCAAGTTTCCACGAATCGAAAGCACTTTGTTCACTCCTCGCATTCGTATCTCCTCATCGTTGTCACCCCAACATGGCGATCAAGACATTTTCCTGGTGTGCAAAAACTGCATTTCGTTGCACAACTTTCAGAGTAGTTTTCCAAACAGCTTCGTCAGGCACCTGAAGAATTAGTTGGACCAAGTTGAAAAAATTTCTAGATCCGCAAGTTAGTTGACTATTTAACTTAATTTCAAACCAACTTGGAAAGTAAACTTGAAGACAAAACTTCGTCAGAGTTTCCAAGTTTGAGGAGGGTTCATCCACCGAAACATAATATCTGAGGATTCGACAGCCCAGAGTTAGCCAGCGTGAATGCACAATGGGACCTACTTTTAAATATTACAAGTCGCTGTCGACAACTCCCATGATTATTGCTGAACATATCTTGTAAGCATAGTGTTGATCAGTACTCAGATCATTAACAACTAATTCTGGCAACTGTACAAACTGAGGGTTTGAAATTGACTTAAAATTAGCAGCAACCGGCCAACTTGAAACATCTCCAGTTAAACACTTCCCAATTGGTCCTGCAAATGTGTCAGGACTATTGGTGGTTCCATCAAGCATAGTAAAGACATGGCGCAAGGGTAGTTCATTGGTATGTAGTAGGCAAATTACCCATTGTAGTGGCTTGTTCAATAGTTCTTCCAACTTACGAATGCAACCATTGAACTTGCCTGTCATTGCTGCAGTTCCATCAGTGCCAACTACTGTAAGCTTGTCATGTAATTCGGTGTTGGCAATGGTGTTGAAGATCTTTTGTGCTATGGTTCTTCCTTTGCCATCCTCTGTGGAAAAATAAGAAAGATAGTATTCACCAGGCTGCCCAACCATTGTATAGTGATCTTCAAGTTGCACAGACCTGTAAAACTTGTCATTTGGCCCTTGCATGGTGACCTGTGTTGCATCTTTGCGCCCATCAAAGTATATGGCATTCACTAACTTGAAATTTTTTTGCTCCTTTTTCCTAATTTCAGCACGGCATCGTTCTCGCTCTCTTCGAAGCTTACTACGATCAATAACATATGTCTTGTCATCATCAGTAATTAGACCCAAAATCTTGCATCACACTATTAGCGATCGCAGCAGCAGCTCTGTCGGATATCTGAAAACGCTTACTCATCCTTGCAAGGTTTGACCAAATCATTCGATTCTGATTTTCATATGGCATTGATTGAGAAATAAATTCAGAAGCAGCAGAAGATTGCGTTTGGTCTGTGTTGGTTGAACTAGAATCTGACAGATAATCCAAAGCTGACTCAGGCACTGATGTATCTGATGTAACGGAAGAACATGTGGTGGTTCTGGATGAGGTTGTAAGGGTCGAGAGCGCCTCAAAAACTGTATGTTAGCTGACGTTGAAGGAACCACAGCATCCACACATTTTCCAACTCGCTTACTAGTTTGATCTTTATAAAAAGCATAATCATCATCTATCATTTTCAAACCATGTTGTTTCTCCAAAATTCTGCGCTGCTTATCGTCAGCACAAAAAACATCAAATATTTCATCAATAGTTGACATAAACTCTTTTTCCTTTTGTAAAAATGCTTCTCCTCGTTTTTTCTTTGACCAGCGATCAAGTGCACTGAAACAATTCACAAAACTTTGAACTTTTTTCGAAATGGTGTACAGATGAATGGGATATACTTTGCACCATACCCATCTGTCATAAATTTCTCTGGCAATGTCATTTGCAGCATTGAAGGTTCGAAAGTTTTTCAAATGAAGAATGCGTTCTATTACATGTCGCTTGGTAGGCAATACTCCTGGTGGAAAACTATCACGGGTAGAGAAAGTGTGTCCACTATGTAAAATCTTCTTTACAGAAGTTGAACTCCGTCTTTTCATGTTTTACTACTTCGCAGTTTGGCCAAAGCTTTGATTTACACAATTACTTAACAATATACCTGCAAAAAATAATAATAACTTTTCAGATAACTATTAGTACAAACAAACAAACTTATTAAACAGTTTTTCTATCATAACTTTTTTTCTAGTGGAAATAGACAAAAACTTTCTCTTAGCACATATAGAAACATGATGATTCTGCAAGTTTTGAGCCATAAATCATGCCTCTACAATAAGCGGTTACTGAGTTACGACATTTTTAGGAAATTTTACCCCTCAAAACACATTTTGGAGGGTTGCTAGCCCCCCAAAGCTAGCAACTCGCCAAAACCAATTTTTTTCGTAGATTTTACCTGTTTGTCAGGTTTTTAGAACTACACTTTTTTCAATTTCAAAAAAAAATTATTTTTACTCCACCCTAGTGCTGGCGGAATGAGCTTTCCAGCCCTAGGCTTAAAACAATAAATAGGGTAGACTGGGGTAAAGAAGCCGACTGGGGTAAAAAGACTTTTTGTTTTAAAATTGAAAAGCTTCTAAAAAATAAAAAAATACTTTCACCATGTGGTGAGAAGCATTGTGAGTAATCTTAAACCACTAATTAGATTAAGCCCAACTCGTGTAGTAGACGTTTCAAAAGTAGTTTGCGTTTTCATAGGTTTCATTATAATTTTTTTTATTGCTGATGAGAGCATAGCAGGATTTATAGAAAAAGATATTTGTGAACAATATATTTTTTTCGAAGATAGTAGTTTCTAGAGGGTATGGTAACTTTAGTTTTTTGCTTACAAGTAAGACTTGAGAAAAATTTTAAATTTTAAAAATGTCCACCTTCTGGGTAAAAAGCCTACTTTGTATATGGGGTAAAATGCTCGCCCTAGGCTTTTTGCCCCAATTATCAAAAAATGTCAACAAAACATATTGCAATGAAATTCTGTTTAGATTACGTATATTGGTAATGCCAAGAAGTTTTAAAAAGATGCTCTACTGAATTTTTCTAAGCTATAGGCTGCTAAAATAAGCAAACCTTAAAAATACATATTTTTGTGGCTTAATTATTTCTTGATTTTTTTATTGAATAATTTAGATTTTTTTTATGTTTTACCACTTTTATATTCATATCCAATCAACCCTTTCACAGCTATAAGGCTTTAAGAAGGCTATAGTGACATAATCTATAAGTTAAATGATAGCATTTAACTACAATTTTTAGCAAACAAATGGCTGTATACATTCTTTTTTTCATTTTAATATTTTGTTATGTGTAGCATTTTAAAATTTTAATTGTGATTGTTTAAAATAATTTTTTGCAATGCCTCGTTTCTACATTCGTAAAACTAGCCGAGCATCATATACTTCTGATGACTTGAAAAGAGCTATTGCTGACGTTAAAAGTGGGGCTGCTTTATTGCCAACAGCAAAAAATATGGTATAGCAGCAAGAACGCTGAGAAGACATAAAAATAATCAAGTGGCAAATCCAGGACATGTACAATTAGGTAGATTTCGGCCTGACATTAATGCAGAGTATGAAGCCCAACTTGTTTCAATAATTCAAGACATGGAAAAAAAATTGTTTGGTTTTATTACTAAAGGTGTTCGACGTCTTGCTTTTGATTTTGCAAATCAAATGAATATAAAACATAGATTTAATACTAACATGAAAATGGCTGGTCCTGATTGGCTTCAAGGGCTTCTTTCACGTCATCCGCAATTGTCTATTCGCAAGCCACAGTCAACTAACATAGCACGGGCTGTTGGTTTCAACAAAGAACAAGTTGAACACTTTTTTAAAATTTTCCAAAGCATTTTAACCAGCCACAGTTACAGTCCCATAAGAGTATGGAATATGGATAAAACAGGAATATCTAATGTTCATAAACCAGCTAATATCGTTGCCGCTAAAGGTGCTAGAGCAGTCGGTAAAATGACCAGTGGCGAAAAAGGTAAAACTGTCACTGTGATATGTGCAACAAATGCGGTGGGCACTTATATACCACCTATGTTTATTTTTCCAAGAAAGCGTATGGTGGAGTCACTAATGCACAATGCTCCCACTGGGGCTCTTGGCCATTGCACTGAAAGTGGGTGGACTGACGAACAAAGCTTCTTGAAATGGCTGAAGCACTTTACCACCATTGCTAAACCTTCAAAAGAAAAAAAGCACATTATTATTTTAGACTGTCATCACAGTCACAAAACGCTTGAAGCTGTTGAATATGCCCAATTAAATGGCATTGAACTACTCACACTGCCTCCCCACTGCACCCATCGAATGCAGCCATTGGATTGGGCATTTTTTAAGCCCTTAAAAAGTGCTTATAATGCAGCAGCCGACACTTGGTTGATTGCTAACTGTGGTAAACGAATAAGTTTTTATGACGTTGCAGAAATTTTTGCCACTGCTTACAATAAAACAGCCACTGTTGAAAAATCTGTAAATGGATTTCGAGCATGTGGACCATGGCCTTACAATGATGCGGTTTTTTCTGATGAAGATTTTGCAGCAGCTGATGCTTTAGCTGGTGGTTTAGGCACCCTTTGTCCAGAAAAATTTCCGTCTATTAAAAAAAGACAGAAGCCTGCAGAAAAAGTTAACCAATCTATGAATGAAAATGACATTAGTAACTCCACCCTCAGGCCTATAATAGTCCACTCACAAGTTCCAACGGCAAACAGCAGTGTCAGCAATCAGAAGGATGTGCCATCGACTTCAATATCTGTCGAAACATTGTCGATGAAAAAAGATATCGAAACTGCAAAAAGTGTTTTAAAGGAGCTGTGCCGTTCTAACAGCGTAAACCCAACCAAAAAGCAATTGCAGAAACGTTCATCTGAACGATCGCAACACATTACATCATCGCCGTATAAAGCAGTTTTGAAAAAGCTCACAGCAAATAAGAAAAAGATTCCATCTAAATTTCAAAAAAAAAAGCCAAGAAAATTGTTTTACGATTTTCACAATGAAGAATGGACTTGTTTAGTGTGTTGTGAGCCATACGCCAACAGCAGACCAAGAGAAAAATGGGTCCAGTGTAGTTCTTGCAAGCAATAAGCCCACGAGGAATGCACACTTGGAGAACTGTTTTATACATGCCAAAACTGCATTTAAGATGATTTAAATACTGCTTGTGAGAAAGAAGATTGAAATTATGATATAATTTTTGTGCTTGCTGATTTATGGCTTTTGTTTTGCTGAAATTTAATGATGGTGGGGTCGGCTGTTTTGGGTAACGCATGCAATCACTTTGTTTCTTTGTCTGCAGTTTTGTGACTTTTCGCATAATGTTGATTTCTCACATTTTTCTGTTGGTAATGCACTAATCACGTTTGAAAATATTTCTTGTTTGTATCACAAATTCTTAAGTTAAGTTTGAAGTATTTGGAATAAAAAGATTTTCTTAATTACTTGCAGTTTTCATGGGGTATAAAGCCCACCTATGGGCTCTTTGCCCATTACAAGGGGTAAAACGCTCAATTTTAATTTTTTTTTATTTTTTTATTAATTGCTTAGTATTATAAATATTAGTGCTGTAACACTGTTTTTTGTCTTGATTAGATTCTTTTACACATTTTGAGGCATAATGTTCTGCAATACATAAACCATGTAAAAAGTTATGGGGATTTGTTCTTAGGGTAGGCTCTTTACCCCAGTCTACCCTATTCTATTTAATTTAAGGCTAAGGCTCAAAAAAAATATTTCTATTTAAGACAATTTAAAATCAATTCGCGTTGTTAAAGCGCTGTCAAGTGTTTGAGTCGTGGGTAACAATACGTAAGCTTTATTTTTAAAATAGTTTTTTTTTAATAATTAATTGAATTCAAATACGAGCAAAATCTGAAAATTCTAAACATCAAGCCGACTATTATTTTTTTGTATTTTAGGGTACTTGCTTTCCAAGGTTAGACCTTTTTGATAACCCTAATTCAGACTCTCAAACCCTAATTGTCCACAACGTAACACTCAAACACTCAAACCCCAATTGTCCACAACGTAAATAAATAAAGGGGAGCGCTGTTTTGATGGTGCACGCAATTGATATGGTCAAAGTTTAAAACTTGCTTTTGTCAGCAAGAAACCCCAAATTATATCTAATGAATGAAAAGAAAAAAAGATTGACCGGACAAAATGCCTTAATTGGCATCTACGAAAGAAGGTCGGGAAATCGTTGGACGGCTATTTCGTGCATTACGCCTCCTACCTTTCCTGCGAGCCAGAAAGTTGGAGATTTAAAAAATAATCAGTTTGCGTTGAAATCGGCAAGACTCTTTTATATTTTAGCAGTGATGTGGAAGAGGATGATTTCCGCTTCCGCACTAACTTTTATTGTTTAGAAAAGTAAAATGAACCATCAAATAAAAGAAATTAAAAGTTAACAACTCGAAGAAACAATAAATAGAAAAGAAGGATGGAATCCAGGTTCGCCTATAAAACGCGAGACGTGAGGTTTACATCGTGGCAAATTGCAATAGGAACTGAAAAAAACCTGGTGAACACCAAAAAAAGACTTTACTTGTTCGAAAGCTACTTTATTTTTTTAATAAGTGAAGACCTTTTTTGGTCTACTAGGTTTTTTTGTTCCGATTCTAATTTTTGTCAAGACCTTTTGGTAAATGGTAATGTACTTCTAGACTTTATGAAGTACCGGTAGTACCAATTATTTTTGAAAATTTAGTTATATCCCAAAAAATATTAGGGAGAAAAAATTTGAGGGGCATGCTCCCTATCATAGGCGTACGCAAGGGGGGTTCAGGGGTTAACCCTTAGACTTTTATCGTTTCAGCGCTTTGTTTTTTATTAAAATTATTAATAATTTTATTAAAGATAACCGCTCTGAAACTATATGAACTCTAAGCGGTATATAAATACATTGTTGTTATTAATTATTACATGTACTAAGATCGTTTTTTCTGTCGCCACAATTGCGTTAAAGTTAGTTAATCTGAGTAAAACTTTTAAAAACGGAGAGTTTTTTAATATAAAGTCAGGTCTTCTATGCTTCACGTTTGATGTCTATTGTTTTATCACAATGCTTGCCCGTAAGGTGCGAGCCTGTTCTACTCCTGTAGGCTACATTGCCATGAAAAGAGAAACAAGTGCTAAGCAGATTTGAAACGAAATCCAGAGCGGATCCTACTTTATGTAAATCCAGCCACCTCTTCTATGTGTATGATGAAAAACAAGTTTTGTGGGAGGTTTTTAGTCGAACATGACTTACACGACACACGTGTGCCTTCTTAACACTTTCGAGAATTGATTTATTTTTGAAGCAAAGCCAAGTTTACTATTTTATTAAATTTATGAAGAGATGATTGAAGCAGTAAAAGAAACTTTTTGTGTTTTCTACGTTTAATCGTATTTATTTTTTGTTAAATTTTTTAAAGGGTACGCACAAAAGGTACCTACGTGGCAAAAAAAAGTTTGGAAACTTTTGTGTTATGACAAATAAAATTTATTTGGTTTTAATTTAAAGAATTAAATTTCAGCATATTAGAGAAGAGGTAGTATAATTAATAGAATAATTTGGAGATTTTAAAATACCGGTGGTAAAAACAGTTTTAAAAAGGATAAAACATAGAAAACAAAAAATAAATGTATTTGATTTGCTCCTATATTTTTGTCTCATCCGCATGCGCTTCCATTAAAAAAAAGCATCACTTCCCCATCCCCAGATTCAAGATTCGTATTTTGATTGCAGAAACTATAATAATACCTGGTTTAAAACAAGTTTGTTTTTCTATTCATTGATCGATTAATCTGTCTTGGGACAGATTTTTACCATGGTCACAGACTTTTTCAATTTGATAAAATCGGTCAAATTTGATTTTGCATAGTACGCATATAAAAACTAGTTTTTATTTTAATTGATTGCTGTCAATTCAAACTGCCATTTACAAGCTAAGTGGTTCATTCCTTCTGTTCAAGACTCGCAAAGGCATACCAATCAAAAAAACAGTTGGGGGCAATACAATTTTGCTCAAATTTTGTGACGTTTGCCGAAATTATGATTTTTAAATACTTAACGAATATGACAAGATATTTTTGTTTAAAATTAGAATGAAGACCTAAAAAAAGTTATCAGCTCAAATCTTAAATTTTTTCTACATTTAGTACTTATTTTTAATGCACAAAAATATTGCTTTGCCTAAATTTTTCTATCGCTACCACCAAAAAATTTGGTTTGGCCCAAACTTTTAAGATTTAAGAGAAATTGCCCCATCGCAGGTACGGCTAGGAGGACTGGGGTATTTTTATTCCCCCAAAATTTGACTTAAAAAAAATTCCTATTTTGATATTAGGTGAAGACTTTTTTTGGTCTTTACTTCTAATCTGAACGTAAATTTTAATGAACTTCGTAGATAAACGAAATTCGAATTACCAATTATTTCTTCATCCGGATTTGTGATCAAAGTTCCGATTATTCAGGACGACTGTAAAATTTACGTTCAAATCAAAGTGAAGACAGAAAAAAAATCTTTTTAATGTAACCGCTTTTATCAGTTGTCATTATTTAACTGCAAAGAGCATGCCAATTTTTTTGGGATCAACTTGCATTATATATAAGATTTTTAAACTTTTCCATAGCTGTTTTCTTCTGAGATTTCAAACTCCTGCTCACCCCAAAAACACACCACGTGGTGTGTTTGTGGGGCTGCGAGCAAGTGGCTTATTTTAAGAAACATCGCAATATTTTATGATAGACTATAGTTGAATAAATTGTTGGGACTTAATGTGTTTGGTGCGAGATGCTGTGGTTGTTACGTTATCGGCATATGTTGTGACTAGTACATCTTTTGGGGAAAATGAAATGTCAGAGGTGTAAATATTGAATAATGTTAAAGACACAACTCCCAACTTTGGTTCGTTGAAGTTTTAAGAGTGTGCAGTTATATTAAGTACATGCTTGTCATATTTTGCTGTGAATTTGATGATTATGTCTAGAATGTTTTTTCGCTTTAAGTTTGGGTATGTGGACTGAATCAAACGCCTTGCTTGTGTCCAAAGCTACATACCTCAGTGAGTTGTTTAGGTCTTGAATAGCTGAAGCCTCTTGTGATTTGGTGGTAATTGTTGTGAAAAGCAGTGTGTGTTGATTGTTTGTGGTTATGTTGATGAGAGATAACTGGAATTGTTTTGGCAGTTGGTGATAAAAGTGATATGAGTCGGTAGTTTGTGCCAATGTTGTAGTCTTAGTTTGGTTTTGAAATGGGATCGCGGCACGTTTCCCAATATGGGACATTGTGTTTGTGTTAAAAGCAGTGTTGTACATGCTTGTAAAGTTTCTAATGGCAAGTGGCTATAGGTAATAGGTATTACCGTATTACAGGTGTCTAATATTTATGCCATGGGGTTCAGTGGAATTGTTGTTTGTACTCTTTGAGATCACTAACTGCACTTGGTTTGGTGATTAGTATTTTGTCAAAGGAAAGATTTATAATTATATGGTTTATGTGTCTGTTAATTTTGCTTGTGCTATACGGAATGAAGTTTGAAAGTTTTGCTTTTGCTTTATGTCAGTAATGGCTGCTTTAGTTCCAAGCGGCTGCTTCTGTAGTGTGAGTAAAATTCTTTCGGGTGATTAAGCTTTTATTCACTACTTAAGATCTGCATTTATGCAGGTCTACATAAAGTCCATTCAACAACCAAAAAATCAAGTTAAAGGCACTGATAAAGCTATTTGTGGTGACAGCTTTTTTACACTTTTAAAGACAGCTTAATACATATCGTTCTAGAGCAGGGGTAGGGAACCTGATTGCAGTCGCAGGCCGCATGTCCAAATTAACAAATTATGTGCGGGCCGCAATAAACTTTTGGTTGATTTAAAAAACAATGATTCGACAGACCACACTTCCTCATGTGGTTGAGCATGTGAAGACCCTTTTTTTTTTATTCTTATTTACATTAATCAAGTAGGCTTATTTTCTTTTAAAGTCGATTGTAGACCAAGAAAGTCTTCAAATATCAAGCTAAATAAAGTGTAGTTTGTCTATCTGCCAGCTTTTTTGATGCTTTTCAATTGAAGGATATTCAATTTTCTTTCTGCTGGGCGAACATTTCTATTATTAGAACCTGGTTTTTAATATAGTATAAATTATAAAAGCATTTTGATCGATGAAATTGACATGCTTCTTCCCAATTACACGCGGGACCCATTGAATCTCTTGTGGGCGACAGGTTCTATGCCCCTGTTCTAAAGCAAAATAAAACGTAACTAAAAGAAAAAACGTAAAACATCAAGAACACGATCAGTGGGCAGATAAAACAAAACGTCCAGCTTGAAAAAACATAAAAAAATAAATGTAAAAACTTAAATGCTCGGGCGAATATTTAGAAAGAATTGCAATGACGGTTCTTCGATAACGACCGGTTCCGGTATCCCGAGTGATTTTGGGGAGTACAAATCGGAAGACTGCTAGGGGTAAAATCTCGGCTGGGGGTTGAGTGTTGAAAGTTTCTTCTTCTGAGATTTCCGTGAAGCTTAAAAATTGTCAATAACTGACGTCAATAGAAACAAAATAAACAGAGAAAAAAAAAACTTATTCCGGTTTCCATTGCGCACGTCTTAACTAATACAAACGTTGACACTACATCACAACATTTCGCATATAACCTAAAAAACGGAAGATATTGAAAAGTAAAGCAGTGATTTCAAAGCGAAGTCTTAGTCCGCGAACGGTTTCCATCGGGGCAGCGACAATTTTTAAACAACTTTTTCGCAAAACCGACAAACGGCGATTTTCGACATTAACATGCTCGTCTGTTTCACCGTCTGCCAACTGTTTTGTCAGATTTTAGTACAAGAAAAACTTTATTATTATTCGCTTCATACGCAGTAGTGTTTGCGAGTTCGTACTTTCTATCATCGCAACAATAAAACCACTCGGGTGCAACTGTTGCAACGGAGTGCGTCGTGGTGGTAATACTTTTCAACCCTGCCGAGTAGGAATCAAACTCGGGATCAAAAACGACCGTCACAAGAACGTACGTAATAATGGAGTTACTTTTAACTGGTATTTACTTTGATGGCGGATGATTGCAATAAAATTAAAGCTCCTTTAAACGGAAAGCGATTCTATGATTTCGTGACTTTTCAAGTCGAAATCAAGTGCTCCGTGTGAAGACTTACTTTACTATTCAATAAGAGACATTGGAAAGTTTAACGTTTAAATTTAAGATATTTAGTGAGATGGTGCATGCGGGCATAATACGTCAGAGCTCTCAAATGTAATCATTCAAATTTAACGCGTTTCCGTCTAATTAATCAACTTTTTTTCAATCACAAACTCAGATCTTCTAAATTATTGAAAGAATCTTAAAGCATTTTAACTTGGAGTAAGTTGCAAAAAAATAAATAAACGATAAACGAGAGTGTTCTAAAATCAAAGATCGAGAATCTTTTCACCAAACAATACTATTATAAAAGTCCGTCTTTCAATACGATATCTCTATCTTCGCTGTTAATCAGCAAAGAAAAACGGATTTGAACAAATTTATTTACCTTTTATCACAACCGATAGTGTTTCGATTTGGCTTATAAAGTATAATAGCTAGAATTCTAGAAGTCAAAACTTTATTTGACCTAATCACTAAGAAACAAGTGCAATCCAATGTAATATATTTTTGGAGTCCATTAGAAAAATTGGAAAGACCGTCACAGACCTTCAAAGCAGCTTTTAAAAAAAAGATCTTACAATCAATCTTTTTCGCCAGATTTTTGACCTGAAACGAAATATTTGTTAACAAGCTTACCGCAAAAGACAGCGAGTTTTGAGGTCTAGAGTGACACCGAGTACTTTCAGATCTACTCGGAAAACTGTCAACTGCATCGCCGAATCTAAAGAAAAATACGGAATTAAATACATACTCGTAGTCAATAATATAGCGTTCGACATAGACTAGGGTTAAGCACACATAAGGGCGATGAGCAGCAATCTGTTTGTTTTATGGTTTGATATGAAAAAACACAATCTAATTTGGAGCTCAAAAGTAATTTTTGACTCCATCAGTTCCTTCCATAACGGGAAACGGCAACTACCAGTCCGTTAAGATTTTTTTACTAGGCCAAGCAGAAACAACACAGTACATTACGTAGCGATTTAGTAGTACTGTTATCAATTTCTTATAAGTTGTTGAATCATCTTTTGTACATAACTTGCGCGAGCGCTACAAATACTCTTTCATCCTGTCATCCTATACATTCGCCAAAGAAAGCGGTTAAAAAAGCAGAGTGTGTTTATAAACTTTTTGGAGAAAACTGCAATACTAAACATTAGTTTTCAATAAAGACCAGTCAGCAAGATAAGGACCGCTTTAAACAGAACCGTATCGCAAAAAAATTAATAATCTTTGCATCTCTGCGAGGACGTCGATACCTGCCTTACAAGACAAAAAAAAATTTAGCTTCAAACATTGCACAAAAATATAAAAATTACGCTTTCCTAGCCGACCGCATTTGCATTTCGTTGATGCACGATTTTTTTGGTTTAACTTTATGCCAAAAGTAAAATTTAAAATAATTACATCCCAGCAAAATTTAGAATCGATCCTTACAACAATTCACAGGCGTAGTTAAAAGGGCAAAGGAGCCATATTCCACCCGACTTTTAAATTTTGATCCCAATTGCTTATTTTTAAAGTACATGCATTGTCTTTTAAAATAATGCGCAAGTATTTAAAAGTTTTTTTGGAGTTTAGCGCTTAGTTTAAGAAGTATTTTTCAGTTTTTGTTAGTATTTCAAGCAAACGTTTTCTTTTTCATGATCCGAATACCAACATTTTTGTATCTTTACTCTTGAGGCTTTAAAGTCTACGTCGCATTATGCTATGAAACTACTACAGTGAAGACCAAAAAAGATCATCACGTGGAATGAAGCAGCCCATAAAAAAAACTTCTGTGATTTAAGATTAACATAAAACCACCGTTACATGGGCTTGTTCTTTGGTGCAGCTATAGAAGTGGAGTTTGAAAAATTTGTTCGGCAGAACGGTATGAGTAATGCATGCTAGATTAATAGTATATACAAAAAAGCATTCACGATAAGTAGCCAAAACAATATGGAAAATTGTAAAAGTTTGTTAGTAAGTGTGACTTAATATAGCGAGCAGCTAAATTCTAAGCTGTTAATTGGTTAGCATAAGCATAAATTATCGCTTTTTGCTTTGAAAGAAACTGTTTCAAACCAAACAATGTCACTTGTTTGAAGAAAAATATTTGCCCTCACCTTTCCCAAAATTTCAGAGTTGATCACGTGACAGCGGCAACCGCAAATCGCGACAGAATAATAAAAAAATCAATTAACTGACTTGACGTAAAAATTACCAACGACTTACTTTGGCTTTGGATGAACGGAGTCTTTCGTCGAATTTACTCTTGCACTAGGACTCAACACCGGGCGAAAACTCTGTAATTTAATAACATAATCTCCAGAAAAATATCACAACATATTGGTAAAAGAACAATAGCAATCAAAACAAAAAATACCTCGCTCAAAAAGCATTTATTGAAGATTTTTTTTGTTATACTGAGAAAATTTTTGTTGGTTCTATGCCATAGCTAATTTTAACTGGAGCAGTTTCAGTCATTTTCCTTATTGCGTATTCGGCAAAAAATTAAAAGGGGCATTTTTCGGAGAAAATGATTCTTTGTATCGGCTTTTAAGAGTTCAATAGTCAATTAAACAAAAAATTGTTTTCAGGACAACCCAACAAAAAAACGGGCGTTGATTGTTATTCATAAACCTATATATCAAATCCAATTCAAATATAAACAATTTCTTTTTACCTTTATAAATTTTTCATTGCTTTTGTCCGAGTCCAATCTATTATCTGGTGAAGAAAAACTAGCGTATCCCATGCGAACAAGGCCCTCGGCAATATTCAAAATTGCTAACTCACCATTCTAAAAAAATTGCGCTGACTTATAATTTACTCATTCAAAAATTAGCATTGCTGCGCTAGTTTAACAGGCAATTATGATTTATTTCAAACAATAATTCAAAAGTATGTATTTTTAGAAAAAAAAGACTGGCAACACAAAGGTATTCCGGCATATTACCGACGATTGGTCAATGGTACAAAGTTCGCAGTAATATTGAGGATCACGACAGTTGGTATTTGGAGTAAATCGGGCGATAAATTGATTCCCAAATACTTGCTGATGAAACCATTCTTGTGCAGTCGCAGACCATTTTAAGGCACCTTCGGTGGGCGAAAATAACAAATTTTCCGCTTTGAGAACGCTCGGAGTCGGTATGACCTTCAAAAGTGAAGAAAATTTTCAATAAATAAAAAAAATCTTCTTGGTTTGGCCGGATATGTTGACCTTTTTGCTGTTTCAATCGAAATCACCCATTAAAGGAAAGCAGTATGACCCCTATTTAAAAACTTGTCGCTTACCGATTTTACTGAGGCACAACGAAAACCAAGATCGAACTAAGTTCTGCTCGCAAGTCAAAGTGCCAACACATTCAATTATCGATAAACCAATTTGTGAATGAAAATCATGACGAAAATCAGTTAAATGAAAGAAATAATAAAATCGAAATCTCAGAAAACACAAACCTGCGTAAACGTATTGAAAAAGCAAATGTAAAAAATTTTTTACTTAAAATAAAGTATGAAAAGCAAAACTAGAACGTTTACATAAAGGAGAGCATGAGCATATGTATCATTACCCCACATAACGAGCATTGAATAGAAAATTGGGGAACATTGCCCAATTCGGGGTCAATAATGCGGAGATCTTCTTTTTTGACGAGGTTGTGATTTCCATAATCGATGTAAACCGCCTAAAAGTATTTAAAATATTCACGCAAGGACAACTGTGAAGAAGAATCTATTTTTGAAAGTCTGGATACATTGGGGTAATTTTGTGGCACGCACACTTACAAAAGCTGATCCCGTTTATTGCTCAAGACGAGTCTAAAAAACAATGTATCAGAGGAGATAAAAATGACAACACGAACAACGCAATATACGAAATTCTCAAGGTTTGGTCTGCGTCCGGTCTGAATTTCAGTCTCGATTGACGGACTTGTATATCAGAAGCCCGTGCTCGGTCTGCCTCTATCTAAAAGTTTACGATGGCTTTGCAAAATTTAAACTGACGTTTCATTATTATGTTGATGACGATTGATTTTTGAACGAAAATTACGAGATTTCAGACTGTTCTTTAACTATCGGCAGTTTCTGAGAAATGTGTGTGCTGATAAGCTACCAATAAAAGCGTTACGAATTTCCTTTTCGACCAGTCAATTCGTATGAAGAGAGGTAATAAAGGAATGCAGCGAAATTTACAAATATAACATATTTGGGTAAACAATGATTGAGAAGCCAAGCCTTGTGATTGCCAGCGAGCTGAGAACGAAATGCAAAATACAGCGAGCGAATATAACTAGGCACAATATTTTATAAACTTGTCACAACTGAATGCTTTTTAGACATAGTTGCCGTAAATGACTGTTGCTAGTTGCTGCTTAATTAAGCCTGTTTATCCATTCGCAAAAGTTGCTTAAAAAGTGGCTGGTTTTCAATTAACTTTGTTATATTTTATTGTAAAAAACACGGAACATAGGTTGCTTTTGTCATCGACCAAAACCTAAAGGTGGAAAAAAAAGTCGAACCATAGTCTTAAGCAAGAATTGAAAATGCAATCTCTTGGTTATTGTGTTTGATCGTTTTATCCTTTTTTTATTTTATCTTTTACTATTTTGCTTCCGAAAAGCAAGTCAAAACATTTTACCTCATATTTTTCATCAGGTAATTTTTTCAATATCTTGGCCCTGTACCAGCATTTATCAATGTCGTAAAGAGCCACGCAAATAGTTCCAAGATTGGGATTTCCAGGAAACTTCAACTGATCCGTCCAAGTTTCCGCGTATAGCTTACTAAAGTATATAAGTCTGTGAAAGAAGTTTCAGCGTATAGTTTACTAAAGTATATAAGTCTGTGAAAGAAAGTTTTCGTGTAAAAACAAGCTGAATCGAGTAATTAAACTTATTTTTAACCCATGGGTACGAAAGTGCCACGCAAGCGATGTAAAAAAACATCGCTTTGGCGATTGCTCTTTGTTCATGGATGACTTTGGGTGGGTAAATGGGTGGGGATATGACATCTTGTAGCATTGTAGAGTGCTTAGAGCGCAAGGATTGTGATCAACATAATCTCGGTTCAAAACCTATTCGCGATTCTGTTGTGTCCTTGGGAAAGACACTTTACGGCACTTTGCCCTGCTTAGTGGTCTCGGCAAGTAGTTCTAAATTTCAGTCTTATCTCTATTAATTTTAAGCGGACAGCAATATCTTGGCATCTCCGGAAGCAGGTCGGGGTAATTGCTTAGTCTATGCATTAGCGCCTTACCCTGAATCTTACACTAATTGATTGGTTAAAACATGGTATGAAAACTTTTTAAAAACTGTCTCAAGATTTGAACGATTGATACATCCAAACAAATTTATTTAAAAAAACCTTTTATGGTAAACATACAGAACATTCTAAAACAGAGGTGGGCAAACTGCGGCCCGCAAAGGTTTTAAACTAAAAATTTTAAAAATTATTAATTTCTTTTTTGTTTTTAACCAAATTTTTGGTCATTGCTTTTAGCGATCATAATTCTTTGACACGAAAATCAAGAAATTCGAGACAGATACAAAGTGAAGACCTTTTTTTTTCGAAAACACTGCTTTTTAGGGACGAATTTTTTTCTTTTAACCAGGGTTGCGGAGTCGGAAGATTAAGATCCTTCTCCGACTCCGAGAATTTCTAAAATGCCGACTCCGACTTGACTACGACTCCCTAGTATGGGCAAAGTATTTTTCTTAAATTAGATTTAACTAAGCAAAAATCATCCTTTCGAGTTGTTGGTTGCACAAAATAAGTCAGGTTTTTTAAATACATAAAAAGATGTTTACTTTAAAAAATTATGTATATGAGTGTATATAATTGCAAATTACTGGTGCTCTTCAGAAGAGTACTCAATAGCTTCAATAGTCAGAATGACTATTCCCGATTATCAAAACACAAATATTAAAAAAAACATTTTATTAAAATTGTCCCAACAGACTGTTTCACCAGTAAGGCTCATTAGGGGACACAGTTAAAATAAATTTTTAGGCTTAAGATGAAAACTCGCATCTTAGAAAAATAACGCTACCAAAACTTTGCATTTAAACGATTATTTTACTAAAGTAAGGGATTGATTAAAAAAACAATTACTTTTGTTACGAGATATTAAAAGAAAACATGCTATAATGTTGCGTATAGATGTATTATTAAACTTGGCCAAGCTGCCGAAAGACTACCGATAAAGAGTGAAAAAATTTATGGATCATTAGTTAAAAGAAAGCGTTATAGAAGAATCTTTTTATAAAAAAAATGTTTTTATAACACTCTCTCTTAACGAATGAGCCATACTAATGTTTTATACAGTATAAAAAAATTTTTTTATAACACTTGCTCTTAACTAATGATCCATAAACTTTTCTACACTTTAATCTTTTCGGCAGCTTGGCCAGTTTAATACATCTACGAGTATGCGCAACATTACAGCATGTTTTCTTTTAATATCTCGTAACAAAAGTAATTATTTGCTAATCAATCAATAACTTGAGTAAAATAATTGTTTAAACCCAAACTTTTGGTAGCGCTATTTTTCTAAGATGCGAGTTTTCATCTGAAGCCTAAAAATTTATTTTAGCTTTTAATTTTGGCTTAATTTATTTCTTTCAACGTAAATAATATTGCTTTTTTTAATTGTTGAGCCTCACAGGCGAAGCAATTTGTTGGAACTATTTTAATACAACATGTTTTTTTTGTTATATTTATGTTTTGATAAATACGTATATACAGTACATATACTGTAATTATATTATATACACAACCCATTAACTATAATTCTTATTGTGTTTGAATGTAACATTAATGCAAATCACATTTAGAAAACTAACTCCAAATGGCATACATAACTCGAAACTAAATATGTATTCTATACTTAATGCTTATTACATTTTCTGAACATCAAAGTATTTTATGGATAATTATATTATCTCCAGTCTATTTTACAGTTTATTTTTTCCATGGTAAATCGAAGCCACGACAAACCTTAATGTTAATACAATTAATGACTTGGTAGGGCCTGGGTGTAGGACTAGACCCTGAGTGTTGTCTCCTGCGTGTAGGTCTACATCTAGTCGAAATTCAATGAGGTATGCATTACTGACGAGCTTTAACAAGAGCAAAACTCGAGTTTTGTGCTTCTTGTTTTAGGTGGCTTAGTTTTATTATTATCAGTTGGTAATAAGGTTAAAACGTAAATATGAAAATTTTATAATTGTAAAAATTTTTAGAAATGTTAGTAATAACTAGGGAATTTATTGACAATGAAAATTTGAAAACAAAAGTTTATAAAAGCAAAAGAAACAAAAAATCATATATAAAAGAATTAAAAATATAAACCCACATTTATAGACTACAAGAAAAACAATAAAATAAATGCGACTAATTTTAGAATTTTCCTGAATCACCCACTGCATGTAAAGAAACTCCAGAGAAAAATGTTGACATTTCCATACCACTAATAAGCTCATCCTTATTTCTCTCAAATAAATTTCAGCCATTAGTTTGATGGTATGAAGTCCATCTTCTTCACAGTAATTCATGGTTATACATTGATAGTAAGAATATATATGTGAATTTTGTCGGATTTTGTAAACAAAATTAAAGGGGGTCTGTAGTTTCTATCTCATGAATATTTCAATTATTGTAATTTTGTACGAGACTGAACATGCAGGCTCCCTGCCGTTTATTGACATTCATATTAGGAGATTATTAAAAAATTCACCTTGGTTGTAAACTTTTGGTTGATATTTTTTTGAAAGAATACAGCAAGAAGAGTAAGTTTTAATTTTTTAAAATTTTAATTTAATAATTTGCTTGTAAAAACAAAATTGCTTCTGTGAGTTTCTTCTTTATTGCAGCCCTTTTGGTCTATTCTGATGAGCCTGAGTGATGAAAACAGACGTTCAACACTCGCTTCTGTTGAGGAAGTACTTATTTAAAGACACGTCAAAAATAAAAAATGGGGGGCATTTTGGAGGCTAAAATGGATTAATGGCATTTACATTAATTTCAATGGAAAAATTCTCTTTGTCATACGAGCAAATTGAGGTACGAGCTCGGTCACGGAACGAACTAAACTCGTATGTCAAGGTACCACGTATTATAGAAAGAGGCTGCTTAGGATAGTAAATTGATTATGCACCTGGCATTTGCTTCCTGTCATTGGATTGAAGAAAGGGAAGCAGCTAAATCGGCTGCCCGAGCATAGCATTACGCAAAATACTATTTGCTTACAAATTAAAATGTAAACTTTTTACGAGTCGCACGCTGTGTCGCGCGATACGCGGCAAGGTTCTCTTAAAAAGATTACTGCACTGCACTCCGCTGGCGCACGCGGCCGCGTAAGTTGCGCGGTTAACATCACTAATATGTAAAAAAATTGGACATGAGGAGTCGGAGTCGGATAAAATATTCTGACTCCAACTCCTTCCTAAAACCTCCGACTCTGACTCTGCAACCCTGCTTTTAAAAACGTCCGGGTTTACCACTTTAGAAATATGGTATTTCTAGAGACCTTTTTTTTTGGAAAACACTTTATTTCGGGCACTGAAATTGAGAATTCTGAGACAAATCCAGACTAAAGAACTTTTTTTAGAGATCACGTGATTAGTGCGGCCCGCAAACAAATTCAACCAAACTCTTAGAGAAAATTTTTTAAAAAACATTTATTACTTGGTTTTTACGCTCCTTTAATGCAGTAATGATATCCAGTTTAGCTGAAGCAAAAAGTTCGATTTCTCAGTTCGCAAGCACAGATTGTTACTTATAATTCATTATTATTGATTCGGGCACCACATGGAGCACGAGATCTGACGGTTTTGGATGACGGAACTCGATGCTGGCTTAACACCATCAGTGCCATCATCTGATCCGGACAGTACAGCAGCCTGGGGTAGTAAAATGATAAACCCTTGGCCCCAGTCTTGTTTGTGTCTGACCTCGAGTAAATTCCTCTTCAAACAACGACGACAGTTTTTTTTTAAATCATTTTAAATCTTCGTAATTTTAAATTTATTTAACTAATTCGGTTTGGTCAGAGCCATTAACCAGAGACAAGCAGCAGCGTTTTTGTTTTTTGTTCAAGCTCAATGTTAAATCTAAATTAATTACAAATGATTAAGATAAAACTTTCGAATTGATTTAATATTGCATTTTTTAATCAAATTTAAAATTACAGCTTGATGCACTATAGCGGTCTATCTCTACCAGAAATACGTCATTTGAGTAAATTCATTAATGTAGCTTTTTTTCTAATAACCTTGTGTTTATAATGGAGCTATTAAACTTAATTTTTGAATCGATTCAAACTTAATTTTTAATAGCTCACGTTGTGCTAAACGTTGAACGCAATAATATATCAAAAATTGATAAAAAATCGAATTTCAACATATCCGTACTTGTACCATTACTGTACAGCCTTACGAACGAAGACAAAAATCTCACTTCAGCTTCTGTTGAAGTCGGACGAGCTGTTCCCAGCAGTGTTGGGGTTGGACGCTGAAGAGGCTCGGACTAATGACGTCACAAACTAGAACTTTTGTTTCGCTTCCGGCTTTGATGTCATGAAGCAATAAAATATCGACGTCGCTGTTTGATTGCGTTTCTGAATCACGTGACCGAGGACTTGCATGGATAACCGATGAGCTAGGAGTAGGAAAACGATGAAGAGACGAAAGATCCTGAGACGACGACGATTGTAAATTAAAGCGAAAATTACTTAAATATTTCTAGCACGTCGGCTATTATTTCTAGTACTTAAATATTTCTAGCACGTGGAAATGAAATTTTGAAGAAGCAGCAAGAGGTATGTTACGAATACATAAATTACGATTGTTTTTTTTACCAAAAGTACAACTAATCTAAATCGAATAGAGATTTTCGAATTTTCAAGCTTCTCTACCCAATTAAAATAATCAACATTATTAAAAGCTTTGAGAATGTCATGTTGCGCTAACGAGTAATTGAGAAATCATTGAAGTTAACGTACAATTTTAATTGAACACGTTTTGCTCTTGAAAAGAAATTCTTAAACGTCCCTGGTATACTTCAGGGTTGGCCAACCTTCTGGCTGTGAGATCGACTTTAAATTCGTTTAGAAACTTGTGGTCGACCATTGCAAAAACGCGATTTTAAAAAGAAGTAATCTCAAAAAAAAGGCTTCACTTCGAATTTGCCTCGGTTTACTTGATTTTTGTCCCTAAAGAAAACATTCTAGTTTGCTCAAAATCAGATGCGATCGGCAAGCTAAGACGTCGCGATCGACATGTTGGGCATCCCTGGTATACTTCAATGCAACAACCAGTTGGTCATTAGATGTTAAAAAACACGTATTTACTTTCGTATATTCATCTCTGCATAGCCTATGCTCGACACGACGGTCATTATCATTAGAATGTCCGCTACAGTGGCTTTCAGCTATTTGCGGTGAGATTTCCAAACGTGCTGCTGATGACGTCAAAATTTTTGAAAAGGAGCCGCTTTTAAATTTTTGAGGAAATTCCGACTCTTCTGAAATATTGAGAGTTCAGCAAAGTTGTGCTCATGCTCACATTCAAATTATTTGCTAGGATGCACGTAAAGCAAAAAAATTTACTCAACTTATGTTGACAACATTTACATTGTTCAATGCATATTAAAAAAAAGATTAAAAATTAAAGAAAACGATTGAAAACACCTATAGCGGTGAACGGCATTTACAATCATTCAATATATTTACCATCTGAACAAAAACCTTCATCCTGACAGCAAAACAGCTCAATGTCAAACAATTTGTTTGAGCACGTTTCGATTCCGTTTCCAACATTAGAAAAGTCTTCAAGAAAATTTCCCTCATTAGTTTCAGCTAAAAGTAGATTTGCTCTGTTTAAAACCTGAAAAAAAAATTGATCTCAACAAGCAAATAGCTAAATGTCTGCTGTACACAAAAAATGGTGCAATGCATAAGAGAAGAAGTTTTGTTGTCAGTACCAATCATTTCAAATGTGCTTTACAATGCCATTTACAGCTACACTAAAGAGTTCGATTTAAAATAACTAAATGAGGACAAGAAATTCTGTTGTGTTTTTTTATTTTATCTCTATTATCCTCCTGACTCGCAGGAAAGTGGCAGAGGTGCTAATACAAAAGGTAAGCAGTTACACCGACCTGGTTCCAGAGATGCCAAAATATTGCTGTCCACTTGTAATTTGATAGAGATATGACTGTAATTTAGAACTGCTTGCCAAGACCACCAAGCAGGAGAAAGTGCCATAAAGTGTCTTCCCAAGAACACAACATGCGAGAAAGTTTGAACCAGGACCAAGTCAATAACAATCCTGGTGCTCTAACCATTCGACCACACTGTTAACACTCAAACACACTTTAGAAATACCACAAGAAAAATTTTGGGTTCTCATTCACTCTTTGCTGAGTTTTATTGATTATCTTTTCAATTTTGAAAATCCCTAAAGCTTGCAGGTTGACTAGTTTTTATACTGATTTATCCAGTTTGGCTGACATTAAAAACATATATAATTTTTAGTCCATCTCATTTATTATTTGATAATAATGCATGGTACAATACTTCAACTTTTTTTAAGAAAAAATGTATTGCTGACAATAAAAAAATAACCTTTGTGTCAAAGTAAAAAGGAAGCAATGTTATAGATTATCAAATACAACATGTACTGCTGTAATGTGCTACTGTTATACTGTAACAAAAAACAACACTTACTGGATTTACTACATTGTCCAAACGTTCTTTAAAAGCTGTTAATATTTCATTATAATACTTTTTAAGATTTTGAACTTTAAGTAAAAGCCATCTTTTTTTGGTCTTATAAGACATGGTGTCTACTTCTAAATTTCTTGATGAAGAGTAACTCATCAAATCAATTAAAAAAGAATTACTACAGCCAAAATTTTAAAAGTATCAATCTACACCAAACAAATTTATTAAAAACTATGTCAAATTATCTTGAAAATAAGAAAAACAAAAAATGATGCTGCATATTTCTAAATCATACATAAGCTAAATTTTACAAAACATTTACTACAAGAAATCAGCAGTTTTTAATTTAATAAAATATATACTTGTTTTGATACAAAAGATTTCATTTAAAAATTTTAATACAACACAATGCAGACATTTCATCAAAATCAGTATTTAAAATACTCATAAGTCATTTCAATAAATAAGTTACAAAACCCTTTAATCAAAATATCCAATTTGCATTCACTTGCAAACAGGTCAAACTGAAATTTGGGAAGGGTTTACTAGATAGAAGAAAAAATAAACACAAAGACTGGTTTGACATTACAAATAAGATTACATTCAATTAAAAGCAGTAAATGTTTGAGTAAAAGCAGTGATGGGATTCAGGGGGTTTGCACAGGTTTGCGCAAACCCGTTCTTGAAATTTCGGCACGTTTAGCAAACCTGTTCTAGGAATTTCAGCACGTTTAGCAAACCCGGTTTTAACTTTATGTAATCTATGTATTTCAATATCTCTGTGTTTAATGTAACAGTTTCAATCTGCTGCAGATGTTTGTTCAGAGCAGTGGTTTTCAATCGAAGAGAACACCCCAATTTTGGGACAAAAATAGGAATTTCAGAGACTGATTCCAAGTGAAGACCTTTTTTTTTTTTAGAGAACACCCTGATTTTGGGAAAAAAATAAGGAAATTAGAGATGAAATCAAAGTGAAGACCTTTTTTTTTTTTAGAGAACACCCTAATTTTGAACCTGTTCTTAAAATTTTGAATCCCATCACTGAATAAAAGTATTCACTTTAGCACAATGGAAACAAAATAAAAATTAAGTAAAAACTAAAAAATTATTTTTAAAAAAAGTGACTAATTCTGTTTTATTTTAATTCATAACAATAAAATCACAAAGTAAAAGTTTAAGAAAATACAGGGTGTAAATGCAAAGTGTAGACATAAAAAAACATTTACAAACACTTCATTAATAAAAATATTTTTCCAAACAAGGTGTCAAACGAAAGGTTAAAGAATAACATTTTTATTCATATCAGTTTTATTCAAAATATCCTCCTCTAGCCTTAACTACTTGCTTAAGTCTACGAGTGATTTGGGTGCATGCTGTACGCACCGTTTCGGAGTCTATTTCGTCCCAGCATTTCACAAGCTTTCACTTAAGAGAGTCAACACTGGTGTGGGACATAGCACAGGCTTTGCTCTCTAAAATGGACCAAATGCTATAGTCCATGGGATTGAGATTGGGCGAAGATGGGGGCCAAAGTTCTTTCGACCAGAACCCCTTGAAATGCTGTTTACAGAACGCTTGAACAGTTTTTGCACTGTGTGACGTTGCCCCGTCCTGTTGGAGCATCACGCCGGCATCACCAAATGTCTTCTCCTCCCAAGGGACCACCGTATCCTTCAACAAGCTCAGATAGATGTGCTAGTTGATCTTGACCCCTTCCTGAATGAAAACAAGGGGAGCCTTGTGCCCCGAAGAGGTCACACCCGCCCATACCATAACTGAGCTAGGTTTTGGCACTGGAATGAGATCCTGTGCTTCTCGGGTATCTTGTTGATGCTTTGCCTCCATACCCTGTCATTCTGAGCATTGTGGACCGCCTGAATGGTGAACAACTTCTCATCTGTCCACAAAACCGTTGGCTGCATACAGTCAGCCAAACGCTGCAGGAGCAAGCGGGCTCTGGCAAGCCGTTTCTCTCGTGTAGCCCCAGACAGAAGCTGCTTCTTTACTTTTTTGTAAGGGAGGCATTTGAGGTCCTTTTTGAGCACATTTTGAATAGTCATATGGCTCACATTGGCTTCTTTTGCCATTTTTCGAGCGCTTCTTTGTGGGTTTCGGTTTAACTTACTCCTGATGGCGTTTATCAATTTGGGGGTTCTCACAGGCCTGGGTGGGGTGCTTCTAACCTTGGGAAGGTATGAACCAGTATTTTTAAACCGCTGGATAACCTTATAAACTTCCGATCTGCTGACGGTTGGCTTCAAAATCTTGAAAATTTCAGCTGCGGTCTTCCCACTAGCATGAAGCCTCCCAATCATTGCACTTTTATCACTCATATTTCTTTTGTTAAACTACTGTAATTAGCCTAAAAAACAAAATGCAGTATTTTCAAAATGTTTAAACTATGGGCTTTCAGAATCTGCAAACAAAAACAAATTTTAATCAATTATGAAGGAGATATAGCATTTTAAAAATTTGTCCACATTTTGCGTTTACACCCTGTATAATATCATAGGAGATTGCAAACATTTGACCCAATTTTAAATGTATTTAACAGACAACAAAATCTATATCAAAAAATCATCATTGAAATAATCACATGTTTAACTTCCAAATATCATAATAACTTATCTCAAAAGTACATTTCAAACAATGACTCATAAATAAGTTATTAGCTTACAATTATTACAACTAAATCCGAAAAACTTAGTTTAAATACTTTACTTTTAGTAAGAACATAAAAGTTTTATAACCTAAACTCATAAAAGCCAAAGATCTTTCAAGTACGCTAAAGAAAAATATCAAGTTTGGTTTTATGGCAAGGCCATTAAACAATCAATTTTTCATGTGTCTTTTGTGTTACAGCAGACTCGTGTTAGGGCATACACTCTGGCTCAGATACCAACAGTTATCCTGCTGTACTGCCTAGATCAGACATTGTCTTTCTTTGTTAAGCCAGCATCAAGTTCGTCATTCAAAGCCATCAGACCTCATGCTCTGTGCAAGCAAGATTACAAGTTTAATTGTAAAAGTTAAAATATTTGCAAAATCTTTATAGCAAGCAGTATCAAGCATTACCAAATGTTGACAAACAACATTAAAAGATATAAATGAAATTTGCCGTGCCATTAACAATTTCAATTTTAATACAACATGCCTTTACTTATTCATTTTTGTCTTTCTTAATTTTCAATATTAGTAATTTTTTATTTGCTTTTATTGTGAAATTTATTTAATTTAGTTCTATTGCTTTGTTTTTACCAAGATGTTTACTTATTGAATTAACTAGTAAAAATTAAATTTAATGCTTATCTTCACATTTAAAATTTTTGGAAATCATTGAAGAAAAAAGCCTGTTATGTTTTTTGAAAAAGTAATTTTATTCAATGCAGGTATTGGTTGAAAAACATGTTTTTCTCCTAAAGATACTTGCTTCTAAATTTTTTTCTCTACCCTTTCAACAATATGGTAATCACATAATGACACATTCTCAATCAGTTTGCACTTTAAAACTTATCAGCCATCACTGACTTTTATGGTCATGTGAAAGCTGGATGCTTTATGTCGCCATCACATTTTTTTATCCTCCTAGCTGGCTGGACAACACTGGAGGTGTTAAACTTAGGGAAAGTGTGAAGCAATTACCCTGACCTATTTTCTGGAGATGCCAAAATATTACTGTTTGGTTGAAAATTTTCATTTGGTTTGTGTTTTAGTTAAAGATATGACAGAAATTTAGAGGTACTTGCCAAGGCCACCAAGTAGCAGAAAGTGGTGTAATGTGTTTTTCCAAAGGACAGAATAGAATAAAACAAGTAAGTTATGAGCTGCAACCGCTTCAATCACTTTTGGTACCAATACAGCCAGTTTTATTCATTAACTAACTAAATTTACTAACTAATTTGTCAAAAGAAAATAAAAAGTTTTTAAAATAGAATTCCAAATATAAGTTTTTATCTGATGCTAGTTTACAAAACCTTAAAAAGTAGAACAAAGAGTGGACATCCCACTATTTACTATTAAATATAGTAATTCAGAAAGTAAGAGAATTTTTAGAACAAACTCCTCCAAGTGATGATAATGAAATTATAAACATAGTAGAGCTTCTGCCACCTGTTAGTGAACTAACAGATGAAGAAGATTTTGATAAGAATGTAATAAATGAAATACAGTATCTGATCCACATTATTTGCCCAAAGATAAAGTAGGTACTTTAGAGATTCATCAAATCATCTGAATGAGCAAGGAGATACTCAACAAAAGAAAGTTTTAGAAACATTGATTGGAAAAAGTGTAAGCCTTTATATTCTAGGTTAGATGAACCAAAGAGTGGGGTTGATACACAAGCAAATGTAATGAAGGAAATAATTAGAGACAAGAACCCAGTTGAGATATTTGAATTATCTTTTACTGAGGAACTATTGTTAGAAATTTACAAACAGTTTGTACTTTATGCAACTCAAAAGAATAAGCACAATTTTATTTTGAGTACAAATTGCCTAAGAAATTTTATTGCATTTTGCTTTTTAGTGGTTACCATAGGCTTCCAAGTGAAAGACAATACTGGTCTTTAGATAACAATTTTAATCTGCCATTTATAACACAAGGGATGTCCAAAAATAGATTTCTGGAAATAAACTGATTTTTACATTTAGTAAATGATACAGAAGTGCCAAAATCTCAGAAAGACACAGCTTTTAAAATAAGACCCTAAACTTAAAATAAAAAAAATTGCTCAATTTGGAATATTTTCAAAAGAGCTTTCCATCAATGAGCAAATTGTTTGATATTTTGGGATGCATACCTTAAAGCAATTGATTAGAGGAAAATTCATTAGGTTTGGGTTCAAGCAGTAGTTGATGTGGTGTGCAATAACAGGCTATTGTTTTGCTATCAATTTGTACCAAGAAAAAGCCAAATTAATCTCCAAAGAAAATGAATCAGATGGCCTAGGACTAAGAGTTGTGAAATAGATAGCAAATCTTCTCATTGAAAAAGTTTCTGATTTTGAAATACACATTGATAATTTATTCACAAACTATAAATTGCTGTTGCAAATGAGAGAAATCAATGTTAGAATTACAGGAACAACTTATGCTAATTGCACAGGGAAGTGTGGCAAGAGGACAAAGTCATGAAAAAAAAGAATTAAAGGGACATTATGATTTTTGATTAGATTACAAAAATGAAATACTTTTTGTAAAATGGTTCCACAACAGCTTTGTTACAGTTAGTACAAACCAACAAAAAATTGAACCAATTGTTTGTAAAGAGTTGGTCTGTTTCAGCAAAAAAGAAAATTACTAAACACAGCCACACTAACAAGTAATTACCTTTTACAATAAATATGTGGGTGGTGCAGAACATCTTGATTGGTTTGTAAATAAGTAATGGAAGGCTATTAAACCAAAAAAATGTTATTTTTTCTTGTTGACTAACTTCATTAACATTGCAGTTGTGAATGTGTTGGTCTTGTACAATGCATCAAGAGAGCAAAAACTATCATTATTTGATTTTAGAAGATTTATTACAAGAGGGTATTTGAACTTAAACTCTGACTCTGTTCCCAAAACATCAAAATGCCCAAAAATTTATTCCAAAGTACCAGTATCTCTATGAAAATCTGCTGGCCATCAAATCACTTGCACTGAAGGAGGAAAGCAGAGAAAATGCACCTTTTCTAAAAAAATGCATGAAAGGAATGTTTGAGGTGTAATGTTGGATTATATTTTGAAAATTGTGATTTTCGATGGGTGTGGATTCCATTTCATGTTCTAGATATTGATTTCGTTGTAGCATAGAGGCAAAATTTGTGCAATTTATTTTTTTATATTTTTGTTGATTGGTTTTATTTGTGAAATTTTGTTCAGTTTAAAAAATATAGTTAGAGTGCCCACAATCCCCAAATGAGGATCAAAAAAATAAATAATATATATATAATTTAGAAAAATTTTTTTATTTATTTTTTTACCTTAAATAAGAAACAAGAAAGTTTTTTTTAAATCAAAAAAACTTTGCATTATTGGGTTAAGTACACTTGCAAAATTTTTTACTATAAATGATTCTACAGATAATTTAACTAAACTAAATTACACTCAAGCACAAAAGTACTGTAAACATACCTAAAGATAAAAATGTGATCAAGGCTAATAGACCACCCTAGCAAAATTCATTCTGACAGCAAATAAACCAATGAGCTTTGAAAAAAAGTCATGCTTGAAGTATTAAAAGCAACATCTTTGGTAAAAAAGCTTAAAAAAATGTCAGAGGACTGATAGCTTCCCACAAGGTCTTGACATTAATTGCCAACAAAAGCTTGCCTTTCACTGTTGGAAAAAGTTTGCTAGTACCTGCTGTTAAAAATTATTTTTACTGTGATAAAAATTTGAAAAAAATCTTGCAAGCTGTACTCCAAGCTGTTCCACTGAGTGATACTACTCCAAAGCAAAAAATTAGAAATGGATGCAAACATTGAAGAACAACTTTGCCAAGTGTTACAAAATATTCTTTTAATTTACAACTAGATGAAACCACAATGCATTCCTAAGAACTGAATTGGATTTTTAATTTTTAAATCAACTGATGATGATCAAACTGTCAGGTGTGAAATAAGCTGTGACAAAATGAGAACCAAACAGAGAATTGCAGTCGGGAAATCCATGAATCATTGCAACAAAAATCAAAAAGTGAAACAACAATTGTGAGAAATAGTTTTAACACCACATGCTACAAGGCAACCAGCAAAAATCTATATCAGTGATTTTTAACTTGGGGTTGTTTGGCTATTTTTTGGAGGTCACAGAAGTGTTGGATAAACAAAATTTTTGATTTAAAGCAAAGAATTATTTAGTGAACAATAATACAAGAAATCAGAGACAGATTTAAAGTAAAGGCTAAGTTACCTTGGTTAGAAAATTGGGTTGTGGAATGAAAAAGTTTGAAAGTCACTGATCTATGTAATATCTTTTAACTCACAAGTTAATGACAGGGAGGTTAAACTTAAGCAACTGCAAGGAAATGACAATCTAATGACATCCGGTAGAAAATTTTTTATTTGAGTGTTCAGTTTTTATTTAGAGATCTGCCTACTTGAACCCACTGTCAATACAAAAACACTAACTATTCAAAAAGGTGAGTTCATGCAAAATCACCCAACTAAATTTTTTTTTTATTTGAGAATACTAAAATATTTAAGAAATGACCCAATTACAATTTTTTTTTTTATTTAAGCAAAAAAACTAGACCTTTTAGAGCAAGATCTAAGGTTAACACTGGAAAAATAGTCAGGCAATTTTTTATCTATTTTGCATATACTGCAAACAAGCTGGCAGCCTTAAATGTTTAAGCAGTTGTATAATATCTAACTGCATGAGGCATGATACTAAGAATGCTCATGCATTAATCATCAAGATGCTGCATTGAATTAAAAAATTGTCTTTTACTACTGTAGTTTTGTATTTGAGTGATGGAGCTGCCAGTCAATATAAAAATTTCAAGATACTTATTAATTTGTACAATCATGAATTTGATCATGACATTAAATCACAATAGTATTTTTTTGAAACAAGCCATGAAAAATCACTTTGGGATAGAACAGGGGACAATGCAGTTCTTGTTGAGCTCTTGTTGCAAGAACAAGTTTTAAGAAACCAAAAAAAAAACAAATTTTATCCCCAAAAAACAAGTTTCAATGACCAGTGAAAATATATCAAGCATGAAATATCTTATGTAAATGACAAGAAAGTTTCAAATCATCTGATTTAACCAGTTAGAATGAAAATACTAATGGCAAAACTATTTCTGGTAAATGGCAACATTATAGTTTTCTCCCTTTATCTGAATTCATTATTGTTGATTAAGCAAATTTCAAAAGATGAAAATGGAACAAAAGTTATCTTCTGAAAAAAATGTGAATTCTATTTTGTCACAGCAACAAATCACAATTCACTTTAACACAGCATTATGTTGCTTGGTTGTAAGTAGGAGCAATAACTCAATGCTCAGATACATACTAAAATTTCTACATTAATTGTAATACGTGAGAAAAGCACTACAATTTCAGCTTTACCCATACAACCTCAAACAACAACAATGAAAATGGCAGTTTCAGCTTTATCTAATGTATGTATAGTTTAAAAAAATAGACTAATTGAGATTTGATCCAGAGAAAAAAGTTGTAAATTTTTAGCACAAGAAACACTTTCTTCTTAGTTTGTTACTTTGGAAACACTTTACAATTGTTTTGACTTAGAATAGTTTATTCAGAACATTACTGACTAAATTACAGAATAGAGTAAAAAAAATCCAAACAAGCTCATAACTTTTTGCAAAATTGACATAAGAAAATACATTAGTATATGCACTTTAATGTCACACATATATCTTTTGGATGTGAGATTATTGGAATGAACAATTTGGCCCACAATTAAAGAAGCCATGCCACTAAATAGATTTAAAAAATTAGAAGCTTTTTGCATTTTGCTAGCAATGACATGGAATTATCTCCCTCTGATGAAAATCATGATTGCCTGCATAAAATAAGAATGTAATAAATATTACCAAAAGAGATTTTCAAGCATTTCTCTTGAAGAATGCTTGTCCATGCTAATAGTGCAAGTCTTATGGTGAAATTCAAAAAAGACACTTGTCCTGAACGTGTGACCTGTTATGCCCATGCTATTCATTTAGCAGTCTGCAATGTTCTACATAGAAAAAGCACAGCCACACCAAGGGACAATTTTGTTTGACTTGTGGAGGATTGCAAAAGCAACACCAAAATGATTTTTGTTGCTGAAGGTGAAGATGATTCTAAGGAAATTCTGAATTGGTGAAAAGGCTATCCATTATCCAAGCATCAACCTTCATTATTTTGAGTACTGTATTTTTTCAGACCATAAGGTGCACTTAAAATTCTTTAATTTTCTTAAAAATGGAACATGTGCCTTGTACTCTGGTGTGTCTAATGTATGAATCTGGTTGTGCTTTAAGATCAAGCTCTAAACCAATTTTTGGTTGCAAATGGTGCCATTTATTTATATACCAGTAATTGTTATTTACAGCTTAACTATGAGATGTACACGTGTTTGATTTCCAAGATTGCTGTTTGCTGCATTCAAAACCACAACAATTGTTTTGTAATCAGACTGTTGTCTTACACAATAAGCTTCTCAGCAAAACACTGAGGAATGCACTAGGAACAACAATAGTAGCTCAACTCATGCTTTGTAGAGCATATTTTTTCTTTCTCTTTTCTCTTGTCGATTGTACAATGGGATTTGCATGCATTTATGACATGATATTAGAAAGGCAAACTTCTTTTTTTTTTTTAGAGAAAATTACTCTCTTTTTTTTTCATGATTATATTTTTTCTCTTCACTTTGCATGCATAAACACACATGTGTTACACATGTATTGCAATAGGTAGCATATAGCCACACACTTCTCAGATGCATGATTTTGCAAGTGTTTGGTTCTGTTTGCACAGCTCTGTTCATAAAAGCCTTGCATTTGCTCATTTATTTATTTTCTATATCTGCACCCCAAAAATGAATCCTGTTAAGAGACATGCTTATGAAGCGGCTTTCAAGCTCAAAGCTATCAGGCATGCAGTAGAACATGGAAATAGAGCAGCTGCAAGAGAATTTAATGTGAATAAATCAATGGTATGATAGTAGAGGAAGTAAGATGCCCTGTGCCAGGTAAAAAAGACAAAACTGAGTTTTTGAGGGCACAAAGTGACATGGCCACAGTTGGAGAACAAAATTGAATAGTGGGTTATCAAACAGAGAACTGCAAGTTGAAGCAACTCTACTGTCTCTATTCAACTGAAAGCAACAGCAGTAGCATGCACCATGGAGAGCAATGACTTTCTAGGTCAGTGGTTCTTAACCTGTGGGGAATGGCGGAGTTGCCAAGTGGGGAATGACTGGTTGGACAAAAGAACCACTGCTTCAAAATTTAACATATTACATCCAAATGTTGACTTACTTGAAAAATCACAACCATTTACAGACTGTTTTAATAACAAAAAACAACCAATATATGAGGTATTGTAAGTCATGTTTGGGTAAAAGTGACAACACTGTTGGTGTTATGGTGAGATTCATTCATACTTGGATTAAGATATTTTCTAATGACTTTAGGCCTTGTCTGTTATTTTCACTTGTTCATGCAGTTCATTTGCAGTGATAATGGACAAGCTAACGGATGAAGCAAGGAGAGAACCACCATGGACGATGCTGTTTGCTGATGATATTGTGATTTGTGAAGAGACCAGGAAAGAAGTGGAGCAGAGATTAAAATCCTGGAAGAATGCATTGGAAAGAAGAGGGATGAAAGTAAGGTCGAAGACCGAATATCTGTGCATAAATGGAGGAAATGACGACGAAACAGTAAAGATGGAGGATGCAAAAGTGCCAAGAGTAAAGGAATTTAAGTATTTGGGATCAACGGTGCAAGAAAGTGGTGGTTGTGAGAGGGAGGTAAAGAAGAGAGTACAGGCAGGATGGAACAGATGGAGAAAAGTATCAGGAGTAATCTGTGACAAGAGGTTACCAGCTAGAGTAAAAGGAAAAGTGTACAGTTCAGTGTTAAGACGAGCAATGGTGTATGGACTTGAGACAGTAGCAGTCACAAAGAAACAAGTGGAAGAGATGGAAGTCGCAGAGATGAAAATGCTGAGGTTTGCTATGGGAGTGACAAGAAAAGACAAGATTAGAAATGAGCACATCAGGAGTACTGTTAAGGTAGAATGGTTAGGAATAAAGATGAGGGAGGGCAGGCTGAGGTGATATGGACATGTCATGAGGAGAGACCAAGAGTATGTAGGAAGAAAGATGATGAAAATGGAGTTACCAGGAAAGAGGAAAAGAGGGAGACCAAAGAGAAGATTTTTAGATGTGGTAAAAGAAGATATGGAGGAAGGTAGTGCGAAGGAGATGGACATTGAAGACAGAAAGATGTGGAGAATGATGATACGCTGTGGCCACCCCTGACTAATGGGAAAGGCCGAAAGGAGAAGAAGAATATTGAATTATTAGAAACCCATTTTCTCCAAATGTTCTCTCTACATGAATGCCAAATTTTTATGCAAGATGGGGCATCCTGTCACAAGTCAAAAAAAGTTATGAAATGGTTCAAGGACCATAACATAACATAACTTTATTGGAATGGCCTGGAAACTCACCTGATTTAAATCCAATAGAAAACTGCTGGAATTATATAAAAAACAAGTTGTCAACAGTGAATACAAACTCTATCCAAAAACTCATCATGGAACTGAAATTGCTATGGATCTCAATAAAACCCGAATACTTTAGATCCTTATCAGAAAGTATGCCTGAAAGACTCAGACAAGTCATTAAAAACAAAGGTGAAATGACTAAATATTAATGTATCATTGTCTAATAAATAAAATATTATGTATGTAATTTTTATTCTATTTTTGCTTAAAATTAGATTAGGTCTCAAGGTGTTTTGCCGACACTGTACTCCAAAGATCAAGATGCCAAAAAGAAAGTATGATGACAATTACCTAGACTACGGCTTCACATTTTTGGAGGGGCATAATGAGCAGCTACCGCAGTGCATCATTTGCCACAAAACGCTCAGCAATGATTCAATGAAACCCCATCAACTGAAGAACCACCTCTACAATGTACACCCCAAGTTCGTTGGCAAAGAGAGGCAGTTTTTTGAATTGAAGGCAAACTACTTGAAGAAAATGATGATGGACCAGAGCAGAAAATTTCAAACTGAGTTGAAAGCGATAGTACATACGTATGCTGTTTCTCTGCTAGTGGCAAAGAAGCCACATAGCATCAGCGAGACACTCATAAAGCTGTGCCTTGTGTCATGTGCTGGCATTTTGCTTGGTGAATCTGCAGTGTCAAAGATGAAGCAAGTTTCTCTGTCCAACAACACTGTCAAGTTCCACATCTTCAACATGTCGTGCAACATCAAGTTGCAGCTCTTGGCAAAGGTCAAAGCGTCTCCCGTCTTTGCAATTCAGCTGGATGAGTTTGCGGATGTGGCAAATTTGCCTCAACTAATTGTCTTCATTCAATATGTCCATGACCAAAGCACCAAAGAGGACTTGCTGTTTTTCCACCCACTGGAAACACAACCCAAGTTACTGATGTCATGCAGCTTGTCAATGCCTTTTTTGAGAAGGAAGGATTGGACTGGGGCAAGCTCATCCATGCCTGTACAGATGGGGCTCCTGCTATGTTGGGTGCGAGGTCTGGATTTGCGAAACTACTGAAGCAGAAGAATCTTAAGGTGATTTTTCCACAAATCTCTGTTTTTATTGATTTAAGACTCTGTGTGCCTGGCTGACAAAGCACAAGTGAAAAAAATTAATTTGGAGCTTGCCGTAATTCTGCGTGAATTAACCAAAGAACTCCAGCTACTGGATATTGGTGTCAACTGGTGATTTAAGGTTAAATTATAAGCTGCATGGGAGCATTGGATCCCAGATGGTAAACACACTTTCACCCAAGACAGAGAGGCAACAACAGGCAAGTTACACTTCTATCTGCCAATGGATTGTGAATGCTTGGGCAAAGGTATCAGTCTCCACCATCATCCAATCTTTCACTAAGGCTTGAATCATCACTAAACGTTGTGTTGTGCAGATGTAATCAAGTAGCGGTTGACAGGTTGAAAGTATAAATAACAAATTTCTGAAAATTTGTGATAAAAAAATTGATAAAAGTGTTGTTAAAAATGGATGAATTGCTTGAAAATGTGAATATAATGAAGATTACTATTAAAAGATTTAACAACAGAATCAGCTCTGTAGAACAAGCAGTTGATGACATTAAATCTGAAGTTAATGATATGAAACACTTAAAAGCGTCTGTAGAAGAAGTTGATAAACTAAAAGTTCAGATTGAAACATTTTCTAATAATTTTGGCAAAAAATTTGATAATTTATATACAATCATTCAAGAAAACCAATAGCGAAATAGAAGAGAAAATCTAAAAAATGAAGCATAGAGTAAAAGGTTCAATATTTTAATTCATGGACTCAAAGAACAAGATAGTAGTGTATGGAAAACTAGAGAGAAAACTGAAAAAACTGTCCATGAATTTTTTCATAATGCCCATAATAATAAGAATAGCAATAATATAAAATTTGCTGATATTCACCGTATGCCTAAACAACCTTTACTAAAAAATCGAAAAATTGAACGACCTATAATTATTAAATTAACCAACTTATTTGACAAACAGCTTATATATAAATTTTTAAAAAACCTGAAGTTGTACAATAAATAATTGAATCTTAAATCAAGACTTCTGGGTTATACTTATGTAACTGATCACCTACCCATTGAAATGCTACAACAGAAAAAGAAACTTCTTCCATTATTCAATAAAGCCAGACAAGAAGGCAAAAGAGCGTCATGGAAAGTCGTAGCTGACGAATATCGTCTTTCTATTGATACAGTAATCAATGTTAATGTATGATTTTATTCTTATTTGTTTGTTACCTATCTTATTTTCTAATTAATAGTGCTTCTGGCCTGTAGGTTTCGCTTTTTATACATTTCATTAGTTGCTTTTGTTCTCTTTTTATTGTTCTTATTGGGATTCGATCCCTCTTTTCTTTTTTTTGTCTGATTTCTTTAATTAAGAATAGTTAGAATGGTCAAGTCAATCAACAAGCAAGTGCCGACAGACCTGTTTCGTCCTTATTAGGACTCGTCAGGACACTACAGCTTGTTGTTGACCCCAGCTGAAAAAGTTGAAAACTTAAACAGCTGGCACAACTTTCTGTTTGTGGTTTTTACACCTCAAACATCCAGTTGTGGACCTGAATGCTGGGTAGGTAGTACAATGAAAACAATGTTCTACCAGCGCAACTGCAAAAGACACCGCTAAACTGCAAGGGTATACTGGCGGCGGTTCCGATATGCTAACCACATCGAGTTAGCAACACGGAGACGGGTTAAGACAAGCAAAACCCTACATTGTTTTCATTGTAAGAATAGTTAATTACACAAGGATGGAATGGTAGAAAATTTAACTTTGAGCAATAAGGAAGAAATCAACTTTGCAAATGATTTGAAAAATAATACAAATGATTTTGATTTTATTTCTTTTCTACATAATTTACTTACAAATAATTTTAAACAATGTAAGACTTATGAAACAAACTGTAAACTGCCTATAACTGAAAAAAAGAAAAACTTATTTATTTTACATATTAATATTAAATCAATATATAAAAATTTCGATGCATTAAATCATGAATTTTTACAAAGTCTAGATTATTTACCTGATATTATTTGTTCGAGTAAAACTAAAATCAAAAATTTGCCAATGGTTAACCTTTCCTAAACTGGTTATCATTCGATAGAACATGCTGACACTCAAACAGCTGCTGGCGTGGTAGGAATTTACATTTCTGATAATTATTCTTCAAAAACTATTGGGAAAAATACTTTAAATTGGAATTGTGAAGATATTTGGATTCAAATTTCTGATTTTAATTCTAATCAAATCTTTTATCTTGGAGTTATTTATCAACACCCAAATAGTAATATTATAAACTTCATTTTGGCTTTAAATGATAAACTAATACAGTTAGGTAAGCATAAATATTACATTGTTGGTGATTTTAACATCAATATTGATGATAAAAACCGCTCAGTAAATTCTAATATGTATCTAAATATGATTTTGAATAATGGTGTATTTTTGCCTATTGATAAGCACACTCGAGTTACAGGTAATTTTAGATCTATTATTGATCATGTTACTACAAATGATATCTCTAATACAATTTTTCCTTGTGTATTCCTAAGTGATATTAGTGATCACTTTACCATAGCAATTATAGTGCAACAAAAAAATAATTAACAAGATAATATTAGATACAATAATCAACCTTATTTTTTTAGAAATTTTAAAAAATTTAATTATGATAGCTTATCTATAAATACTTTTCAGCATTCTCTTTCCTTTAAATGCAGTAATGAAGTTGAAAAATTATTTTCAAATTTTATTGAACTCATATCTGTGACTATTAACACACATGCACCATTAATAAAAGCTTCATGCAAAAAACGTACATTAATGAATAAACCATGGATAATAAAAGGTATTTTAGTTTCAATTCAATGCAAACAAAAATTATATATACATTTTTTTTTAAATGGTACTGAATTAGAAAAAATATTGTATAAAACTTATGCCAATAAATTGTCTAAAGTCAAAGCTTTATCAAACAAGCGATTGCCAACTCCAGTCATGATATGCGAAAATTTTGGTGTATTATGAAGACTTTACTTCATAATAATTCAACTCGAGTTCTTCCTAATTATATTCATGAAGAGGGCCAAATAATTGATACAAAATTAGACAAAGTCTTAGCTGAAAAAATCAAACCTTTTCATTTGAATAATTTTTAACAGTATCTATGTAATCGTGTTTGTTCTTCTATGTTTTTAAATCCTACTAGTGCATATGAAATTCACTGCATTATTAATCAGTTAAATACTAACAAAAGTTGTGGATCTTATGAGATTGAAGCAAAATTTATCGTGCTTGCGTCTGATGTTTTGTCTCCAGTGTTAGCTATATTATTTAATGCTTATTTTGATTTCGGAATTTTTCCTACCTGTCTTAAAACAGCTAAAATCGTTTTTGCATATAAAGCTGGTGATATAAATGAAGTAACAAATTATAGACCTATCTCAATATTGTCTATATTTTCTCAAATTTTAGAAAAACTAGTTCATACGCGGACACTTTCTTTTTTAAAACTTCATTCAGTATTAACTCTTACACAGTTTGGTTTTAGACCAAAGTATTCAACTTTGTATGCTTTACTAGATATTACTAATTCTACATTAGATAATATTAAAAAAAAATTATACTCTGGGCTTGTATTTGTAGATTTAACCAAAGCATTTGATACTGTTAATCATTCAATTTTACTTTATAAACTTGAACATTATGGAATACGAAAAATAGTTAACAATTTTTTTGGTTCTTTTTGAACAAACAGAAATCAGTAGGTTACAATTAATAATACTAATTCTTCCTTAAAATTTATAGATATTGGAGTTCCTCAAGGCTCCATTCTTGGACCGCTTCTTTTTCTAATATATGTTAATAATATTCCCAACAGTGTTAAATGTACTCCACACTTATTTGCTGACGATACTTGTCTCCTGATGGGAGCTCCATCTATTAATATTCTAGAAAACCAACTTAAAGATGATCTTAATAATATTTGCCATTGGATATCTGCAAACAATTTAATGCTAAATTCAAAAAAATCGCAATTATTAATTATTGCACCAAACCTCAAGTTTTCAAATGTTGTTTTAAATATTCAAAGTCCAGCTAGTAAAATTAAAAATGTTTTTAAGGCAAAATATTTTGGAATATTATTTGATAATCGTTTAAACTTTCATGAGCATATAAAACTTCTTGAAGCAAAAATAGCTCAATCAGTTGAAATTCTAAATAAACTGAAGTGCTTTTTACCCAGCTCGGCATTATTGAAGTTATATTATGCACTTATCCATTCCCATTTTAATTATGGCCTTGCTGTTTGGGGAAGCACCTATCTGACATATCTTAATAAAATTGCTTCAAAATAAAGCAATTCATATTGTTACCTCTCATATGTCAACTAGCTTGAAACCTTTACATATTAAAACTAATATTTTGCCTTTGCCTAAATTGTTTGATTTTGAAATAGCCAAAATTTTATTTTTATAATTCTAATTTGTTGCCTAAGATTTTTGATAACTACTTTTCATATGCTAAATGCTGCCATTCTCGTACCACAAGATTTTCACTAAATAATCACCTTACCATTCCTCTGTTAAAAGTAATCAAACTCAAAGATAAATCAAATATATAGGACCTAAAATTTGGAATTCTATCAGTCATACTCTAAGATCAATGACATTTAATAAATTTAAAAAACATTATAAATCAGTTCTATTTCTAAATAATTAAATTCATATAATTCTTACAATTTGTTTTGTGTACCTTATTTCATTTTTTCCTTGTTGCTTGGTTTGTCTCTACATATTCTTAATGTTAAAATATGTTAATTGTCTCTACTTATTCAAATAGAATAAGAATCACTTCCTGATGAGCCGAAAAGGCAAAACAGACTGTTGAGGTTTCAATAAAAATCTCTTTTGTGGCTTCTGTAATTTAATTTAATGCTCTGAGTTTTCATTGAGCTCTTTACTGACAGTCTTGCCACTTTTATTATTATTCTTACTGTTATATTGTTGTTTTGTTTTATTGTCTTTTTTATTGTTTTGCTTTTTTTTGTTTTTGTTGTTGTTGTTTTTCATTTTTTGTGAACATTTTCAATATTACTATTGTCAATTTGCTTGTATATTTTTATATTTTACAAGGTGATTGCTTGACTCGAAAACCTCACGGTCTCTTCGCAATCACCTTGTTGCAATTTTAAGAGTTTATACTGGTATTTATTGCTGACTAAGTTTACCTATTTTGTTTTTGTGACGAAATAAATTAAATGGAATTGAATTGAATAAACAGCCAAGTAACAGCAATGAGACTGACTTGGACAATGATGAAATGGATCTGGACATGATTAATGCCAAAATTTTGCAACTTTTTAATCCAGACCCAAAAGATGAAAAATTTGATGGATTTCTGATAGAGAAATAAACTGAAAAAGTGACTACAGTACCAGTAAATTGTTTTGTATTTTGTGTGTTAACAATACAATTGAACAGTTTTGAGTTCTTAATTTTCATTTGTTTGATTGTTTTCTTTGAATAGAATATAAGTAAAATACATTAAGTTTTGTTTCATTTAGTGCATGTTATAACCCAGTGCACCTTATGCATGAAAATAAAAGCATCAGAAGCCATTTATTGATAATATACTGCACTTTGTAATCTTGTGTGCCTTATGGTCCCAAAAATATGATAATTTCAAAAATACATTAACTATTCATACAAAATTTTTAAGGCATGTTTTAACCATACTACCAACAATTAAAGCAAGTTTGAGAATCAAATTAAAGCCTGTAAGATAATTGACATGAATGACCAGTCAACACCATTCTCAATAAAAGAAATAATAATCTTACTAGTAATATGTTGACTGTCAAGCAAATTTTGATGCAATTTTTCATGGGGCCAGTTTTTTTGTCAACTTATTTTTAAAATGTTTATTAAAGCTCATTTCTACTTCGAGCATAGAATGGAGTATTCTTTGTTTCTTTAATTCATTTTTTTTGCTTTGCTTAGCATTTTTAGCTGTTTTAAGAACAGAAAAAAAAATCAATAAAACAAATCAAGAATGCTCCATTCCATGCTTGTAATGGAAATGAGCCTTCAGCAACAAAAGAGATATTATGTGTTTTACTATGATAGTAATTGAGCTTTGACATGAAAAGAACAAGTTTGGCAATAACCTCCTAATAAATTTGTCACAGAAAAAAGATTTAAATTAAACTTGAAGTTTGGCAATATACTCACTAAACAACAAGTGTGTTGAATTTGTCTCAGTTTTTTTGCATCACTTAAGCCTTTTTAGTTTTACCTAATAGCTAAATTAAAGCATTTAGAAATACAAGTAGATCTAAAAAAACAACAACTTTCATTTTTTCCACAACTAAAAAATTCATTCAAAAAAGGTTAAACTGAGGTCTAGCTTAATAAAGTTAACATATCAAGCTTTTATTCACTACATTCTTTTCATTTATTCACTATTTACATTCACCACTTTCATTCACTACATTTGGGCAGCTATTGCTAGGGGTAAAAATGGGGAGAGTGAAGTTGAATTTCTAGGATAAAGTGACTCTGATGATGAATATGTTTATTGTGAATCTAGTTACAACAACCCTCAAAGTAAAGAAAGTATCCAGATTACAAAGAAAAAAGAGCCAGATGCAAACTGCCTGGGTACACAAGCAAAACCTACATTTTTTGTATAAGATGTGAATGAAATGTTTCTTTGCCTGAACAAAAATAAAAACTGCTTTAAAACATTTCACAAAAACTGAAAGTATTCAAATTGTAATGTAAAATTAATTGTGTACTCGTTTTTGACTTGAGCTTTCCTGAAAGAACGTAGCTAAATCCATGATTTTTAATTAGATAAAAAGCCAATTTAGGAATTGTATCCATGGTTTGTTTGCATGCCAAAAATGTTTCTTCTGTCAATCCCATATTTTCAGATATTGGTTCCATTATTGCATGATATATAACGTTTGATTTTTCATACTATGGACAAGTGGGACAGATCTGGCACATTTAAAAATATCAAAAATACATAAAAAATTTTTTAATATTGTGTCAAATATTGTATAATAGAAAGTTACTGTCACCAAAATATAGTTGAAATAATTTTTTATTGTGCACAAAATTAAATCCATTCATATAGAGTTAAATAACTTCTTTGGTTTATTAACACTTTTGGTGTGGAACAATGTAAATTTACGTCTTAGAACAGAATCTCGTTCACTGTTTGCCATTACTAACCTCCCAAGCTTTGGAGATTTCCTTAAATTTAAAAAGTAATTAACTAAACTCAACAAATAGTAAACAACAACCGACAACCTGACCTTCTGCCAGGGATAACTAAAACTACGGGATGACTCACTCCATTAGGAGTCAACAATTTTTTTTTCAACTGTAGGCCGACTAAATGACTTCAATTTAAAATAAGGTTAAAGTCAGAATGTGATCAATTTTTGTGTAATTGAATAGTTAGTTGATTTTCTGATGTTTAAAGAAAATCTTTCATGATTAAAAGAGCTATAACAGAGAATGTTCTAATTCTAGTTGTAATTTTAAAATATTTAACTAATTTAAGCAATTCATAAAATTATAAGTTATATTATAAATCCTAAAATTACAAAATAAAATTCATAGTGAAAAACTTTTTAAGTAAATAATTTTCTGTTTGAAAGTTTTAAAATATTATTTTATGATTTATTTTAAAATAATTAATCGATTTAATAGTAATAATTATCAATCTTAAAATTGTTTAATTATAATAAATTTTTTTCAATTTTATAATAACAATTAATTATTAATCTTACATCAATAATAATTAATTATTTCATTTTTGTAATTTTATAAATTCAAAAAAATTTAACTAAATTAATCAGTTTTTTAATTGTTAGTATCAAATTTATAGTGTTTTAGTTTCTACATTGTTAAATATTTTTTTCTCTAAAATATTTTACAAAATTTTAACTTTAGGATATTTATTAAATAACTTTAGTCTGTTTTTATCATTAGTTCTGGTTTAGAAAGATATAATTTAAAACTAATTAAATGTTTTTCTTATGCAGATTTAAAAACATGGTTTATAAGTGTTGTGTACCAAATTGTAAAACAGAATATGCTTTTAGCATTTCTAAAGATATTTTAGTTTTTCACTTTCCAAAAAATGTAGATTTAAAAAAAAAGTGGATTAAAGCAATACCAAAAAAAAGTGGATTAAAGCAATATTTCTACTTGCACCACATCAGCTTCTGCTTCTTCCAGATGTGCATTAGAAAATGCTGCTAAAGCTAAACAAAATGAAGAATTTTTATGTCAGAGATATTAACAAATTTTGCTTCCTTTCAACAAAAAATTAAATCTGAAATTTTGCCTAGTGGATTTGCTTCTGTGTCTGAAAAAGATTGCCAAGCATTCCATTACTTCAAATATTCAGATATTAGTAATTATCAAGATGCTCCCAAACTTCTTTCTTCTGTAACTGTTACTTTAAATCTGGATGTCCATGCTCATGTTTATTCTACTCTCATTCCACCATCTAGTTATCATCATATCACTAGTTCAAGTAAACTTAAAGCAATTTCTGAATTGATCAACTTACTGGCTTTTTGCAAATCATTCTGTGAAAAATCTTCAGAAAATCAAAATCAAAGTAACTTTATTGCCTTAGCTGTATCTTTGTTAGAATCTGCTATATTTTCTGAAGCACATTTAATAGAAAACCCTGATAGTTTTTCTTTAATTCAATTTGTTATTGAACAATTAAAGTCAATTGATGTACCAAAACAAGGCCGTCATTACACTGCAAATATGGTCAAGACAGCATTTTTGTGGCAATTAAGTAGCACAGCTTTGTATAAAAAATTACGCAAAACTTTGATTTTACCATCTATCAGCCATCTTCAAAAATTATCTGCTGTAATTAATGTAGAATCTGGATCATTGGACTTGCATTACCTTCAACAGAAAACAAATATTCTTACTGAAATGGAAAAGAAGTACTTTTAATTATTGATGAAGGTTTACTGCACAGCGCATTGAATATAGCAATGGCTCTTTTATTGGATTAACAGAAAACGGAACACCTGCAAAAACTGTATTAACTTTTATGGTTCAATCTATTGCTGGAAAATACAAAGATTGTTATCTGTTTAGTGCCTGTAAACAAATTGGAAACAATTTTATTGCATTTTTGGTTTGAAAAAGTAATATGATCTAATGCAAAAGTAATAAGTAATATGATCTAAGAAAAGAACAAAAGCTACCTACACTATTGTGGAGGGTATTGGAAGAGAGAAATCCCTGGATATTATTGATGTGCTGAAAAATCAAACATTTAGCATTCTTTTAGATGAAAGCACAGATGTAAGTGTAACTCAAATGCTGGCTTTAGTTGTTAGATATGTGAATGCTAACACAATGCAAACTGTTGACAGATGTTTTGATATCATTAAAGTGCTAGATGGAACATCACTTGGATTGTTTAAGGCTGTTTCCAATGTGCTATTTGAAAAGCATTCTATTCCACCAAAAAATCTTATTGGATTAGGTGCAGACAAGTGTGCAACAATGATGGGCAAAGTTTCTGAGTTTCAGGCACAGTTGAAGGAAGCTTGCCCCCACATTTTTGTAAATGGCTGCATTTGTCACAGTTTGGCATTGTGTTTATCCCATGCTTCCAAGAAATTGCCTGCTTGGATTGAAAACTTTATTCGTGACATTTGCAGCTATTTTTCTCACAGCAGCAAAAGAAAGCAAAAATTTGAAAATATTCAAAAACTATGTGATCATCCTCGTCATGCGATTTTGAAAATTGCTCAGACACGATGGTTAAGTCACCAACAAGTTGTGGAGCGAATACTGGAGCAGTGGGAATCATTGCATACCTTTTTTCAGCAAGAAGTCACTTCTTTAGCAGAAAAAGATTTGTCTCACAAAGCTAGAGATTTAGCTTCTGGCTTTACTTCAGATGCTAAAGCAAGATTATCAATTATGGTATATGTGCTGCACAAAGTTAATAGCCTGAATCTTTTGTTTCAATCCGAAGACTTTACCCTCCACAAAGTGTATTCGGAAGCAGTGGATATTCTCACAACATTGATGTCAATGTACATGAAGAGTTCTGATCCTTTACAGAATCCAAGAAATCCGCATAATTTTTTATGCTTAGAGCAAATTAAAATTGGTGTATGTGCTCAACTTGAGCTAAATACCTTAAATGATTCAGTGAAAAAGGCAATAAGAACTGATTGTTTGAGCTTTTTGGTGGAGTTGTGTTTTCAGATCAAACAACGGATTAATCTTTCAGAAATGAAATTGCTTTCTGTGTTGGACCCAGTTTTGGCAATGAAATCTCACCAGAACTGCCCATCTATTTTGCCTATAATTTCTAAGTTTTGTCACTCGCTGGATGAGAATGAACTGGATGCATTAGGTGATGAATGGGATGAACTCCCAAATGTGCTAAAAATTCATTGCACAGAGGATGTCACGTCAATGACTCCCCTCAGTTCTGGAATTATGTAAGAAAGTTAAAAAATGAAATTGAAGAACCTCACTTTCCACATTTGGGCCCCTTCTTCAAGTTAATGTCTCTACCACATTCAACAGCAGCAGTAGGAAGAGTATTCAGCTCAGTGAACTCGGTAAAAACTTTGAAAAGAAACAAGATGAACTCTCAAACTTTAAAAGGGCAGCTTCTAGCGAAACAACGTGTATCTCGATGCAGTGGAGGTTGCACAATGTGGCAGCCATCAAAAAGATTAGTTGAAGATATGGTTAATGGAGGTCCACAAAAACGATACAAGATCTATTGTGAAGAAAGCTAATGAACTGGCAATGATTAAATGCAAACCTTTGTGAAGCTAGTACAAAACAGTATTTGTACCAAGATGAGACTTTCTTTGTCGTGTAAAAAACAGCATTATTTTAAGAAATTGTTTTTAGGAACTGTTTGATTTAGTTTTATTGAGATTAACAAGTTGTACATTGAAAAATAATTTGTATGTGATGTGCATTACTCCCTCTGTAAACATACTATGGTTTTTAAGTGCTAAACAGCTTTATTGTACCCTATTGTAAATGTGTCTTTGCATACAATCTTTTTTAAAACAAGATGAAAATCTGGTAATCTGCATTCTAGCTTACATATAATGCATTTTAAAGGCTGTTATAGTTTCAAGAGCAGATATATATACTGCAGAGTGATGCATTAGGCTACACAATTGCAAACTTATTGCATATTAATAGCTAACAGTAATTTGTAGAGTCGTGATTAGACAAATTGAAAAGTAGCTATTGTAAATTTTTACAACAAATGATGTGACTAAATACGAGAATTTTCGGTCCTTTTTTGACAAATTGATGTCTTATTTGTGCTTGATGTTTTGACCTAAAGTTTGATGTAATTTATGATAAATTTTGATGTTCTTGAAATTGATCTGTGTGGCAACACTGTGTATGAGGTGTGTCCAAAAAGTAATTGGATTGGTGTTATAAAAATTTTATTGAAAAATATTGAAATATACTATGAAAAATATGAAGTCAAATTCCTTTAAAGTAACCCCCTTCCACTTGAAAACACTTGTGCATTTGCCTTTTCCACAATTCAAAACATTCTTGGAAGGCATTTTTGGGGATCTTTTTTAGCTCCATTGTCGCAGCCATTTTGATAGAATTGATGTCAGCAAAATGGGTTACCTTTAGAACCAATTTGATCTTAGAGAAGAGAAAAAAGTCACACAGGGCCAGATCAGAGGAATAGGGGGTGTTCCAAAGTTGCAATGTTTCTTTCTGCAAGAAACTGACGAATACTCAGGGCTGTGTGAGCAGGAGCATTATCATGATGGAGCGCCCATGTGTGGGCTTCCCAAAAGCTCTGCCTCTTGTCATGCACTGATCTTACAAGGCACCAAAGAATCTCTTTATAGACAGTTTAATTTACTGTTTGGCCTTGGAGTAGGAATTGGAAATGAAAAGAGATTCTTCAGCACCTCTAACATCAGTGCACGACAAGAGGTGGAGCCTTTGGTAACCCCACGCATGGGCACTCCATCACGATAACGCTCCTGCTCACACAGCCCTGAGTATTCATCAGTTTCTTGCAGAAAGAAATATTGCAACTTTGGAACAACCCCCCATATTTCCCCAATCTGGCCCTGTGTGACTTTTTTCTCTTCTCTAAAATCAAATCTGTTCTAAAGGTAACCCATTTTTCTGACATCGATTCCATCAAAATGGCTGCGACAACAGAACTCAAAAAGATCCCAGAAAATGCCTTCCAAAAATGTTTTGAATCATGGAAAAGGTGAATGCACAAGTGCTTTCAAGTGGAAGGGGATTGCTTTAAAGGAATTTGACTTTGGTATACTTCAATATTTTTCAATAAAGTTTTTATAACACCAGTCTCATTACTTTTTGGACACACCTCATATATATATATTTGATAAAGTTGCTGGACCTGGTCAACAGAGTGCTCAATGATGTTGTTCAGAGCAATTCATTACAGAATTCAGCATACTTTTTTCAAATTTAAAACATTAAAACATATTAAAAATTCCCCTACAGAAAGTTTCACCTGCATGGTTCATCTGGGGAATACAGAAAATTTAATAAAATAAAATAAAAAAAAACCTTATGATTCTTAAATGAATGATATAAAGAAGCCAAAATCATTGTGACAAAATTGCATCTTGACAAAAGAATGGAAACATTCCCCAACTGGCACTCGTTTATTATGCTAAAAGACTACAAGAGCACTTTAATGACAACCTAAAATGCCATCTCATAAACCCAGCTAAATTCGAAATTGGAAAAATAAGCAAATTTTACCTAGACAAAATTAATCAAAGCATCAGATGAAAATCTAAATTCAACCACTGGAGATCAATAAACACAGTTATATTGTGGATTAAAAATTTACCAGAAAAAGCTAACTGCAAATTTTTAAAGTTTGACATTGTGAGCTTATATCCATCTCTAACCATAAACACTTCTTGAAAAAGCTATCAATTTTTCCAGAAGATACATTAATATTAATGACAACATAGAGAGCAGTATCATGCATAGCAGAAAATCTTTGCTCTCTAGCAGCAACAATTTTGGGATTAAGCAGCAGAACCCAGAATTTGACATAGCCATGGGCACATATAATGGTGCTGAAATATGTGAGCTAGTGGACCTGTACATTCTCAACCTGCTCTCAGATATAATAACTAGCAAGAACATTGGTTTGTATAGACAACAGATTAGCTGTACTCTGAAACACAACTGGACCAGACACAGAGAGAACCCGAAAAAGAATTATTTAAATTTTTAAAAAGAAAGGGTTACAAATCACTACCAAAGCAGGGCTTTCCCAAACAGACTTCCTCAACGTAGTATTGGATTTGAAAAACTCCAAATTTCAGCTGTACAGATAATCTAATAACACCCCTTTATACATAAACAGTAAATCAAATCACCCCATCAATATTAAACAGAGTCTTCCAAAAATGATTGGTAAAAGAATATCACTTATATCAAGCAGCAAAGAAGAATTTTATAAAGCAGCTCCTGAATATAATGATGCCTTAAAACACAGCGAATATTAGTAAAAAATAAAACATTGGGCTCAGATAATTGATAAAAAAAAAAAGTAAGCAAAAACATAATATCATGTGGTTCAATTGTTCAATTGTTTTTTTAGTATATATGTTAAAAGATAGCTTGTAGAAAACATGGTGTAGCTAGTGAGACAGCTGTGCAACAAATTTGGGAAGTATCATCTGGAGAGTCTGGCTCTGACAGTGATTCAGAGAGTGATGTGCTGGACAGATTTTCTTTGAATTCAACTGATGATTCCAGTGATAGCAAAAGTGGCAATGAAGATGGTGGCATTAACACAAGCAGTCCAATACAGACACCTCAGGATCAAGCAAATGCAATTGTATGGGATTGGAATCAACCTGCTGTTCAGCCTTGTAGCCTGCCTTTCACTGCTATTAGTGGCATCAAGGTGCCACTGAGTGAAGATAGCACTGAACTGCAAATTTTTCAGCAGTTTGTTACGGCTGACATATTGGATGCCATTACAAGAGAACATGTAATATACCCAGTATCCTAAACCCACAAGCTCCATGAGGCATGATACTTCTTTTTATGACACTACAAGCAAAGAGTTGAAAGTTTTCTTGGCTACCAGTATAATGATGGAGGTTATAAAAAAAACAGATTTACATTTGTACTGGAGTAAAGATGGAATGCTGGAGACACCATTTTTTAGAAAAACTATTCCAAGGGACAGATATGTCAACATTATGTCAAACTTACATTTCAACAGTAATGCTTTGGATAATGGAAGTGATAGACTTTTCAAAATAAGGCCCATTCTAAACAGTTTTACTGAAAACTTTTGTACAAGCTATTGTCCAGATCAGCACATTTCAGTAGATGAATCCTTGCTGAAATTTCATGGTCGTCTGAAATTCAAGCAGTACAATCCTTCCAAGAGGTCACGTTTTGGACTGAAATTATATAGGCTTTGTAAATCTAGTGCTGAAATGTGTCCACATACACATGGAATTTCAAAGTCTACAGCAGTCAGGATAAAGATAAAAACATTCCAGCTAGCACCAAAGTAGTAATGGAGTTATCAAAAAAGCTCCTTGGACTTGGATACACAATTTACCTTGATAATTGGTACAGCAACCCCAACCTCTATTACACATTGTTACACCAACAAACACACACTGTGGGTACTGTTAGGCTTAGCAGAAAAAACATGCGAAAAAGATTTCCTGGCCGCAAGTTGAAAAAAAACAAATGCACATCCCAAAATGCAAATGGAATTATGGCTCTATTATGGAGAGACAAGAAACAAGTAAAAATGCTGTCAACAAAACACACCTGGGAAATGGTTGCTACTGGCAAACAAGATAAAGCAACCTTATCACCAAACCAGGATGTGCTGTTGCTTACAAGGAAATAGGTGGCATGGATTGTTCAGATCAAATTTTGGCAACTGTCGGTCTGTTAGAAAACACACCAAATGGTATAAAAAACTGTTTTTTTATATGATTGACATTGCAATTGTCAACTCATTTCTGCTTTTCAAAAAACTGCATGCTGATATGAGAAGAAAGACACTGACAGAGTTCAAAGTCGAACTTGCCCATCAGCTGCTGCAAAGTGCGGATATACCAGATTATGCAACACATGGTTGTCCTAGATCACTGCCTACTCCAGACCACTTGAGGGGATTTTCTCTAACAGATATTTTCTCCAGTATAACCCTACACCTGATGACAGAAAGTTGTTCTACAAAAGATGCTTTGTTTGCATGAAGCATGGGACAAGAAAAGAGACTAAATTTCAATGTGAAAAATGCAAAATGTCTCTCTGTCCAGTTCCATGCTTCAAAGACTATCACACAAAAACAAACTTCTAAAACTTTTTTGCATTTTGTGGCTTTTTTGGTGTTGTTTAATTATTCTGACAAAACAAACCTACAGAGAAATGCTTTTGCGAAATAAATTTACTGACAAACGTCTAGCATGATTTTTCAAATTTTTACGCGAAATAATACCGTTGCAGCAGTACACGCATCATAAAGAAATCCCAGGGGGAAGTGGTTAAACAGCCAATGCCAAAGAAATGCCACTATCTACCAGGCATTGGTCAAGGGTCGAAATATGAATATGCAAAATTACATGGGTTTATGCAAAACAGAATTTAAAGTGTGATGGAATAATCATAAATAATACAAAACTGGAAAACGCAACCTAACTATATAAATATATTTGGCTCTGTAAAGATAAAGGCAAAAATTTTGAAAGAAAGTGGAAAAGAATTTGTAATGCACCTTCTCACAAAACCATATCCAAACTTTGCAGTTATGTTCAACAGAAAAATTGATCATTTTAACAAGCAACCAAAAGACTTCATTAAACAAGCACTCAGAATTATTATCTAAATGTCAGCACATAACTAAATTTAAACTGAAAAATTTTAATCCATGAAATATTCTTTGCTATTTGTGTATTTTTCTTTGATTGTTGCAATAGTATTATTTTACCATACTTTCAGATACAAATTTTGTTTTTTTGACGTCACCTTACTGTGTTATGCACCTTTTTCTCTTTTTCCTCTTTCTTGTTTCTTCTTTCCCTTCCTTTTATCTTTTGCAAATCTATTTAAGTTGCAAAACCCTTTTGATTACTTGTTATTTTGTTTACATCTTTGTTGTTAGAGTTTAAACAGAGTTCTGTTTGTAACTCATCTTAAATTTAATTTGTTTTTTTGAAGGTTTTTGCTATTTATTTTATTTTATTAAATTGTCTAGATCCCCCTGATGAATCCTGCATGTGAAACAGTCTGTAGGGAGTTGTTTACATGCTTTAATGTTTTAAATTTGAAAAAAGTGTGCTGAATTCTGTAATATATGTGTAGATATCTATTCTAAACAAAAATGCACAGAAAATCAAAATTAGACCTTTGACTTACAATTAAGTACTGGATCTTTGCAAATAATTTTTTTGATTGTTTAAAACAGGGCTGGGAAACCTGTGGCCTCTAGGCCAAATGCAGCATGCATCTGATTGAGAAGAAGCAAAGCCAGTACTGGTTTTCAAGATGAAAATCGAGAAATCAGAGACAGATTTTAAGTGATGATCTTTTTTTTTGGTCTTCACCATAAATTTCAGATAAAATTTCTTTTCACATCCATGAAGTGCTTGCTAGAAGGTCATGATTTGGGCAAACATTTATAAAATTTGGACAAAACTATATTACTCCCCAAAACTCTATACACCCTGCACAAATTTTTTAATTTTCAAATACAGCCCATAAGTGCAATAAAGTTCCCCACCCCTGGTTTTAAACAAGAAAGATTTTAATAAAGATTTTAAAAAATCAATAATGCCATTGAACTAATAGATTTAAAATCATACAAAAATTTGACAACAAATGTCTATAAAATACTTTTGTGCATAAAATAACATATCTTTATTAATTGTTTCAAGCTTGTTTTTTACAAGCAGACTTTATGAATTATACCATTCAAGTTCAGTCATTCAAAAAACTGGATAAATATGCATTCAATTTAGAGGTTAAAAGTTCTTGATCAATAGCACCTGAATTTGTCAAATAGTCTTGCTCATCCAATAGACCTGAAGTTATTTCATACAGAATATATTTTTTGGCTAAGCTAATTTTCTGTGAAAATTTCTTGGGATCTTTTTGTTGTTGCATAAACTCACTGATAAGTTTTCTTAAACACAAGTCAGCTTGATGGCCAAGACTGTTTCTGTTAGCTAATCTAGCTTTTTCAGTCAACTCTTCATTATGTTCAGGTAATGGGAAAACAGGATTTTCTAAAGCAAGTTGAATAACATTAAACACTTCAGGTAATACAGAATTAATCTCATTTTTCTCAAGTTTTATAATACAAAAGTATTTTTCCCATGCAGCTTTGGTGCTATCAGGCATTTCCATTTGAGCATTAATTCGACGTAAAGATTTCAATTTTACAATTTCACCAATCGGTCGTTGTTGATTTCGCTGTTGGCAAATTTGAAAAGAGCAATCAATCATAATTGTACAAAATCCTATTTTACAATTTCTAGCAATTTGAAAATATTCATACCTCATTCTGCGATATTGCATGTTGTCATCAATGACAAAAACAATTTTATTTTTACCACTTTTTAACTTTTTGATTAGCTCATAAAGATAAAATATATGTTCCTTATTTATCAAATCAATATTTTTCAAAAAGTCATTAAAACAATCTTGGTGTGACTTTTCATTAACACCAATAAAAAATTTAACAAGCAAGAGAACTTCATTTCTATAGCTCTTCCATGTTGACAGAATATCAGGGTCAGAAAAATCTATCCAAGGAATAAGGTTATCATAGCATATTGGAACAAAATTAATATTATTATCTTGTTGCAAACATTTGGTGAGAGTTGTTTTTCCAGCTCCAGGTAATCCACATAAAACACATATGCAACTAATACTCATCTTTCTTTATACAAAAATAATCTTTGAAAAAAAAGCATTTTAAAATATTATTATAGTTGTAAATAGTTATGAAGCAATACTTTTCAAGGTTACTGGATGATTATGTGCAAACAAATTCCCAAAAGTACTTGCAACCAATTCTCCAAAACTAAAGAAGACAACACCAATTAAATTTAAACAAATAGCATATTTTTGTTTCTTGATACAAGCTTGCTAATTTACAATGTTGTCCATTAGCAAATCTTAAGCTGTTCAACAGTTTATGACAATTGAAAACTTAAATTGTATTAATTCACAAGACACAATAACAATAAAAGTATTGTTAAAAAGTTAGACATAAGCAATTAAGTTGTAAAACTATTCTTTAACTTTCTTCTTCTAAATTTTATGAGTAGAAATGCAAAAAATTATAAAAGCCACAAAAATATCACTAGGAAATAATTGTAGTTTTATCAGGTCTCTTCAAGAAGTCACCTGAATTGTTTTTTGTTAGTAAAGCTAACTGGAAACTCTTTACAACACCAGAAATAAATAAATTAGAAACCAAAAAAAATCTCTTTTAAGAAGTGATAGTAACCACAGGGATATTGCAGGTTAAGCTCATGAAAAAAATTACTTATGGTGACTTGTTGAAGAGACCTGTTTTATCATTACTAAAACTTTACAAGAAAGCTTAAATTTATGATTTTGAAAATCCACACTGCCAAGGTCAAGGAGAATTTTTTTAATGACCATACCAATCAAATACTCATATAGGCCCTATAAATTATGTATATGTAATTAAAATATCACAGCTATAAAAACCACATAATCAGATTATTTATTTTGGGTCTCTTCAAGAAGTTACAGTGAGCAATTTTTGTTTGTGAAACTAACCCAAAGCCCTTGTGGTTACTAATGTTTCTTATACAGTTCTTTTGCCTATTGGTCTTATTTTTATTTTATCCTAGTAGTATAGGGGGCAATCCAGGTTCATTTCATTAAAAAAAAAATCACTAACAGTGACTTCTTGAAGAGACCCCTTATTTGAATAGCCAAAATTCTTTCAGCTTTTTCCAATTAAGCAACAGCAGATTGCCTCTCCCAGCCTCTTGCACTGTCACTTGCATTTTTCACACCCACTATCTTCATATCCTCATTAACTGTATCTATAAATCTTTGCTTAGGTTTGCCTCTAGATTTTTTGCCAGGTAGCTTCATCTGCAGCATTCTTCTCCCTACATAATGCTTTAGTTTCCTCTTTGCATGGCCAAATCACCTCAGTCTTGACTCTCTCGGCTTATCACACAATTTTCTCAAGCTCTGTCCCATGGATAATTTCATTCTTGATTGGTGTAATTTACTTCTAGAGAAAATCTTAGCATTTTTATTTCAGCTACTTCCAACTCTGCTTCTTCTGTTCTAGTCTTTTAGTAAGTGCAACTGTTTCTAACTCATAACTCATTGCTAGTGTCCTTTGCACTTTGTATAATTTCTCTTTAAAGTTATCTAATATCTTTCTGTTGCAAATCACACTTATTGCTCTTCTCCAGCCATGCCATCTGCCACTCTAAGAGCGCAATTAGTGCACTTATGGTGCCCATCCCAAACCTCGATAAATGAGGGGGCTGCGACAGAAAGAGTATCCCACATAAAAAAACAAGACAGATCATAATGCAGATAGTAAATTTGAAACCTATTTTTAATAGCCTTTAACCATGAAATAATAAAATCCTTATAAAAACGTGTTTGCAAAATGGGGATTTTTTTATAAGATTTGAATATTTTTGTTGTGGATGAGAATCCTAAAATAATTCTAATCCGATCCGGAATAAGCAGGGTCTCCTTTGCCTCCAACACATAAATTAACGTTTAAGTTATTTTATTTATGTCCTATAGACGTACATTGTAATTTCAAAGTTTTTCGATTAAGAATATCATATTTATCTCGGTAAGTTCAGTTTTTTTTTTTTTCAGTTCAGTTTTCTTTTATTTCTGCTCCGCCGCATGAACAAAATAACAAAATGTTGAGAAGTTTGTGTGTTGTTAAAGACGGGGTTAGAAAAAGGAAGAAGCAACAAAACGAGTTGACGTTGTGACTTGCTAATTAGCGATGAAAAGTGTGACTTGTTGTTTAATATAGAAGCAAGGTTGCTTCACCTCATTATAAAATTGTTTAAAAAAATAGAAAGAGAAAAAGAAAAAACATAAAGTATAGGACCGAAGTTATTTGCTTAATAAAACATAGGGATTTTAGATATCGGGATGTACAACTCCTGTTTGGATCCGGTTTATGGTTTACGTAAGAAGGGTTTCAAGTATTTTGTCAAAACGGTACAAAAAATTTCTAATAGTAATTGAGCGAATTAATAAAAAGTTTCTACTAGCCGTGAAATGATGTATTACTGTAAATAAAAAGCTTTAAAAAGCGAAGGATGTTTTTATAATTTATAGTTATTATTAATTTTCAAAAAATTATTAAAAAAAAGTTTTCAGGGCAGTTACCAAAATTATAAAAAATCGAGCAAATAAATTTTAAACATTTTGATTAAAATGAAAAGAAGTGTAGCGATGAAAATTTTATCAAGCTTTGAAAAGTAGTGAGTTTAAATATAACTTGTTTTCCCTATTGTAATAACTTTTCAAAAATTCATTTATTTTTGGAATTCAGTTATAATAGCCAGCAATTGATTTTTTGAAATGTTGTGTGTTTAATTAGTAAATCTAAGTAAAAAGTTAGTAAAATAAGTTAGCCAAATAATCATAAATTGAGCAATTTTGTAGATTTGATGTGAAAAAGTTTTTTATTGTAAAAAAATTTCTGAGAAAAATTTTAGGTAGTTAGCAAAAAAGCCATCACTTAATGACAAGAATTCAGGTACATAACATATCCCACAAAAATTAACAAAACTACAGCTATAAAACATATTGAAAATTGTAATAGCTGTAATATGAACAAATAAATCACTAAAATTTTTAAATAAGAAATATAAACAAGATTATGATACCAAAATTCATGATGCACTCTCAAATAAAAAACTGAATCCCAGCTTGAATAAACAATTGTATGAAAATAGTTCTTCATTTCTTCTGAATCTTTACTAATTGATTGTTGTGCCACCAACCTTTAATTTACTTAACTAACTTATTGCTGTGTGACATAATATTTGTCTTTATTTGCTTTTTTTCTTCAAAATAACTTATTTGCTTCATGCAATATTCATTTGAATTATTTGATTTTACAAAATGTACCTGAAAATTTGTTGTTTCTGATGAAAGGTATATGAAGGTCTGATAACGTTCAAATTATGTTTTTATTTGATACTTATTGCTTATTGTAAATATAGCAATATATATTTTGCAAGGTGTTAATTGTTAAACACTTAAACATCGTAAATTTTTTTTAATTCTTGGACAAATTGTAATTTGTTTTTCACATAGTTTCAAACATCAAAATACTGTTTTTGTTAAAAGCAATTATTTAATACTGATAAGTTTATAAAAACATTACTTTTCAAAGAATTGCAATTATACAGTTCTTTCAATACCAGTGCCAGGGTTAAGCTAATTGGGAACTTGTCAATAACCTATGTCAAGTGCCAGAAAGACAAAGTATTTTTCAAAATTGGTTCATATTAGGCAGTCTGTTGACAAGTGCTGCAAATTGTATTATTCTAAAAGAAAGTGTATACTGGTAAACTTTCCCACATACTTGAACACAGTTCTATTGTTCATTTTCTTAAATCAGTATATATGTAAACAAAATGAAAGTTTAGAAGTCAACAAACATGTTTAAAAATTAAATTTAGCTTTTAATTTAAACTATTGATTTTTAAATGCTTTTATAATTTAGAGTGTATTTTATAATTCATAAAGTTATATTTCATTAATATTCAGAGAGTTATTTTTGCAGAACATTCAAACTGCATAATATGAAACATTACAGTTTTTAACTTTTAGAATACCATATACAACAAATCTATAGCTTAAAAGAAGAATTAAAAATAAATTAACTTTTTATTTTTTATCAATTTTAAATAAAACTGTTAATTTTGGAATGGTCACTTCATGGAATGGTCAATTTTAAAAACATACTCAATATTTTGAATGACAAAAGATGATTTAATATCCCCACAACTGGTTATGAAGATGTTTTGGAAAAAAGTTGCACTCCTCACTTTTCTCATATTAAGCATTTGCATGCTCTCGAGGAGCATAACACTTTAAAAGTGGCTTATGCATTGAAAAAACACTCCTTAAATTCTAGTGGAATATCATGAACCTCACCACAACATGCTTTTGGTAAGTAAGCTGTTCTGACTTTCAGTTGCTATTGTTGTGACATTTAGTAGTCTTTGAAAAGCCTCTTTTCAGTAATTTCAAGAAACAGTATTTTTAAATACTACGAAAGTAATAGCAAGAGTTTATATGTTGTATCACCATTTTTTGCCATTTTTAAGTTTTATATGACAAAGAGTTTATTGAAGTTATTCTTAAAGTTAAAAATGAATACTTTTCTATTACAAGAAATCTATTTCTATTTTGGCATTAGTGTAAAATAATTCAATGTTGTTTTTGAAATTTGAAAATAGTGAATTATTGCCAATGCATCCTATTAAAATTAGTTATTTGTGCAGGAATTTTCCATCAATCAACTATACTTCCTTTGGAGATGCATTCAGATGAGAATCCAGCATTTTTACTACCTTCACTTTTATGAAAATTTATCGGCAATATTTGGAAAATATTATCTGTTAAGTCGAAATTCAAAGGTAATGTGGTATTTATTAGCATTGCAATAAGCAAAGCAAGCAATAAGCAAACCAATATTTGTACAGCATTCCTTGTGTAAATAGTTACTCAGTGCCGTAGCTCGATCCCAGTTGCGCCCCCTCATGATACAAAAATAATTACTTATTATTTCTTGCACTTAATTTCTAAAAATAACTTCTTGCACTTGATTCATCAGTTTTGTGATTAGGTTCCTTGGTAGTCTCGGCTCCCAATTAAAAAGTTTGGGGAGCTGCAATGGCTTTTTGTGTGGTCTTTATTGATCGTAATGCTGCTCAAAAGAAATATTATTTTATTTTACCACAAAGATATTAGTAATGCCAAACCTATTCTACTCGCAAATTGTTTTTTGTAGAACATCGAACGAGAGATGAGATATGTGCGCCTATGGGGTCAGATCAAGCAGGAGCAGCAAACTTGAAGTATTTCCTAACTGCCACTGAAATATTTCAAAAGTGGAGAAATTCAAGAAATAAAGGCCTTGCCAGTCAAACCTTCATTGCATGCATTCAAACAATGAGTGCTTTTCTTGAAGTTTTGAAACATTTGCAGAGCAGACACGGATTTTTATACATTCTTCCAGGAAAATTTACCTCCAATCCAATCGAAGGTCGATTCGGTTGCTACCGGCAGGTGAATGGCGGCAAGTATTTTATGTCCGTTAAACAACTCTTGGAAGCTGAAAAGAAATTTCATGTTCTTTGTTGCAACAACAAGCTTTGTTGTGTGGTCCAAACCTAATAAATCTTGCTACATTTCTTTAAAGCACGTTGAGATGTGCAAAATCGCCAGTGAAGACTTGCTCTGGCTTGTCGAATTTTTAAGTAATTCACCTGCCGATGAACTGTCTAGTACTGATGCAACGTGACGTATTTTGTGAGTAGCTACGTTGGAAGAAGTGTATCTTGTCGCCGAAAATGTCCTTCTTGCAAGTCATTGCTTGTTTCAGGACATAATCCTCCGTCATTGCATGAATGTGTAGCAAAAGATTACAAACGTTTGTTTGCAAATGCTAATCGTGGCGGCTTGTCAGAGCCTTCGGAATTATACTTTGCAACAACAGCGCTAGCGGTGCAATGCTATACAGCGCTTATGTGTGATGAAGCTAGAAAACCAAATTTTTTTCGTTACGAAATCAACGATTTGTTTTTATTTTTGCACTTGTGAAATGCGCCGAGTCTTCTTCGTTTTTTTTCTATTTTGCTGAAACAAACATGTTCTGTCGGCTGTTCTAATTTTCATTCAATTATTGAAACAACTTTTAATTGCTTTGCTAAGAATGAACTTAAACGCATCAATGATAGAAAAGAACTGCCAGAAAGTTCCTCTAAAAAACTTTAAAAGCTTGCTTCAAGGACATAAAACTTGTGTTTATTTAATTGTTTTTAATTTGTCTTATTGTGGCTAATTTTTCTTCATTACATTAGTTATATACATTTGAAATTTTGTTTATTTTTGATATCAGGTATTATTGTACAAACATGGCACTCATAAATCCAAAAAAAAACAAAAAAACAAACCTTTTGTTAGACTTGCGTAATACACCGAGTTGTGCTACGAGTTTTTGCGGAGCTCATCTCTGCAACACAGCCACTTACATGAAAATGTTGCTGCTGTGGCGAACCGTTGGCAACAACTGTGTGAGATTTGGCTAGCCCGGGAATCGAACCCAGACCTCCCGCGCCGGAAGCCGATGCGTTCATTGTAAAACTATTATGAACAAAACTATGATTTGAATTGTAAGAAAACCTTAGAATATTTTTATTTATTCTCTAATTAGCGATTGCTTTTTTACCGCGGTAGCCCTTCTAACGTAAGCCTTCAAAACGAGTTGTACATCCCGATCTCTAAAATCCCTAATAAAACACTGCTATGGGGGCGGTGCAATGGTGGGACCATAGCAGAGTTCGGCTGGATGAATATGATCAGTCCTTAAAAATATGTAAAAGCATGAACACATTCTACCAGCCCAACAGGCAAACAAACCCACCAAAAGAAATCCTGTTGCGGATCAAAAGATCATTTCTCGAACAAAAACCTCAGTAAGAAAAATACAAAAACAAAAACGTTACACCATTAGTAAAAAAGAAAAAAAAAAAAAGAACACAAAAACAACATAAAAAAAATCTACAAAAACCGATGCAAAGTAGTAACAATAAATAGTAAAATAAAATTTTTGCAATAGCTAAAAAAAATTGTTCAGGTAGAAACAAGAGTGATCCTGAAGAACTTTCCTTGAGTCTTTACTTGACCGTTGTAGAGTTGAAGATTTTCCGATTGTTCAGTTGTTTTCCTGAAACACAAGAAAAGGAAGACCAGCAAAAAATATTAAATGATGACCTACATAACAGTTTATAAGTTTGATTGTTGTTCAAGGAAGAATGCTTTAGATTTTTTAACAAATGTACTTAAGGATTTACATAGTTTTATTTTTTCAGGTAATTCATTCCAAATTTTTGGGCCAATGTATCTTATTGATTGTTTTGTTACTGTGTTTTTGCATGATATAGGTATGATTTGAGAGTTACTTCTAGTAATTACAGTGGACGTTTTTCTTTGAAATATATTGTTAAATGCTGACGGTAATTGCTTGTGGAATGATTTGTACATGAAAATTGAAATATTTAATTTATAGAGTTGTTGTATATTAAGAATATTATCTTTTGTTATTTCTTTGTTGCGTTTTTTTGCGGGATTAGTGCAGATTATCATATTAATAAACTTGTTGCAGATTTTTTGTAATTTATTAAGTAACACAGAGTGTCCATAGCACCAAGTTGTAATGCAATATCTTATATGACTCAGAATTAGTGAATGAAAAAGTGTAAGTAGAGCTTCTTGAGTTAAAAAAGGCTTTACTCTCATTACTGCGTATAGCGATGATTTTAGTTTGCTGATAAGCATTGTCATGTGGTCTTTCCATGTTAGGCGTTCATTGAATATAACACCTAGCAACCTGACTGAAGTGACTCTTTCAATTTGATTTTTTCTTATAGTTAAAACTGATTCTTTTGACAATGTTTTTGTGGTACGAGAGCTAAATAAAATGTATTTTGTTTTTTTGACATTAAGGGAAAGCTTATTTGCTATTACCAGTTGTCAATGTTTTCGAGTTCTTTATTTCCTTTTTGAAATAATAAATTATTGTTTTTTGCACTAAGGATGATCGTTGTATCATCAGCAAAAGACAGGTTGTTGCTATATTTGAGACATTTTGAGAAGTCATTAATGTAAATTATAAACAAGAGTGGACCGAGTATTGAGCCTTGAGGTACCAAGGAAGAAATAGGTTCTATATTTGAAATATTTGAATTATAATCAACTTGTTGGGTTCTTCCAAATAAATAACTTTTAAACCAATCATGAACTGTGCCTCTCAAACCATAATGATACAATTTATTTAGTAATATTTCATGATTAATAGTGTCAAAAGCTTTAGACAGGTCAAGAAAAATTCCAAGGCTATTCATTTTTTCTTCAAATGATGTTGCTATTTGATCAGTAAGCAGGGAAGTAAGATGACAAGTTGAGTGTCCTCGTCTAAAACCGAATTGATTTTCACTAATCAAGTTAAACTTATTTTAAAAAAATATAAACGAATATAGACAAGTTTTTCAATTATTTTAGAAAAACAGGAAAGTAGGCTGATAGGCCTGTAGTTAGAAACATCTTCGGGACAACCTTTTTTAAAGAGGGGAATTACTTTGGTGTGTTTAAAGCAAGAGATAAATTTTCCTTGTGATAAAGATTGATTAAAGATGTAGCTAAGAATGGATTAAAGAAGTAAGAAATAAAAATTTCTACTTTTAGATAAGGTACTCGCGCAAGAATTTTACTCTTTTTTTATTATTATTATTATTTTTTTTATCTCTAAATTTATCCTCCTGACTCGCAGGAAAGCGACGGAGGCGCTATACATAGGGTAAGCAATTACCCCGACCTGCTTCCGGAGATGCCAAGATATTGCTGTCCGCTAGTAATTTAGTAGCGATATTATTGTAATTTAGAACTGCTTGCCAAGACCACCAAGCAGGGGAAAGTGCCGTAAAGTGTCTTTCCCAAAAACACAACCAAATGGCGCAAGTGGGTTTTCAACCGAGACCATGTTGATCATCATTCCGGTGCTTTAATCACTCGACCACTCTTATACGCTTAAAGGATTATTTCCACTACGAGCGTGGAATGGAGCTTTTTTTTCATTTTTTCTGCGTAAACCCTAAATGAAGCAAAAAAAATTAATAAAACAAACATAGAATGCAACATTCTACGCTCGTAGTTGAAACAAGTCCTAAGTGGGTTGCTATACTCTCCCGTAGTTTTAATTTCATCTTTATATTTATTTTCCTGAATCGCAGAAAAGCGACGGAAGCGCTATACATAGGACAGCCAATTAACCCGACCTGCTTTCGGAGATGTCAAGGTACTGCTGTCTGGTTGAAATTTATATTTTTTTTTTTTTTAGTTATGACTAAAATTTAGAACTGCTTACCAAGACTGCCAAGTAAAAAAAGTGTCGTAAAGTTTTTTTTCTAAGGATACAATGGAATGAAGTGAGTAAATTTTGAACCGAGACCATGTCCACCACAAGCACTTGATCATGCTGCCGACATTAGTATCAACCGCGTAGGACAGTGCATTGCAGTACCTAACCTTTAAAGAAAACCATGCCGTGTACCGCACGGCGCAGGGTGCAACTCATAAAAATTTTTCAACTTTAAATCCAAATTTAAATTTAATCCTATTTATTTGTAGCAAATATTAAAAATAGTAATAAAAAACTTATTCAAATAGTAGACAAATACAGCAGAGCTTACACAAGAGACAGCAAAAAACCATACGGTTATCAAATCAACTGCCACCTTATGTGTGGTGATAGTTTATTTTCGAAGATTAAACAAATAATAGCAAATAAAAATTAACAAGAAAGCAAATAAAGCAGCACATCAAAACAGAGCACAAACAGTAACGGCTTGTCCATTGGAGCTGCAGAGCTATAGCACCCCCAAGTATCTGTGCAGCAGTTTTAAATATTATCAGCAACGCTTGAACAATTAATCATTTTGATACTTTTTTATTTTTTTTCATAAAATTTTAAGTTTTGTTCCGCTTTTAAAAAAAAATTTTTTTCTTTTAAATTGACAGCTTCTTGAGCAGTTTTAAATTTTGTTTTAAAAAATTTCGTGTAAATTGACACTTCCATTGACGCTTTATATGGGCGATTCAATGTACGTTTCAGCTGCAATAAACGCAACTCACTCGATCTAATCATAGGCGTAACGCTTTACTTTCTTTGGTATAAAGTTTTTTTGTTAAAATTCTTAGTTAGTAATAAACTTTAATGTTTTTCAAATTAACACAATTTTTGTTTTACAAATGGCCGATTCAGGGCGCGGCGAAATTGCGGTAATTGCTTTTGAAATACGCAAGATAGAAGCATTTTGTTAGATTTGTCCCTTCAAATTTATAATCTCGACCAAAGTCAAATCGAACAAAGTTTGAAAATATCGATTTAAGCAAGGAGTCACCTAACTTTTTTCGAAAAGAGCCACGTGATATAACAGTAATTTAGAGAGAAGAACAAAATTTTTAAAAATGAGGCTTTTTTTGAATTGAAAACGAATTGTTTAGAAAATTGTAAAGACCAAAAAAAAAGCTCTTGACTTGAGCCGGGCTCGTGATCAACACAGTCTCGGTTCAAAACCCACTCGCGTCATTCTGTTGTGTCCTTGGGAAAGACATTTTACAGCACATTCCTCTGCTTGGTGATCCTGGCAAGCAGTTCTAACTTAAGGCCCGTTTCCACTACAAGCGTGGAAAAGAGCATTCTTTGTCTCTTTTATTGATCTTCGATTGAAGCGAGCGGTTAAAATTGAAGCGAGCGCAAAAAAAATCAATAAAACAAAAAATGCTTTTTTCCACGCTCGTAGTGGAAACGGGCCTTTACAGTCATCTCTATTAAATTGAAAGCGGGCAGCAATATCTTGGCATCTCCGGAAGCAGGTCGGGGTAATTGCCTACCCTATGTATTAGCGCCTCCGTCGCTTTCCTGCGAGTCAGGAGGATAAATATAGAGATAAAATAAAAAAATAAAAAAAAGTTTGTATTAAAGATGTAAACGTTTGTAGTATAAAAAAAAGGGCCGAAAAATAGAAAAGGTCTGCATTTGCAAAAGAGACGTTTTACCGTTTCGAGTAGCCTAAATCAAAAAAATTTTGCGGATTAAGTAAACGAAACGCCGCGACCGAAAAACAAAAACCTTCGTGTACTAATTTTTTGTTCTTCACTAAATTTTTCAATAGAAATTTTCTCCCTATAACTAGGCTTAAAATTTACGTTTACTAAGAGTACCTTTTTGACCAAAAAAATAATCTTCTTAAAATTTTGACTCGTCCGCCAAAAAAGTTTTCGGCGCCTCTGATTGCAACACTTCTTCGTTTTTTACTTGCCAGCCGCCACTTAGAAGAAACATGAGAAAAAAGCTTACTTTAACTTTGATGTGATTCAAGCAAGTAATTTTTGCATCTTTTTTCAAACGAAAGACGTGAAAAATTTTTTTCAGTTAATTTTTATGCCTACTTGAAGCCATACTTGAAGCCAAAGTCCAAGCATACCACATGGTATGCTTGGACTTTTATTTTGATTTGGTGTTTTTGCAACTCATAGTACGAGATCTATTTATAAAATAATTGTTTTAAAGTGACTGACGTGTTTGACAATTATGAGCCTCTGAAAGTTGTTGATAATTGATAATTGCTGATAAATTCACATCAATTTTTAACAAATTGTACTTTGCATACTCTTGAGTACTTTGTTCCCGCTTTTCATCAATACAATGGCTCAGAAAAAAAGCCAAACCGGCTTCAATCAATGACTACTATTAATTAGCCTATTCTCTTTTTAAACTTATAGTTGTTAACATGAGGATATAGATATTTAGTTAGAAACTAAGCTGCCTAAAACGAGAATTAAGCACCAGACTCGAGTTCCGCTCTTGTTTGAGCTCGTCAGTGATGCATATCTCCGTGAGATTCGAACCCACTAGATGTAGATCTTCACGAAGGAGACAACACCACTAGACCACACACGCCGGACGACAACTCGACTTTAAGCGTCTTAGAAGTTATTCCCGGCTTTACTGCGAAAGGAATCTACAGAATCCACTATTCGTAGACCAAAGCCGCAGCTCATGACCGGGACTTACCAGACAAGCGTTAAGCATCGACCTTACTGTCCAGGAGCAAGGGGCTAGGTCAAGACTGTAGGGTGGATTTGTACCGTTTTTATTCCCTTGTCGGCCATCCAGGTGATCACCAGCGTTTTGTCGCATGGGGCGTTGCCTTGGTGGAACCACCACTGACCACTGCTCCACTGCTGAGGCCTCTTCTTCTTCATCTTCTCCCTGAACCTTTTCAGAACTGTAAGGTGATATTTCTTATTGACGGTTTGACCGTGAGGAACCCATTCAACGTGAATAAGCCCCTGGGAGTAAAAAAAAGAAATGACCATGGCCTTCTCCTACGACCTGCTCGTTTTTGCCTTTTTAGACTGGGAAAAAGTCCCGTGCTTCCACTGAGCACTCTGACGTTTGCTCTTAGGGTCGTAGGTGAACATCCAACTCTCGTCACAAGTCACTACGTTATTGAAAGAATCTGAATCAGCCTCTATCATTCGAGAATGCCAGTGTAACATTCCATACAAAACTGTCTCTGGTGGTCGGAGAGGATCTTTGGCACGAATTTGGCACAGACTATGTGGAACTTCAGATCTTCGGTCAAAATTGTATCTACTGTGCCAATACTAATACCAACAGCTTCAGATATCGATATTCAGCGAGTTTGTCTAAAGCAATTTGTCTAAAATACAATTTGTCTAAAACAAATTGTCTAAATCAATTTGAGGTTAGTGTTAGAGAGTTAGAGAGTTAGAGAGTTAGAAAAGTCAGGGTTATGATTAAGGTTAGATTAGACAGATTGATTTAGCCTAATTAATATAGACAAATTGTATTTTAGACAAACTGCTTTAGACAAACTTGCCTTGACCCTCAGATATCATCCTCACAGGCATTCGACGGTCTTGCATCACTAACCTTTGCACTTCCAGAATGTTTCCTCCTTGCGCGCACTTTTTGATGCTCCAGATCTGGGTTCATCTTTAACCTGTTCATTTCCTTCAGAAAATCTGTTAAACCATCAATAGAAACTTGCTTGGCTCATCTGTTCATCCCCACAGGCCTCCTTTAACATTTCATAAGCTTTGGTTTTCTTAAGTTTAACACAAAATTTAACAGCGTAACTTTGCTCCATGTTTCCCTGAATGTTGTCACGTGTTCACAGATCAGCAAACCTAATCAGAGTCCACTACGTTCAACGTTACATTAAGACCTGTTAAAATAGAAAGCTGCCAGTCGGTCATTGTATAGAATATACATGTACTTTACCATAAAGTAGCATTTGGATCAACTCATAACTAATGTCTCTCCTGACATTTTCTCATTACTTATTGTACATACCTCGTAGTTATAATATAAACAGGTTACTATTTCGAGCTTATTTTTAAGAATTGTAATTGCCTTATATTTATGAACATTTTCTTAAAAAATCTGGTTATTTCTAAGAAACCTGCTCGTTTTTTGTGTCAAAAGTTTCGTTTTATTTTTAGCTTTTATTCTATTCAAAAAAGTATGCTAATTATTTTCTTTTTTGGCCCAAATTTTTTTATTTCAATTAGATTTCGTATAATTAAAACTACTTGCTTTCTGATATTACTTTTTTTTTATTTTCATTTACAAGCATATTTTTAATATTTAAAGTTTTAAAAAGTTTATTTCATCAAATAAAGTCATCTATAAGTGAAGTTTTTTTTCATTTACAATTGGCGCTACGCGTTACGGAATAAACAATTAGCCACGCTTATTTTTTTTTTAAGTCAGATGGAAACTATGCATATACGAGTAGACCAGAAGTATAACAATTTCTACCTTAATAAATTTAAAAACTTGTCAAAAGTGTTGGTTAACGATAAAGGTAACTAAGCAACAAAGCCGAAATTTAAAAACGAAATGAATTTAACTATAAAGTTAAAATTAAAGTTTCGGCAAAGAGGTTGTTTTTTTCAACCAGACAACAATTGAAAATAGCAGCCATAATGGATTCAGCATTTATGGACTATAATGGATTCAGCATTTTCAGCATTTATTAAATAAACATTAAAAATTATTATTTAAAAAAAAAAGTAATTAATATTACTAATTGTAGAAACCTGATGAGGGCTGAAGTAAGCCGAAAACGTTCGTTTTTTTTTTAAATAATAATTTTTAATGTTTATTTAATAAATGCTGAAAATGCTGAATCCATTATAGTCCATAAATGCTGAATCCATTATGGCTGCTATTTTCAAAAGTTAAAATTGTAGAAAAGTTTTCGAATATGTCGAAGTTTGAAACTTTGATTTTTTAGGCGTGTATTTTCTTTTAACACAATTTTTTTCTTTAAAATTATTAATCTATGTATTTTATTAGTTTTTAAATTTTTCTTCTGGATTATTGCAATCAGTGAATTGTCACAAAAATTTATTATCTTTTCTGCTCTCTGGCACCATTGTAAGCTGAAGTAAGTAAAAAAGATTAATTTAAAAACTTTTTAAAAATAATAAAGCACCGTAAAGCCCAATGTTTATACAAAAATTTTTCTATATTTAAAAAATTTTTTAACTTAAAAGTTTTAAGTTGATCTACTTTTTTTACTAAAGTTACATTTCATTAATTTATCAACCGTTATTTTTATTTAGACATATAAATAAAATTTATTGCTGTTTGTTATAACAATTAAACAGAAGAAAATTTCATTACTCAAGGACACAATCAATTGACAAGATAAGGCTTTGCACAGTGACTGTATGTATCACATTTGCCATCAATACAATGCTTTTGCCAACTTAAACACACTGGCGACTTTATAAAATTAAGTTATATAGGGTTGGCCAAAAGTCATCCGACAGTAAATCAAAACCATTCTATTACAAAAGATATTTATTTTTAACTACTGAATGAATTTAATAAAACATCTAAATATGAAACATCTTTAAAATTGTTCAAACTGGCGTCCTTCTTGAGTGACACATTTTTCCATTCAAGTCAGTACAGAGTTACAGATTTTATGACACAGTACCTTATTAGCATTAATTTGTTCAAACTCAGATTTTATGGAAGCTTGTAGCTGAGACAGAGTCCTTGGTTTTCCTCTAAAAACTTTATCTTTTATCATTCTCCAAACACTGAAGTGTATAGGTGTGAGGTCACATGAATGTGGTGCTCAGTCAATAGACCCTCTACATCCAATCCAACCCACAGGTGAAGTATCTAACAGATCACGAGCCTTTTTGGCATAATGAGGAGGAGCACCATTGTGTATGCACAGCAAATTGTTGAAGTCTGGCCTGTCTTGCAGCTGCAAAGAAACATACTCATTTAGTATTTTAAAATAATTATGTCCAGTGACAGTTTCATTAAAGAAATAAGGGCCTAATAATCCATCAGAATTGAAAGCTCCCCAAGCAGTGATGCCAAGCTGATTCAGTTGTTTCTTGCAAGTTAAATGTAGATTTTCAGTCACGTAAATTATTTGTGTTGATTAATCATGCTGTTTAATTTAAATGATGCTTTGTCAAACCACATTATCTTATTAAATAGCTCAGGATTATCTTTAAATTGGCTAATAAAGAGTTCACACATTTGTAGTCGTCTATCAGCATCATCCTCCACTAGACCATGAATAATTTAGGATGGTATACTTTATAGCCATTTTCTTGCAAAATTCTCTGAAGGGTCGATCTCGAAATATCAAGTTCAGTGCTCAATTGAACAGTGCTTTTTTGTGGGCTTTGTACAATAGCAAAGGACACATAATCTGCCATTTCTGGAGTTCTAACATTGCATGGCCTGCCTGATCAGGGTAAATCGGCCATGGTTCCATTTTGATGAAATGAATTTCTTATATATGTTAAATAGTATCTCTATGAGGAGGATTTATTTTATCACCATTGTGCATTACCATATTGGAAATATTTTTCAATAACAAAGATTTTTTGTTGCAGAGTCAGTTTGTTCATGTTTATAGACTGAAAACTATTATAAAAGATATTGAAAAGCTGCAATTAAAACAAAAAATTATTATAAAAGATACAAAAGACAAGATGATTTTAACTCACAACATTTAATCAATAAACATTCATATTTGGAACAAATAAATAAAATTAAATATTTAATAATTATGGAAGTTCATTTTACTTTTGGGTGACTTTTGGCCAGCCCTGTAAATTATTAAGTTCTGTATAAAATTTAGAAAAGTTTATGAGTATTTCAATGCATTGATTTAATGTACCCAAATTTTTATTTTTAGATATTCATTATATTTCAATTTGACGTATCAATAGAAGCTTTTTTGCTGCACTTTAGTGATTAAAAAATGGTAAATAAAATTGTTATTCTTATATGATTTTATGAATGTATGTTATGTATTTGATAATATTTAATACTGTATATACTTATGTATAAGTCAAGGTCATGTATAAATCAATGTATATTTTAGGACCAAAATTTGTGTCATTTTAGGTATTAGCTGTATATAAGTTGACTATAGATTCCAGGCATGGTCAACTTATGCACTGGGAATACCTAAAATGATGCAATTTTTTTTCTTAAAATATACATTGATTTATACATGATCTTGACTTATACACAAGTATATACGGTAAATAAAATTTGATGTTAGCTCAATAAATTGTTGTAATATTAACTTACAAAGAATCGTGTTTTTGTTTATTATTGGAAGGTTTAAACTAAATACATTAGATGCAGCTTATTAAACCCATTGTTTTACAACAAATATGAGAAAATCGAATGAATCATGATCGAATACTAAATTTGTAAATCAGCATTTGGATTTATAAACTGGCCCTTTTTTAATGCTTTGAATTTGGTAAGGGGAGAATTATTATTTGTGGATTTATTGAGCAGGGTTTACTACATTTGATAAAATTGCAGAAAATTAGTATTCACATTTACATTGAAGTTTAATTCAAACAAGATTGTCAGCAGCATGGTTCAGTGGTTAAAGCAAAGTGATTGTGATTGACATGGTGTCGGTTCAAAACCTACTTGTGCCATTCTGTTGTGTCCTTGAAAAAGATTCTTTTTGTTACTTTTCCTGCTTGGTGGTCTTGGCAAGCAATTTTAAATTTTCAGTCATATCTCTATAAAACTAAAAAGCTAAAATAAAAAAATTCAAACAGATAGCATCTTTGGAAGCAAGTTGGGATAATTGCTTGCTTTATGTATAGGGCCTCCATTGCTTTCCTGCAAGTCAGGAGGATAAATTTAGTAGTAGTGGTAGTAGTAGTTTGTTTTTAATCGCACCCAAAAGAAACAATTGATAATAATTGAAGCCAAAATAGAGCAAAGGTTGCAAATAGGGAGACAGCAACTAAACAATATACGTTATAACATGCACAAAAAATTGTGCATGGTCACCGTACCTGTGTCTTAACATGTTTAAAAATTAAGTTATTTAATTTAGATTAATAAGTTTAGAAATTAAGAAATTAAAATGCTTAGAAATGTTTAGAAGTAAAAATTAAAATGTTTAGAAATGAAATGAAAATCAAAAAAGGTTAATTGATAACATAGTTAATTTATTGTGTTTTTTATGAGATAAATTAGGATATATATTAAACCTAAAATTATTATTGATTTAATATATATTTAAACAAAGTGTTCGTTAGTAATTTTGGCAGAAACATTGTTGCAATGCTGCTGACTATGCTACAGAGACAATTTTTTTTTATTATAGATTTTATTAAGTCATTTCTTTAAAAAAATTTGTTAAGTAATTTATTTGCAATGTTTTTTAACAAGCATATTTTCTAATATACAGGGTGTCCGTAAAGTTACTATACAGTTACTATATTATCTAACTTGTAAGACTGTATAGTAACTTTACAGACACCCTGTATTTTTTCCTTTTTTTCTAGGTAATTTATTATAAAGTGCAATTCAGTTAATACATCTTGCTGACCAAATTTGGATTTAATAAACAATGGTTTTAATCAATTTTTTTTTAATTGCAATTGAGCAGTGAGCGACCTTCTTTTGGGGTTAAAAATCTAATCAATGTAAAATACTTTTAGTATTTATTCAACACAGAATAATCTGCACAATGATCTTAATCGGATCTCTTTTTTCTCTTAATTTGTAATTATATTACCATATCAATAAATAAAGGGCAGTAAAGAATGTAAACTTGATATAATAACTAAAGTTTTCATAATAAGAAATGATTAAGAAAATTCTGTTTCATGTTATCTGCATGTAATCAGCATTTGGTTGGATGCATTAGCTGTACTGTACTTTATTATACTTTTTTAATTTACTTTCTATAAATGTAAAATGACTACCTATAATAATTGCAAATTTAGTTTTGAAAACACAGCTTATGTTTCTATAATTACAAATTTAAAAACTTTGTAATCTTTTCTAAATTGCAATAATATAACAAAAACTGGGGAGTAAGCCATGCATTACACAAGAACTGTATTGCAAATGCACAGTAAACACAATGGGCTTTTTAAATGCATCAGAGCACTAAAACTTTTTGTTTTATCTGTATTTAATGTACTTATATTTAAAAATTCTTTCTGATATTTGGCACTGCTTCTTTGTAAACTGTTTGAATACATGCTTTGGTATTAATTTTTTTAAATAAATTGTTAATTGATGATTTTACTGTCTCATTACACAAATTTTTTATTTCAGTTTCCTGGGTATTCTGATTCTTATATTGAACCATCTGTAAGTATTTTTATTTATTGAGTAAAATTGAACATATATTCTTTTACATTTTTCCATATTATTCTAATTTATTATTGCACAATATATTTTTGTTACGTTAGACAGCTCAAGATGAACGAAATGTATTCATTGTTGAATGGTATGATTCACAGGCAGCTCTTATTCGACGATATCAATTTTCATTTTTTCCTAAAGACAACAGCATAGAAATGGTCAGTAATTGTTATTTCTATAATTTGTTTTTGTTTTTTCTTATTCTAAAGCTTGTTGTTATAGCAATAATGAATATCCATTTACTGTAACCAACTTAGACATTCACTCTTGAATGGTCTTTGCTGCTTGCATATAGTTATTTTACTGAATAGTGGTGCGGTTGACTTATTATTGTATTGCAATTGTAAATTAGTGTTGCATGTGGTCTTAGATGTCCAGGTTAATTGTGTATTGGAAGACTAATCATTTGTTGATTTGGAACTGTGCCAGTTTTGTACATATGTGATGTGGTAATGTTCATTCTGCTGGATATATGCAATAAGATATGGTGTTACTAACTTTGTTGTTTTGTTTGAAGCAGAGGTATTGCTATGTTATTGTTATTAGGATGAATGTCTATTGTTTGAGTTTTTTTTTGCTTGGGAATGTGAATGTGTTTAAGTTTATTTTTACGTTTCTCTTGTGCAATGTCTATATTCATGAATATGATGATTATTGTGAAAGATTAAGCATTTGTTTTTTGATAGATCTGAACATGCATTAAAGTGATGTAGAGTATCTACTTTTGTTTTTGTTGTTGATTGAGTTGGGCCAGGGTTGTGGAGATGCAATTACTTGAGTTGCTGCTTTAAGGCAGAGTTGGAGTCATTTCTCAGATGTGTTGAAGTAGCACTTGTTTTTGGCATCTCCCACTCCAGTTGCGCTCAAATCTAATTGTTGAAAAATTAAAGTAGATTGATCAAAGTTAAAAGTCATTTGTAAAAATTATATATAGTACAGTGGCCTATTGACATACAAGCATAATTTTTTCTCTGATTGAGCTTGTATCTTAAATTTCTCATATCTTGAAAAAAAAAAAACAATTAAATGACCACCTGGCCCCCTAGCAAGAGCTCTGGAAACTCTCATAACTTGGATTTTTGCTTGCATGTTGAACAAGATTTTTGCTTGAAAGTCATCTCATGTTTCAAATTTCTCATCAGTAGGATAGCTTGCATGTCAAGGGGCCACTGTATGTTTTTTATTATTTATGTGATTTAAAAGTTGAAACAGTTTACTTTTACCTGCAAATAATATGTAGTTATTTTTTGAAGGTATATGAATCTAATATTTAAATATTAGTACTATTCACCTCAAAGACTAAATTTTTAAAGCCTACACTGGCAAAAAAAGTTGCAAAAAACTAACTTGCTGACCATGGTTTTGAGTTTTTTTACCAAACACCACAGCAAACAAATCATGTTTGATAGAGTTTAAAACCTAAAACCTGGTCAAGAAGTGAGCTCTAGCTCAGCTTACATGAAGTATAATGCCTCAAATGGCCTTCTTTAGTGCTGTCTGCCTACAACTCCGCATATGCTGTTTATTTTTAAATAAAATCATAAAACTTTCGACTTTTCTTGATCTCACCTAATGAATAAGATAAAAATGTTGAAAAAATTTACTTAAAAATGTTTTTTTCGCCATGTAACCTTTGGTTCCTATGTAATTAGTAAAATTAAATGTAGTTAACTGCATGAAGATAATTGAGTGCTACACTAACATGTGAACTCACATAATGAATGAGTTAGATGTGCTACTTTAACATGCGATCTCATGCACTCAATTAAAGTAATGTTAAAGTACCATCAATAATTGAATTATTTGTTTTGTTGCATAAAGATCGTAAATTACATACTATAGCAAGCTTGATTTGCTAATTTTGGATAAACAGATATTCCAATTAATAGCAAAATAGAGCTTGGCAACTTGATTGTGCAATTAACTAGATTTATCCATACTAATTTAATGGGGCTTAAGATAAAAGTAAGGGGTGATAAAGACAATTTTCAGCTAATTGATAAATTTCTCTAATATTGCAGCAAAGTTTAAAATTTTGATTTAATATCTCATAGGCATGGTGGTTTATGTCCCAGGTTTGTTTAAATTTACAAGTTTTAAAACCATGCTTTCATTACAACAATATTTTATTTTAGTTTAAAAAGCTTCTTTGCTTAAAATTTAAAGTTCTCCTAAACTACAAATTTATTTACTTTTTCAGGTATTTTTAAAGAACAATATTTTGTTATGGCAAAAGTCAAATTGCTAATTTTTATCTAGTTAAGCTTTAAAATTACAGTTCTTTTAGTTGTTCAGTTATATATTTAAACTTATGTTGGATTCTAAAATCCAAGTTGAATTCATTTCATTTCTATATTTATCCTCCAGACTCTATACAAAAATCAAAAGCTCAAAAAAAGTTGAGAAAAATAGGTTTAATCCAGACTTGTGGAGCCCCATAGCATAAAGCAGCATCAGTGTTAGAGCTGCAAAACAATTCCTTCAACTCCTCAAGATAATAATTTTGATGCATTAGTGTTTAGCTTTTGTGTCTTATGTCTAGCCAGTGGCAATGCACAGAACTGTTTTCTGAATAGTTTGTAGTTTGTTAATGCTGGTATTTTATTTGTTACAGCTGCATATGGTGTTTATATATTCCAGAATGAAGTTAGTGACAGTTTTAAATAAAGAGATTATCGGTATTTTTTTTGTTTATTCTATTTAATTAAAATTAAACTTTGAGAATGTTTGTTTTGTGTCAATGTTAGTGAGATTTATGTATATGTTATGAAAATGTTTGTTTTGGTCTGTAGTGATTTCTAAAATTTTTGTATGTTTTATTGTGGGTAGTGTTTGGTTATTTAGTTTTAGTGACTAAGTTGTGCCATACTCTGCTTGGTCGAGTGTAAAAAGTGCTGTTGATTTAAAACGTTTTTTTACATAATTAATATTTCTATTTTGTTTTTGAGCAGGTGTAGTGTAAAAAGTTTTATAAGACTTAAGCTTTGTACTTTTGATATTTTTCTGCTCAACTTGCATGTTTTGTTAACTTAAGCTCATAAGAGTAGAGTTAAAAATTAGGCTGCCACATATCATGTTCTTCCACCAGCTTTTTCACTTTTCTAGAATAAATTCCAAACTAAATCAGTCAAGAATCTTAAGTTATTTCCACTGTATAATTTTTGGTCATCCAATAATCCTCTTCTTTCTTACTTTGATAAATAAAGCTGGTTTGAGATGCTTTTTAAATGCATTCTGCTTGCACAGCTAAACCATCTAAAATAAAATGTTTCAAACAATACAATGACAAATGGTGTAGTTTAATCAAAATTATGTTTGAACAGTCTAGTGATATTGACAAAAATATTCAGGCATTAAAATGTGTAAAATAGTGCCACCTTACCATTATTAGTTAATGAAGACACCTGCCTGTATATCAACTTCAATTATAAAAAAAAGTAGCTAATTCTTTGATAAAAATGCCTAACAGTAATATCAAAGTAGAAACTTTTTTTAGCTTAAAGTAATTTCTGGTTTACTAAAGAAATTAATTACATAGAGAATTTACTTTAGAAAATTGTATCAATTTAAGTATTTTTTTAATTTTTAAGAAATATCACATTCTACAAAAAAAAAATGGTTGTAAAACTTAAGTGCTGATTTCATATCTGAAAAATTTAAATTAACATCTCATAGTTCCTAAAAGGTGTAGCTTTCTTGAAGAAAAGAAATAAATCGTCATATTTGTTTTCCAGTCCAATTTTGCTAATGGGGAAATTAATGTTCTTCATAATAAATTAATATTTAAGCTAGGGCTTCCTAACCCACAAAACCACTAACCCACCCCACAAAGAAATATTTAAATCAGTTTCCCAATTAAATTTGATTATTGCAATGCTGCTCAACTTTTTTAATTTTGCTTATCAAAAAACTTGGAATACCATTGTTGTACAGGGTGATCAGCCCAAGTGTAGACTCATTTAAAACCATATATGTTGTGAATTATAGAAGCCATCGTTTAAAGTAAGGGCTTAAAATAAAGGTACACAAATACACTTTCAGATTTATCAACATTTGTTTGAAATAACCTCCTTTTGCACAAATCATACATCGAAGTCTGTCAATAACCTGAGAACATGTTGCACGCAGAGTTTCTGGATATATTTCACTCCAGCTTTTCTTCAATGAGTGCTTCAAAGCATCAATATTCTTATGAGAAGTTACACAGGATTTGTGGTCCAACATAGACCAGACTCCAAAGTCCATCAGGTTTAAATCTGGTGAGGAAGGGGGCCAAAACGCCTTTGACTAAAAAGCCACAAAATTCTCCTTACATCAGCTCTAAACCGTTTTGGCAGTATGGGATGTTGCCCCATCTTGTTGCAATGTCACACCACTATTTCCCATAGGTTTTTTAACCAACGTCAGCACTTCATCTTTCAACATGGCAAGATAACGTGCTGATTAATTTTTACACCCCCTTCAACAAAGATAAGGGGTGCTTTTTGGTCCCATGATGTCACACCATCCCACACCATAGTTGAAGCAGGTTTTTGACGTCTGAATGCTATCTGTTGTTCTACAGAAATGTTCTCAACATTCTTAGCCCAAGTCCGATCACTCTGTGTATTGCGGACTGTTTCAATCGTGAACAACGTTTCATCAGAGCAAAAAACAAGGGGCTGCATGCAGTCTTCAGAAACTCTGCGTGCAACATGTTCTCAGGTTATTGACAGACTTCGATGTATGATTCGTGCAAAAGGAGGTTATTTCAAACAAATGTTGATAAATCTGAAAGTGTATTTGTGTACCTTTATTTTAAGCCCTTACTTTAAACGATGGCTTCTATAATTCACAACATATATGGTTTTAAATGAGTCTACACTTGGGCTGATCACCCTGTAGTTTATCAAAGGACATGTAGAATTAAAGTGAAGATTGAAAAAAAAGTCTTCCCACCCTGATTGTATTTTGCCAAATAAAATAGGCCTTTTAATTTTACATGCACTTGCAGGCTGCAATAAACTTTTTAAAAACAAAATGGCCCACAGTGCGTAAAAAGTTGGGCAGGCCTACTTTAAGCTGATATAGCACTCTGCCTATATTGTTAATTGTTTTTATTTAACAGTATGATATTCGAAATCGTCGAAAATTTTTAGCCAGGACCAAATCTCAAAATGTATGTCAAGATGATCTATTTATTGGCAGCCAAATAAATGTTTACTCAAGAATGCTCACTTTAGTTGAGTATGGCGATGAATATACAAAAAGGAAACTTGAAAACAAGAATGAAAAGTAATATAATTGTTTGTTTTAAAGTTATGTTTCTGTATTTAATAAATTCTATTGCTTTTACTATCAACAGTAATTTCATAAAAAAAACAAGTAATCACTTTATATACAAAAAGTTATATCAAGGGATCTTAGTTTTGTAACCTGAAAGTTTATCAAATGGCAGTTTATCAAACAACAGTTGATTGAATGACAGTTTATACTAAACTACGTTATTGGGGCATATGGCAGCACAACTTTTTACGGCTGTTTTTTGATGTTAATCAATCTAGTTTAAAATAACAGAGATGTTTTTACCATAGAAACTCATCTAGTTAAAACAAACGTTGTTTGATAACAGTTGTAGTACTCTTAAATTTATCATTATTTGCTATTGAGCAAGTTTGGCAATGGTATTTAGTTTTTTTTTAGTGTTGATTGCTTCAAAAAATTTTTAACGTTTTTCAAATTTCTGACAATTAATTTTTTTTGTTTAAGATATCATGAAATGTTTTAGAACTCCAGATAAAGAATGAATTCTAAATTTTTTATGTTTGTTTCAATTTTAGTAATTGTACTAATTCAAAGATGATCCAAACACTTCTTATGCCAGGGGCAATTTTAAAAGTGCATAAAAACCATTCAGAGAGTTTGTAGATGAGTAACAAGTAAAAAAGTCTTAATTTTTAATCAATGTTTGTAAAGTGTGTTTTTTGCTACATCTATACCAAAAAAAAACTACGATGATCAAATAGAAAAGGTTTTAACTTGTTTTAGCTAAGAAAAGGTTTTAGCTTTATATGTTTAAAACGTTTGGCTGGACATGTTAACTCATGACTGAAAAGGATAAGCGCCTAAGCAGGGGTGTTTGAAATTCTTCAACAAGGTTTAAATAAACAAGATAAAAATGTTAGAAATTGTTTATCAAGCCACATGTGCCTATTAGTCATACTTTTGTAAAATCTATTTTTGTAACTTGGTATTCAGATTGACTTTGCGTTACCATAAGAGTATCGAGTCAAACCTTGAGAAACACGTACGAGATTTTTAGTATGTGTAATTAAAGAAATTTAATAGATAGTTAAATCTTTACGAATTCTTTATAAAGTTTCGTGTATCTTATACTGGTTGCATTAAAGAAACAATGATGCAAATTCAAAAAGCTATGCTTTAGAATGGCAAAAGCTAAAAGTTTATCAGCACTAGCTTGCAGCTGCTAGTAATGTTATTTAAAAGTAAAAACATTCCTGGGCAGCAATTTTCAATTTTGTACCCAAGGAATCGTGATCTACATATTTTCAACCGATCAAAAATCCAAAACTTTTCTCTGCTCATAAAAATTCTATCTTTCAGCTCTTGGAGCGACCAGGGAGCACTCCATGTTAGTTGTCATGGCAACGCTTTTTTTTAGCGACTTTTTAAGATGATAAATAAACCAATCTGTTTCTTATATAGCGTTTGCAAATGTACCGAAAAATAAATATGATTGATTTGCAAATGTACTGAAAAATACATATGATTGAACTGTAAAGAGCTGAAAGAAAATTTTTTGAGCAGAGAAAAAATATGGATTTTTGATAGATTGAAAATATGTAGATCACGATTCCTTGGGTACAAAATTAAAAATTGCCCCTGGGCAAACTGTTGTCAGGTCTGAAGATGACCGATTTTTTTCTGTTTAGAACTCTTGTATTACTTAAGCCCGACGCTACTTCAAAGCTGGGTATTGTTATAAACTGCCTACGTGAGAATGATTTGCAAGTTGTCAAAGCTCGTATGGGAACTTTGTCAAGACAAGACGCCGCTCGATTTTACGAAGAATTTAAAGCTGAAACATTTTTCAAGTATGTTGGCATTGCATCTAATCTTCCTCGTTTCAAATTGCTTAATCGAAGTAAAATCAGACGTTTAATTTATTTCAAAAATTTACTCATACATCAACCACTAAAAGTTTGAAAGTCGAATCTAGAAAAAACTTAAAGCTTTTTTAAATTTTTGATTAAGACAGGAGCGCTCGACCTTTTTGAGGCAAAGGTCATATCGCGTTTAGCAAAATATTTCATTTGTGTGACCTTATGACATTGCAATTTAAGAAATCCTGAGCTAGCTTTTGCAAGTAAAGTTCTTTTTTTCATTTTTGAAAACTTAACTCATGACTCTTTAAATAGCGATTTAATTCAAGGTCTTGTGACGACATCGTTTGGTTATTTCGTTGGTTTACGTCACTTCTGAAATTACACCGTGAGCTACTTAAGCATTTACGCGAGTCTCAAGGTGGACACCCCTGGATCAAGGTTTTAAAATATTTAGTTGCCACAACAAATTGATTTAAAATGAAAACGTCTTGGTGACACTAATTTTGTCCGAAAACAACCGTATTCATTGAAAGCCCGTGGTCGAGTGGTTAAAGCGCCGAGCTTATGATCAACTTGGTCTCGGTTCAAAACCCACTCGCGCCATTCTGTTGTGTCCTTGGGAAAGACACTTTGCGGCACTTTCCCCTGCTTGGTAATCTTGGCAAGCAGGTCTAAATTACAGTCATATCTCTATTAAATTGCAAGCGGACAGCAATATCTTGGCATCTCCGGAAGCAGGTCGGGGTAATTGCCTAGCCTATGTATTAGCGCCTCCATCGCTTTCCTGCGAGTCAGGAGGATAAATATAGCGATTAAAAAAAAAAACCTGTCGAGAAGATCCGCGATTAATGCTGTGCCACGTCACAGCTGGTTCAAGTGCCATTTATTGTCGGTTTGTGACGCAAATTTAAAAAGACTTTTTAGATTTGTGTTTTAGCGAATTCATCTATTGATTTTATAAAGTGTAGTGCAAAGTTTGTATGCGCATGAGGCATTCGTATTGATTTTGTGAAATATTTTGCAGAGCTTATCCGCTTGCTGCACGTATATTTCGGCGCTCAGTTGACAATCGTTATTTTCCCAAGCTTAATTTTTGTTATTTTCATTTGATCCTCTTGCATAGCCGTAGACTGGTCGTGAAATCGAGATCATTACCGCCTACATTGTGTGGTTTATTCCCCCGCATGTCACCAGAAAATTGCCGTCATGTAACCTGATATCATATGATTTTCGCTTAGAAAAAAGACGAAAGTCAAAGATAATAAGTAAATTCATTCGCTATATTGGTAGACCGTGTGGTGACACGGTTAGTCGGTAGAGTTAGAAATTGAGATAACTGCCGCAACAGACTCGAACTGTACGGGACGAGCAGACAAACCTGTTCAACCATAAGTTATTTTCAACTATCGAATCATTTTGTATTGTTGAGTTTTAACATTGTCATTTCTGATGACTAATATAATCGAGACTCTTTGTAAAAACTGGTTGATTTTTGACCCAAGCGCGAACAAACTCGCAACAATGTTAAGTGCTTGATCTGTTGGATTTATATAATTATGCTTTTAATAATATTTTAGAGTGCCAAAAATTTTTTTTTAGTGACATGCTAACTCACATTATAAGCGGACCCATTATATCTTTGGAAATCATGGGCCCAAATGCAGTTTCGCAATTGCAGAAGTTGCTTGGATCAGAAGACCCAAAAGAAGCTAAAGAAAAAGAGCCGTCAAGTCTGCGGGCAATGTTTGGAACCGACGTTATTAAAAATGCCTTCTATGGCTCGTCAAACCAAGAAGCTGCAATGAGGGTAATTTGATGCTGTAAAAACCTTCAAATTTTTTTGTGTGTGTTCTTGCCGTCCTATGTACAAGTGGCCAGTTGACATTGCTTTGATGACTGTGAAAATACGTTTTAAAGGAGAAAATATCTTTATAAGTTATCGTTGAAATACGTTTGGCGACTTTTTTTGTTTTCTACCGCTTCTTTTGCCGTCGTAATATCCTTTGATATAAAGCTGCCTTATTTCTTGTTATAAGGGCGCCAACAATTTTAGTGGTAGCTAATTGTTTCACATTAAGTTTAAATTTGATTAATCCAGGAAGCGAAATCCTGATCGGTTGTGCGAGAATCCTACACACCTAGAAAATGAATCAAAATTAAAGCACGAACTTAAAATTGAATCAGTAAAAGTGATTGGTTCACTAAACGTATCGTGCGAGGCAACAACTCTTAGCATTCTCCTTTTTATTTTATAAATCAGTTGGTGGCTACAAATACTATGATCTTTACAGATTTTAATTCTTAAACAAATTAACGCGGAACGAAAGTTAATGTCAAATGCGTCTTTCAAATAACAGATTTTTCATGACAGCAAGTTTAATTGAGAAAATAATGCGATATTTGTTGACTTTTGCCTTTAATACTTGGTTTGTTCAAATAAAAGCTTACTTTTTTTTTCGAACAAAATTTAATAATGTTTTTTTTGCTTGAAATTTCAGTAAAACCGTCCAATTTCAATCAAAATTCTTACATTTTATTTATAATCATTAAAGTCTGTTATAACGACCAGTTGGTTACAACAGTGCTACGCAACCCTTGTGTTGCTAGATGATGCTAGTGTCGTTGAATAATGGTTATCCAAACATACTTTTTTTAAATGGAAAAAAAAATTTTTTTGGACATTTAAGCTTTACAACTGCTTAACATTTCGCTTTCTTAAGCTCAAACAAGGTTCTGAACTCACTAAAATATACCAATAAGTTTATTTTTTTGGTTATATTTATTAGATTTTTTTTATATTTTTACTTGAGCTGTGCCGTGAAATGTAAAATTTTTTTACTGAACAATAAATAAAGTGTGACTTGAGCAAAAAAAGGTTGCGGGGCAGCGGGTTACACAAGCGTAATCCTGTTTTTGTTTCATTTTTTTTTTTTTTTTTTTTTTCTAAAACTAATTTCTGTTCCCCCTTTTGGTATTTGATGAGCTTGAAAACTTGAAAATAATTTTTGAACTTTCTCTAACGTTGCAGTCTCAAAAACTACCCTGTATTATTTTAGGAATTGGATTTTTTCTTTTCGTCGGGCAAACCCAAGCTGGAAGTTTCTGCTACCTATAATAAATGCACTTGTTGTGTCATAAAGCCTCATGCTGTAAAATCGGGTTTAATTGGAGACATTTTAATGGCCATTGAAGAAGCAGGTTTTAATATTTCAGCCGTTAACATGGTTAGTATGCCAATTTTTCTTTTTTTTAATTTCAATGAGATAATAACTCTGGCTTTTAAAAAGTGTGCGTAGTTCTTTTGAAAAAACTTGATTGTTGTTTAAATCCTTATTTTTTGGTTTATTTGGGGGCCGAGGTTTTTTCAACAACGGTCTTGTGCTTAGATTTGTAATGTCACTGTTTTTACAAGCAACCGTTTACTGAGAGTGTCAGTAATTAATAGCAATAAACACCATAGCCGTATTAACAGTCTCAAAAATTTGGGCAAAATCAGAATTTTTCGGGCAGCGACAGAAAAGATTTGGGCAAAATTAGAAATTTTAGGGCGGCGAAAGAAAAATAAGAATTACTTCTGCAGGATAAAGTCCCAAATGCAGAAAAAGGATCGAGGTTTGAGGTGAAGATTTTCTTTGAGATCACTACTTCTTTTGGGACGAAAGTCGGGAAATCCGAGACAGATTTATAGTAAAGACTTTTTTTTGGTCTACACCCTAAATTTTAAACAAAATTTTTTATCATATCTGTAAAGTACTAAAAAATCATGATTCGAAAAAACGTCATAAAATTTGGGCTAAACTGTATTTTTTCGGCTGGTACGCCAATGATAAACATATAATTGCACAGCAAATTTACCGAAGCGGATTAGATTAAAGCAGGGGGTCCAACCTTTTTGAGCCGAGGGCCATTTTGACTCATAAAAAATATTGGTGGACCAAACAAACAAAACACCCCACTTTTTGTACCAAAACCACAGTGATCTCTAAAAAAAAGGTCCTCGCCTGAAATCAGTCTCAGATTTTTCACTTTTTGTCCCAAAATCATAGTGATCTCTAAAAAAAAGGTCCTCGCCCGAAATCAGTCTGAGATTTCCCACTGTTTGTACCAAAATCATAGTGATCTCTAAAACTTGAAAAAAACAAGAAAAAAGGAGTCTTCACATCAAATCTGTCTTCGATTTTTGCCAAAATTGACGGGACAGAGAGCTTCAAAAAATATTGCGCGGACCACTCAAAACCTTTACGCGGGCCACGGGTCTGACGCCCCTCGATTAAAGGCTTTTGATGAAGTGAACAATGTTTTAAAGATATAAGTTTGGAAATAGAGTCCCTATTACCAAAATATTTAGTTGAAAAATGCTGGAGTGTATAAATTGGATTTGGTAACATTATAAATTGCTAAAAACTAAAAGAAAGGAAAAACACTCCCTACAGTTTGTTTGATTTTTTGTGATTTACACCAGCCTTTGTAAGTTAATGCCCACTTCTTCAGGTATAATTGAATAAAAATTTACGATAAAAGAAGTTTTAGTTTTTTCGCTTTGTCATTTTTTCTACAGTACAACTGTAATAGTTGACACGACTTTTCCTGACTATTCTGATTTTATATTGTGATAGCCATTCATTCTTTTTTTTGAAGTAAGTTAGCAAGTTATTCCCTGATAAAGATGCACAAATATTGAACCACACCAAATTTTGAAGAAATAAAAGGAAAAGTGAAAAATAAAGCCGCAAAAGACCCTAAAAAGCGCGATTATGCTCAGAATGCAAATCAGCTAGATACGAAGGCGAAAAAGCAAAAGTCCTGTTTAAATAGAACGCTGGCCCGGTGCAAGTCGTGTCTTTGGCTTTGCTACACTTGACCAACAAACTTCACGGGACGGTTATGACCGTCAGCTTTCACACGCACACTCGTAACAGTAATTCGAGTGCTAACATCTATTTGTATTTACATGTTTTTTGCATTTTTTTTTATTTTAATTTATTGATTTTTTTTTCATAAAAAGAATTGATGCCGCTGACTCCTTGTCAAAACTACATTTTTTTCCATTCTTTAACAACCCATTCTTCTCTGATCTTCTTTTATTCGTTTTCAATTCGCACTAGTCTCCCGCTGGACTTATTTTATACTTTTACTCATCTGAGATAGACTCCCCTTCAATTTCCTGAGGAACTGTCTTTCACTTGTAGCTACTACGCCAACAGTAAAACAAAAAAACTTTGCTTGACCGTAATTGATTTTTTTTCTTTTTAAAGCAACATTTAGAACAAGCCAATGCTGAGGAATTTTTCGAAATTTACAAGGGAGTTGTTGCTGAGTACGAAGCAATGGTGAACGAGTTGAGTAGTGGTACTTCAGTTGCCTTGGAAATAACTGGTAAAGATGACGATACTCCCTCTCGTTTTAGAGAGTTTTGTGGACCTTCTGATCCGGTAAGATTACTAAACAAACTTATTCCTGTATTAATAATATTACTAGTATTAGATATCTTCTCCTTTGGGTCTTGACCCTTTCGGTAACAGGGTCTGTTTATCTCCCACCCATATTATGCAACATTCTCTTTATATGGCTCGGAGGTGTACATTTTATTGTTAATTATTACCACGTTTTGAGCTCATAAACAAAACGTATACACTTTTTTCTAATTTATCTTAATCGTTTTTTTTTCTTTCTTTTTTTTAATTAACTTTGTTTTAAAAGTACGGCGACCGCACACAATTGATGTTGTCGTGTAATAACGTATATCGTTCAGTCGCTGTTTCCTATTTCGGAATAGCTTTGCCAATAAGAACTTAGAAAACGTAATAACTTGATTGCAGATAAAATTAAATGAATTAAAAAAGAACTCTAATCTGTAATGTTTTGTTTGGTATGGAAGAATAAAGTAAGAAAAAAGTCTGCCCGAGTGAGTGGTAACTTACCATCTGTTTATGGCAGTGTCATCATTAAATGTAGAAAATACCTTGTGGTATTTCAATACAAACTTTGATTTATCTGATTTTTCTGCTTCGTCTTGTACATTGATCCTGATCTGAATTAAGCATTCAATATTAACTTTTCTTTTTTGCCAAATATAACCTTTATTAAACCTTATCTAATAATTGTATTCGATGATTTAGTTGCATTGGGATGAGTTTTTGTAATTCACAGTGAAAGCCCTAAGCTTGGTTTTATTTCGCACTTTGTTTGCAATTGCAAAGTATGAGCTGATTTACAATTGATAAATCTTTAATATTGGGTCCTAAACTGCAAATGCAGATTTAAATTTTAGATTTCCTGATGGGCTTGTGTAAGTATTTAGACTACTAAAATATAGTCGAACTATTGTTTGTTTATTTTTTTTTAGGCCTGTTTCGGCCTTAAACTTTCGCGTCTGCGGAATAAACTGAATGCTTGACCAAGCATGCCATCTCAATATCATTGTCTTTCAACTGCTATGTATGTTATATTACTCAGGAAATTGCGCGACATCTCCGTCCTAAAACATTGCGCGCCATGTTCGGCAAAGACAAAATCAAGAATGCAGTTCATTGCTCTGATTTACCTGAAGATGGAGTCCTTGAAGTAGAATATTTCTTCAGAATTCTTTCGGTTTGATCATTTAATTTTGTTGGAGTTTTTTCGTTTTTGCTCGTCGGTTTTATCTTTATGCATTGAATTTATGTCTATGATCAAGTTTTCTGTAATGATATCCACTGTTTTTTTAATGTCGTTAAATGATGTGCGTATGTTGTTGATGTTGGCTAGAATTGAAATTTAAATTTTGAAATTGCATTCTTCGCGTACTGGCAATGGTGGGTTTAACCAACCAATTTCTGGAAATATTGGCGCGGATCGATACGTCGAAGTTTTAAAAACCTGGCGACATTGCATGTACAGGACCGAAAAATACAGAATAAAGAATATAATGACCAAACACGGGCCGTCGTAGAGTCTAGAACACGGGCCCGTCCCTAGAACGCGAGAGCTAGGGGCGTATCGAGCCAAGTTATTTTATCTAAACGAGAACAGAGAGCCGTGTCAACGATGTAAACACAAAAAACTAGGTGAAGACCAAAAGAAGGTCTTCAGCTTGAATGTAGTTTTCCAACGAGTGATGATTTTTCGTTCTTTATCTGCTTTTCAGGCTCTCCTAATTCTGTTTTAAACTTTATTAGTAATTTCATTAAATATCGTTTTTTCTGTCGCCACAATTGCCTTAGCTAATCTGAGTAAAACTTTAAAAAACGAATAATATTTTAGCATTAAGTTAGGTCTTCTATGCTTCACTTTTGATTTTGACGTCTATTGTTTTATCCCAATGCTTGCGAGTGAGATGTGAGCCTATTCTACTCATGTAGGCTACATTGCTATGAAAAGCGAAACAAGTGCTAAGTATCGAAAGAGGATCTCTAAAAGAAACTTGAGTATAGGCCTACTGTGTAAAACACGACAAAAAAATTAAAATATACACAAATTTAACAAAAATGGTTATTCATTTTTACAAAAACTATTTTAATAAGCGCGTAGATCAGTTCTTCTCAAAGTTTAAATCGTATTTTTCTCTTTCAATACCAAGGTCCCCAAAAGTATATGACAAAAGTTTTTTTTAGAAAAGTTTCTTTTTGTTATTAAGTAAAAACCTTTCAGCACTGGGGTCTTAATTATAGGCTGCTGAAACTTCTGTCAGAAAAGATCATAGAGCTGGTCTGGGCCCGAACATTTGTTTATAATATTTGAAATATTTGTTTCGAGATACGAATAAAATAAAACACAAAGTCAAAAAAATCAATAAAACGCGAAGTCCAAAACAAAAAAAAATACGTAATGTACATAAATTAAAAAGAGTAAAGTTTACGTACACTAAATTTTTGCGGTTGTTTCACACTTTATAGTGTGCGGTACAACTGTTCTCAAATGGGTTGCAACGAAATTGTCAATATTCATAACAACCATGTGCACTATTATTGTTGTTTTATTAATGTCTTATTGTTTGTTTAGATATATTGTAGGCCAGTGGCGTGCAGTCAGGGCATGCAAGTCATGCGTTGCATGACCAAATTTTTAGCAATTGCATGACGAACTTTTGCGCGATGAGGTAGATATCGTTGAATTTGATGAGAAATATTATTTGTTCGGGATGAAATCTGAGGCCGATCCGAGACAAAAACCCGTTTTTTTGTGTTATTTTTGACAATATCGTGAATTTAGGACAAAAAGTAAGAAATCGGAGACTGGATAATTTTTTTTTTTTTTTTTTTTTTAGAGATCACTGTATTTTGAGGACGAAAAGTGCATTACCCGGAACTATTTCAAGCGATGACCTTTTTTTTTCAGAGAGCCCTGCAGTTTCAGAACAAAAAGTGCATTAAGGGAGACCTGGGCAAGTTGTAACATTTGTATTTGTCGAAATCTAACATCAACTAACAAAACTTTAAATAGCCCCAAATAACAATCATATTAAGACCGATCGCTAGCAAATAACATTGTTTAGTTCCAATGACTAAAAATAGGCTTACTATTAAAACAAGCTTTTTGAGTAGGCAAAGTAAATTTTTCGAAATTTAATGTTTGTCTTCTGGGGTGATAGCGGGTGCAGTTTTATTGAAATGTTTTACATCAGTCGAAACACAAAACAATAGGCTATTAAATGCCTAACAAGGTTTAGCCACTAAAACTTAACTCTTTGAGATATTAACAAAAACTTGACTAAGTATGATATGGGGTAAGTTGTAGCATAGGCTGATGGGGTAAGTTGCAACACATATTTTTGTGCATAGATTTAACTAGCTTGTATTAAAAGTAACTTTGGCAACAACATTTGCGAATAATATGAGAATTTATAAAAAAAAGATTAACAGAAACACCAGCTCATCATCACAAGACAACTTAGGAGCTGCAGCAGCAGTTGCTATAATTGAAAAAAGAGATCAATAAGGGGAGTAGCAAAACATTGGTGTTTACCATGTAAAATTCTATAGAGTGCTAAAAAAACTTAAAGATAGGCCAAGTCCTTGGTGCAAAACAAGAAAAAGGTCTAAAAAAATGTGCCATGTTAACAGACACACCAGAAAAGGACAATCTGTTACAGCTCCAAACAAAGAAAAACCAATTTTTGAAAAAACACTAAATGCAAAAGAGTAGTTTTGCATTACATTTCTTGAGCCCTATTTTAAGAGTCTTCCTGATGAGGAGTGGGTGGTACAATGCTATGGTTACCTAAAGAGGTCACATTTAGCTTGTGGTGAAGATTTGAATACATATTTTTGTCACAAATGTGATTCTGAAATTTATGATTAGGCTAATCCAGCAGTGAAAAAACAGTTTTAACATTTTTAGACAACGGCCAAATACCTCATTTTTTGTGCTTGATACTGATGTCTATGACTAGGCTATGTGTGAATTCGTTGTGTTTACTTTTTCATATTGTTATTTTCTTCAAGTTACATTTATATTTAAACATTTATTAGTGATTTTTGTTGCTGTTACAACTTACCCCAACTGGTGTTACAACTTACCCCATTGACGGGGCACATTGTAACGCTTTTTTTAAATATTTAAATCGTAATTTTAACCACTAAGCTTTGAAAATTATTAATTTATTTTTTTGATATTAGTTAAACAGTGACCTAAATTTTTCATATTAAACAAGAATTTTGAAAAAAAACCTTTATTATCAGAGAAATAGCAAAAAGAAAAAAAAAGTGTTACCACGTGCCCCGGTCTCTCCTACCAGGCAACAAATTCAAGTAATGACTTTTTTTTAGAGAGATAAGCAAAAATCTAGGACGAAAATTGGTCTTGATCACCATGACATTACAACTAAAGTTACAATCTCACACAAAATTTTTTTCCTGCCAGTAAAATATTGCATGTCTCACTCATTAATTACGTATAACATACCCATTTTCATGACCAGATTTTGGCATGCAAATTGCATGGCCAGACTCAGAGGTCACCGCACGCCACTTTTGTAGGCCTATATCTTTGAATATGTGCTTACAATGTCTGATTTTTCCTGAGGAATATAATATTTACACTTTATAAGATCGAGTTTGGGTGGATTGGAACGGATTAAGCCATTTACATGTAAATCTTGCTTCTGCATATAAATAATTCACATTTCAAACGCCGGCCCGGAACGAATTAAACTTGTATCCTGAGGTACCACCAAGGGCGCCGAAAGCGGGGGGGGGGGGCAGGAGGGGCAATTGCCATAGTATTACAGATAAATTTTTTCAGTTATGCTCTACAATTAACCTATATAATTTTGATCACCATTAAATCCAACAATATTTGTAAAATTACAAAGACAACCGTGACTCATAGCACAGCAATAAAAGCAAGATAAAAGTTTTAACGTATGCAATACGGAGTTATTGATATCGTAAGCGACCTAAACTTCTGGTGAATATCTTATTCTACTTGAACCAGTAAACTGAATTATATCTTAGCCGAAAATCAAATTTTGATTCATTAACTGATGGCAAATAGCCATATACAACAATTAAGGATACCTAAACTACAATCCCGGTAGTTAAAATATTCCTAACAACAATTAAACCAAGCGTTTTGAAAAAAAGAATAAAGCATCAGAAAATTTCAAAGGGCTCACAAAGAGTAAAAGTTTCTAGTAATAATAAAAAAAATTTTTGATTTAGAAGCAAAGAAATTGTGGCGTTAATCTACTGTAATTTTAACAAGCAACACAAGCTGTCTGACTTGGCTGCTCAATACTCACTTATGGCCGACATTAAAGTCTAAAAATAAAAACACCAAGACTAAACACGTGACATTCTTAGCCCTTTTGAAGGATTGTGGTACATATGGGTGCCATGATTGTGATTATTACGTAACATTTTAAGAGTCTTGTTCGTTTTGATGTGTTTACGGAAGAACTCACAGACCTACATGCTCATATTAAGTTATTAAACAAAGAAAGTACCACGCCTCTGAAAAAAGTAACAAAGATATTAACAGTTTGCAAAGTTTTAAGTAAAAAGCCGACAAGCAAGAAATGCTTTTTGGAAATACATAAATTGCTTTAAATTTACTACAGCGTAGCTCTCGTTTCGGCTTTTGCAGAAAGGTGTTTCAGTGTCATGAGAAGAATTAAAATATGGCTTAGAAGCACTATAAGAGATAACAGTCTCAATAATTGAATGTTTGCAAATATTCATTGAACTTGTTGGACAATATCAATTTACAAGCCGTAGCAGATGACTTTGCCAGAAAGCGAAACACTAATAAATTATTTTGGGTTACAGTTACATTAATTGCGCAGCGTTTAATAATTGACATCAAACCTCAATCTAAAGGGCCATTCATGCTCATGTAATTACGCTTTTTCTTTTACTCAATTGTTAATAGCTCTTTAAGTTTTTTATTGTTCTATCTATTTTAACCTTTGGTATTCTGATAGCGTAAATGTTTTAGCCAGCGTTTTGTTGTGGGTACGAAATGAAAGACTATTTACTGATTAGCATGTGAAAAACATTTTGTGATATTCCCAAGCAAAATGCATTCGATCTGTATCTATCTGTTTTTGGCTGTCGTGCATGGACGTCGCAATTGTTGAATGTTGTTTTCGAAACTACCTTGTGTACTTTTGACAAAATTTTAGTTGTGGGTAGCCTATGTTGGATAGCCTTTGGTTTAATAACCAGTTAATACATTTGTATTTTTTTAATGTCTAGTCTAACTGAGAAAAACTTGTGTAAAATTGGCTATTACTGCGGCTATCGCAGTGAGTAGTCATGGCAGAGTCAACTTAAAGGTTTTTGCAAGATGCAGCAGACCTTAAGGTTAAGTTTTTGAACTCTAAGCTTACTAAAAAGAGTTGGCATTGGCCGAAAAATTGATCGAACCAAAATAACAAATTAGCAAAAAATTTTTTTCCGAGATACCGATCTGTCCTGTGCAAACTGAAATTCTATCATGTCAACCAAAATTTGCTTTTGTTGGCAGTGCCTTTTCAACAAAAAAAGTGCCCTTTTTTAAATTTTGCCCCCCTGGCAAAAAAAACTCCGGCGCCCCTGGGTACCACTGTATTTCTTGTAGGTCTATAGGTGATATAAAATTAAACGCTAAATCTATTCACTTAGTGGTATGTATTGTAAAATCAACTCTGTATAGGCTAACGTATTTCAACAAAATTGAATGAATGTACAATAAATAATCGTAAGAGCAAGCAAAAATTTTTTTGTGATTTTTTTTTTATATCAATTTTTTGGGTTATATCAAGTTCAAAAATCACGATTTTACATATTATATCAAGTTCGAAAGAGATGTAATAATTGCTTTATTCCGTCAATACACTTACATAACTTTATAGTTTTGGTTGTTCAGGAGTCTTTTTAATCAAATTTGCTATATAATATTTTTGTACTAATGCATATAGTAATTCATAGTAACTTTGTTTTTAATGAGCTTTATAGCTCAAAATAAAGTCAAAATTTGTCAAAGTTTATCTTATCAAATTTTTTTAAACAAAAACTCATTTTTGCTAATTTTTGCAATTGTTTGAGCAACTATGAAGAGTTTTAGTATTTTATTTTCACATTTTAAAGCAGAATTTCACAATATTCCACCAACTTGTAACCTCCTCCAAAATTTTTGGAGCTGCACCTTTTAGCGTTAATCTTTTCACCTTTTTCGTTATAATTTCGGCATCTGTAGATTAAGTTTTACATCTTTTACAATATTCCACCAACTTCTAACCTTTTCTAAAAATTTTCTAAAAATTTTCTGCTATAAAATGTTATAAAATGCAGTTTTAATATTCGTTCTGCATTTATCATGTCTCTGTATTTATCCTTCTGACTCACAGGAAACCGACGGATGCGCTATACATAAGGCAAGCAATAACCCTGACCTGCTTCCGGAAATGCCGAAGTATTGCGGTCCGGTTAAATTTTTATTTTTATTTTGGTTTTTTAATTTTATAAAGATAAGACTGATTTAGGACTGCTTGCCAAGACCACCAAGCAGGGGAAAGTGTCTTTCCTAAGGACACAACAGAATAGCGCCAGTAGGTTTTGAACAAAGACCATGTTGATCATAATCACGGTGGTCTTACTCTTAACCACTTGACCACGTTGCCAACTATTCTAGAACTTTTGGGGCTGCGACCCTTTAGCGTCAATTATTTTGCCTTTTTTGTTATAATTTCTTCATCAGTAGTATAAGTTTTATATGTTTTATAACATTTTACCAAATTTTTACCACACCAGCCCCGGGGTGCGCAATTTTTAATTTAAAAATCTTTGATAAATATGGAAAAATGTTTACCAATTTGTAATTCGGTCAAAACAGTGTTATTCTCATGTAGCCTAAGTGAAAAAAAATGTGTCGCTAAAGACTTGTTTGATAGAAAAGTCGGCACCGTGGCCGAGTAGTTGAAGAACGTCGTACTGATGGCGAACTGTTTGACATGGTCGTGATTCAAAATCTTCTCGCGCTATTCCGTTACAAAGTTAACTAAAATTTCTCCCTTTTTCGAAGCAATTATATTTATACTGCTTTGGCTCACCTTTGTGCTAATTGTTGACTATACCATTTTGTTGCATCTCTATTGTTACTATAGCAGCTTATTTGATTGAATTGCAAGTTTATTTGCAAGCATATAAAACTTAAAAAATCATTAATAGGCTTACAATGTATTACCAATTGTGTTTGAATACATTCGTTCGTTAAAAATGGTGATATTTTGTTCCCTTACAATCAGTCGTCGTCGTTTAGAAGAGCATCCACGCCGGGTCAGATACAAACAGGACTGGGGCCGAGGGTTTATACTTTCACTACCCCAGGCTGCCGCATTGCCCGGATTAGATGCTGGCAGCGACGGTGTTAAGCCAGCATCGGGTTTCGTCATTTAAAACCGTCCGACCTCGTGCTCCTCGTGGTGTCCGATTTATGGGGCACGCTATTAGGATTTGGTCCGCGATTTATTATTAGGCATATAAAATAATTAGTTTTATTGATTTTATGCTTTTTACTGATTGTAATCAATGAAACCAATTATTTTATACGCCTAATACATAATTTCATGTAATTACCATAACTCACTAGCGGCCATTAGTTAAAACTAACTCTTTAATGCAGTGGTCCCCAAACTTTTCGAGCAGGGGGTCGTGTAAAGAATTTTTTGGACTTCTGCGGGCCAAAGCGAGAAACTAAAAAAAAAACAAACGTCTTCACTACGATTCGATGTCTGATTTCACTATTTTCCTCCCAAAATTATAGTGATCTCTAAAAAAAAAAGTCTTCACTTCAATTCGATGTCTGATTTCACTATTTTTTTCCCAAAATCTTGTTGTGTTCTCTAAAAACATAAAAAGATGAAAAAAGTGAAACTGAGTATTCCCGACATAATTCTATCCAACTGTGGCTCAAAGTAAGTGCATATATTTTTTAAAAGAGCTCCGCGGGCCGGATAAAAAATCTTGGTGGGCCGGATCCGGCCCGCGGGCCGTAGTTTGGGGACGACTGCTTTAATGCGTCCGGCAACAAGAAAGAAGTTGTGCATCCCTGCACTTATTTAACAAAGTAAAAATAATCATTCTTGTCGTAAGATTGAATTTTTATTTATATGAAATTGTTTTGTTGTCTTTAATGCATCTCCATTTCAAAAAATTTTTTACTTTTTTGTTTTAGCATCTTATCTATTTGAAACTGCGCTTTTTTTATTCGGTCCACAAGACCAATTTTTTCTTTAACTTATCGCCTAGAAAGTTGTTTCTGACGTCTCTGTTTTTCCGCACAGCAAGTAGTGACCAAAAAATTGCAGTAATTTCAAATACAAAATTTTTTATTTATATATATGGACCTTCATAAATAAATCAAAAACTAAAATCAAAGCGCGAACCGGAACCGTTTAAAATAAAGTTCAGGTTCAGGCGCGGCAAATTTTATTTTTACGGGTTCAACTCCGTTTCAGGTTTAGCAAATTTTATTTTTACGTGTTTAATTTCGGTTCAGGTTCAAAGAATAATAACGGTTAATATGGTTTTACGGATCAATACAAAAGACGTAAAAAGCAAAAATAAATAAATAATTTATTTGACAGTAAAAAAGTATCAAGAAATCAGCCGCAAATTATTCAAAAGAATAGAGCCAGACTATCTTTCGACTGAATTAAGACAGTCATTGGGAAAGGCTAAGCAGGAAAAGATGAGAATTTTTTTAAGTAACTCTTGTAAAAATATATAATTCCAACCAAAAAAAAGTTGACACTACTCCTTTGAATAATTTGCGAATGATTTCTTAATATACCGTAAAACCTCTATTTGAGCGCCACCTCTATTTGAACGCCACTACAAGGGAAGGGTTGAAAAATAGAGCGCCACCCTCTAATTCAGGGGTGGGCAATTGTTTTCGCTTGCGGCCCGCATTGCGGTCGTGGAAGCTAACTGAGGGCCGCATTTGGATGTTGAATTTGTTCGCGGGTCGCAAATTACGCTATTTTTCTCTCAAAATTGTAGTGATTCCTAAAAAAAAAAAAAGGTCTTCTCTTCTATTTGATCTAAAATTTTGCTATTTTTTTCCCAAAATCGTAGTAATCCCTAAAAAAAGGTCTTCTCTTCCATTTGATCTGAAATTTCGCTATTTTTCTCCCAAAATCGTAATAATCTCAAAAAAAAAAGGTCTTCACTTACATTTGATCTGTGATTCACTATTTCTCTCCCAAAATATGGGTGTGTTCTCTAAAAGCATTATAACGTAAGAAACTGAAACTGGGGTATTTCCGACATAATTCTATTCAACTGTGGCTCAAAGTGAGGGTATATATTTTTTAAAAAGAGCTCCGCGGGCCGCACAAAACGTCGTCAGGGGCCGTAGTTTGCCCACCCCTGCTCTAATTGAACGCCACCTCTAATTGAACGCCACTTTGATGAATTCTTTTATTTTGGCAATAGTTACGGCTGAAATCGCCTTTCCAGGTGTAAGAAGGGAAAAATGGATTGTCGAATTGCACGTTTATTTTTAGACGCTGGGAAGTCCCTGTAGTTTTTTAAATGCACTAATGGCGGTGGCCTAAACGCCAACTACACTATCGGTGTTGACTCTATTTGAATAAGCGGTAAAATCAACACAGACTGCGCCTGACCTTCTTGAAGCACACGCATGCTCGTACGAACGATTCGACACCATACAGCACGATTACATACGAATGAATGAATGCAATTGTACAAATGTGTTAGATGTTTTTTCTTTTCATTCATGAAATTTATCTTTTCGTAATTCTGATCAGCGAGTCGAAAAATAGAGCGCCACCCTCTAATTGAACGTCACCTCTAATAGAACGCCACTATAGGGGAAGGGTTGAAAAATAGAGCGCCATGGCGGTGAAATAGAGGTTTTACGGTAGGCTATCGTTAAATTTTTAGCTATTAAGTTCTTGGATATCAAATTGACATAGTATATATAACCAGTATAAATTTCATTCTTTCTTGATATAACAAAAGAATGAAATAATAAATTATTATTTAAAGAAAAATAACGCGAAAGAAAAAATAATAATCTTTTTTGTTGAGAACATGTTTTAATGTTGGTAATTTATTAATCCAAAATAGTTCTTGGACTTTCCGAAAATTAGTAAATTTACAACTTTTCTATAGTATTGACTTGCTATTCTATAGTATTGATACTATTCTATAGTATTGACTCAAAATAGCATTTGTTAATCTGGCAAACGGACGTGTTTTTTGAGTAATCGAGCAGGCTTTTCTGCTGCAGTTTTGGCAAACAGTTTTCTTGATTAAAATTTAAGTTGCGTAAAATGGCTAGTGTTAAAGATACGCAAAAAATTGCACTTGAAGAAAAATTGAATGACGTACTAAAAGTTATTAATAAATTGAGTGGAAAAATAACCAGCTTAGAAAATAAATTTTCAATATTTGAAAGTCGAATAAATAATATTGATGATAAGTACTCAGAAAAATGTTCAGAATTAAAAGCGGAAATTAGTGCATTAAATTTGAATGTTACTCATATAGAATGCATATCAACAAAAATTGAAACTGATTTTAATGCTAAATTTGAAAAACTGGATGAAAAAAAATTAGTAGAAGCAGAGAAATATGACGCACTAAAACAGAGAGTTGCAAAACTTGAGAGAGACAGTATAGGCTTAATGCGTGAGTCATATGACAAACGCTTAAATGTATTAATCCATGGGTTAAAAGAAACTGAACGTGAAAGCAAACAGCAAAGTAAAATAATTTTTGAGACCTTTCTGAAGGAAGCGCTTAATCTTGAACACGATTCTATCAAAATAATTGACTTACACCGTTTACCTCAGCGCGCAGTCAAGAAAGCAGATAAAAAGGTCATTCGACCAATTATAATTAAATTGTTATCAACTTATGACAAAGATAAGCTGTATGAAAATATTTCCCAATTGAAAGCTTATAACAAAAACAGAGCAACTCCGATTTTTATTACCGAGCATCTACCCAAAATATTTTACAATCACAAGAAGTTGCTAATTCCGCAGTTCCAAGCGGCTAAACGTGACGGAAAAACAGATGTACGATGGGGTGCTTATGATGGTAAATACTGTTTGTATATTGATAATAAACGTATTCCGCCACCCGACAATGCTTGACGAACCTAACAGGTAACTAATTGGCTCAAGGTTTATTATACTCAATGTATGACGTTTACATATTAGTGTCTTTATTTTATATTGATGTAAGTAAATTTAATTTAGTTAATTTTTTAAGCTCAGTTTGGTTTAAATTTTATTCTATGCGCAATGTTAATATATTGTGTCGGTATTTCGTATTAATGAAAGTAAATTTAAATTGCTTAATTTTTTAACCTCAATTTCGCTTAAATTTTACTTTATTCTATGCGAAATGTTTATATGTAAATATCTGTATTTCATATTGATGAAGGCAATTTTTTTTTAATCAAATTTTGATAAATTTTGCTCTGATCTTCCAATCATTTGATAATTTTGCTCTGATCTTCCAATCATTGAGCACTGTCTAAAGTGAATTGCCAGCACTGTACCTTATATATATATATATATTTTTTATTTATTTATTTATTTATTTTTATTTATTTTCATTTTTTTTTTTTTATTTATTTATTTTTTCTGCTAAAATTTCTGTTACAAACTAAGCGCAACTGTTAAATCTCTACTAATTATGTGTTTGTATTTTTACTGCTTGCTCGTCTGCGGATAGAATTTGCCTGCCGCTAAGTTGTACTGAATTAAACAGTAATGGCTGCAGGTAATGGTTTGATTGTGAACAACAGAGGGCTGCTTGAGCTTCTCGGCGCGAGTCAGCTGAAACCTGACCATGAAATGAAAAATAGTGAATTAAGTGAATTGTTTTTAATTCTTTGATTAGCAATATCAATGAATGTTGTTATTTTGACATACCGTTTATCAATCTCCCTCATTCATCTAATAATTGTAAAAATACGTTATCTTTTCTTCACGTAAATATGAGGTCATTAAATAAGCACCGAAATTTTGACGTACTTTATGAATTTCTGATCTCGCTATCTTTTTCTCCCGATGTCATATGTATATCGGAAACGAGGTTAAGAGGTGATTCATTGACTAATATTACAATACCAAACTACAACTTTGTTCACGCTGACTCTATTACAAACGCGGGCGGTGTGGCCATATACATCTCTTCAAACTACAATTTTGAATTAGATTTAGAACTTGACATGAAAGTAAACGGTTGTGAAGAATTATGGCTCAATTTACAAACGGGTATAATTCCCTCTAAGCATATTACAATTGGAGCTGTATATCGGCATCCAAACAACAATAGCAATTATATTGAAAATTTTACAGGAGCCCTTGTTAATACTATTAGTAAAATAAATAAACGTAAAGGTACGTTTTATCTTCTTGGCGATTTTAATATTGATGTAACAATTAACAAAAGAACACCGAGTAGCTTATTATTCCTCGACCATTTAATTAGCTGCTATTCTCTTCCTATTATTACTATTCCAACCCGTGTAACTAAAACCTCCTCCACTATCATTGATCATATTATAACCAATGATACTTCACATATTATAAATCCAGGGGTTATCCGATGCGATAGTAAACTTTCTAATCACTATGTTATATTCTGTACTATAAACAATTACCCTACAAAACCGCTAACAAAACTTTTTACACTATTCGCGACAAGTCCAAATTGAACACAGAAGCATACAGCAATGAAATGCATGAATCAGTATATAATTTTATCACTAATATAAATGAACTGAATGATATTAACTTTAATAGTACGTTCGATAACTTTGTGTCGTTAATCCAAACGGTAATTGAGAACCATGCTCCGCTCAAGCGGCAATCGCGTAAAAAACCACAACTAAAAAATAAACCTTGGATTACTAAACGCATTTATACATCTATTTGTCGTAAAAATAAGATGCACAAATCTCATTACATTTTAGGTGATGAAGCCATGAAACGTGAGTACAAGAAGTATTTAAATAAATTAACTAAAATTAAATCCATAGCAAAAAAGCAATATTTCACTGACGAATTAGAAAAAAATAAAAAAGCAATCAACGAAAAATTTGGGAAATTCTGCGTTCTCTGCTTCCAGGAAAATTGACAAAGCCATCCAGTTTACCTATCACTGTTAATATTAATGGCAACAAAATTACCGATCAACAAACAATATTATATGAATTTAACAATTTTTTTTCCAAGGTCGGAGTAACCTTAGCTAACAACTTCCACACCATAGAGGAAAACTCATTTAAAAAACTTCTTCGAAACCGAGTAAAGTCGTCGATGTATATGGAACCACCACGAGTAAATGAAGTTATAAATCTAATTAATTTGTTAAATTTACGTAAATCGGTGGGTCACGATAATATTTCGCCTTATTTTTTGCGGGTAGCTTCTAACATTCTTGCACCAGCTTTATGTTATTTTATTGAAAATGCTTTTCGTTTGGGTATATTTCCGAAGAGTTGCAAAATTGCTAAAATTACCCCTTTGTTCAAATCAGGAAATAGTAATAATTTAACCAACTATTGACCAATTTCGATTTTAACTTGTTTTTCCAAAATCTTTGAAAAATTAATTCATCAACGTATGACAAGCTTTTTCAAAAAGAACCTTGTTTTGATTGATTCTCAATATGGCTTTCAAAATAATATGTCCACAACCCATGTTGTTTTGGACGTCCTGACTACCGCCTACAACCAAATTAACGATAATAATTACATTGGATTAATATTATTAGACTTTAAAAAAGCCCTTGATACTGTTTGTCACAAAACATTATTTAAGTAAACTTGAGCATTACGGTATTCGTGGTGTCGCCCATAAACTTATCAGCTCCTTTTTATCTGACAGACAGCAATACGTTGCATATCAAACATTACGTTCCGAAACAATTATTAATTCTTTTGGAGTACCCCAGGGCAGCAATTTAGGACCACTCTTATTCTTAATATACATTAATGTTATTTTACATGCCTCATGCTCTACTCCTAAATTGTTTGCAGACGATACATGCCTGGTAGTGCATGCTTCTAAGCCATCGACTTTGCGTAAAAAAATAAATTATGAATTGCTTAATGTATTCGAGTGGACTAAAGCCAACAAAATAACCGTTAATCCTCAAAAATCCTCTGTCTTAATAATTCCTCCAAAAATTACCGACCCGATACCAGATATCGAGGTGTTTTTAATAATGTCTTAGTTTCTATCCATGAATCTGTGAAATATTTGGGGATTACAATTGATGCAAGACTTAACTTTGACAAACATATTGATATTTTGACAAAAAAAATATCTAGATCTGTAGGTATTTTGTCAAAACTTCGACACATTTTACCTACTACAGCATTACGAAACTTGTTCTACTCAATGGTTCATTCACAATTACTTTACGGCATTGCAATTTGGGGTAATACGTATGACAAGCATTTGAAAAGATTGATTTTACTACAGAATAAAGCCGTTAAAATAGTCGCAGGAGGACAGTGGCGAGATCGGGTTTCTCCATTCTATGAACAGCTACACATTTTAAAACTAAAAGACTTGTATACATATGAGGTTGCTAAATTAATGCATAAGTATACGCAACAAAAACTACCACACCGTTTACTATCTTGTTTTACTCCAGTCAGTAAGATACACTCACGAATAACGCGCCTCGCCTCATCTGATTTTAACTTATATATACCAAGATATAGAACACAAAAATTACAAAAAACATCAAGGAGCTAAAATTTGGAATTTAATACCACACGAGCTAAAAACATTGTCATTTAATCAATTTAAAATGAAGTATAAAACATATTTATTGTCAAAATACAAATAAATTTTTTAAAAATTAGTCAAAAACTGCAAATAAAAATAAAAGAATAAATAAATAAAAGGATTGCTAAAATTGTCCAGTAGCTTATGCAAATAGCCAAAATGGTGGCTGCTTGACTCGTTGATCGAGAGGTTCTTCGCAGCTTCCTGTTGCAATTCATCTGACCGTTCATTTATTATGCTGTATTTTTGTGTATAATTGTTACCATTTGAATTGTACAAAAATAAATTGACTGACTGACTGACTGACTTGCATGAGTTCAATAGTAACCTGTAATGTTGAAATGTAAACCTATGATTTGTGTGTTTGCGAATGTTGCGAAGATGTGCTGTTATCCGTAGTTTTAATTTTCTTCCGATTTTGCTACGAAGCCTAATACCTTTGAAATTTGGTGCAAGCAATTATGTACATCAAGATTGTAGTGTTGTAAGTGATGCGTCTGTGCATATTCAATGTTTTATTGATATGTTTACAGTTTTATTGATATATATGAAGCAATATATAATAAAATAATAAAGTAAATCTGCTCGTATAGAAAATAATGTCTTCTAAAATTTAAATAATAAAACATCAATTTTAAACATTACTTGTACAACTGCTAAGATAAAATAAAATTTTTAAGAAACTGTATTTTTTTGATAAAATACTTAAAATAATAAATTTCAAGAATATTCTATATTTTTATATCTATCAAGATAAAGAACTAAAAGTTTTTAAAATATTTAAAATTTTATGCTCCGAGATACAAAAGGTTGATTTTGTAAAAAAATTCTAAATCTAAAAAGTCTTCCCCTTTCTTTTTTTTATGAGTTAACTGTAGGAAAGAATGGAAAAAATTGAGGATTGAGGCCCGCAAAGAGACTAGCTTAATTTTATTGATACTTTGGTTTACAGGGCGTGAGTGATTTCAAAAGCAAATTGCAAACAAAACTGGACCAAATTCCATCTGTTTTAATCACCAGTGGCTGCCCCGACCACGTAATTAATTTTACTTTTATCGGAAAAATTAAACAACTAAACGCCAAGTTGGTCTATAATGCGATAAAATGTCCAGTCAACCTTCATGTTCCGTGGATAGAAACTGTTTCGACGAGATTCGAAAAACAAATCAACATGGCATCAGACACCGCTATTTTGGCGTCGAACCACGAGTTGTTTTTATGATCCAATAGCTCTTGTCAGTACGTGCTACTTTCATAATTTTGGAGTATAATGCTATCTATTAACTTTTGTTCCATTGAGATAGTCGGTAGTTGGTCACACGTCCCGACGTTTGCAAGAGGGTATTAAATCAGGCATGTCAAACTCGTGAGCGTATGCGAGCTGCATGGGTGAAATTTTAATTCAAAAAATTTGCCGTGGGGCGTGATCCATTTAGAGAACAAAGTGATGACCTTTTTTTTGTCTTCACTTCCACGATTTCAATCTACAAGCTTGAAATTATTCTTACTTAGGTTCTAGAATTTGAGCCTAAGGTTTAATTTCATTTAAATTTTTCGTTAAAATCACCGAAAAAAGTGAACACCAAAAAAAATTAAAAAAAAAGGTCAGCATCCAATCAGTTCTTGGAAAAAAATTTTATGTCATTTTCGTAGATGAAACATAGTTTTGCAATGAGCAATATTCGATTTCGTATTGAGCATCTGATTGGCCACCCCTGGGCTAGCATCTTTTAGACAACCCGCAATGCGCTCTTCGTTTCAGCGATAACAGATTCTTTATTCTTGTTTGAGATCGTTCTACCTTTCATCTTTCTGCTCTGGAAACTACTTTTATTAAATCTCTTAACCCTATTCTTTGTTAAAAAGATTTTGCCTATGGCCTGAAACTCTTAGTTTTCTCTTTTCTCATTGGTTAATCACTTTCAACCAACTAGAGGTTTATTCTTTATTTTATACCTCAGTTCGGCTCGCTTTCTCTTCATTCTGACGAATTCTCCTGAAAAGAGTTACACAAAAAGCTCTGGGAATGATTACCATTCTACTTGCTATTTAAAAAAAAAAAAAGATTTTCAGCAGTAAAATTCAGCCGCGGTATTTTATTTACTTGGCCCGCATGTATTTTAATAACCCAAAATAGTTTTTGGGTCAAAAAGATTGAACACTCCTGATGCTAGTCTTTTTTTACTTTTCCACTTTGCATTAAAGGCTTTTACCTTCAAACGCCTTTTTATATCATTTCAGTCTTCACTAAGTTTTTTATAAAAAATTTTTTCCAATAGGCTACGCTTAAATTTACGTTCGTTAAGAATGGCTTTTCAAAAAAAAAAAGTTTCTTTTTCTTAAAACTTTGCCCCTTATTAAATTATTGTTATTCGCTGTACGGCTCTTTTCCAAAAAAATTTGGCGACCCTTTTCTAAATAGTTATCTTACGTACTTTGTTGGATTTAATTTTAGTAGAAAACTATATAGTTATGGTCGCAGGCGTAACCAAATGCTTCGGTTTGGCGAATTTCAAAGGACTCTATCAGCCATCTGTGCCGTCACGTTTTAAAAATGATGCAGGGCGACGGGGCAGTTTCCTTTGGCGCTTTTGACTATAGCTTACAATAGTCTCGGAAATATTAAACGGTTAATATTTTAAAAATTCACAATTGTTTTCTGAATTTTAATAGTTAAATTAGCGAACTTCTGTCGCTACTAAAGTTACAATCTTGTTCCACACTCATTAAGTAGAAAATTAAACAAATTTTCTGTAAAGTTTTTTAAGTACCATTATACCGGTTCGGTTTTTAAAAACGTGCTAAGATTACTTTGGCGAATCAAATCATACTCTAGCGATGCGACATAAATGAAACAGAATCGTGTGCTTTAGTCCATTTTAAATAATGCCCCTGATGATTGGCTGCACTGCTCCCACGTCGCCTCGCCCAAAGAAAAAAATGAAAAAGATTTATAATGTCGTCACTAACCAACAAACATACTGTGCGAAGGCTTAAATCCGATTTTATCCTTACGTCATTAGTTTTTTCTATCTTTAAACTCTTTATACGGTTGTGAATTGATTCACGTTTGAGAAATTCAGTTCTGGCTGAGCTTTTCAGTCACAATTTCCTGTTAGAAAGCTTTAATTTTATTTTGCTTACTTGCCTTGTTAATTGAGGAAATTCGAATTTTTCCTCTAAGAATTTCACATCAACTTTTACGTCGTAATTTTGTGAAGTATTTAAAAGTTTTTAACCAGTTAAGATCTTTAGAGAAGTTTCATTTAAGCAGCTAAATATGGTTACGGAAAGCTTTAATAATGTTAAGTGCATCAATAGACAACAGCTATGAATTGTGGTGATGCCCATTTCTATTATTATACGTATAGTTTATAAAAGCATATTTTGTTTCTGATAAGTGTAGCCGTACAAAATTTGTGACATAACCTATTTTTAAAGTTTTTTGTGTATTTCAGCTGCCTTAACCGTAAATTAGGTCTTGGCCTAATAAAAGATTGGGTTTGATTGATCGTGAAATATCATATTTGAAAGATAAATTTACTCCATTGTATCAAGTAACTTGGTTTTCATTCACTATTCACCATGCTCACTTGATAAATTTCTTAAGTTCTGCAGAATCCCCAAAACCTGCAAGGTTAGTACAGTGAACAGTGAACAAGACTCATTCCATCTGCTGTAAACAAGTTTGTACGTTAATACTCAATTATTAAGAATCTTGAGAATATTTTTACAATTAATTCAACTTTAAATTTTTTTGTAATCTTTGAAATGAAGATCTATTTGGCACATCTTGCCAAATTTAAGGCCTTTTTGGGAAATGTCTGAGCCTGTGAGGTAGTAGCAGCAAACCATGAATGAGACTCAAAAAACGAGGGTCTCTTCAAGAAGTCACTGCAAGCAATTTTTGTTTGTGAAACTAACCCGAATCCCCCTGTGCTTACTATTGCTTGAGAGATCTTTTTTCTCTTGGTTTTTTTATTCCATCCTGGTACTAAAAAAGAGATTCTGGGTTAGTTTCACTGAAAAAAATCACTTACAGGGTTTCTTCAAGAAGTCACCATCAGCAATTTTTTCATAATACTAACACAGAATTGTCCCTGTAGTTACTATTGCTTCTTAATGAAATTCTTTTTTTTTTTTTTTTTTTCTTGGTGTTGCAGGGGGGATTCCAAGTTCGTTTCATGAACAAAAATTACTTATAATGATTTCTTGGAGAGACTGAGGAAACAACTTTAAAAAATAACATTGATTTTTTAAAAAACTTCATTTGCTGCTCAAATCAAAACAATTACATCAAAATAAAAAATCTATTGTGTAATTGGGTCTCATTCACTCTTTGCTGTTGCTAGCTTTGCAGGCTTTAGGGTTTCCTCAAAATTTAAAAGGAAATCAACAAAATACAGCAAATAGTGAACAAGAACTGATGCAACTGCCATTAGTAATAGCATATGTTCACAATATATAATTACATGATATTATTATAGTTTACTTTCTTTTTGTTGTTTGGTGTTATGGTTATTCTTTTACAAAGTATCCTTATGTTTATTATTATATTTGATAGTGGCAGCAAATTATGAAATTGTATTTGTCATTTTGTTGTCTTGTACATAATTATGCTGGTTTTTAGTTGAGTTAAAAATCGCTTTAAGATACTGATATGTAATAAAGAATAATATTCAATTCAGATTTAGGTTATAATAGTAATAAGAATTGTTGGAAAAGTTTTTATATTTCCTATGAATTGTGGTATTTTGCTCACTGTTAGCCATTACTAATAATGCAGTTTTTAAAGATTCTGCAAAATTTAAAAGTTTATGCAATCACCTTTGCAAATAGTGAACAAGAACTGAATTTCTTTGCGATGCTGCATTTGATGAGCAGGCTTTTCAAACTTTTATGCTTATTAGTAGTAAGCATAATACATATATTTACATATGGACATTCCATGGTTTTAAAGTTTCAAGTATTTGATAGTTAGTCTCTTAAAGGTTTGTTTACTTTTGCAATGTTTTCTTTGATTCCAATTGCAGTGCATGCGAGCACATGGCTAGCAGTTTGATCACTAAACATAATAGTAAGTTACTACAATTAATGTAAAACTGTAATATAGATGAAGTTTATACTTTTAATATTTGTTAATGTTAAGTTGGAAGTTCCCACAGTAAACATAAATGGTGTTAAAATTTTATTGACACTCTTAAAATTTTATTCAATTTAATTAACAACTTTAAGAATTCAGGACACTTTTTTTACTTGGATTTAAATTGAATAAATTGCTTTGAATTTGTTGGTATTAAAGTGTTCTATTAAATATAATTTCTAATTTCTAATTTTAATAATTTTATCACTCAACTAATGGTTCTCAACCTTTTTTTATGCTTTCCACCCTTTTAAATTTTTTGCTATGTTTTGGCATCTTTTAAAAAATATGTTTAAAGTACTGGTAACTTTATAATATAAAAAGTAATAACAATGAAAATAACAACAAACAGAAGGGTACACAAGCTCTTTATTTTATCTAATATAAGATAAATCAATAAAAAATATATAAAACTTTGGAAAACATAAAATTTACATTTAATTACATTTTATTTACTTTAATTATTAAAACCTCTCGCTTTGTTGTTGAGAGCAATTATCAACTTATTTGCAGTTGTAGAAATTTTCATAGTAATAAAACAGTGAATAATCACCAACATTTTATTGCTATTCCATTATTACCAAACTTAAAATTTGTCATGCTTCTCCATATTAATCACCAACTTCACTTTGATGAAAGTGCTATATGGTAATCTTATGTTCACTTGACAGTTTAAATTACTTACAGGAACTGGCTAGCCTTGTGTTCATTTAATGACTGATATTATATACAGCAACTGGTTAAGGTAGCCTTATAAAGTTCTACAAGGTGTTTGAAAACCACTTGATAATTAAACAAAAATTAAGAAAAAATTTCTAATTCAGATCAAATTAAATTCACAATATTGATCACCCCCAACGACAAATTAAAACTGATTACACAATTTCCAAACTATGTATTAATCTTAAAAAAACAAACATACAACAACCGTATTAATCACCTTGCATTTTAGGGATTTTGTCCCACATATTGTTGTAGAGTGTGAAAGGCAATCTGCTAACTACTTTTCAAAATTTTTTCAACTTTATGCTACTATCAGGATTTAATTATTATCTGATAAATTTTTTACAAGTTTTTTGAATGAATAGTTTAAGTAATGTACCACCAAGAATCTATTAAAAATTTAAGAAAATAGATTAATTTACAGTGGTTTTTGATCTACTATAGTCCTTTATCAATCAATTTTAATCATGTGTTGATCAATTTTAGTCACTACAGATCAAATTTAGTTCTTCATTGACCAATTTTAGTCATGTACCGATCAAATTTAATCTTGTGTCGATCAATTTTAATTGTGTATCGACCAAAAATAGTTATGTCAACAAACTTTATTTTTATTGGTAAATAAACAATTTTGAGATATAATTAATATAGGGTCTCTGCATTAGGTCACCACAATATTAGGTCTCCATAATTAGGTTTCCACGATGTATATAGTCTCCATAATTAGGTTTCTCTAATATAGTTTCCATAATATTAGGTCTCCATAATGTAGTCTCTATAATAGATATAGTATTAAGTCTCCATAATGTGGTCTCCATAATATAGTCCCCTTAATATTGGGTCTTCATATAGGATCTCTGATAGGTCTATATACCTATCTATATATACATTATGGAGACTATATTATAGAAACCTAATTATAGAGACTATAGATTATGTATGGAGACCTAATACAGAGACCTCATATTATTTATATATATATATATATAGACCCTATTGGGAGACCCTGCACAAAGATACTGTATATATATAAAAGTTTTTGCAAAACGAAATTGATTGCAAAAAAAATAAATTTGATTGCAAAAAGAACGAATTAGATCGAAAAACCCTATTTACAGGTATTCTAAAAATCTAAAGTAAGATTTGAAACGCAAAACCTAATTTTTGGTTAAATGAAGCACATACGTAACATAACTAGACCATCTTTAAATATTCAAATAAATTCTTTGAGGTATTCTAGAAAATTATGATATTCTTACAGTATTTGTTTTTGAAAATGCAATAGTTGTAGGACTTGAATTAACAAAAAAACTTATAGTAAAAATTATATCTCAAAATTGTTTATTTACCAATAAAAATAAAGTTTGTCGACATAACTATTTTTGGTCGATACACAATTAAAATTGATCAACACAAGATTAAATTTGATCAGTACATAATTAAAATTGATCACACATGATTAAAGTTATCGGTAAAGGACTATAGGAGATCGAAAAACACTGTAACACTAGAATAACCAGAAAAAAGTTTTAACCTGTATTGGCTGTGGTGTTGGAATTGACACTACAGGTTGAACCTCCCCAATCTGGCAACCACTGGACCTCAGACTTGCTGGACCATGAAAAATTCCAAACTATAGGTAATCCCCAAAACACCCTCTATATACATGTACTTACCCTGCATTATGCTGTACAAATGTAGCTGTAACATTGTTTTGATACATGATAGTTGTACTACATGAGAATATACATACAGAAGTATATAGAAAAATGTTTAGGGGCAAATATTACAGAAAAAATGTTCATGCACATGGCAGAGTGGTGCTTGTAATGAGTGGTACTAATCCAGAATCCAAAAACACAGTGCAGCGCTGCCACGTTCCAGCAGCAATCTGGCAAATTACTCCAGCAGCCCAACCAATTCAAAAAATTATGGCAAACAAAAATTTTGCCAGATTACAGGTGTTGCTGGATGAAAGAATACCAGATTAAGGAGGTTCAACCTGTACTACCTTTGGCTTACTTGTTTACTGCAAATTGAATGAAATGTGAAAGTATAGGAGAAAAAACACAAATACACCAAAGTATTATCAATATAATCTCAGTATTTATTGCAGGACTGCAGAGTAGTGGTAATTTTGGAGTTGCTCCTATTCCTACTTTGTAGTAGAATGTTTTAATGCTACTCCTACTCTGGAGTAAGATTTTTTGTTACTTTTCTGTTATTGTCCCACCATCTGTTGCTTCCTGTTATTTTCAATACATTTGCATGCATTAACTCTGGTGTTGAAAGGGGGATTTTGGGTTAGTTTCACAAAAATTTGGTACTTTACTGTTATCGCCCCACACCCCAAATGTTATTAAATAATGTATTAATGCACAAAAATGTATTGAAAATAACAGGAAACAATAGATAGTGGGGCAATAATCAATCAATCTTTGTTTATTCATTGTAGACAAAGTGGAAATATACCTACAACACTACATTTTAAAAATATAATAATAATCAATATTTTCCAACAATTCTACAATAGGGTTGCAGCAAAAGACTAAAAAACAGTCATCGGGTCAGCCACAACCCAGTGCATAAGTTGAAATGTTGCTCAGTTTGTCAATAAACAAGAAATAAATAAAAAAAAAAAACAAGAAACAAAACAAATAAAAAGAATACCCACATCTGACACTAAAATTGTAATTGAGAAAAAAAGTAATAAATAAATATATACTATAGGAATTAAAGAGAAAAAAGAAAAAAAAATATAAACAGTCATGCATTAGCTAATTTATACGAATCAAATAGATAGTTTTTATATACATTTTTAAAAGATATGTAAGATAAACATTTAATTTTCTGAGGAATTTTTGACCATAATTTAATGCCAAAATAATGAAGTGACTTTTTCCCATAATTTGTTTGATATCTTGGAAGAAAATATTTGCTTTTTTGCTTGCTACGAGTATCATATGCATGTATACAATCAAGATTAGTGAAATATTTTTTAAAAGAAACATATTAACATATAAATAACAGGAAAGTATTGATTTTTTTAATAGTGTTACTCCTTCTCTAAAAAAGGTCTCCACTTCAAATCAGTCTCAGATTTTTAATTTTTGTGACAAAATCATGGTGTTCTCAAAAAAAGTCTTCACTTGGAATCAGTCTCAAATTTTTAAATTTTTGTGACAAAATCATGGTGTCCCCCCCAAAAAAAAAGTTTACAGTTAGAATCAGTCTTTGCTTTTCAATTACAATATTCTAAAAATTCCAGATGGTATGACAACCCAATAATGTAGTATAGGATTAAGGAGTAGTAAATATTTTTTGTTACTTTTACTCCTTGGAAAAACTCTTGACTCCTCTTCTTACTCCTAGCCCCAGCCCTGATTTATTGCATTCAATGGATGTGACCGTTATTTGTCAAATTTCATTTACTGTACATTTGCTACAAGCTGCTTTGTTACAGATGTGGCATATCAAAACAGCTTTGTTGTTGCTGGCTGTTTTAGAACATTTTCTTTGTTTTGCTTGGAATTGCAGCAATGTTATTTGTTATGAGCTTCAACAGATAAGTTTTTTTCAAATAGTAGTTGTGTAACTCTTCTAACAAGCTACAAGAGCAATTTTTTTGACTGATGCACTTGCCTCTGTTAAATTATGGAGAATACATGTTCTTAAAACAACCATGTCCAGCATGTTCCTCCACATGACAACAGGCCATCTTTTTGATGAGAAGTGCTGTTGCTCTGCAATGTAAATGTTTTTTGTTCATATTTTTATTATTGTCACATCTTGATCATTGCTATCAGGCTCACTTAGTATGATCAATACTCAGTTAGATCAATGTTACCTTTTTTCAGCATTAAAGAGTTATCATTGTCACTGGAGGTTATATTCAGAAAATCTTTAATTTTTTTAGCTGGGAGTTTTTTGGATGGCATGGCACTGACTTGATTGTAAATGGTTTTGCAACATAAACAGTCTATACTATAGCAGTATTGGCAGCAAAACTTTTTAGCTAACTTGACAAATTTTTCTTACATTTGCAAGAGTTCGAAAGACATGTGAGAAAAAGGCTAGTGAAAAGAAAGTTGCAGATTGCAGTAATAATCAAATGCAATAATGCAAAAAAAAATTAGATGAACTATTGTTACACAAGATTATCACAGGGGTCTGCTAAGACTATGATGTTAAGTTTCAAGAGGTTCATTTTAAGTTATTTCAATTAAGTTAAGTTCATTTTCTAATTAAGTTAACTTCAGTTCTAATAGTTATTCAATTCTAATTAAGTTCATTCCTACTAACAAATTAAGTTCAATTCCCAATAGTACAAAAAAAAGTTTTATTACAAAGAGGGGTTGAAATTGAGACCTTTGGCCAACAATGATAAATCCCTTTACAAAATCTTTATTTTGTGCAAAATAATAAAGTTTAGGATTGAATTATCAAGAACAGCCTGTGGAAGTTTCAAAAGGCAATATCTTTTCATCAACTGCAAATTTTGGTTCATTTCAACATTGTGGCTGTTCTTGCAGTAAACCTGCTAAAAAAAAGAAAAATAGCAAATCAGCTTGTGCTACTTTAAAATTTGTATAGTTCAAGAAAAACCATAGGTTTGTTTAATTGTTTTGCGAAGAGTTTATTATGGTTGGGCAGGAATTTTAAAAATGCTTGTTTTTTCCTCAATAAATGAATCTAATGGTTATTTTAAATAATTGGAAGTGTAGAAAAGCAGTTTATAATTATTGTCATGCCCCTAAAAAAATTTGGATAAGACTTGTTATTTGAAAGTAACAAAAACCAGAACCAAAAGGTCAGTTATATGTGTTTGTTTTTGTTTTTTTTATCACTGAATTAACTGCTATGAAGTTGAAATATTTTTAACTGGTGAGCATATGCAAAAAAAGGCTTTATCTTTTGTACTATGATTTTATAGTATATTTGTTGTAAATAATAAATTGTATTGATGTATATATTGCTGGAAACATAAAATTAAAAGTTACGTTTAAGTAACAATAAACTTAGATAATTGTGCAGTAGTAAATTATTTTAAATTGCCTGCTCTTTTACAGATGTTATTGCAGCCTTTACTATCTTAAAACCAAAAATGTTGTAAGTTTTCTATGCCCATTTTTGCAACACTTCACCATGGTGACACAGACACTTTAGTGATACAGATACACCAGTGAGAGTAGAGTATTATAGTCAGCAAGCAGCAATTTAGATTTTCTCACTCTGTCAAAATAAATTAAAAAGTTTCTACAAAAATAACTGCTTTATCATATATTGACTATGACTTTCTGGCTGAAAATATATTAACAAAATACATAAATGTAATGACATTGCTCACTAGGCATGAATATTGTTAAAAACTTTAAATACTCTACTGTTGATAATAACAAACCAAAAAAACTAGCAAGGTATTTTTATTTAAATTGAAGGGTATTTATGATTGACAAAATGTCAGTTAAAAATTTTTTGGTTTGTAATATCACCAGTAAAACATTTGAAGTTTTTAACAACGAAATACATAATTATGTCAAACAATTATTTTTTTGCTGTTTCAGTTTTTTATTATTTATATTGTTTAGGAAGTGTTAAGGTTTTTATTTGTTTTCAAAAAGTTTGCATTTAGTATCACAATGCAGACAATAAAGTGTGTGGTAGTAGGAGATGGTGCTGTTGGTAAAACATGTTTGCTTATTTCTTATACAACCAACAAATTTCCACAAGAATATGTCCCTACAGTAAGTGTATTTTAAGTAGTAAATAAATTGTTTTCACTTTTAAAAAAGTTTTTAAATACTTTCTACTTTTTAAAATGCTAAAAATAATGCACATTGTGGTTTGTAAGTGTTAATAAACACTATCTTTGGACAAAGTCAAAGGACTTAATATTTTAACATAATAACACTTTTAAAGTAAAACTGGTAATATTTTTTGTATTTGAAAAACAGAAGAAATTGTTTTTATTTTTTTCATAACACAAACAATGATTGCAAATGATTATACTAATAAAGCTTTTTATAATATGGGGTAATTAATATTGCTACTTTTTGAACCAGCATCAACCTATAGTTTAGTGCATTGGTTTTGGTTGAGTATGCTGGTTTTTCAGTTTTTGGTTTTACAAAATTAGTTTAATTTGATATTTTATAGCATTGAATTTTTGGTTTATTATTTATGCTTATGTTACAAATAGTTGTAACTACAAACTGATATCTTTTTGTTAATTTTTGTAGGTCTTTGACAATTATGCAGTTACTGTTATGATTGGGGGTGAACCTTATACCTTGGGATTATTTGACACTGCAGGTAATGTTTTTTTTCATTTCATGTTAAGTAAAATTTTTATAAAATAAATACTATATTTTCATTATAGGGTAGAATACACATTTTATTAGGTTAATACAAGTTTGCATTGGAACAAAATTAGTGCATTGATTAGCTGTTTCTTAGATTACTTGTTAAAAATTATAAACTCAAAATTCTTTTTCAAAATTTGTGGCATAATACACATTGTGATTTGTGTGCTTTTCTTTCTATTGGTCATTTTTAATTTGTTATTTATGATTGAGTTCTAAAAACAGTATTTATTCGTGTTTAATAATATTATGCGCACATAATCATTAATCTTTTCTAAAATGAAAAATTCTTATTAAAATTACAGTTAATCACATAAAACTAAGCACATTAAAAACAAGTTTGTAATTTCCAAAATAATCACCATGTGGTGTGTGGTAAAAACACTTCAATGTCAATATATGTAGAAGCCAACTAACTACCAAACCAAATCTTTTTTACACTCATTTCTATAGCCAAAATATGTCAATGAGTTTGCAGTGCTCATGTTAACATTTTACCAGGATTACCCAGCCATTTATCTATTACTGTTGTGGCCAATCTGTTGTTAGGAGATGTGTGTGTGGTTTGGCAGGCCCTGGAACCCAAACTTTGCAACCATGCATACCAGAGATTAAAACATTAACCAGTAAACTAAATTTTTTGATATTTGTACCAAATGCACTAAAACCAGAGCCAAAGCTGTGGACATGCAAGACAATGCAGCTGCAAGGGGCCCTGAGGCCCTCCCCCACACTTCCATTAAAAAATTACTCATTTTCTAAGTTCTAGTAATTAATTAATTGTATGTTTCTTGCAAATTTATAAAACAAAAAACTACATGTTAATAAGGTTAGGCCACTAACATCAGTGTTCATCAACCTATGTCACTGTTTAATTTAGTTGGATCATGAACAATTGTAGTTGTTTAAAAATTATTTTTGTTGATTCTACTGTGCTTTGACTAATTTTTTATTGTGTCATAGTCCTGTCCTATGCATTCTTGTAGAATAAAACCGAGAGTAAAGCCTGGTATGGTTTTGAAAATAAACCTTTTGTATTAACATACATCATATTGCTCTTGTTAAGCAGTATTTCGGTAGAGAACATGAAAATTCTACTTATATTCTAACTAAGGTTGGGACAGTGGCTAAATTGTATATTAAATTAATTTTTCTGTCTTCAAATTAAAGCTCTAGGCTAGCAAATTGTCACCAAAACTTAGCTAACTGATATATTTTTACACTTAGTATTTTGATCACCACAAAAAAAGGATAAAAAGCACTGGGTTAGGCTGTACAAAATTTAATAATTTTTATGGTTATGTTTATGCTATAAATGGAAGATAAACAATGTGTTTGATGAGATCAAAATTTAGTGACAATAGGGGCCCCCAAAATAAGTTTGCATTGGGCCCTACAAAGCCTAACTTTGGCTCTGCTGAAACAGTTATTATTACATGATAATTATTTTACAAGTTCATGAACTAAATTAGTTTTGAGAGCAATATTTAGTTGTTTCTTTTGATTTCAATTATTATACTTATGTATTTATTTTTGGTGTATTGTTTATTTCATTCAATGTGATTTTTGTGATTTTTTTCAAAATTGAATTTTAAGTTTCTTAGGAATTCCACACCAAAATACTCTCGAAAATCCCTTTGATTCAATTTTTTGGAAAAGTTTATCAAAAGTGTTAATAATTTAAATCTGTCTGTATCTTACACACCAGAATCAAGTAAATTCAATTACATATAAAGTTATTATTTACCAACTTTAAACAACTACACTGCATTTAGCAAACCAAGTTAAGATATTCATTTTATTAAGGTAATAGTTATTCCTATTAAACTGTTCAACAAAAAAATTTTTTTTTATGTAGCTCAGGGTTTTTTTGCTGATCTTGGCTATATTTTGGCTGCTAAATGCAAATCTGTTTTTAGTTTTTCTCTATCACGTCAGGTTTTAGAGATACAATGATACAAGTTATGACAAAATTTTTAATATACATTGTTGAAACATTACAAAAGTTGTTTCTTACTTCAGTTAAAGTTTAATCATTAAATTGGAAAAATATGATAACACAAATAAAGAGTTCACTGGAACTTAAAAACAATACCAAGTCTATTGTCTTTTGACATGCTTTGCACTGTGATAATATTTTGTTTCACTCTGTTTCTGTAAAAACCAACAATAGTCTCCCATCATATTAGCATTACTTTTTCCTTTGTAGCGTGTTTCCACAACTGCAATGTCCTGGTGAAATCTTTCACCGTGTTCATCACTCACAACACCTAAATTATCTGGAAAGAATTCGAGGTGTGAGTGCGAGAAATGCAACTTTAAACTAATTCTACTACCAAGACGTCTGAATGCTTCTATCATATTTTCCACAATTTCGATGTAATTTTCATCTCTATGGCTCCCAAGAAAGTTTTCTGCAACCAACTTCAATGTGTTTCAAGCTTCCAATTCTTTTGTATTAAGATGTTTTGGAAAATTTTCATCAGCAAAAAAGTTTTCGAATTTCGAGACCGATGAAAATGCCAGCAGTCAGTTTAGCATCACTTTTGTACGATCCAAAGTTTTCCTTCAAATACTTAAATCCAGAACCTTGATGATCCATTGCTCTGACGAAGCACTTCATTAATCCTAATTTAATGTGAAGTGGTGGAAGAAGGAGATTTTTCAGATCAGCTAAAGGCACATGCTTAACATTAAATCTGCCTGCAGTAAGTGCTTCTCGTGGTTCCCATTGCACTTTACTAAAATGGTTAATGTCATCTCGACTATTCCAGAGGCACAAAAATCACATATATTTTGTATAACCCAACTGTAGTCCTAAAATAAGAGATATAACTTTTAAATCTCCACAAATTTTTCAAGAATATTTAGGGTACTGAAGAGCATGTAACAACAGCTTGATTGTCTCATAAGTTTCTTTTAGTTGTACTGCATGTGCTACAGGTATGGACGGGTGAATATTACCATTATGCAAAAGCACTGCCTTTAGACTTGCTTTACTTGAGTCAATAAATAGTCTCCATTCATCACACTTGTGTTCATACCCTAACTCCATCATTAAGCCATCAACATCATTACAAAAGCACAAGCTATTGTAGGATTCAAAGAATGAGCTGAGTTTTTCATTGCGATGACAAAACTCTGAAATTTTAGTTTCTTGTTCAAGTAAGTTCCACTGCTTTAAGCTTGACCCCAAAATTTCAGCTTTGTACTTTGGCAATGCCAGATCTTTAACAAGATCATTCAACATGCTTTCGTCGTCGTTGTTTGAAGGGCATCCACTCCAGGCCAGACACAAACAGGACTGGGGCCGAGGGTTTATCCTTTTACTACCCCAGCCTGCTGCACTGCCTGGAACAGATGCTGGCAGTGATGTCATTAAGCCAGCATCGAGTTTTGTCATCCAAAACCATCAGACCTCATGCTCCATGTGGTGCCTGATGTATAGGGCACGCTGTTAGTACATGGTCTGCGGTTTGCTCAGAGGCGCCACACTCGCAATTCGGTGAAGGAGCGAGACTCCATTTGTGCATGGACAAATGGAATCACCCAACACCAGTCCGCAGGCAGTTGAGCTTAACCCAAGCTGCTTGGGGTAAGCCCATCCCAACAGGCCTGGCACTGGTCTCAGGCACAAAAGCACGGAGCCTGGAAGCATTTTCACAGTACTCCGCGTTCCATTTGTGATTTGTCCATTCAGAGGCGCAGATGCCAAGTCTGGCAAGGTTGTCCAAGAGATTCCGCGCACCTGGCACAAACGGGCATCTGGATCTTAGTCTCACTTGGCCAGTATCTGAGGACCCACTTAAAAGACCATGCAATATGATCGGGGTCCAGAGATCCACGGTAAGCCAAGGAGATTTATAAAAACTGGAGTGTTTGACCTAGCTGCAACCAATTCCAAATCACTTGATATAGCCTCACTGGAACTGTCTGGTTCAGATAAAGACCCTGAATGTTTAAAAACTTCTGGAGGAGGAGCTTTAGGAATTGGAATGTCAGTACCATGCAGAACTGGTTTCAGGGCAGACTGGCAACTTGGATAAACAATTTTAGATTTGTTTTTTTTTAGAAAATCCTTTTATATTAGTTAAACAAAAATAACAATCAGTAACAAGGCAACACTTGGTTCACGCCAGATCATGGGAACTGCAAAAGGCATCTTCTTTTGCTTATCAACAGCCCACCGGAGTAGCTGAGTGTTGCAAGAATTGTAGCAAATATGAGGTGCCCATTTTTTGTCCTGGTCACCAACTTTGCAACCGAAGTAGCACTTATATGCAGTTTTCATTTTATGAGCAATATTTCGTCAATGTGCTGGCAAGGTATATTTTACGCAAACATAACAAAAGCTATTGGAATTAGTTTTATACTTCCTTCTATCCGTCATTTTGCAAAAGTAACAAAAAAGTAGTTGCGTTTTCTAAACAACAACACGTTTAAATTAACGATTTTCTTGTCTACATCAGTTTCAGCATGCAGCTTACCGAAACTTCAAACTAAACTGCAAAATACCATGACTAGTACAAGAATTGCAGTAGTATTTGTAGCTAATTTTTTTGTATCATAATATTGATGTTAAAATGTCAGACATACACCATTAGCATGTCTCTGATCAAACAAACCTTACATCCCGTGGGGATGGACACATACATTAAAGAATCCAGAAGCTATTTTGCTAATGGACAATAGAAGGCTTTCCAAGCTCAAATTTCTACTAACCAGAAACAATAAGCCTGTACAGTCTGTCCACCTGTATACAGACACGCAACTCACTTCATCAAAACAAATTTCGCTAGAACATGGCGGTTTTATTCCGTGCACACAGATAAAAAATCACGTCAAAAGAAGTACCGACGTAGGTTGCGTCGCCTTCAAAGGAAGATTAATTCTCTTTCGCATTCTTCAAAGGAGGATTAACTACAAAAGCGCTGAGCTAGCATTTCTAGGTTTTTAAGCTTTATAATGACCATAATAACAATTTATAGTTTCATAGACAGATATCTCAAATTTCACTTAGTATGCTTATAACTCAAAAACTAGACGTGATAGAAAAAAACTGGTTGCAAATTTGGATTCAGCACCCCAAAATTACCACAAAATCGTTCTGAACTTATCAGCTACAAAAATTTTGTTGAACAGTGTTATCATTATTTGAACCAACTGTAGATTCACAACAAAGCACTAACTTAGTAAGTTGCAGTAAATAGCGTAAAGTTTCACATGCATGCAATGAAGGGCAATACGTCATCATTGTTGAGGAATTTGTAATTAACTAACGAGTTTTGTCCTTTTTGGCCATTTGTTTAACTTCTATCAAAAATTCATCAAATATTATATGCTGTTGTACTGAATTTGTCTCATATTCATGAAACATAATCAAGTTAATGTTTCTATTTAATGTAAAAAAACAAATGTATTTTGTTACAGGTCAAGAAGATTATGACCGATTGCGTCCATTAAGCTATCCTCAAACCGATGTTTTCTTAGTTTGCTTTTCAGTAGTTTCTCCTTCTTCATACGAAAATATCAAGGAAAAGGTAGAGAAGTTTTGTTTCTAAAATTGCAATTGTTTAAAACAAGAGTAATCGTTTAATTTTTAATTAAGATGACTGTTCGAAAATTTTTTTTGTTTTTCAGAATTTTTGTTGCATGTGTTGTTTGTACAGTTTTCCTGTTACACTTTATTGTCATTACAAGAAAATACTACTAATCTTTTTTAAAGAGACAGTATCATTTTTTTACCAGATGTCATTTGTTTTAACATAGTTTCCGTGACTGTATGTAATAAGTATTGCTTTATTTGAAATTCTCAGTTAGTCATCATAATTTTTAAAAAGCTTTTAAATATCGATTTAACGGAGCTTCATAACATCAGTTTTTCACTGAATCAGCACTTTGATATTTGTTTGAAGTGGGTGCCAGAGATAACTCACCATTGCCCTAAAACTCCTTTTCTCCTTGTCGGAACTCAAGTCGATCTCCGCGATGACGCAGGAACAATTGAAAAGCTTTCCAAAAACAAGCAAAAGGCAATTACTCAAGACATGGGAGAGAAACTTGCAAAAGAATTAAAAGCTGTTAAATATGTTGAATGCAGCGCTTTGACCCAGGTGAAATGCTTAGCTATTTTCTATGAGTATGTAGCTCTTTTTGTACAGTATTTGCATCAGTAATAATTGAAACTAGCGTTGCTTTTTTTAGAAATTTCGTTATTTTGGTTATCGAAAGTGTTCACAACTTAAAAATTTAGTCGAAAGTGGTAAACCCGCGCACTTTTTATTCAGTTCTTTCTGGTTTTTTCTTTTCAAAAAATGTTATGTGAGTGTTCATCATCAGAAAGTAGATTTAGACCTTTGACATGAATCAAGATCTTTTTTTTTACCAATAACAGTCAGAAGCATGAACCTTGCGTATAAAGTAAAAAGCTTTTTTGGTATTTGCAGACAAAATGCTTGTTTAGACCTACATTACGAAGTGAAAACTTTTATCACAATCAGGAAGCAGGTTTAACTTGTCATATGAAGCAAACACTTTTTGTATGACCCCCAGTAAATATTGGACTTTTCTAATTTGCCTTTGTCTTTAAAAAGTTTCCCTCACCTAATTTAAGTTACCAATTTAAATTTCAATTACAATCGTTTAATACGGGGTGGACCATAATGATGGAACAAATTTTAAATGCTTTTTTCTCAGAGTATATAAACGACAAAGAGTATTAAATTTATTTATCACTTAACTTATGCACAGGAGTTCAACGTATTACCTAAGATCTGAATATTATATCAAGTTTCATTACTTTCAGGTACAGATTTTGGTGACCCTCATAACATCATGGACTCCCAAAAAATTGCATATGTAGTTGAGGATATTTATTGGCCATTTAGGTCACCTGATCTAACCCAATGGACTTTTTTCTGTGGGGTTACCTGAAAGATCGGGTATGCGTAGGCAGGTCCCACACAACAGAGGAACTAAAGCAAAGTATCCATAGAGAGATTACCGCTCTTCCAGCTGATATGCTAAACCGCACTTTTCGTGATATGAAAAATCAAGCTGTTAAATGTTTTAGTCGTGATGGCAAGCATCTCAAGTGATGTAGTATTCAGATCTTAGATAATATGTTAAACTCCTGTGTATGAGTTATGTAATAAATAAATTTAGTACTCTGTGTCGTTTATATAATCTGAAAAAAAAGCATTAAAAATGTGTCCCATCATTATATGGTCCACCCTGTATATCATATAGATTAGAGATTATGTGTTTATTTAAACCAAATTGTAACTTAAACTTGAATCTTTTTATAATAACTGAGATTACATTTCAAATCTTTTGTGCTTAATATTGTCACATTTTAGTGTTTAGCAATGGTTTAAATATATTTCAAGTTGATGTTTATTTTTTAAGCTTAGTTATTTTAGCTTTTTTTTTACATCATCTTTGATGCAAATATATTTATTTTCATGTTACCATCTTTTCATATCCTTTTAATACAGTGATTCCCAACTTGGGGCGTACCTATTATTTTATTTCCAAAAATTCTATAGAGTTCAAAGCGATGATCTTTTTATGCTAGTCTATACCTCTAAATTAGGACGAAAATCAAGAAATTGGACACGGATTGAAAATGAAGATCTTTTTTTTTCGTCTTCACCTAGAATGCAATGCGGCAAGATCATGATTCTGCCAAACATTACAAAATTTAGGCAAAACTATATTGCCTTCTAAAAATCAGAATTTTAGAAGTGATTAGAAGGGGCATAACCAAAAAAAGGTTGGGAAACACTGCTTTAGTATAGGATATTAAGACAAACAAATTAACTGAATATACTTTATTTTAGTAAAACGCTTCCAGTTTTTTATAAACTTGCAACTTAGACGAATTGTTAAAGATGACATTATGTTAAAAAATTAATTTTAATTAATCGTACAAAAAGTTAATGTATCTATGCCAATAGAAAATTACAACATTACCATTATAAGAATACCACTACTCGTAGATTTACAGAAATCTAAGAAAATATATAATCTAATAGCTTTATTTTAACTTAAATTTAACGTGCAGCGAGGTTTAAAAAACGTGTTTGACGAGGCGATACTGGCAGCCTTGGAACCTCCACAAGAAAAATCTAAAGGAAAATGTTCCCTTCTTTAACAATGCTGCTTTTTTTCATCGTGTTTTCTAATGGTAAAAACATACATTTTTGTTGCATTCTAGCAGCATGTTCCCCATAAGCTTGATATCATTTATATGCATTATTTTTTCACCATACGTTTTCATTTTTGTTTTATTTAATTTCCACTTATAATTTTTAATTATTCTTTGTTTCCTTCAAATTTTGAGAAAATTTGAAGTGATTTTTTATATTTAACTATATTGAAGATTATAAGGTTGCGTAATTTTCATTTGCCTTTGGCACTTAATAGAAAATACCTATTAAGTGACATCCTTATAACAACGGGAATAAACTAGGTTTAAAGCAGAAGCTTGTTATGATATCAAATGTTTATTTTCATTATTTCATTTAATTAATATTTTTCGTTTAAAACAACAAAAACTACCCCAACAGAATGTAAGTCTAGTTCGTTAAATTTCATACCAAACCAATCTTTGCATTTCCTTCACCAAAGCGTGTCATGAATTCGATATCATCGCAACATTGTGCTTGGGCATCACACTTGCATCACAACTTACGTGGTATTGTCGCAACGATGGAGATTATTTCTGATATTGTTTGTCCAGGAATCGAATTTATGCCTTCCGTATCAACTTGAAATTGTTAACCGTTCTGAAAACCGACTACCTCAATTGCAAAACCAAAAATACAACCTAATGACGGTTTAGCTTATCAACTTGATGAAAATGTAAACACCCTAAAATTATGTCGATTGATGAACGAGTCTCTCGAGAGTTAGTTTGAGCGTCCGGCCGATGTCATCTTCGCTGATTCATCGTGCGGTGCGCTGTTTTGTGATTGCTTAATTTGCTGTTGCAAGTAAGCGTCCGTTTATTCATGTGACATTAGTTAGTGTGTGACGTCAATGGCTTTGGCAGAAGCCTGCTCAGTTTTGTGTGCCGAAGCCAACAAGGAAAAGTACGAGACAGAGTGAGGCAACAAGATCGGGATTGCTTGTTTGGTTTTGATGCATTTGTCAGTTTGTAATTGTAAAATCGTCTCCTTGCAGTTCGTTTTCAAATTGTTTTTACTGCTTTTTGGAGCCGATACGCACTCAATCATTCTTTTTATTGTATTAACTCGGTATTTTTTGGCGGTATGCGCTTCAATTATTGCATATCATTGCTCTACAATTTAACCCACTTCATTAATAAGGTCAATCTAGCTTAGTGGTTCTAGTACCAGAGTTCTGGTTTTGTTTCTTATCCGGCTAAAGCACATCGCTGTGGCTGTAGCACATAAATGGCTGTGTTTGCCAGAGGCAATGTTGCGGTGATATGCATAGGGACATGACCCCCACTTTGACGCAAAAAAGTTTGTAATGAAAGGTTTTGGTTTGGTTTTTTATAACAGCTTGCTAATTTTTTTCTTTTTTGTATGATTATATGTCGTACTTGTTAAATACATCTATTTTAATTGTCTTAGATTTAGTATTATGTTGCTGATTTTCTTTTAGTTATGCACGAATGAAAATCTAATAGAATTAAGTATAATTGTAACACTAAAAATCGCTCTTCTATATCATAATGTGATTCGCAAAAACTTTTTGTTTAATTACGCAATAAAATTTTTTGACAAACACCGATATTTTGCGTCTTGGCATGTTGAAGAAAAATATGTTCTGATTTGTCAACTGTCTAGAAAAATTTGCTCATAAACGCTTTAGTTTTGTTAACTTTGCCCAGAATTTTTTCGTTTGAGTTGTCATTGAAATGTGTAAATGGAAATATTTGCGTAAGGTAAGCAAAAGCCTTCAAATTTGTTTTATCAATCAAATCTTTGTAATGTCTTTATAATTGTCGTGGGCCAAATCTCGGGAAAATCTTATGTTTTAATGCGTTGCTTTTCACATTGCATATAATGTTTAAAGCTGTAAACGTATTACAATACTGTCTAATTCTGTAAACGAATTTGAATTTAATTAAGTGATACGCCAACCTTTTGGTGTGTCCATTTAAAATGATAAAAAGTTGGTCATTGTTCTGGTTAAAGGCCCGTTTCCACTACGAGCGTGGAATAGAGCATTCTTTGTTTTGTTCTATAGATTTTTTACTTATTTCTGCGCTTAAGCGCTAAGCAAGCAAAAAGATCAATAAAAGAAACAAAGAATACTTCATTCCACGCTCGTAGTGGAAACAAGCTTTAAAAAATGTTTGTTTCAAGTTTAAAAATTATCTCTTTTGTCAAATCGTTTCAATCAAGCTGTTTTGCCGTAAAACTGGTGTACTTCGAATAGAAAAATCAACGCATTTAAGAATTCAATCTGGTTTTTATTTTTCAGAAAGGGCTGAAGAATGTTTTTGATGAAGCCATCTTGGCTGCTTTGGAACCGCCGGAACAAAAGAAGCGAAAACGATGTAACATTCTTTAATTTTTACTACTTCTAGCTCTTTTCCTACGTGCTGCTCATGCACTTTGCCGTTGCGAGCGTTTCTACGCCTTGTTATTTCATGCAATGCGGAAGTGACACCGTGCAAGCAAGCCCAGCAATTGTTTGTTTTTTAAAATAGTGGCTGATTGACGTTCGTACTTATTTCTTTAGCGACAGTTTGCAGGAATTCCTTTTGCGTCCCAACATAGTAGTCGTTTAAATTAAAGATTGAGTAAATTCCGGATTTGACTTTGATTTTGTTAAGCTTTATTGGTTTCGACGCCAATTTGCTGAAATCGTTCAAATTTTTGTGCAGTATTTAAACTGGTTGTAACTAATGTAACTATCAGGTTGATATCTCTTAAAAGTGTTGCTGCTTTTGCCTCTTGAATGCACTGTATTATGTGTGTTTCGAAAACGAATTTGCAGCTTTCAGACTGTTGCTGTTTTGGCGCGTGCTGTCGCGCACAATCAATGCTTCCATCGTTTTCTCTTTTGTTATTAATCGCTTCTTAATTTTTTTTTTTTCGTCTTTTAATAACCGTTAGCGAGCGTTTTTAACTCTGTAACCCACGTTGTATTGTAAACTATCCTGTATATTTTTTTCTCTTTCTGAATGTCTGTGTCACATGACACGTAGATGGCTCAAGAAGGTTTTTGTCTTGAAAAATGAAAGCTGGTTAATGGCAGATTTTTTCGCTTTATTTAAATCAACATTAAGTTTCGTATCATGAAAGCATTAAACCGTCAAACGGTGTTCGAGAACTTTCCAACGTTTAAATTTTTTGCAATTCGTGAACGAGCTTTCTGAAGCGTTAAGTCCTATAATTTCGTCTTGAGTTTTTGTTGCCGCAGCCAACGTTTTTTCGTGTTCGTTGTTAATCCATCGTATAGCAAATATACATAAATATATATATATATATATATATATATATCCAAATATATATATATATAAACTGTAATGATGATGTATTCTTTCATTGTATTCCTTTAAAGCCAATTGTGATGTTATGTGACTGTCTCCGCTGTTCAAAGTTTAATCAGAAATCAAGCTATTACAATTTATTACGGTGATAATTGTGATGATTTTCCAGAGCTAAAAGTAATGAACAAATATCAAGAATGAACTTCTGCAAAATATACAAACAGGAACAACTTAATGTAACATTTATTCACAACATATTTTTAGCAATTGATAAATATTTTAGGAATTAATGCAATTTTTATAAACATATTGCCGCCATTCTTGAGGCCTAAACCCTTAACGTCTTCATTTCGTTATGTCTATCATAATTTTACCGGTCGCGTGATTGATGACATATTTAGTTGAGTTTTTGAAGCACATGAAATATTTAATATTTTCGCCTGCGATATGATGTTTCACGGTTCGTGCACACGGAACGCTTAAAAATACTAAGTTAAGATTCACTGAGAAAAACTGAAGTACCATAAATGTTCTCGTTAAAAGCATTGCTTAGTAGCACTTAAAACTATCTTCTCGTGATCCACTTTATCTTTTTATCACGTGTGTCATTGATGCGCAACTTGCAGTTTAAGGATAAAACTATTATAGTTTTCGCTTTATTGGATTTTTTTAGTTTTAATATATGTACATTGTGAGAACTATCTTTTATCAGCTGTCTTCTTGTAAAACGATTAACTGAGTAACTCTATTTGAAAATTTAACTCCCACCATACTCGCCTCTTGCTCTCAAGTCGAGTGTTTTCACACTGAGCTATGTCTTTTACGTAACCAGGTTGATATAACTTGATCCTCATCCATTTTTGACCACTTCAGTTAGCAGGGTTTAGCTCTTGCTTGCAACCGCGCCTTTATTTTCGCTTCTTTGTGCCTCATTTCGTTGAACATTTTTTTTCACTTTTATGTTTATCCTCCTAATCTGCAGGAAAGCGTCGGAGGCGTTATACATAGCGTCGAAGGTAAGCAATTACCTCGACCTGCTTCCGGAGATACCGAGATATTGCTCTCGGCTGAAATTTTTTATTTTGGTTTTTTAGTTTTAAAGAGATGACTGAAATTTAAAACTGCTTGCCAAGCAGAGGAAACTGTCGTAAGAATAAATAAATGGCGCGAGTATAGGTTTCTAATTTAGGCCATGTCAATCACAACTGCGAAGCTGTTAACTCAGTGCTTCTCAAACGGTGGTCACTTGACTCCCGAAGGAGGAAAAATCACTAAGGGAGGAGTTTGAGAAAGTTCACAAAAAAAACGCTACTTTGTAATCATAACCGTACCAGCCCGAGGGACAGAAGAAAAAGTAAAGACCTTTTTTTTAGAGAGATCATCACAATTTAGGGACGAAGGTCAAGAAATCCGAGATGGATTCAAAGTGATGACGCTATTTTTTTTGGGGGGGAGGAGAATGTTGATACCTGAATTTTTAAAAAGAGGAATGCGACAAAAACCACTGTCCTAACTACTTAATCACGCTCCCGACAATATACATATTCTTCATATCGTCCTGTATGACCTCTTACCACCGCTGCTTTCGTCTTCTCGCCGTCATACACATTACGACCACAGCGTTCTTTTTCGTTGCTCATCTTTTCAAAGTGGCTTGACCATCTCGATCAAAGAGTTCTCAAAAAATTTTTCATTGATTCCACACCAACCACCTCCGAAACATTTCCCGTTGAAATTCTCTCGATGTTTTGCTGCATGTCCTTCGAAGCACTTAAGAAAAGTTTAATTTTCCTACTATTATTTACCTTGACTTCCCAACCCTCTGCTTTAAATAGTTTCGCCCCCTTTTCCCAAATCCTTTGGTCTGGTATGTCTATAGCCACGATCCACGGGCCATGTGCTTAGTTTATAAGTTTCCAAACATGGACAGAAAAAATATTTTATAAAATTAGAAATAAAAACTCGGAATTAACCGCTAATAATTTTTTAAAATCCTCGCCGCAACTGAGTTTTTAAAATTAAAATTTGCTGAACCTGAACTTAAACCGTAACGTTATTTTAAATGGTTCGACGCCCTGATTAAAATAAAGATCCCTTAGATTTAAAACAATAGTAGCCTACATTATAATCTAATTAGTTTTTAAATATGGCACACCAACTGCAAAGTGTAAGCTATTCTTGTGTAGTTTTCAAATTAATATAAAAGTTAACTAAAATTAATTAAAATTTAGCAACAACAACTCTACAAATTAAAAATAGCCTTCACAAAAATAAATTTTGTTTTAAATTCAATTTTTTTTTTTATTGATAAAAACACTCCTTGTGATAAATAGCGTTTGCAGTGCCGGACAAAAAGGTTGGCTCACTTTGCAGTTTTTCAGCTATATTTTTATAAAAGTTGCATCAAACTTTAAATTCTTTTAAAGAAAATATAAAACAACATTTGTTTTTTGATAGACATATGCCAAAAAAAATTGTATATTTACTTTATAATTATTATTAATTTATTTACGATGTACTTAAATTGATGGTGTCAAAAAGGTTGACTCATAAATAAAATCAATGCATTATAATCATTCTTATAACAAATCATTACATCACATTCACTCTTTCGAAATGCCAGGCAAAACTACTAGCCAAGAAATCAGAAAATTGATTGTTAAAAAGCGTTTGAAAGGATATTCAAGTCATGCTATATCTGGAAACCTCAATTGTCCTCAATCAACTGTTTCCAGAATTATTCGTGTTTTCAAGCGAACTGGGAATACAGAAGCCAAGAAAAGCCCTGGACGGCCAAGAAAAAAGAATGCAACCATGGAAAGATTGATATGCAGAAAGTCCAAGGCTGACAGATTCAGAAATGCCAAACAAATTTCGCCAATGCTTCCCCTCACAATATTTCCGTACGGACAATTCAAAGAAGATTGTGCGAAAATCAATGAGTGGCCTCTGTTGCTCAAAAAAAAACACTCGTGAACCAAAAGAATAGAAGAGCCAGATATGAATGGTCTAAGGAACATTTGGGTTGGAGCAATAACAGATGGAGTCGTGTGTTGTTCTCCGACGAATCCAAGATTCAAAGGATCTCCAGCCGTGGAATTGTGTATGTGAGGCGTGGGAAGAATCAAAAATACAAGATTCGTTATACCAGACCAACTGTTCAAGGAGGTGGAGGTGGTTTGATGGTGTGAGCTTGCATGACTGCAAAGGGACCTGGATCAATCGTTCGTGTTGATGGCCATGTCAATACCGAGAAATACATTGACATCCTCACTAACGTTGTTGAGCCGTTCATGGATGACAATATGCCCATTTCGTCCATGTTCCAACATGACAACGCGCCGTGCCACAAGGCAAAGACTGTTTGTGCCAAAATTGAAGAAATGGGATTGGAGGTCTTGCCATGGCCTGCCCAGAGTCCGGACCTCAATCCCATCGAGAATGTCTGGAAGGTGCTCAAAAATCACGTCTCTAGTTAAAAATACGCGAATGAAGATGAATTGTGGCAAGCCGTTCAAAAAAATGGAAGGAAATGACTGCAAATGAATGTGAAAATTTGGTGTTTTCCATGAGACGCAGGTGCCAAGAAGTTATCAGAGAAAAAGGCTATCCAACACATTATTGATTGTTACTCGTACTAAGTTATTATGACAATGTTTTGATGACAATTGAATACAAAATTGCATTTTTTTCTTCAATGAGTCAACCTTTTTGTCACTAAAAATTTTTGCACATTTTTTTAAAAACATCAGTTCTTAAAATTAAAAAGTTTTTTCTGTAGTTTAAAAATAAAAAACAATAAAAAATATTTAAATTTTTGAATTCTATTACAAAATTTTTCAGTAATTGATAAATTTAACGTCAAAAACTAAAAAATTGCAAAGTGAGCCAACCTTTTTGTCCAGCACTGTATGTGTTTGCTACATAACCATTTTGTGTAACTGGAACAAAATAATAACATCTAAGAGGAAAATATAATAATAACATACCCATGTCATCAGCAAATGCTTAGCACAGACCATCAGAACACAAAATCCAGTCTACATATGCTCACCATAAACCAATTTAAATTGAGAGTTTTCAGTTTTTCCCATAGGTGTGGAGTAATTCAGTTGCAATTTTTGGAGTCTACATGACGTACATTACTAGATTCTAACGTAGGAATGTCCAACCTTTTTTTCATAATGAGCCAAATCAGTGGTTTTCAAAGTTTATGCTGCTTTCCTTCCTTTCAAGACTCAGGTACGAGTACCTCAATGACTAGGCATACCATATTTTCGAAGAGACAAACCAGGACGCTCGTTGACAGAAAAAATCCGTCCCAAAAAAGTAGTGTTAACCAAAAAAAGCCCCAAAATGAAAGTATTCTCTAAAAAAAGAGGGGAGTCTTTACTATGATTATGTAGAACGTGTCAACTTTTTGGACGGGACTTAGAATTCCTCCTTAATTCCTCCCCTAGTAATTTTTCCTCACTTGAGATTTCAAATTCCTCTTTAGGAAGCCAAGTGGCCCCCGTTTGAGAAGCACTGAGCTAGTAACTGTAGAAGATGAAAGCTACAATAAGCTATGCTTTATCAAAAAAACAATGAGCAAATATTTGCTATAAGTTATCCATATTTTTCCCAAGTACAGTAATTGTATGGAAAAAACTCTCAGAATATATTTAAAAAATTAACTGATATTCATTGTGTCATGCAATTTGACTGCAATAGGATTGGAGTTACAAAAAATTACAAGAATAAACTTAAGCACTAAAAACAAGCCGAATGCAACTATATTTGAAACCAGAATTGTAAATATTCTACTCATTTCTACAAAAAATGTTGACAAGACACATAAATGGTTAAATATTTGTAAAAGAGCATAATTAACAAATCTGCTTACCATAATACAGTTACAAAATGGTTTGGTCGTCTACCTGATTTTGATTTTAATTTAAGTTACGTAAGATTGACTTAAATAAATTTTAAAAGCAAAGTTACCGCGAGCTAGAGTCTAAAAGATGTTTAGAAAAATTTCTATTGGGTGCAGAACTTGATTTTTTCATTTAACAATTTCCCTTTTCTTTTAATTCTTTTTTTTCAGTAAAATTGTTTTCATTTTTACATTTTAAGTTTTTGTCAGTGTTTTTTCTGGAGTTTAAATATTTTATTTAAAAATAATACAGTAAGGCAAAGACCAACTACATTTTTTTCTTACGTTATCTTCCAAACGGTGTTAACAAATTCCATATTATTTCAGTTCCCAACACAACGTCCTCTTGATTACAATTATTTAAAGTTTGTAAACTAGTAGCAAGTTATTTTCACCTGGTTTACAGAAATAGTCTTCTTTAGCATAATAATTTTTGATATGCAGAATAAAGCTGCTGTGCTAGCAGTACTGGTATAAACTACGACTCTTAATTTCAGCTCGAAAATTAGCATATGAAGTGGGGCAGCATGGCGTGGTAGCTAAGAGAACCGTATGGCGAATGCGATTAGGGTTCAAAATCTACTCGTGTCATTCTGCCGCGATCTTATAAAAGACACTTCAGAGCGTCTTCCTCTGCTAGGTGGTCTTAGCAAGCAGTAGCTATAAAACTTTAACCATATCTTTAAATAAAACTTTCAACTAAACAGCAATATTTTGACATCTCGATTCGAAATGTCAATTAATCGCTTGACGATTTCATTGAGTATAACGTTTCCGACGTTTTCCTGCAAGTCAGAAAAATAAATTGAGTTTATTTATTTATTTCATCTTTATATTTATTCTCCTGACTCGCACAAAGCAAGCAATTACTCCGACTTGCTTTTAGAAATGCCAAGATACTGCTGTCCGCTTAAAATTTTTTATTTTGATTTTTTACTTTTATAGAGATATGATTGAAATTTAAAACGGCTTGCCAAGACCAACAAGCAGAGTGAAGTGTCGTAAAGTGTTTTTCGCAAGTACACAACAGAATATTGCGATTAATTTTTGCACCGAGACCATGTCGATCACAATCACGACGCCCTAACTACTTGAGCACTTTGTCGAGATATAAAATTTTATGTTTATAGTAATGCTTATAGTTTATAGAAATATAAAATTTTTTATTTTTTATTTTTTACTCTCTATATTTATCCTCCTGACTCGCAGGAAAGCGACAGAGGCGCTATACATAGGGTAAGCAATTACGCCGATCTGCTTCTGAAGATGCCAAGATATTGCTGTCCGCTAGTAATTTAGTAGAGATATTACTGTAATTTAGAACTGCTTGCCAAGACCACCAAGCAGGGGAAAGTGCTGTAAAGTGTCTTTCCCAAAGACACAACAGAATGGCGCAAGTGGGTTGTGAACCGAGACCATGTTGATCATAAGTTTTAAAGAACAATAATTTTTAATTATATAAGCATTAGTCCAATACTGACAGTGACAGCAAAAAAATATTTTCTCGTGCTCACTGTCGAAGGCGAAAACCAGAAAGAAAAAGAAAGCTTGGCCTTAATAACCTGGACTTGTGTTAAAATTTTTTCGTTCCAATCATCATCAATCAATCAAGACTTATATTTTGTTGTCCATTAAACAGCAGATATTCATAAAAAAGCTCAAACATGCGGTCGAAAAAATAAAATAAATCATAACAACAAAGAGTAGGAAGCTTATGATAAATACTATTATTTTTTTTATTTTATTTCTATATTTCTTTTTCTTACTCGCGGGAAAGTCTTAGAGGTGTTGTACATAGGGCATGCAATTATCCCGACCTGCTTCCGAAGACGCCAAGGTATTGTTGTCCGATTCAAATTCTTTATTTGATAGAGATATGACTGAAATTTAGAACTGCTTGCCAAGACCGCCAAGCAGGGGAAAGTGCCGTAAAGTGTCTTTCCCAAGGACACAACAGATTGGTGCAAGGTTTTATTTCTTATTCTGGAAATTTTATTCTAGAAGTCGTTACCATGTCGATCACCAGCACGGCGCTTTAACCACTCAACCACGCTGCCGACTATTAAATTATTTCGGAGGTAGCAAAAGCAATATCTGAAAAGACTCCAAAAGTCTATTACGCTTAAAGATTTGTGTACGTTTTTAAAGCAGCAAAAACTTTTAGATAATGTCCCAAATGTTTCGATTCTTTTGCGAATTCTACGGAGGTTTTTAGTATCCGTGAAAAGCTAAGCTCTCCTTAGGTAAAACTTGACAGAACTCTACAATGCTTCAGGATAGATTAATGACTTGGCTCGACAGCTATTGCGCCCGATTACGTTTCTACTTCAATATGGCGTAATAGAGAACAGAATTTGCAAAGAAAAAAATTTCTGAAAAAATAATTTTGATGTAAGCTGTAGGCCTTTTAACCTATGATTAGTAAATTTTGACTAGCATTTCATTTTAGACAGTTATCTAGTCTTTCACACCAATTCAATAAAAAATAATTTGGATACCAAACAAAAATTCTTAGCGTTTATTATTTAGATACATTTACATAAACTTTGTTTCATAATTCACTTCTGAAAAATTTGGCACATTTGGTGTAAAATAATTCATTGGTGTAAATTGATGTAAAATAATTCAAGCTTGCCAAGGGCGCAAAATAGCCTTGCACCGGGTCTGAACTAAGCAAACGTTGGTTGTCTTTATTAAAAAAAATCAAGGTTACGAGTAGGTCTTCATGATTGAGATTGTTCATGCTTTTGGTCACTTGTAAAAAAATGAACGATTTGAATTGTGAATAAATTTTTTGTTGATTTATTTCTTTATTTAATTTACACATCAATGAAATCAAATAAACGATTTGGAAAAAATTGCAATAATTTTTTCCGTTTAGAATACAATTGTATAAAAAATACGAGCCAACAACTGACATTGCAAAAACCAACCGAAAATAAACAATAAACGAAAGTCGTTTTTGAAAATTGAATTGGAATTACGGTTTGAAAATTTGCATTGTAATACAGAAATACGTAGATTTAAGGTATCACAATACTTCTTTTAATGAGAAACAGATTTATTTTTGTTCAAGTTTTAAAAGAAAACAAGACTTATAAATTTCCATGGGGTTTATCTTTGTACATCACCAAAAAGAAGTGGTTACATTAGAATAAGGCAAAATAACTACTTGCTTGGATTGTCTGAAAAGATTTGACTTTATCTCATCGATACATTTGATGGCTTTCTTTCTAATGAACGAAATGAAACGGTAAACCATCATGAAAAATTTATCCTAGTTATTATACTTCAATCGTATTCACAAACCAATATTATGGTACAAGTAAAATTTCTTTCTTTTATAATGTTATAGTGTAGATATATTTTATTCGTGTTTGTGCCACACAATTTTACAGATTTTTTCCTCATAAGCCACGTTCAAAATTTGAAAACCAATAACTTAAAATCGTTCAATCAAATCATCGTAACTCAAATTTCATTTTTACATTAAAAGCAAACAACCAAGGGGCGGACAAATTAATTTCGACGACAACTCGATTAAAAAAAGCGTTAAATTTCATTTTAAAATGAGTAGTCTTAAATCACAAAATTTAAACCTTTATTCGAAATGCCTCAAACATGGTGGTACACTGGCCGGGACGAGGGTGTGTTTATCTGATCCGTTTTAGGAATCGGTGTTCGGATCGACAACCCAAAGATGGGACCGAAAGCCCGAATGGAGACTGGGTGAAGATGGCCCGTAGAGTTGACGATGTCACGCGATTCAGAACCATAGTCACTGCATCAAGTAGTTTGGTTTGATTAATCCCTGCGATGTTATGACACAAGAATGTGTTGCAGCGTAGATAAGACAGGAAAAAGCGGAAGGTCAGTTCGGTGTATCGCTCTTCAACAGATGAATTTGCACATTCTTGGACCACTTTAGATGTTTCATTGGTCTGATAAATCTTTTCTTGGGACAGGCAAGGCTGTTTTTTTCGCTAACCACGAAGAACGAACAATTGCATCTTCATATATGGTGAATCTTTGATTGTCTTTAAAGGATCGAGTCTTCTCTCTGTGACGACGTCGGCGTCATCAGTGTCGTGTTTAATCCATTGTATTTTTGAATTTTCGTTATCGTCGTGTAATAATTGCAGCGCTGAAGATTTTTCGACGTGCGCCTTGATCTGAAAGTGTGCTATATTTATATGTTTAGAACTATAGGTAGTTAAAGTGAAAATTTAACATCAGAAGAAATTAAACATTACCGTACAGCTGAACAACCAAAATAAATTGTCTTAACTTCCCACAAAACACTAATGTCAAATAAAAAAGTACTTTATTTAAATGGTGACATTTCTCAAAGCCAGTAATAAACCACAGTTCAAAAGGCTATGTAACACCAAAGAACAGTATGAATGTATTAATGTACCCGGTAGTTACAATATTGAGGTAGCAAATTTAGAGCAAAATAACAATTGGACGCTAACCTCAAACGAGCAGTTTTCTGGATCTTCGGGAGGAGGAGCATCATAGGTTGCTATTCTTAACAAGCATTCCCTCAAAGAAAGCTCAAGATCCTCCAGGTGCTCCTCATCTCTGAAATCAAATTAGAGGAATATTTTACTCGAACATATTATATGCAAGCTATGGAGAGATTTAAAATAATACAAAGTAAATCTTGAATAACAAAAATATTCTTTAATCGCTATAGTTAGGCGCAATGGCAAGTTTTTATTGATTATTTCTTTGTTAATTCAAAAAGCTTGTACCGTAATTTACTTTTTATATAAATGCAAGTTTGTACCGCGTGCGACAGTTGCAGATGTAAGATTTTCTATTGTTCTCTTGTATTTGGACGTCAACAAAAAACAATAGTTGTTGCAATGTAAACAAACTTGCTCTTGTTTTTTATGTTGAACGCGTGACAAAATATAGTAAATACACGACAAAATGGCATAAAACAAGGATGCAACAAAATCATTACTAATCAATAAATCAAAATTGTATTTTAAAAAGTTTTATTACGCAACAACGACTATCTATAAGCAAAAAAATCTAGAACATGCACAAGCACACAGATATTTTAATTCTTTGAATAGTTCAAAAGCAATTAGAATTTGAGTTACTGCAAAAGTAAATTAAAACCTGTCTTCAGTTTATGTAAATTTCTAATTCAAACATAAATGCACTTGTAGCTTTTTATTACTCGTAAATACTTTACTTTAAACTAGTCAATTTTCATTAGAATTTAAACTAACCTAACAGAGTAACTTTGATTTTTTACTTACCTCTTAGAAACACTTTTTCTGTCTGACATTAGTTCGAAAACAAATTCTTCATACAATTTGTCATTTTGCATTATTGACAACACAATTTGCTTGACTCGATCCTAGAAAAAAACTAAACCTATTTTGACATCAACAAAGTAATCTCATTTAAGAAACATTTATGAAGAACACTTACAATATAAACAATAGCTAGCGATACCAATGCTAGAAATGATATTGCAAGATAACGTTTTGTACATTAAATACTCAACAATATAATGTAACACCTTATAGTCAAATAAAAATTTTAAATCTATTGTTTCAAGGCTCGTTTCCACTATGAGAGTGGAATAGAGCGTTCTTTGTTTGTTTTATTGATTTTTTCACGCTTTAAAATTGAAGCGAGTGCAAAGCGAAGCAAAAAAATCAATAAAACAAAGAATGCTCTGTATTCTTTGTTTGTTTTATTGATTTTTTTTGCGCTCGCTTCAATTTTAACCGCTCGCTTCAATCGAAGATCAATAAAAGAAACAAAAAATGCTCTTTTTCACGCTCGTAGTGGAAACGGGCCTTTATTAATTATAAAATTTTCTTATTGTTTTATGAAATCAAAAAACCTACCTGCTTGATTAATGGCTTCAAAGGTTGTAAAATATTAACAATATAATCAAGCAAATCTGGAAACGCTGATATATATATTGACACATGATATTTTTTAAAATTCCTAAAAATCTCTTTAGGATAGAGGCCTCTATGATACAACACTTGTTGAATAGCAATTTCAAGAAATTCATTGGTAATGTCTGCAGTTACTGAAAAAAGAATATATTTATTGTTAAAATACATTGATTTTTCATTGATTTCATTGATACATGATTTTAAAGGGTTCTCAAAGTTTTTTTCTGTATTGCTTTGATTCTTTATATTGATCTAAAATAGCACAAACATAAACATATGCTTATTAAGGAAATTCAACAGCTAAAACTTTGAAGGAAACTACACATTAAAAATATTTGTCTTTTTGCAAAAGTTGAAACAAAATAAAGATAATTGTCATTGCATTTTTTAAATTTTAATGTCATTAATTTGAGTAATTTTGCAGAGAAAATTTTTAAAAACCATTATTGGCACATTTAAAATCTCGTGACACACAGTTTTAAAACCACTGTTTTATTTCAAAAGTGCATCATTTTACAAAATACAGAGCTGTATTGCAGTTCTACAATATTTTTTAGAATATTTAAATCAATTTTTGTTTAAGTACATATTTAGCTCTAACTTCAAGAGAGCAAATTTAATAATGATGCAACAGAATTGTAAAAAAGATAGCTTATTGATACTTAAAATTTCTAAATACATATTTTCATAAAAATTTAAAAAACTGTTACTATAACACAGAAAGCTAATTGTAAACCAACAAGGTTAATATTAATTTAGTTTTTTTAAGTGCAAAGTAAAATGAGATAAACAAATACATTTCTTAACCTTAAAAAAACTTGTTTCCAAAATTTATTACAAAGATGTCATTTTGATAAGCATTAAATTTCCACATCAACTTTTTTGAACTTTGACCACAAAGTTAAGTAACAAATAGTTTAAGATAAAGCAAACAAACAGAATTCTTTTTGTGACAATGGTCTTAAAGAGATACTTTATTTACTAAATGGTGAGACTCAAATAAAAAAAACAAGATAATCAGTTTCCAATAAATAGCTATCAGATCTTAAGTCCTAAGTTGGGTAATTTAAATGTGCTAGGTGTTACTTATATGGCTTGCAGTCTGCTTTTTTACAAAATACTCTCCAGTGGAAGCTATATCGTAAACCTGATATAGTAATATTGCATCATAAACCTATCATAAACTATATCGTTAATGTGATATATGAAATAGTAAAAAAAACCTGAAACCACTTTAAACCAAAAAACAGGCAGTTAATTTTGATAGAAAGTCGGGTCTCTTCAAGAAATCACCATAAACAATTTTTTGATGAAACTAACCTGGAATCCCCCTACAGCACTAGGATAGGATGGAATGAAAAAGAAACCAAGTTGAAAGGATTTCTTTTAAAAGCAATAATAACCACAGGGAGGATCCAGGCTAGTTTTACAAACAAAAGTCACCTACAATTACTTTTTGAAAAGACTCAAAAAGTCTGGGAATTTCATCATCAATAAAAGCATTGAATTGAATACTGTATTACTGTCATTGCATGTTCTATTTACAATCTTATAACAAATTGTCTGTTGGTGTAACATTGCATATCATGTCATAATGCACAAGACATCCCGTTGGCCTGTTTTTAAGAACGATTGCAGACACAACACAAACAATATATTGAGAAAAAATTTACACATTGCTTACCATCATTTTTCACGTGTTCAAGAGAAGTAACTTCTTTCTTTAATGGCTGAGGTACTTCTTTATTAATAGACTCCTTACTAATTGATTCAATAGTTTTACTACAAGTAGGCTTTTCAACAAATAATTTATTAGTTTTAGAATAATCTGGCTCCTTGTTTTTTATTATTTTAATAAAAGAATCATCATTGTCTTCATCATCATCATCAAGATCTATAATTTCTGGAGATTCATGAAAAAGGTTTCCACTAGATTCAAATAAGTCATGTTGTTTTTCCATTGGTAAACATTATAAAAATGTCTTGAAATCGGTATCAGTACCGAACTTAATCTTTAGACACTGCCTTAAAATAATGATACAATCTGTGCTGCTGGTACCGATTAGTCCCATTAAGCCCATATAGCAAACATGATTATGATAAGTCAAAACCAAGTTATAGCTGTACCTGTTTTCAAAATTATTTAAAGCTACTTGTTCAGCAGTTAAATCTTTCAGCCTCTATAGTTAATTAGGCTACTGTAAATTTTCAAAAACTCCTGTAAAATTGAAACCCAAATAAAAAAGCGAGCAAAAAATAAAAACAATCTTAAATTGAATCTGGTTCGTTTGTGTTTTATTTTTATTCTATTTGACGATTCAACGATCCAGATTTAGAGTTGGCTTTTTATTAAAACAGATTACAATTTAATAATGATTCTAATAAATACTTCCTCATCAATATAATATAACCTCGATTTATCCTCCTGACTTGCAGAAACGTTGGAGGAGTTAAAATTAGGTCGAGCGATTACTCCAGCCTTCTTTCGAAGACACCAAGATAGTGCTGGGTTGAAAAACTTAAAATTTAGAACTGCTTTGATGCTAAGCAGTGATGGCTTTAGTAGGGTGCGAAGGAGCGACCGCACCGCCTCCCCCCTTAAAAAACATCAAAAAGTAGCCCCTACGCAATTTTATTTTTATTTATTTTATCTCTATATTTATCCTCCTGACTCGCAAGAAAGCGACGGAGGCGCTAATACGTGGGGTAGGCAATTACCCCGACCTGCTTCCGGCGATGCCAAGATATTGCTGTCCGCTTGCAATTTAATAAAGATTGACTGTAATTTAGAACTGCTTGCCAGGACCACCAAGCAGGGGAATGTGCCGTAAAATGTCTTTCCCAAGGACACAACAGAATGGCGCGAGTGGGTTTTTGAACCAAGACCGTGTTGGTCACGAGCCCGGCGCTTTAACCACTCGACCACGCTGCCAAATTGTTGCTCTATTTCTTCATAGTAGCACCAGGATGGTGGATCCTTAAAATGAAGACTTTTTTTTTAGACATCACTATGTTATGATCATTGATAGCTTTAATAGGGTGCGAACGAAGAACCGGACCAGGTTTTTTTTTATTTATTTTTATTTATTTTTTTTTATTTTTATCTCTATATTTATTCTCCTGACTTGCAGGAAAGCGACGGAGGCGCTAATACATAGGGTAGGCAAATTACCCCGACCTGCTTCCGGAGATGCCAAGATATTGCTGTCCGCTTGTAATTTAATAGAGATGACTCTAATTTAGAACTGCTTGCCAGGACCACCAAGTAGGGAGAAAGTGCCATAAAGTGTCTTTCCCAAGGACACAACAGAATGCGCAAGTGGGTTTTGAACCGAAACCGTATTGATTATAATCACGGCGTTCTAATCACTCGACAATAGTACGTTGCCAAGAAGAAGAGGAGGGCGAGTGAAGAGGCAGTGGAAATTGTGGAAGGGAAGACGCACAGTCATAAGGGTGGGTATCTTAAATATAGGAACAATGACTGGAAAGGGGCAGAGGTGAAAGCACCATAGATAGAAGGAATGTACCTACTGTGCTTATAGGAAACAAAGTGGAAAGGGGATAAAGCGAGGAACATTGGAGATAGTTGCAAAGTATTCTACAAAGGAGCTAATGGAAGAAAAAATGGGATAGGGATAGTGGTGAGAGAGGAGCTGGTTGAAAGTGTCTTGGAGGTAAAGAGGGTGTCAGACAGAGTAATGGTCATGAAACTGGAGGTAAAAGGGTCGGTACTGAAGATAGTAGCTAAGCGGCAGGTTGCAAACAGCATGTAGGAGAAAAAGGATTTTTGGCAAGACCTGGATGGGTTGATAGAAAGTATATCAAAACAGGAGAGGATAGTTCTAGGTGTTAAGTTTGCTACGTGTATCGTCAGCAGCCGCGGTCTATTTTTTTATCAGTCTATGGCTGTCGTTATTAACTTACCTTAGTTAAACCTATATCTTACTTAATCTTTAAGAATATGAAAAAATTTTATTGGCAAGGTCTAAGTAAAGGCAATTTAGAACAAGCACAGCTAAATAAAACCAATTTTAAAAATTTTCAATGATTACGCTACCGACCACGTGCATTACAAACTTAAATCAAAAACTTAAAAAACCAGAAAGAAAAAATTTAACACAGTTAGATGCACATGGATCAAGTGATCAATGTTGCCATTATATAAAAATGAAATTGCGTTTCTACCACTAGGTACGGATCTAAATGGACGTGTGGGAAAAGGAAACAAAGAGGATGAGGAAGTAATGGGAAGTAGGGTGCTGGAACGAGAAATAAGGGTCGATGGTTGTGGATTTTGCCAAGAGGATGGATTTGGCGGTTGTCAACATTTATTTCAAGAAGAAAGACGAACACAAGGTAATGTGTAAAAGTGGCGGAAAAAATACACAAATATATTATGTGATGTGCAGAAGGAGAGACCTGAAGGAAATGTGCAATTGTAAGGTAATAGTGAATGAGTGTGTCCCAAAGCAGCACCGTATCGTGGCATGCAAAATGGCTCTCATGGTGAAAAAGAAATAAGCAGAGAAAGTAAAGCCAAAGATAAGATGGTGGAAATTGAAGGAGACAAGTGTCAAGAAGCATTTAGAGAGGAGGTGACCAGGATTTCGGGAGGCAAGAATGGGTTACCTAATTAGTGGGACAAAACAACGGAAATGCTAAGAAAAACAGATAAGACTGCGCTGGGAGTGACATTTGGAAAACGAAAAGGAGATAGGGAGACATGGTGGTGGAATGAGAAGTACAGGAGAGATAAAAGAAAAGAAAGAGGTGAAGAAAGCGTGGGATAAAATAAGAGATGAAAATAGTCAAAAGATGTACAAAGAAAAGAAGAGTAAGGCAAAGAAGGAAGTTGCGATGACGAAGGGACGTGCGTGTGAAGATTTGTATGCTGGATTGGAAACAAAAGAAAGTGAGAAGGAGTTGCACAGATTGGATATAGGCAGAGGGACAGAGCGGGGAAAGATGTACAGTACGTGAGGGTTTTAAAGGATAAAAACGGTAATGTGATGGTAAATTCGGAGGCAGTGTTAAGGAGATAGAAGGAGTACTTTGAGAAACTGATGAACGAGAAAAATGACAGAGAGCCTAGGACAGAGAAAGCATAAGTGGTTAATGAAGAGATAAATTGTGTTAGTAGAGAAGAAGTGAAGAATGCACAGAGAAGGATAAAAAAAGATAAAGCGGTTGAGCCAGATGAGTTACCAGTAGAAGTTTGAAAGTGCATGGGAGAGATGGGGATAGAGCTTTTGACCAGACTGTTCAACTAACTATTAATGGGTGAACAGATGTTAGAAGAATGGAGAAGGAGTGTGCTTATCCCAATCTATAAAAACAAAGGGGACGCACAGTGCTGTGGAAGCTACAGAGGAATAAAGCTGATGAGCCATACAATAAAGACATGGGAAAGAATAATTGAAGCCAAGTTAAGAGATAGAACAGAGATTAATAAACAGCAATATGGATTTATGCCAGAAAAGAGAACTACCGATGCTATGTTTGCCTTAAGAATGTTAATGGAAAAGTATAGGGAAGGTCAAAGAGAGCTAAATTGCGTATTTGTGGACCTAGAGAAAGCTTACGACAGGGTTTCGAGAGAAGAGCTGTGGTATTGTATGAGAAAATCAGAAATGGCGGAAAAGTATGTGCGATTTGTACAGGATATGTATGAGGGAAGCAAAACAGTGGTGAGATGTGCAATAGGAACTACAGAAAGTTTCAAGATCAAGGTCGGACGGCACCAGGAATCAGCGTTAAGTCCGTTCCTGTTTGCTGTGATTATGGATAGGCTAACGGACGAAGTAAGGAGTGAACCAACGTGGACGATGTTATTTGCTGATAATATTGTGATTTGCAAAGAGGCCAGGGAAGAAATAGAGCGGAGACTAGAATGCTGGAGGTATGCGTTAGATAGAAGAGGGATGAAAGTAAGTGGGTCAAAGACCGAATATCTGTGCATAAATGGAGGAAATGACGAAGAAACAGTGAAGATGGAGGACCCAAAAGTGCCAAGAGTAAAGGAATTTAAGTATTTGTGATCAACGGTGCAAGAAAGTGGTAGTTGTGAGAGGGAGATAAAGAGGAGACTACAGGCAGGATGGAACGGATGGAGAAAAGTATGAAAGTAATTTGTGACAAGGGGTTACCGGCTAGAGTAAAAGCAAAAGTCTACAGTTCAGCGGTGAGACCAGTAACGGTGTATGGACTTGAGACGGTAACGGTTACAAAGAAAAAAGTAGAAGAGATGGAAGTTGCAGAGACGAAAATGTTGAGGTTCTATGGGAGTGACGAGAAAAGATAAGATTAGAAATAAGTGCATCAGGGGTACAGTTACGCTAGAATGGTTAGAAATGAAGATGAGGAGGGCAGGCTGAGGTGGTATAGACATGTCATGAGGAGAGGCCAGGAGTATGTAGGGAAAAGGGTGATGAAAGTCCACTTCCATCACCCTTCTCCCTACATACTGGAAAAAGAAAAGAGCAAAATAGGGAGGCCGAAAAGAAGATTTCTGGATGTAGTGAAGGAGAATATGGGGAAGTTGGTGCGAGGGAGAAGGACATTGGAAACAGAACGCTGTGAAGGAGCATCATATGCTGTGGCAACCCCTGATTAAAGGAAAAGCCGAAAGAAGTAGACTTTGTTATGATACACTAAAAAGTGATGCCCCCTTAGAATAAAGACCTTTTTTTAAAGATCACTTTGTTATGATACACTGAAAAGTGCCCCCCCTTAAAACAATGACCTTTTTTAGAGATCGCTTTTTTATTTTGCTTCGGAACATTAAAGAGTGGCCCCTTTACTTTTCTTGCAACGGGCTCCCCTTTTTGTACGGCCATCATTGCTGTCAAGCATAGAAAAGCAGCCTAAAGTGTTTTTCTTAAAGACAAAAAAGAATGACGAGAGAGGCATCTCCTAATCCTACCTAAATCCTACTTAATCGGCCACGCTGTCAACAAAAAAATTTTGATTTAATTTTATATTTATATATTTTAATACAATATAAAAAAAGCACACAATGACAGTATGGTCAACGTGGTGGTAAATCTCTTGTTTGCAAGAAAGATCAAAATTAGTTTTTTATAACTAAACTACTTTACTTTTTGTTTGTTGGTACTTGTTAATAATAAGCAATCGACATGGTTTCGATTCGATTGCACCACGTAGTGGTGTTTTTAGAATATGCATTTTACATCCTTTTTCAATTTGGCGTTTACAACTAGCAGCTTTAAACTTTACACATATCTTTTTTTTCATATGAATTGCCCGTATTGGTGTAGTTGCTGCTTTTTGCTTCAAACAGCATTACCGTTGTAGATACGCAGCGTGATTTAAAGAAATTGTTGCAAAGTTCCTTTCTCAAGGCTAAACGGAAATTACTCAGGTTGATTGAGTATAGGCTACGGACAAACAAGCACAAAATTTATTTTACCTTCAAAATGAAATAAAAAACAGACTTCGAGACAAAGACAAGGAAGCATCAAACAATTCCATGAGACATCGAATGATTAGTGATGTCAGCCCCGCAGTGCAGCGCACTAACCTTTTTCAGCGAATCGTGTCGCGTACCGCACAGCGCAGCTTACATTTTTACATTTTAGTTGTTAGCAAATCGTGTTTTTTATAATGCTATCGCTTGAGTAGCCGATTTAGTTGCTTCCCCTTTATCAATTCAATGACAGAGAGCTAAGGCTAGGTGCATAATTAATTACTACCCCAAGCAGGACCGTAACTATCGCCGGTACAGCCGGTGCATTGCAGAGAGATTTCGAGCACGAGAGCGCCCCCGCATTGCTACATGCTATTGTAAAATATTTTTGTTAAAAGCTCAAGTAAACTTCTTATTATTAAATGTGACGCCTCATTAATAATTCTAATTTGTATTTAACCATCTAATTCAGGGGTGTTCAACCTTTTCGTCGCGAGCCAAATTTTTGTCAAGTTTATCACGGACAGCAATCGCTTAAATAATCAAAGTAATGTTGTCATGCGAGTTAGTACGAAAATTTCCGTCTCCAAAAGACGTGTTCTCTAAAGAAAGGTCTTCACATTGAATCAACGAGTTTTTTCAATTTTTGCCCCAAAACTAAGCGTTCTTTAAAAAAAAAGTTTTCACATTGAATCAACAAGTTTTTAGTAACATTTTTTTGTCGCTGAATTAATGCTTTCCGAAAGTTTTTGCAGAACATTTCGGCATCCTTCGCAACATAGATTGTGGAGGTTTAAATGCACTGCAATAATTCAAGTTGATGGAGTATCCGATTAAAAATTCCTTCGCGGGACGCGGGTTGGACACCCCAAATTTGCAGGCACAGTAAACTTAGCTTTAGCCCCTTTTGCCTGTTCAACTCAATGCTTTTTTGACTCTTTTTTCAATTAAAAAACCTTTCTATAACGAGGAGTCGTCAATGATCCCTGTGTTGAGAAAAGTAGCTTAATTGTATATTAGGTACAAAAAAATGGGGGCCCAATAATAGATATTTGCACCGGAGCCCCCCTGACGAAGTTACGGCCCTAACTCTAAGTAATTTGTTTCTATAGTGATTGAATCAATAGCGTGTAAAGCCGCCAACGAAAAAAGAAATATGAGAGAAAATGAAATCTAGAAAGAGAAAGTTAAAGTGTTTCCAAGAAAATACAGTTAATCTGATAATACCAGTGGTTCCCAACCTTTTTTTATGGCGGCACACTATAAGCTATTTAAATTTTCGCGGCACACCCATTACATTGGTTAATAATAAAAAGGTTTTCACTGAAGATTTGTCAATGGTTTCTCACTTTCGTTCCAAAATCATGATATTCTCTAAAAAAAAGAAGGTCTTCACTGAAAATTTCTCAATAATTTCTCAATTTTCGTCCCAAAATCATGGTGATCTTTAAAAAAAAAGGTTTCCGCCTGAACTCACGTTCTTTCTTTCCCTCTGAATCTCACGTACAAAAATTGCAAAATTCGACGTCCCTTAATAGCTTTTTTCCGGACTCTTTCGCGCACCTGGAGACCTCTCGCGGCACACCGGTTGGGAACCACTGGATTATACAGTAGAGAAAAGGCTTGTAAGAAATATTATTTTGTGTAAATAAACCATATCATTCTTAAAGATAAACTTAATTATGTGAAATCGCCCCACTTTTTTGACAAACTTGATATTGCAATATTTTTAAATCTTTAAGCTGATTATTAGATAACAAAACAAAGTTTTATCTTTTTTCTCATCATTTATTAAAGTTTCACTCACTTGTGATATTTAACGCGCCTTGTCTGAGATGATATTTAGCGTGTCCGGAATTTTCGCCGCAAGAAAATTCGCCGTAGGAAAATTGGCCGCATGGAATTTTCGCCGCAACTTGGTACAAATTGACAGACTTTACCCATACAATGGTTTATACAGTGAAAAGTAGTAGAGGTGGTGCAAAACGGTAGGGTTAAGTTAGAGTTAGGGTACTTTTTGTAAATAGAAATTGCAAAAGAGATTGGACAGATGTTGATAGTGGTAGATCATATTTCTTGGGTAGATCACATACTATACCGGCACCGAATAATCTATACTCGCCAGTCAAGTTTGTTCTATTAGAGGCGCCAATTACAGTTTGTACCAAGTTGATACAGTCAGCCATATTCCCATAAATGGAGTTTGTTCCGGTCGTGTACAGCGAAAATTTCGTGCGGCCAATTTTCCTACGGCGAATTTTCTTGCGCGAAAATTCCTAGAACCGATGTTTAGATAGTTGCGTCGTAACGCGCCTTGTCTGATATGATGTTTATATAGTTACGTCATAGCGCGCATTGTCTGATCTGATGTTTAATTCATTCGCTTTTAAAACGTGGTTAGTTGGTTCAGCTCAGGGGTTTTCAACCGGTGGGCCACATTGGTTTTTTCAGTTTCAGTGAGCATAAATCAAAATGAAAGCAATATGAATAATTAGGCTTACCATCCGTCTCGTTTTTTAGGCATTTTCCCAGCGTCCCGTCCGGTCAACCATATGAAGACTTTTTTTTTTAGAGAACACTATGATTTTGACGGGAATTACATTTTGTTAACCGAAGTGGGTCGTTAAGTTACCTTGGATTGAAAAATGGACCACGGTATGAAAAAGGTTGAAAACCATTGGTTTGGCTAGTTTAGGGTTAGGTTAGTGTTTTAATTATGCTAGTTTTGTTTAGTTACATTAGGGTTAGGTATATTTTGTAGATTTGTATTATGTAATTGAGATATAATCTGCAATTGCGTTGAGTTATGTCTTATTAATTATTTTTATTATTTGATTCTACTGTATTTGAATAAGTTTGTAAATAAGATTTGGTTAAATTGATGTTGTGTTATTGTGGATGGAATTACAAGAAAGCCGGTACTGAAGACTGTTCCCGGACCCTAAACATGGAACATTATTTGTGGGGTCGTTGGTCGCTGTTACTAACCTCGCAGGCTTTGGGGATTTCCCGGAATTTAAAAGTTAATCAACTAAACTCGGCAAATAGTGAACAAAAACCTTTTATTGTTACCTAGCCTAATAAACTTTCTTCACAAATTAGCCTAAAAACGCCCAAAACTTAAAACGCCATTGTTTTTTGGTACTACGATAGTTGATTTTTTTATTTAACTTGATTAATTGATTATTTTATTTTTTAATTAAAACAAAACTTGATCGAAAAAACAATAATTGATTTACTTGTGTAAGTTTCAATGATTAAACAATTTCTTTATTATTGTAAACAAGAATTATTAAAAGCAGAGACGATCAGTAAGAAGCCAATTTGTTTTTAATCATTGTAATTTTTTTCTTGCGGAAAACTTGCGACAATAGTCTATACATAACTTTTTATAATTGATCCCCATTTACACCGGCTTCCGACCTTCACTGGGAAACAACAACGAATTTAATCATAATTACATATATAGCCTATCATAGTTTTCCTTCTAACTTGCAGGAAACATCGGAGGCATTTTTAGAGCAATCATCAAGCGATTATCCCAATCTGTTTTTGTGGATGCCAAGTTAGTGTTGCTAACTGATTGTTTGTTTGCTTTATAGTTTTTTAAAGTGATCATGAGACTGTAGTTTGAGCTGTTTGCTAAGATCTACAATTAGAGAAAACTAGGCTACTAAAAAATACTTTTTTTAAGAATGCAGTTGCATAAATAGAAATTGAACGGTGACTACCTTGATTACAGTCACACTTGCTATCAAAACCGCGTTTTTTGGCTGCTGCTGTTAAAAAGTTAAACAACAATTTATTCCTCTTCTTACTTGTCATCTCTCAAACAGCCCCAAACACTCTGTCGGCAGCGTGGTCGAGAGGTTAGAGTGCCGGATTATGATCGACATGGTCTCGGTTAAAAACCTACTCGCGCTTTCTGTTGTTTTCCTCGGAAAAGACACTTCACAGCACTTTCCCCGGCTTGGTGGTCATGGCAAGCAGTTCTAAGTTAAAGTCATGTCTCTATTAAAATTTCAAGCGGACAGCAATACGTATTGCTGTCCGCTTGAAATTTTAGTCCGCATTTCCGGAAACAGGTCGGGGTAATTGCTTACCCTATGTATAGCGCCTCCGTCGCTTTCCTGCGAGTCAGGAGGATAAATATAGAAACAAAATAAAAATAACACGTCGAAGAAAACAAAATGAAATTAAAATCATGAATGTTTTCCAATGTTTGTCATATAGATTGAGCCAGCACGACTGAGCAAAAAGGAGTAGAAGTGGAAGTGGTAAACACGATCGAAACAGTCGCAATTCAAAACCCACTCTCGTTATCCTCTTGTAGCCTTGAAAATGACATTATAGAGCACTTTTTTCTGCTTGGCAGTATTGGTAAGCCGCTTCAAATTTTAATCACATATACAGTATGAATAAAAACTAAAAAAAAAAAACAATCTGGGCCTTTCCGAAAGGAGGTCTAGCGTAATCATTTGAGAGTTGCTATAAGTTTACCGCCTCCGATTGTTCTGCGAAGAAAAATAGATAAAAGTAATAAGTATAAATGAATGAGAGTTAAAGTTTGCTGAAACAAAGTTAAAATTTGCTCCCCCACCCAATAAACACGGAAAGCGAAATACAAAAAGGTTTTTTAAATTACATTGCTCCCCTTAAAAATTATGTTGCTATGAGATCAAACTAGTAGGTATAACTCAGTGATGCAGTTGAACCAAAAATTTCAAAACCAGATAATCTTTCCGACATCTAAACAGAAATAAACAAGACCAAGACCGAAACCGCAAATTTTTATATAAAATAAAGTGAACTTTTGATAATTCCAAAAGTAATAAATTTTTATTAATCAAAAATGTATGGTTATATTTTAATTAAACAAGTATTTTTAACATTTTGAAAGAGAGCTTTGCTCTGTGTGGTCGCATCATTAAACCAGTGGTTCTCAACCTTTTTAAGCCTGCGGACCGATAACATTTCAAAATAATTTGGCGACCCGGTAATCTTTTTAATGTCTGAAAAAATTGTAATAAACGCAATAAATCGATAAAAAATTTTTTTTATTAAAACAAAAGTAAGCATTATTTAATGTAAAATTTTCTGCTATCTTCTTGATATAATATGTAGTCGTCGTCGTCGTCGTTTGAAGGGCATCCACTCCAGGCCAGACACAAACAGAACTGGAGCCGAGCGTTTATCCTTTTACCACCCCAGACTGCTGCACTGCCTGGATCAGATGCTGGCAGTGATGTCATTAAGCCAGCATCGGGTTTCGTCATCCAAAACCGTCAGACCTCGTGCTCCATGTGGTGCCGGATGTTTAGGGCACGCTGTTAGTACATGGTCTGCGGTTTGCTCAGAGGCGCCACACTCGCAATTCGGTGAAGGAGCGACACCCCATTTGTGCATGGACGAATGGAATCGCCCAACACCAGTCCACAGGCGGTTGAGCTTAACCCAAGCTGCTCGGGGTAAACCCATCCCAACAGGCCTGACACTGGTCTCGGGCACAAAAGCACGGAGCCTGGAAGCATTTTCACAGTACTCCGCGTTCCATTTGTGATTTGTCCATTCAGAGGTGCAGATGCCAAGTCTGGCAAGGTTGTCCAAAAGATTCCACGCACCTGGCACAAACGGGCGTCTGGATCTTAGTCTCACTTGGCCAGTATCTGAGGACCCAGTTAAAAGACCATGCAAAATATGATCGGGGTCCAGAGATCCACGGTAAGCCAAGGAGAGTGTCGCTCCCAGTCGGCGAAGCTCAGCTGGCTGGATGCCTGAGAGTACAGGTAGGTGGTCCGTTGGAGTGGGACGCAGGCATCCAGTAACTATGCGCAAGGCGTCATTCAAGACACTGTCAATGAGGCGAGTGTGAGCACTGCGACACCAGACTGGCGCACAGTACTCAGCTGTTGAGTAGACTAGAGACAAGGTGGCTATGCGTAGTGTTTTAGCACCAGCACCCCATCCCGAGCCCACGAGTCGCCTCAGCAGTGTGACGCGCGAGGATAGTTTTTTGCGCAGTGCCACTAAATGGTGACGAAACGTGAGCGATCTGTCCAGTTTTACTCGTAGTAAACGTGGCTCTATTGAAGTTTTTGAATGGCGAAGTCAGGGGCGCCAGAAGCGGGGGGACACAATGGGGCAGAAAATTTACAAGAAGGTGCAAGTTATTTTTCGATATAATTTTTTCAAAACCAAGCTTTCGAAATTTTCTTTCTTGATAAGTACTGATTTTTGATTGTTTCTTTTATGACAATACCGGTACTTTCCATCTTTGCCATTCCTACTTAAGTTTGAAATTGTAAATTTTTGGTTACAATTCCAAATTTCCAAAAAAGTTACTTCGTGGAATTCTTATCTTTTCCTGATTAGTCTTTTCGGATGACTGTCTTAACTGAGTTGAAGGATAGTCTGGCACCATTTCTCTCAATAACTAGAGACTGATTTCTTAATTCATTTTCATACTTTTTCTTCACCACTTCTTTTAAAACCATTAGTTTTGTTGCACACTGAAAATATATTGATGCAATAACCTTGAAGAGAGCTATTAAGATCATTCAAGCAGCTGAATATATCCGCTAAATATGCAAGTTTGCTTATCCACATTTTATCGGATAAAATTCTTTTAATGGGAAATATTCATTCACGAAAAAATTGATTTGCTTCTTTCCTCAACTCAAAAAGACGTGCAAGAACGCGTCCCCTCGAAAGTCATATCACTTCTGCACCAAAAATGAGATGGCGATTTTGCGCAGCCATACTCACACACAGTGCCTCAAGAAGCCTTAAATGCAATAATCAGTCCTGAATAATTGATAATTAATCTTAACTGGTCGGATCATAATATTATTTAATTCAGGTGACAGTTTCTGGGCAGCTAAATGTTCACAGCGAATTATGCAATGTGTAGACAGCAGATTTTTGTTTGCAACTTTTTTTATTTTTGAGGTTGTACCCAAATGACAACCAGACATGCTAGGAGCTCGGTCAGTACACAACCATACACATTTTCCCAATCAAAACCTTGATCCAGCATTTAGTTATTAAGAAAAATCAATAATTATGTAAATATTCTTCCGAAACTGTTTTACTTCTGAACTTGCCGGGTCTTCTTAAAGTATAAAATGGGAGTAAATTGTTGCGGACCGGCAGAAAAGCTAATGTGGACCGGCGGTTGAGAACCACTGCATTAAATAACCCGCGCTAGAATTCCTCTCGAGAGCAGAAGAAAGCTGGGACGCACAAAGCATGGTTTAAAAAGTTGAGAAAAACAAAATATTTTCCTTTCAAATGCTTGGTTAAAACTTCGCCCAAACTTTTGATTATCTCGGTTCTTGGTGTCGCGTGTTGCAGTTGTTGAATTTTTTGGTTGTTTTTTGCTTGAAAGAGTAGCCTATAATTCTTCAAATACGCAGAAATGGGCACATACTGCGCAAATTTGCTCCGCAAGTTTTTTAAAAAAGTTGCGGAAACGTTTGGGCCGCAATTATTTAGCTATTTTCAAAACGCAAGCGCGAAGTGTAAGTTTAATTCGACGTAGGCTACATTTACGACAACTTCAAAAAAATTTATGTCAGTCACAAGATCTCTGCGTTTTCATTAATATAGTTTTACAGAGAAGTTCTTTTTAAATACGTGGGTATAGTAGCCCCATCAAAGCATGAAGCTAAAAATCTTGTTATACAGTATACATGGACTTGACACTAATCCGTACGTTCTCCAAGTCTGAACAAAATTTGTCAGGCACGAGCACAGTGGCAGCGATTATTGGTAAAAAAACAACTGGACACAGGAAGTACATGGCATGCACCTGCAAACCAATTTAGGTGCTGTACAAGATTAAAGCACAAATCAAAGGATCAAAATATTAAATACCTGGAAACAGTTGCTATCTCTGAAGACGCATAGCAAAAACGTAACTCTCTTTTTAATTCACATTTAATTTTTTACAATCAAACAAGAAAGAGGTGATATCATACCATACGAAATGTCAGTAACAGAGCAACTAGAAAGCAATTTTTTTAACGTGTAACTTGTAAAAAACTGCCTTTTATGTTCATGCAAGTTCAACTATTCTTATTGCAATTGCAACAAAAGAGTCAACCCCGCAGTATTTGTAACATCAATTTATTTTTCAATAAATTTTTTTCTTAATTGGATTAGCTTGTCACAGATGGCTTTGACTACCGTAAAAATATTTTGGGAATAGACGTTGAAAAGCTCCAAAATTAAAAAAGTTCGGACTCGTAACTTGTTACCACTTAAAATTGCAACAAATTAAATGTGGCTCCAAATCAAATTTAAAAATCATCACAACTCATTAAACAATAAAAATAACAAAAAATGTCCAGTCTCGGGATCAATTTAAAAACCACGAGACCAAGACAATGTCACTTTGAGATCAAAACCGAGACAACCAGCACGAGCTCGAGATGAAGGCCACGAAAAATTGGTCTCGAGTTCTTCATGAGTAACTGTTCCAAAAGAGGCCTACTTTTGCAACTGAAGAGGTTTTTTGGGTCTTGATTAGAATGAAACTATGTTTATTTTTTAGTCCGCACGGCACTTAGGGAAAAAAACAAGACAAGACCAAAAAGTCTTCACTTTATTTATTATTTTTTTCCCAAATAAATTTGAAAGCTTTTTTCGAATTAAATGCAAATTTTAATTTTGGCTTCGCCCCCAGGGTTTAGTGCAGACGTTTCAAATTATTGAATCATGCATTATAGTTCTTATTATCACGCTAAATATTTTTGTTCTGAAAAGCTGTTTTTATTCGAGATGTACCGCGTTTCGTAGTCTGGTCTAGTAGCCAAGAGCAAACATGACCAACACGGTCTCTGTTAAAGTCCCATTCTAGTCATTTTCTTGTTTTTAAATCACTTTCTTCTCGTCCTAGTTGTATGGTTGTATTGGCCTATACCAACGGCGTAAACTACCGCTTGCCAAGCATCAATGTGAACGGCGCAAGAAAGTAAAGTGGAGATGCTTTTTGTCGTCGATTAAGTTTGAGGCATCAATTCATGCTGCAAATATTAGTGTGGCCCTTGTTCAAAATCATCTTCTGTATTCAGTCCTCCAACTAAAACAAGTTGCCCGCCCCTGGCCTATTCTATTCCACTTTCAATCTTAACCGGAGCCATTATTGCAAGTAAGCAACACGACCCCCTTCAGAAATTCACCGTTTCAAAAGGCACAACTGAAATCACTTAGGTAGACTAGGGTTGGATTATCCGGATGAAGGTTAACCAAGTAACCGAGAGTTTTTTACAATTCCATATCTTGGTATAACTCTATCGGTTGACAGGATAAAAAGTAACGTTACTATAATGCGTTTTACGCTTTTTTATAATTTTGTATATTCTCTATGGTGCTTTATTTTTAATTCTACAAAACCCGTCCGCCACGCAATACAAAGATAAAAGTAGCGACGGACTTTTTCTTGAGCGTAATGAAGCCTTTATTCAAACATTTCAGACTTTGTCTTAACACGTCACAACGAACGCAAAGCAAATATAATAACCAATTTAATTTAGAGTGCTTTTGCGTTGTAAGATGAAGCCTAGGCTAGGTTTATGCATACTCGGCATCTCTAAAGTCTCTTCTTGAGGTAAGAATTACGGGAAAGACACGTGCCTGTTTACCTACTTGAATATTTGCATGATAACAATTTTCTGACGGAGGACAAGCTTGACACATTTAGCGCATGCGGAAAAAAAACTCAGATGTATATTTGATACCGGAACTAACCCTAGGGTAAACAAAGGATCGAACACGCGAATCCAGTGTTAACACACAGGGCTATTCTGCAACCTGTGTTCTTCCCTCTTTTCTAAGCTGTTGTTAATTTGGGTCATAATTGGTCACAAATTGTCTATCAGTCTTTATGTGGCGCGAAAAAGATCAGTGGACTGTGCTGATAGCAACTGCGTGTTACTCACTAGCTATTTCGTCTGTTGCTTAATAAAATTCTCACACTTGGGAAACGTCAATTTGTTGTTTGAAGGTCTGCATTCATCGAAATTCGTCCGTAGCGTATGTTTTTTTCTACCGTTTATATTCACCTTTTAATAAACTTCCTTCATACATTTACTCAAAATTGCGTACCAGCGCAGTAGAGCAACGTGCTATCGCAACGAACGTGTTCGATTAAAAGGTATTAAAATTACCTCAACGAAGCATTTTTGACAGGGGCAAGGCACTTAATTTAGGGCAAGAGTTACCCAAAATACATTTCTTTCTGCAGCAAAGAACATTATAACCATTCTTTTTTTGCAGCCTACAAATTATCGGTGTTTACATCACTACAGAATTTTGTTACTGCTTGTTGTGTCAACACAGCTGAAGATGACTAATTTTTTTGCTGAGCAGGCGAAGTCATTTAGAATCTTTTACAAATTGTGCTCAATAAATTTGTGAAACATGTCTTTTTCTACTTCTTTTTTTCGTTAGTTTAAAGGGCAACTGTAACTTTTTTTATTTTACGTTAGGCAATTTCATAGAATTTTCCTGAAGAGCGGCCGCAAGTTAAAACTCCAGCAATAACAAAAAGATACAAGCTCTTACAGGTTTCAGAAGCGCGATGAAATAACTAGTAAGCCCAACACGTGACTGCTTGCTATAATCGAATTTTCACATTTACCAGATGATTATTAGAAGTTGCAGGCGCAGTTCATGTAAATTTTCAGCGCGAAAATTCATCTTTGTTTAATTTTCTTGAATCAACTCTAACGATGCTACATTGCTCACTAAGCAGTCAAACAAACTTTAATTTGTTTTTTTAATTATCGGCGAGACCTTACCACGTGTAGACACAACTAGTAATAATCATTTCAAAGTAATAGATAGATATGTATTTTATTTGCTTTGAAAGAAACAATTTACTCTTTGTCCTTCTTCTTAGATCCGCGCAATCTACCAGTTCTTCTGGCGGCTATCAGACCAACCTTGCGGCCAGGAGAAGCGTAACGACGAACTGTGGAAGGACAACCAATGTGCTGATGGTTACCGCCACCGAAAGGATGCTCAACAGGCTGTAAAAAAGTTTGAGTTTACTTCGACTAGTTTTCGTAATATTTTTTCCGACAAATTATATAATAGCTCTAGACGTATGACGCAGCAAGCAATAACCCGCTTGACGTTAAGATCCAAGCTTACCTAGAACACAATTTTTGTTCCGAAATTAGTCAAGCGTAACAAATTTCAATTCACTCGATAGTGTAGTTAACAGGCGCATGATGTCAAGATATAAAGCCATTATATAACAAGCGCACTTTTAACCACGTGGAATCAGAATCCGACACACTTACGTTCATAGCGACACCACGGACTTTGGGCCAGCAGTTGCGCTTAACCTTGTACTTGTGGTAAGCGTTGCCAGCCTTTAGCAAAGGCTTGTCGATACGACCACCGCCGGCGACAACCCCTAAAAATTTAAGTTTATAGCAGAAAAGCAAAGGAAAACAGACAGTTTACTCACCAACTAACGCACGACAAGCAGACATGATCGTCTTCTTCGAACCAGATGGCAACTTGATTCTCGTTTTTTTCGTATCGGGATTGTGGGCAACGATACTTGCATAATTGCCAGAGGTCTTGGCCAGTTTGCCGCGATCGCCAGGCTTTTCTTCCACGGAGCAAATAACTGTTCCTTCAGGAAGCACACCAACCGGTACACAATTTCCTATTTCCAGCTGAGCTGAAAACAAACTGCTTGGACTAAGGCACACGTTGATAAAACCCAACAAGCACAAAATTTTTTTGAGATGTACCTTTTTTTCCACAGTAAATAGATTGTCCAGTGTAGTTGCCTTCCACAGCAATGAAAGTTTCAGTTATCTTTCGGTATCTGTAAGGATCTCGAAACTGAACTTTGCATAATGGAGCACCACGGCCAGGATCATGCACAATGTCCTAGTAAAATATCAAATTTTAAATCTATAAACAACTGCAAGTTGCAGGCACTTTGCTAAATATAATTTTAAACCAAAATATAATAGCTTAAAAAATAACTTTGCTGTGTCTAGTGTGCAACAGTAAATAGCACCATACCTGCACTTATGAAATGAAGCAAAAATGCAGATATGATACTATTAGCGATTCACAAACTCCCAAAGTTAATCAATACAATTATCAATCAATATATATTTCAAACCCTGCAAACTATTCACAAAGCAACTTCTGAAACTTCCGATGCAAGATCTTATTTGCTAGTGGAGCACGCTATGCACTTATGAGGCAAAGACATAAAATGCACAACATGCCCTGGCAGCAAACAGAAAATTTCTTCCAAATTCATGTGACAATCACAGAATCATTTCACACATTTCCAACTGTTAACATACAATTAAAATGAGCACATATTTAAACAAACTCTACACATCATTAACAGATAAGTATTTACTTTGCTTAAATGTTTGTTACTTATGATTATTCAGTTACCTTGATCAATCCACGCAAATATCCATTTCGTTCAGCATAATCAATTGGTCTGATTTTTGCAGCTCCTTTATGGTGCTTTGAATGAGATCTAAACACTGATCCTCGTCCCTTTCTTTGGGAACGAATAACTTTTCCCATATTGGCCTGAAAATACATTATATATATTGAGAAACACCCATAAGACAAAATGCTTGTTATTAGAAATTTACTCAAGATGTAAGCATATTTTTTATTGATTAGATAGTTTAAAATTACAAAATCTAATTTATTGATTTCTTAAAATACCTACTGTGCATTTCTCTAGTATGATATTGGGTCTCTTTACAAAATCACCGTAAGCAATTTTTTCGGTGAAACTAACACGGAATTCCCAACAGTAGTAAGATGAAATGAAGAACTTTCCAAAATGCAATAGTAACTATAGGGAATCCAGGTTAGTTTTATGAACCAAAATGCCATACGGCGACTTCAAAAAGAGACCCTTGATATCTTGATTGCATGAATTAATTACGTTGAAACGAAACTAGAATTACATAGATGCAGTTATAATATTCTCCTCTTGAGTCAAAAAACAAACTTGAGAAACTTTAATAACATACGTTCGAATAATTGTAGCTTGACTAAAACCTTATTAAATTAACAAATAACAAACACCTTAAAAGCTAATGAAGATTTAACCAGATATCTTTCTCTACTAATAGTTGTAGTGCACTCACCAATCGAGCAACTCAAAGAAAGGACTATCCCGTATGTTCAAACCGCGTTGTTTAGATTTAATGCTGCCAGCAAACATTTTTAAATAAAAAAGTTTAATTAAAAAAAGGAAACTATTTTAAAAAACAACAAAGTAAGGGTGGTCCAAAATGATCTGACACATTTGAAAGCTTAATAAAAGCCAAAGATAATAAATCATTTGAAAAAAAACTTTTATTTTCTGAATGTACATATAATGCCATTTTATTTTATTTATACCAAAATGTATTTATATATTTGATAAGCTTTTTTTATTTATTTTCAGAATATCCTTATGAACTGGAACGGCGAGCATCGCGCATTCATTGTTGAAACATTTTTCAAAAAAAACGAATCGATAACAGCAACACAAAGAGCATTCCGTTTGCACTTTAAGCTCAAAAGACATGATCCTCCACCCACTCGTAACACAATTTTATTATGGGTTGCAAACTTTAGAATAATTGGATCAACATTAGAAATAGCAGCCATTCCACAAGAAATGATTCATAGAGTTATTGATAATTTTCATGAACGTCTCCAACAGTGTGTTGACAATGATGGGAAGCATTTAGTTGATTTGATTTTTAAAACTTAATGAAATAAAATGGCATTATATGTACATTCAGAAAATAAAAGTTTTTTTCAAATGATTTATTATGTTTGGCTTTTATTAAGCTTACAAATGTGTCAGATCATTTTGGACCACCCTGTATAATATAGTTTCGGGAGAGAGGTTACTTTTTTATGCCATAAAATTTCAATGGAAAGCAGCCTTTTTGGATTTAGCATTTCTAAATTTATTTATCTGCATAATTAAAACATAAAAAAACAAGGCAAAACAAGCAAACCTTTTGGCTAACTTAAACCCTCATCAGGTTTTGTAATAAATAATCTTTTATGAGGTTAGTTTAATTTAAACAGTGGTTCACATAATTTATATGCTGTCTAAATATTTTTATAAGGGTAACGACGATAGTAAATTCTCTTCAAACTATAAGACTACACAGTACACACATTGACACATAGGCGTACGCAAGGGGGGGGGGTTTCAGGGGTCAAAACCCCCCCCTTGAAGAATGGTGTTCAGCCATATATACATGGTAATAAATAGGCTTCAATAATAAGATTTTGGTTTCTATTGTTTGCCGCACTTTGAAACTTAATTATTGCTTGCGCATCAATTTTTTCTATCGCCTAAATTGCGATTTTTTCTTTTTGCAATTTCTTTTTGCAATTTTTTCTATCGCCTAAAGTTAGCTAATGTACAGCTGCCACTGTGAAGAAAACTTTCGAACTTGTAAAATATTGAAAGTTAAGTATGGGAATGGAAATAAACTGCATGGAAACAAAAGCTTCAGTTCACAAATTTTTTAGTGCTTCAGAACGTCAAAATATTTTTACGCAACTCCATCAACACAATTTCGTCAACAACAAAAGTTCAAAAACTTGTTCAAATTTGTGCCATCAGATGGGTGGATCGACACGAGAGTGTTAGTACTTTTTCAAATTTACAATTTACCGTTGTAGAAGCTTTGACAGAAATTTCAGCATGGCCAGACAGAGAGGAACTTCATTACGAGCTTTGCAGTTGCTTTCGACAATTACGCAAAGTGAATTTTGCATTGCTCTTTTAGTTTTAAAAAACGTTTTTGGATACAGTGTTGTTTTGTGCAAAGTTAAGCAAAAAAAGTAGATAAACTCTTTTGCGGCTGTCAACATTGCACATGATATTGCAAATAAATTGAAGTGTCTTAGAGAAAAAAACGAATATGAATTTCACTAGTTCTATATTTTTGCGCAAAAAAACGGCCAAAGCCGAAGGTTTTATTTTGGAAACACCACGCCTTACTTCAAGACAGACCAATCGATGCAATATTGCTGCTGAACAGATGAAGAATATTTTAGAGTAGGATTTTTATTCCATTTCTTGATAACTTTGTTGTCACTCTCGAAGCAAGATTTACAGCCCACAAATCGATTATTGATGAATTTCAGTGTTTAATTTCTTCTGATCCAACTAGTGGACCAACTCCTCAACAAATTAAAAGTATTCAAGTTTTGGGAAAATTTTACGAAAATGATTTAACAAAATTCTTGGGAGAACTAGTGCCTGAACTGATATTATGGTACAGGAAGCTTTTTCGGTTGAACGCAGCAGAAAGACCAACTAATGCGTTGAGCAGCATCAAGGAATGCAGTTCCGATGCTTTTCCGCACATATATTTACATTGATGACCATTTTGTTAACTCTTCCAGTGACAACATGCACTAGTGAACAATTGTTTTCCACATTACGCAGACGAAAAACGTGCTTACGAAACACAAGTGGTACCACTCGAATGAATGGACTTGCATCACTAAACATTTATAGGAGCCACACGCCTTGCCCTGGTGACGTAATTAACAAATTAAGTTAAAAAACAGCGTTTGAATATAAGCCTTTAAAAAAACTTTAAATATTTGTTAAGTAATGAGGTTATTTTTTTGTTCGTTTGATTTTTCACCTATTGTTCTCATCATTTACACGAGTTGCTTTTATTTTGGAAAGTTTCTTATCATAATTGAATTACCTGCACATGCCTTTTCAATAGTTAGTTTTACGGTTTGGTAAAAAAAATTCATGCTACTGCAAGACGGTCTTAAAACCAAAACACTTTATTTTTGAATGTAGGTTTAATTTTGGAAGTTTTTTCCCATTACCAGGACCACTTAGAGCAGGGTTTCCCAAACTTTTAGTTGATCGGTACCCTTTGAACACTGTAGCAGGTTTGCATGTACCCCCAAAATGTTGTGACGTTTCTCTAAAACAGGGTGGTCCAACTTCTTCACTCTTGCGGGCCACTTTTCGAAATCGTTCGAGTTTGTGGGCCTCAACCGGGTAGATATTGTTCCAAATCATGGTGTTCTCTAATAAAAAAAAAAAGGTCTTCACTTTGAATCAGAAAATTTTTCCAATTCATGCCGAAAATCAAGGTGATCTCTAAAAAATGAAAACTCTTCCTTTTTCAGCAGCCACAAATTTTCCCCATTCAAACCCAAAATCACGGTGATCTGTAAAAAAGTCTTCCCTCTTAATTGTCCTGTTTGACGTAATTATAATCGACCGAATTCGAAAATTCTAGACATTTGAGTCCATTATTTCTTCCAAACACGGAATTTAACTTAAATAAGGATATTCTCTCTGATAATGTACCTTTTGAGAAGCCTAAATGTACCCCAGTTTGGGAACCCCTAACTTAGAGCAATCGTGTTTTCGGCTCCAAAACCCCCCCTTTACAAATTTCTGCGTACGCCACTGCATTGACAGTAAATTAATTTATAACAAAGATAAAAAAAATTATAGAGCTAGTTTTTTCAAATATGTTAAATCCACTATGGCTGCTTTCCATACCAATTTTTTGAAATAAGTATAAATATGTTTTTCAAATAATTTTAAATATTTATTATATTTTCTGGTTCTACTTTATGTTTTTTTATTTTGTATTTTATAATTACTTTTTTATATTCTTTAAATATTTTCCTTGTTTCGATAGAGATTTTGCAAAAATGTGAAGTTGACAAAAACACTTAATCTGCCATTTTAAAGGGTATTTATTTATTTAATGAAATTTTTTTTATTTTTGTTTTGTGAAGTATAGTCCAGCAATTTCAGTTTAATGTTAAAAATATTAACATGCTTAAATTGATTTAAAACACCAACATGCTTAAATTTAAGCACTAAAAATTCTGTTATGTTCTTGAAAAAGACTCTTTACTAATCTGTTTTCGGATGCGTCTTTTTTAGGTAATTGGTCGGCTATAGCAACCAATTATTGTAATTGGTTGCTGGGCCGGTTCCTAGGGGTGCCGGAATCAAGGGAGGGAGAGGGCAGGGGAAACTATGGAGAGGTATGAGGGCAAACAGTCAATTTTTTCTTTCCTGCAATACTTTTAAAGCGCGGGAGCACCGGGAGGGACAGATATTACTTTTTTGAAATTTGCAAGAGAGGAGCGCTTTATCAGATTTGTCTCTACAATTATAAATATCGACCAAAATAAATTCAAAAAGTTTGTAATATATCAATTTAGACAAGGGGTCATCAAACTTTTTTTAAAACTCAGCAAATGACAGTAATTTAGCAAAAGAGCAAAATTTCGAAAAGGCATTATTTTTTGTTAAAAAACAGTCTCAACATAAATTTTGGATAATAAAGAAAATTTTTACTGAAAACTTTAGTGAAGACCAAAAAAGTTTTTTACTTGAATTTAAAAATAAAAACCTTGTTTAGTGCAAACTGGAGACAAAAAAAATTTACATCAGAGTGTTTAAATTTTTTAAGCCAAAGACCAAAAGTATTTGCAGGTCAAAAAAGAATAACCTAGCCCGAATTTTTTAATTTAAGACCTTTTTCTAATCTTAATCAAGTTGTTTTTTAGAAACAAGCCAAATCTACGTTTATTGAGAATACCTTTTCCACAAAAAAGTGCTTTTTTTGCAAAAATCTACACCTTCCGCCAAAAAATTTTCTGGCGCCCCTGGCAGTCAAACTTTTATATAGCAAAGCTAAACGACAATAAAAAAGATATTTTCTTTAAATGAAGGCAAAAAAGTAAATCTTTAGTTTTGTAAGAGAAATGAAAAGCAAAAAAAGTTTTGCTAAAATCTTCAAATGTTCTACCGGTGATAATACCAAATCAAAAATTAGCAAGGTATTTTTATTTAAACTGCCGTTTTGTCGGTTACAAATCAACCGACATCTTCAGAAACTAAAATGTTCACAATAATAACTGCTAAAAGCTCGTCATCACTAACCATAAAAATGCGCTCAACGTCGAACAGATAAGGCCATATAAAAATCAAGCAAAAGAAAATAAAGGCTCAAACTTGGGAAACAAAGTTAGATAATACGCTGAAGATTGATAATTGGGGGTGCTGAAAAAATATTTACATAATACCCAGAATTATTTGAAATTTCAGACGAAAGAAATTCATCTGAACAAGTTTCAAAAGTTTAAAAAACTTGAGTTTGGATTAGGAGAGCGTAATAACCAAATTAAGGAAAAGTGGGTTGTTAATCTGTCCAAATACAAACAACTTACTAAAGAAAAAACATCGGTTTTAGAAAAAAGTTTAAATTTTGCGATAGCACCTAGGAGTATTCCAATATCAACAACTATCGCTTCATGCGAAAAAGGATTATTAAATATTAAAAATACAACAGATGATGAGTTGACACGTTCTAAGATCACTCAAATTTTGAAAAATTCAAGACCTCTTCGTCCAAACTAAACCCCAGAAGAAACAAAAGCTCTCAAAGAACTAAAATCTGATACTTCAATTAAAATTTTGAAAGCAGACAAAGGTAACTCTACAGTGATTATGAACAGTTTAAATTACGATACTAAAATTATGACTTTTTGAAACGACAAAACCACCTAAAAAATTGTTCGTTTTCGCCCTAACCCCATACCCAGCCAACATGCCCGTCCAGGGCCTTTGAGAGTAAAATGTGGGTAATGCGGGCTCGTGCGGGCAAGCCAAAAACGTAAGGACCTGGTACAGGTCCTGTGCAGTTTTCACGAGGGTAAAGTGCAGTTTTCAAGTGCGTTTCCTGTACAGTTTGGTAAATAGCAAGTGCCAAAACTTTCAGCTGAATTTTGGTGTAGTAACTATGCGAAGGAACTGTGCGGGTCCTGTGCAGTTTTTTATGCAGGCGTTGTGCGGGTTTCGAGTGGGCAATTAAAGCCGAAAACCTGTACAGGTTCTGCGCGGGTCCCGTTCAATTTGTCGTATTGTCCGAATAAGGTTTTTGAAACGCAATGCGTGTGCAAAGCCCGTGCCCGAACTGTGCAAATCCTTCACAGTTTATCACATAACATTTTTAAACATTATTAGAAGTTTGCATGTAGAAATCGTGTGCAGGACCTGTGCGGGTCCTGTACAGTTTTCTATGCAGGAGTTATGCGGGTCTCAGGTGGGCAATCCGAGTAGGATAACTGTACAGGTCCTGTTCGGATCCCATGCAGTTTATTAAACATATTTTTTGATATTTTCAAGAATGCAAAGTAATATAACAAAGACTTGTTGGTCTTGTGCAGGTCCTTCACAGTTTCTCATATAAACTTTTAAAACATTATTTGAGGTTTGCATGTAGAAATCGTGTGCAGGACCTGTGCGGGTCCTGTGCAGTTTTCTATGCTGGAGTTATGCGGGTCTCGGGTGGGCAATCCGAGTAGGATAACTGTACAAATCCTATTCGGATCCCATGCAGTTTATTAAACATATTTTTTGATATTTTCAAGAATGCAAAGTAATATAACAAAGACTTGTTGGTCCTGTGCAGGTCCTTCACAGTTTCTCATATAAACTTTTAAACATTATTTGAGGTTTGCATGTAGAAATCACGTGCAGGAACTGTGCAGGTGGTGTGCAGTTTGCTATGTAGGAGTTATGCGGGTCTCAGGTGGGCAATCCGAGTAGGATAACTGTACAGGTCCTGTTCGGATCCCATGCAGTTTATTAAACATATTTTTTGATATTTGTAAGAATGCAGAGCAATATAACAAAGACTTGTAGGTCCTGTGCAGGTCCTTCACAGTTTCCCAGATAAAGTTTTAAAACATTATTTGAAGTTTGCATGTAGAAATCGCGTGCAGGAATTGTGCGGGTACTGTGCAGTTTGCTATGCAGCCGTTACGCAGATTTTAAGAAACCAATTTAAGTAAGAAATCTGTACAGGTCCTGTTCGGGTCCCATGCAGTTTATTAAAGATATTTTTTGATATTTTCAAGAATGGAAAGTAAGTAACAAAGATTTGGTGGTCCTATGCAGGTCCTTCACAGTTTATCACACATAAAGTTTTAAAATATTATTTAAAGTTTGCAAGTAGAAATCATGCGCCGGAACTGTGCGGGTACTGTGCAGTTTTCTATGCAGGCGTTCTGCAGATTTTAAGCGAGCAATTCAAGTAGGACACCTGTACAAATCTTGTGCGAGTCCCAAACAGTTTATTAAATATATTTTTTTATATTTTAAAGAACGGGGTTTGTTATTAAAAACTTGAAAAATATGGCAAGGTTTTGGAATGCTTGCAAACGTTAAAAACTAGTGAACTAAATTAACAAAAAGACAAAGTGCTTTGCAAGCGTTACTTTTACTAAAGTTGGTTTTATAGTGGTGCTTAAAAGCTATAAACAGTTCAAAACTGTTTCACTCCGTCTAGATAAGAAGCTATTAGAGAGCGGCGCTAAATTTATTAAAACAAAAAATAGGATCAAAAAATCTGTAAAAGATTATGTAGCGTGCGAATTGCGTTAATGTGGATTAAGCAAAAGTTATATTTTGCTATTGTTATTTGGTTCAAGTACTTTTTGATGGTATCGGGTTCTTTTAAATCTTGAAATTAAAAAGTGAAAATTAATTGCTTTTTGGTTGGACAATTATAATCTATTGTTTCAACGGAAAATTACGAAACAGTTTAATTTTAGACTTAATTGGAAAAAAATAACAAGCAGCGACAACTTCATTTAAAAAATGTAGCAACTCTGCCGCGGCACCTACATCGCATGAAAACAAAAGTAACGACGCAACAGCATTTGCCAATGTTCACCTTTGCAATTTCAATTGTTTGTGCAAGAGTTTTTCTATTAACAATTGAAAAGTTGTTTGGATTTAAATCCAGCACTGTCTTACAGCGTTTTGTTTTATTGCGTGCCAAGCAGTGATTGGTGAATATGTGGTTTGAACAACGCGTACTTACATAAAATTAACGTCCTCGCTATGACGCCATTTCTCAAATTTAGGTCGTTTATAACTCCCCGTCACAAGCAAAGTGTTGAAGCTTACCTAATAGTATTTACGTTTCTTAAAGTTTTATCATTCTATTTTTTTAGATTGGGTTTAAAAATACTTTTTGCTTGAAATTTTACGGCTTTTAGCTTTGCTTTCTATTAAGTCGTGTTTGACCAAGAAAAACCCAAGTAAAAAATGTTTCGTTAGAACAATAGTTATCATTAAGCCCCAATCAATTTAATAAATCATAGTAAATTATCAGATCTTGCGTTTTTTGCGTCCAATCTATGGGGCGCGCCGATATAATGCAATATACCTGGTTGGTCCAAATCGAGCCCCGTCACTCAGTTTTATACGATCTAACAATTTTGAACTTTTTAAGCAGGGTTTTGTGGTAGCTTTAAAGCAATGATGGCCAACCCGCGGCCCTTTTAAAGCTTCTGTGCACCCCAGTTGACATATACTAATGCAGGGGTGGGCAGACTACGGCCCGCGGTATAGATGTGGTGATATGCATTCACTTTGAACCATAGTTGGATAGAATTATGTCCGAAATAACCGATTTTACCATGTTAATTACTTCTTTTTAAAGATCACCACAATTTTGGGGGAATAACAATTAAACTAGAGATCAAATCGAAGTGAAGACCTTTTTTTTAGAGATCGTTGTTGGCCCTCGGTCACTTTCACACTATCAATTTGGCCCTCCTAGAAAAAAGGTTGGGCACCCCTGTTCTAAAATGAGAGCTTAGTTGACTTAATACAACAGCAAGCAATTGGATTATGACGTCAATTGTCTTTTTGCGCAATTGAAAATTCAAGTATGGCACAATTGAAACGGAAAGGTACTTTACAAAAGCCGACAAATGGACGAGAACGTCGTATAAATTAACATTAACACCGTAGCTCGTGCAGTTGTTGTCTCAAAAAAATCGTGACAACTGCAAAATAGAACCATTAGGTATTAGGCGAGTTGTTTGTTGATTGTGACAGTTTTGATCTTTATAGAAATTTTTGTTCTTCATAGAAAAAGCAGCTATTTTTTGTTTTATTTTAAATGAAAAACATATTTTTAATGATAAAAATTTATAGACGGAGGTTTTTCATAGTTTATGATTTACTTAATGCAGCTAGTTTTATTTTGTTTTAAATCAAAAATTGTGAAGTTTTTTCGATTTATTATTAGCATACGTGTACTCACTACTTTTAAGTTTAAAAACATAAAATCGGAGGTATTCTAGACGTCTAAAATTTTTTATTAAATGCATGCTAAAAGTACTAGCAAATGAATATGTTTAATGGTCGAGAAAGGGTCATAAACTAAAAAAAAACATTATTTACAAATAGCTACCAAAAGAACACTATTCATTTGAGTGCATTGTCAAACGCTTGGCCAAATAACGCATGAGGAACAAATAAGATCAGTTTTTAATCTTAAATCACTTTTTTTCGATTTTTGTTGAAAAAATTGTACGTAATAATAATAATAGTAAAATGTTTTGAAAAAATGCTTCTTTAAAAGTAAAGTCGATATAACCCCATGAGCCGTATTGTGTTCTTTCAAATGACAATGCCTAAACTAATGTGTATACAATTTTTTTTATTTTCTTAATTTTTAAATTTTTAAAGGGGCATTGAAAGATGTATGTAATTGTAGAATTTGTAAAAAGTAATGTCAGCTGCGGTTATGTCGACAAACTGGTTTTATGACAAAAAAAAAAAAGAAATGCTACTGGCCAGAAAAATCTGAAAACATTTCCAAGCGAAACAAAGCTGTTGAAGAAATGTGGGCTCCACATCAAAATTGAAAGACATTTCAAATACCCGTTACTGGAAAAGCAGGTGGTTTTATGTATTTTTAAAACTTTATAGGTTAATTAAATTCAATTTTGATGTTTTAGCACAGTGGTACATAATGCGCCAATAATTTTACATACGTATTGATTTTTTAAAACAGATTTAGTTATATTACGGATTAGACCACATTTAGGCGTGCTCCCAGTCGAATAACAATTTATTAGAATTTCTTAAAAGACTTCATTTTGAGTATTTCAATATTAAAAATAAAAAAAGACATTCAAGTAGGTTAGACCAGGGGTCGGCAACCCCTGGCACGCGAGGTGATTTTATACGGCACGCGGCGTCGTGAATATTTTTCAAAAACACGTTTACAGACCTTTTTTTTTTTTTAGAGATCACCCTGATTTTGGGAGAAAAATAGGAAAATCAGAGATGAAATCGAAGTGAAGACATCGGCACGCAAACGTATATTTTGACATTGAATTTCACAACTTGGCACACTGGAAAGAAAACGTTGCCGACCCCTGGGTCAGACAATGGTCGTTTAACACCGCGTGTTTTTTTGATTTTCATGGAAAAATGGAATAATGTACAGTAATGTAAAGGCGTCCAGTTTGAATTTTCTTGAGCGTACGAAATCCATGGCGTCACAAACTACACGTCACAGTTAGCTAATACTGTAGATTACAAACAATCTTTATGACTTGTGATTCACATTTGCTAAACATATAAATATCATTTACACATTTTTCTACAAAATTTTTCTGCTCGGCGAGCTTCAGAAAAGTGCTCCATGACAATTAACTCAGAGCAGTTACAGTTAATTAAACTCAGACCTAAAAAATTATTTTATCTCAAATATATTACGTTTTGCCGTTTGTTTCACCAATTAAAAATAAAAGCAAAAATAAGAAAACAAACACCAAAAGAACAGTCTTACAAAGCCATTAAAAGAAGGCACAAAAAATAGGCGGAGATAAATTTTTTTGATTAAATTTTAATAAGAAAGGTAAAGTTGTTTTTTTACTTGCGCTATTTTTCCAAAAATCGACGACTTTATTGCATTAAACAGAAGCTCCTAAAAATGCTTTTAAAAAAATAAAAGATTTAGTGCGTTTTTTTATTAAAATAAAGTCGTCTATTACTTCAAAACAATAGAGCAAGCGTGCTTTAACAAAGTTTGTGGCTTTAACTCGGGTATTAAAGGGGGGTTTAATTGAAAAAGAACAAGTAAAATTAAAGTGAAGACTAAAAAAATCATTATAGCCTAATTCTGCTTCGCCAACTAACAAAGACTTCTTTCCATTTTTTAAATTTTACATGTACTCGCGGCCTGCGATAAACTTACTAATAAAAAAAGACCCACTATGTGTAAAAAGTAAAGAAAGCCTGCTGTAAAATAAGATTAAAAAAAAATGGTGCAGAGTATCGTTGCGACCTCGCGAAACAAACTAGGTAATTTTCCCAAGTCGCGACTCCAGGTTGAGAAACGCCGGTCAACTAACTGATTGAGTCTTTCAACCAAATCAGCGTTTTGTCGAAGAATTTAAATCATGACAAAGTTTAATTTGTCGTATTTTTCTCATGATTGTCAAATAAAAGTTTAATAGTATATTACTATTTTGTAAATTTAATCTTTGATGCACTAGGTATTACAAAAAATTTATAAAATTCCAATATTAAACAATTTATAACAATTAATTTTGATTTATATTATTATTGTTTTTTTAAAAGCAGTTAAGAAGCACCCTCTTTCCAAATCTGGAAGAAGAAACAAAATTGAAAAGTGCGTTGAAAAGTGGCTTCGTGGCAGCCGTGACCGCAAAAACAGAAGAATGAAAAGAGCAAAAGCTTCAGACTGTTGATATTTTGTAGTCTTAATTTTTGTATGTTCAAATTCAAAAATAAAATGTAACTTTTGATTTGTAAAAGATTGGTTATTAAAATGAACTAGTTTTGATAAAGAATAGGTAATCGACTAAACAAAGCATGTAGGTATAAATTTGTTTGGTGATTTTTTAATCTTGTCTTTAACATTGTGTAAAATGTTGTAATTTTCCAAGCAAGATTATTTAAAGTCACCATAAAATTTGCGCAGAAAGTTGCAATAAGCCACCGTGAAACCCTTACAGAAAATCGCATTGAATCATCATGAAAACCATTCAGGAATTCAGCATTAAGCCACCATAAAAACCGTGCAGAAAGTCGGAATAAAACCATCATGAAAACGGTGTAGGAAATCGGCATTAAGCCACCATGAAAACCCTGTAGGAAATCGGCACTAAACCACCATAAAAACCGTGCAGAAAATTGTCGCTAAGCCACCATAAAAACCGTGCAGAAAATTGGCACTAAACCACCATTAAAACCGTGCAGAAAATCGGCACTAAATGTTGTGACATTGTGCAATCGATGACGTAGTGTTTTCTTAAACGCTTCTTAATCTTAATCAGCGCCTTCTGCTCGATCAATTATTGGACACGCTTATCTCCAAGCATAATTGTAACAAGTTAAATTTGCGCATTTATTTCAGTTCATCAGCAGTTCAAAGTCATCAAGCTATTACAGTAAACGAACTAAAAAGCCTTCTATTTCAATAAGGTTGTTTTTGGCTAAGTACATTTTTTTGTGAATTTTAATTATTGTTATTTAATAAACTTGTGTATTGGTGCAAAGATACAACACTAAATCACCATGAAAACCGTTCAGGAAGTTGGTACTAAACCACCGCCAATCCCGTACAGGAAATGGGCATTAAGCCATCATAAAACCGTGCACGAAGTCGGCATAAAACCATCATGAAAACGGTGCAGGAAATTGGCAATAAACCACCGTGAAAACCGTACAGAAACCCGATGTTAAACCGCCATGAAAGCCGCGCAGGAAGTCGGCATTAAGCCACCAGAAAAACGTCGTGCAGGAAATTGGCATTAGGCCTCCACGAAACCCGTGCGGTTAAACCCATGTGGGGCCACTGCAGGGCCCGCGGCCAAATCGGTACGGGTCCTACACGGGCTTCCCTTACAGGGTTCGTACAGTTGCCCGTACAGGGCCCTTGCGGGTCCTGTATTTCATTGTTGGCTGCGTAGTTATTACTGAAAAACGAGTTAATAAATTATTGTGGCGTTTAGGCCAAGAAGATAAATAATTGGCCCCCTTATTACCACTTAAAATGTTATATAAAGGAATCGGCCCCAAATTTTATTGACTACCTAAATTAAAACAAATGCGATATTCCCTTTCAGCCTATTGTTTCATTTATTAAGATTTTGTCCTTAACTCGAAATCAATTTACTGAAAAAGTTAAAAGGTTTTAGTGTTTGATTTCTTTTGTTGTTGTTAGTCTTTACATTTGTTCCACTTGATAAAGTGCTATGTATTATTTCGAAAAAACTGTTATCGAATAAGTCTCTATCGGATCGCACGAAGCTCATGGTTGATTATGTATCAGAATGTTTCAATTCGATTGTTTTTACTTACAAAAATGTGTTGTATCGTCAGGTTTTTGCGACCTCCATAGGATTGTACATTCCCCCCATAGCAGCAAATATATTTATGGAGGACTTCGAGCATTGTGTTTGGATTCGCTATGTTGATGATACATTTTGCATTGTTAACCTTCTAACATTAATTTTCTGACAAAGGTCAAGGAATGTCAGAAGATTCCATCTTTCCTTCTATTACTTTTGCACTTTAAAAAAAAACTTAATCGCCTTTCTTTTCCAGATGCCACGGTCTATCGAAACCAAAACAATGCTCTCTCAACTTCTATTTATAAAAAACCAACCCCTACAGATAGATATTTACAATTCTCCTTCCACCACCCTAAATTTCAAAACTTGCTACTGCTAATACTTTGCATAATCGAGTTAACACACACATTTCAAACAAAAACAAACAAAAATCATACTACATAAATATTCGACGATGGTCTTCCTTGAAGATACTTGCTTAAGGAAAGTCCACGTTCAATAAGTGAGAAAATTCAAAAGTTGTTGATTTAAAGTTGCTTTAAATTAAAGCCTTACAACACCATTGCTAATTTTGTTCCTTCTCCCAAAGATTCGGTGAAAAAATAACTTTTTTGGCTTAATTCATCAAGTTTCTTGCGCTGATTGCAATCTCATTTATATTGGTCAAATGAAACGGAGTTTAAAATCTAGGTTAACGGAACATAAACGTTGTATTAAATAGCAAAGACCGGATCAATCAGCGCTTTGTGAGCATTGGATGACTGTGGACCACAAGATAGATTGAAAAAACATAATTATTTTAAAAGTTGAAACTGATTATAAAAAAGATTATTTGTAGAAGGTTGGTTTATTAATTTAAAATGAAATCTAATAAACAGAAATGGCGGTAATTCTTTCCCATTGGTTTATAAAAAATTGAATAGTTTAGTTCTACCGTACCGTTCGATTACAATTGAATAGTTTAGTTCGCATTCGTGTTCAGTTTATATTGTAAACAGTTATAATTTTCTTAATTAGTAATTTTGGTTTGAAACTTTATATTGCAATTGTACGATTTTTAAATTAGAGTGTTTTCGAGCTTGTTTTTCGCAGTTCGTGAATGCGGCATGCCCTCGAAGCAGGGTTGTAACTTCGTCAGGTGGAGCCCCGATGCAAATATCTATCATGGGGGCCCCCATTTTTTTTTGTAATTGATATTCAATTAAGCTACTTTTTTCAACACAGGAATCATTAACGACTCCGTGTTGTAGAAAGATTTTTCAATTCAAATAATGAGTCAAAAAAGCATTGAGCTGAACAGGTAAAAGGGGCAAAAGCTAAGTTTACTGTGCCTGCAAATGAAAGGTTGTAATTGGAATAAAATTTCACCAAGGTTGCATGGTTCAACATAATTTTTGTGATTGCAGTGTATTCAAATCGAAATAATGGTAAGGATTTCGTGGGGGGCAGGCTGCAACAACAATTTTTTGATTGTTTAATAAAAGTTTTATCAAATAAACGTCGCAAACCAAAATCGTTTTATAATGACAAAAAAAATTATGTGCAACCTTTTGAAACAAGGTGTTTTGTGAGCACTATTAACAATATTTCAGCAAAATGGAGATGTGCTATGCAATGCGGATAAATTGTTTAACCCAAAAAGAATTAACTTACAGTATACTAAAATCACCACAAAAGACACAAACTAATAAAACACAATACGTTGAAGCCAATTAAGTAGGCTAGCGTAAATTACTTGCGGGTGGTTGGAAACTTGAAATTTTTCCGTCTTGCTTTTGCGCCAGCGAACTGCTGGATAACTTATCTAAAATCGAAATTTTTAGCTCGTTCATTTTCTCTCGATAGCAGAGCCAAATCGCTAAGTCTCTCTGGGGACATGGAACTTCGAAGAAAGTTTTTAATCAGTTTGAGTTTAGAAAAAGACCTCTCTGCCGCAGCAATTATTACAGGTAGGCTACTGTCATATACATCATGTATGCCGTACAAACTTCAGGATAACTTGTGGCAAGTGATGCATTTTCAACAATCAAAAAAGAAGTTATTTCTTTAGCAGATTTTAAATGGGCAATCTTTTCTCTAAACAACGTTTTGATGGAGAGCATTTGGCTAGGAAACAACGGAAAGACATTATCAGAAAATTTGTTAGAAAATTTTCTTGCTTCAACCTCAAGATCCAGATAAGAAGCATTTGATAGAAAACTGGTTTCCAAAACTTGATATGACTTCACCACTGATTTCATTCCTTCAAAGCGATTTATTAGTTGGCAAGAAAGTATGTCCATCATCGGAAGAAACACAGTTACGCAAAATCGCTTCTTTCTTAACGTCATTACTTCGGATATTTTATGGAAGTAGGGTTTTGTTTTCTTTGCTCTTTCGTTTAAAAACTGTCTTGGCAAGCCCCATGTAGAAGCAATAATTGAAGCTTCGTTTAGTACTGCGTCAAAACTTTTTTAAGTTGAGCAATGTCTTCAGCAGCAGTTTGCAGAAGTTTATGGACAGAAATTAAGTTAATTGTTTTATACTGCATAGCTTTCGAAGAAATGTTGACGATCTGCAAAATCTTGCATTGCACAACCAGAATGCATACAAGTCAAAGTTTTCTATCTGTTTCTTTATTGTGGATAGCTTCATGCCTCTCCTTTAGCTTCGTGCTGGTAAGTATTATGTGAGTCAAGTTAAGCATTTCATAACGTCAGAAAATCTTTTCTTCAATTATTGATGAAATGTGACACTTAATGATAATAAGTTTACTTGAGCTTTTAACGAAAATATTTTGCAATAAGATGTAGCAATGCGGGCCCCCCGCATGCAGGAGCCCCGGTGCATTGCACCGGCTGCACCGGCGATAGTTACGACCCTGGTTTGAAGTGTTTGTCTTTTCAAGTAATTGCTATGCCTTTGTTCTTTATTGCTCAATTTTCGTTGCGGTAGCGATCAGTGAAGTACCCACCCGCTGTTCGACTTTGAGCGCATTTCTGGAATTAGTGATGACGAGTTTTTAGCAGTTGTTGCTGTGAATATTTTAGTCTCTGAAGATGTCGGTTGATTTGTAACCGACGAAACGGCAGTTTAAATAAAAATACCTTGCTAGTTTTTGGTTTGGTATTATGATTGGTAGAACATTTGAAGTTTTTAGCAATATTAATGCCTGTTGAGCAAAATCATTACATTTTTTAAAAAAAGTTTTTTACGTCAAGTCGAAAAATTTCAAATCGAAGGACGAAAAGTTACTATACAAAAATAACTTATAACTTAAAAGCACAATTAAAAGAAAAAAGTACATAGACTTTGTATTTCATACATAATTTCATATTGGGCTTGTTACTGCCAATGAGTTTTGATTGTTAAAAAATTCGCAGTAATTTTGCACAGTAAAACATTTTTACTAAATTTTCGGTAAAATTTACTTTGATTTTCCCTAAAAACCACGCGTTATTTAATTCCACCCAATCAGAATCATTCACGTAATTATTAATTTTTTCTTCTCGAATTTGTAAAAGTTCTTTGGCAAAGAGCGGTGAACAGCTAAAGAGACAAATTTTATTGACTTATTGTACTATGTTTAAAAACAAAAAAGTTTTAATTTGTAGATGCGTCGCAATGAATAGGTTAATTACATCATTGGCTGTTGGGCAAAAAGCTTTATGCTTGAATCTGATTGCATTTAATAATGAATAAATGCTTGAATCAGATTGATAATAATAAATCTGTATCAAAGTGCGTTTTATTATAGCCAATTAGTGAACAAGATCCGAAGTCAAGATATGTGTGGATTGTTAATACAATAAATAGTTTTGTTAAACAATTAATTGTATTTTAATAAAAACAATAGTTATTTGCGGATTAAACCTTGATGGAGTTCATAATAATATTAAGATAAGTCGACAGCGTGGTCGAGTTGTTGTAGCGCCGGGATTGTGATTCGCTTGGTCTGGTCTCAAAACCTACTCGCACCATTCTGTTGTGTCCTTGGGAAAGACACTTTACGGCACATTCCCCTGCTTGGTGGTCTTGGCAAACAGATCTAAATTTCAGTCATATTTTGATTAAATTACAAGCGGACAGCAATATCTTGGCATATCCGGAAGCAGGTCGGGGTAATTGCCTACTCTATGAGTTAACGCCTTTGTCGATTTTTTGCGAGTCAGGAGAATAATATAGAAATAAAATTAATAAATCAACAAAGTAAATGTTATATCTTAACGACTATCAGTGATTTATTGGTGGAAATTTGCAATATTTTGGCTCGTTTACGTTGTCTGTTGTCAGCATGTAGTCGGCAGAGCGACTCAGTTAAGCAGGAGCGCCGTGTTGCTGGCAAAGGCGATCGACACGCACAAGGCTTAGTATCTTCTCGTTTTATTCTGTTGTGTTCTTAAAAAGACATAGCACTTTCCTCTGCTGGGTGGCCTTAGAAAGCAACTCTAACTTTTAATCATATAACTAAATAAAACTAAAAACAAAATAAAAATTGCAATTTAGATTACCGATACTAAAAATTCTAGTAGAATAAAAAAATACTTGAAAGATGTCTTGATATTAATCGATACCCTACATCTTTTCGCAATGTAATCGATGGAGTTCGAATTGAAAATTATGATGCAAGCTTGGCAAATTAACTGTTTTATCAATCGAAAAACGTTTCACTAAAAAATGAACAGGGATTTGTCTGCGAATCATTTATAAAAGAAACGATTATTTGTAGGGGAGAGTGAGGTAAGTTGAGCCATTTTCGACTTGCTTACCAATTTTGAAAAGACTGTTTAAGATAGATTAACAAAATTTTTCTGGAACAATCTTAGAGAACTATCCCTTGTTTTAGGGAAAGTTGGAGTTTGTAACGCAAAAGGAGTTAGTGTGATCAATGTTTAAAAAAAGAGTGTATTTTATCACTAATTACCCCAGGCTATGGATAAGTTGAGCCACAGGGTGGGGTAAGTTGTTCAACATGGTTTAGTTGTACCGCCCAAACCACATGTCAAATATCAATGCTCATATTTTAAAAGATATAAAGTTTATGCATTATTTCTCCCTATAATTTAGTGCCATAGTTCCTCCATTGTTGCAGGAAAACAAGGGTGGCGTTAAGTTGATATCATCTACATACCCTCGCAGTAAGTAGGCTACTAAAGTTTTAGTTAAGTTACTTCTTAAGTGTTATTGTATTGTTTTTCGGTTAATCAAGTTTTTTATGCAGTTAAAGCCTGGAAAACAACAGAAACAAAAAATGGGGTAGTTGTGCTGCTTTTTTAGCATGGCTCAATTTAACTCATTACCATCGGCATATCTTACCCCACCAGCAACTATAAGAATAAAAGTTCACCTGGTCGGAAATGTACTGAATGAAAAATAAAAATACCTTTGCAATTGAAACTATTACAATGCATTTGCCTTAGCTTATTTGTCCTATTAAAAAATACCTTAAACCATTTAATTAAGTCGTGATTAAATAAACTCCACAAAAGTTTTTATAAATGGCTGTAAAACATCATTTCATCTATAACTCATCTGAAGTAAATATTTTCACCTTCAAAAAAACTGCTGAAAGGCAACACTCTGTGAGTAATATTTTGAGCGTAGCGATATGTAGTAACAGCAAATATTTAAAGAAAAAAAAAGGGTGGAACAGCTTGGACAGTGGCACAACTTACCTCAGTCTCCCCTATACTTCTTTAAATATAAGTTTGTAAATAAATAGATTTTGGTTCAAATTAATTTTGTGATGTTTATTTTGATGTAAACGGTACGGAAAAAAAACAGTTGGTTGTATCATTAAAGATGCATTCTAAAAAACAACTAAGAAAATTTAGAGCAGGGTGCGGATCTGCGGTTGGGGAGAAGCATGTGAATCCCATCAATCAAAATGGTTCTTTTACACTTTATTCCCGCATCTTTTACACCTTCTAAAAAACAGGGTTTTATAATAGCAATGTTGGCACACTAGAAAGAAAATTGAATATTATTCAATAGAAAACATCAAAAAAGCTGATGGATAGACAAACCACGCTTTTTATCTTGTTCGATATGTAAAGAGTACTTTGGTCTACCATTGACTTTGAAGAAGAAATAGGCCTACATGATGAATGCAAATAAAGATAAAAAAAAATCTTTACACGATCAACCAGATGAAGAAGCGTTGTCTGTTTAACCATTGGTTTTTCTTAAATCAACAAAAGTTTATTGCGGCCCGCACATAATTTGTTAATTTAGAGATGCGACCCGCGACTGCCATCAGGTTCCCCAACCCTGGCTTAGAGTAATTATATTACGATTCAATTTTGCCTTTACGTAGTATCTGGGTAGTGCTGCTAAATTACGTAATACGTAATTTAGCAGCACTACCCAGATATTTCGTAAAGTAATTACGTAAAAGTTACGTGCTAATGGTAATTACGTAAATAGCGTGTACAACTAATTTACTTACAAAAGCATGTGAATTGGAAATACAAAAAAAACGGGTAAAGATACATTATGATGAAGACCAGTAAAAACCGCTGCCGATGAAAATCATGTAAAGTTTATTAATTGTGTTCTTTATTGTTGCTTTTATGTATACAGTATGTTTCAATAAATTGAATTTATTCTTAAAAAATTTAAAATATGCTGTCAGTACTTTTACTGCTATAGGTATAATCAAATGGATTGTGATATTAATTAATTTTTAATTTGAAAAATTGTTGTATTACCTAGTTAAAATTAAAACTGAAAGTTCAAAAATAAATTTCCTAGAAAGTTTTACTGAAAAACTTAATAATAATAATGATAATAATAACAACGTTTTTGTATATAGCTCTACACCCAAATTTTTACAAGAAAATTTGTTAAGTTTCTGCAGGGGCGCTGGAAATTTTTTGCGGGGGGCAAAATTCAAATGAAAGCACTTTTTTTTAAATTTTGTAGTTAAGGTTCATACCGTAGCAGCCGAAAAAAGTTCAAGGGCAATGCAATCTTGCCAAATTTTATTGACCTTTAACAAATCATGATTTTGTTTTATTTTACGAAGTTATCACTTTGAATCTGCGATTGTTTTTACCGCAAAAATCTAGTGGAGACTAAAAAAAAGTCGTCATTTTCAATCGATCCGACATTTTAGTCGAATTTCTATGATTGCAGAGGCAAATCTAGCCCAATGTTTCTGTACTGCGAATTTCGAATGGCACTATCTACCCATCTATACCCTCCCTTTTGCCCCTGCTCTTAAAACATTTTACCAGCAAAATCTTATTCCGAATTTTTAGAAATGAACCTAAATTTCCAAGTTTAGTCAGCTTATAAAAGCAGATTCTACAAGTTTTATTTTTCATGCGATTAAAAGACAGTACTGTTTGGTCAGAAGTCAGTTTTGACTTTGCCGCAGCGACACCTTAGCGTCAACCTTTTCATCATCCTTCTCTTTAAAAGTTCTGAATTACCGGTATGTGTCTATAAATGGGTATTTTGTTATAACAAGCTAACAGCGTGACCGAGTGGTAAAAGCGTCGTGATTGATGGCGAATGTGATCGATACGAAAGCGGTTCAAGACCAACTCACATTATTTTGTCGTTGAGAAAGACTCTTTACAGCACTTTCCTTTATTCGCTTGTCTTAGCAGGCAGCTCTAGATTTTGGTCATATCTCTAAATAAAAAACTAAAAAACCTAAATATAAAATTTGAAATGGACAGTAATATATTGGCATCTGTGGAAGCAGTTCGGAATAATTGCTTGGCAGTTGCTCTATTTATAGCGTCCTCGACGCTTTTTCGTGAGTCAGGAGGATAAATACGGAGGTAAAAGATAATAAATGATTGCCATACGCACGGTGATCTTGGGTTTGTAAAAATGCTTTGTTGCTTATCACACGAAACCTATTACTATTCGCATAAAAAAATTGAATTAGAAATTTTTATTTGCTAAAGTTACAAATTGTAAATCATCCAATTGAAAATATTTTGCAAAAACATAATACTGGTCAGGGATATCTGATACTGGTGTAGTTTGATACTTTAGCAAAAATACGTGACTTGAAATGAACTACAAAGCATTCATTGAGTGACAAGTAACTACTTTACTTTGGTAAACAAGCAAAGAGCTTTGCTTTTTTTCTTGGATTGTTACCAAAAATAGCACAAAGCACAATGACCAATGTCAAGCGTGCAACGATTCAAACAATGGCGCGCAAACACACACACACACTCGTACAAAGTTCAGAAAGCGGAGACGAAATCGAGTAAGTAATGAGCCGCCCACTCGATTTCCCTGAATAAACAACCCTCATAACTTCCACTTTTCTGGACGTATTGAGACGAAACTTTTTCCAATAGATAAAGTAGAATTCTAGCGATAGGTAGCAACTTAAAGATTTGAACAATGGAAACCAAACTGCTTAAAATGAGAAGCACCAGACTCGAGTTTCGCTCTTATTGGAGCTCGTCAGTGATGCATATCTCACTGCGAATCGAACTCGCTACGTGTTGTCTTCCAAGCAGGAGACAACACCACTAGACCACGCGAGCCCGAGAACAACTCGATCACAAGCATAATAAGAGCGAAACTCGAGTCTGGTGCTTCTCATTTTAAGCAGTTTGGTTTCTATTAATATTCCTAAATACCTCATGTTGTTTATAATATCATTTGAACAATGCCAAAAAATAGTCTTATATTCAATGACGTGCCGTGAAGCTCGTGGTTGGTGAGGTACTACTTTTTTAAAGTAATGTTGGTACTAATTTTTTTATTTATTTATTTTTATTTTTACTCACAATCAACTTCAAATTAATCATAGTGCGTGTAGAAATAAAGATTGTGAATAAGGAAGCAGCGACTAAACGAAATACGTTATTACATGCACAACGTTAGTTGCACGAACGTCACTCGTGCATGGTCGCTGTACCTTTGAACAAAGCGGTGTGATGTTAATAAGAAAAGGAAAGCGAAAATTTAATAACAAACAAAGTAGTTAATAAGTACTAATTTTATATAATAACAAAACAGTTCTCTACTTAGTTATATATAAAAATAAGGGCAATTCGAAGCATTCTCTCACATTTAGGTAACTCTTCCTGATCTAAAAAAAACGCGTTTTTTATTTCTTCTCTATATTTTCTTGCTGACTCGCAGAAAAGTGTCGGAGGCGCTATATATGGGGCCAGCAATTACCCCGACTGCTTCCGAAAATGCTAAGATATTGCTGTGCGATTGAAATTTTAATTTTGTTTTTTTAACTTCATCGAACTATGACTGAAATTTAGAACTGCTTGCCAAGACCACGAAGCAGGAACAAATACAGCGAAGTGTCTTTCCCAAAGACACTACAGAACGGCGCGAGGAGGTTTTGAACCGAGACCATGTTAATCACAACCACTCGACCACGCTGCCGACAAACAAAATGTTTTGTTTGGGAAAAAATTGCAAATTTTTCAGTTTCCTTTAACATTGGAATTGCGAAATCTGTTTATCTTGAGACAAATCAGTTCTTTTGGTTTTAGAAGTCTTAACGAATTTGATTTTGAATTAGGGCTCGTTTTCACTACAAGCGTGGAATGTAGTATTCTTTGTATATTTTATTAATTTTTTTGCTTCACTTAGCGCTCGCTTAAATTTTAAGCGCGGAAAGATGAATAAAAGAAAGAAAGAATACTTCATTTCACGCTCGTAGTTGAAAGAAACCTTGAGAGCCTTCAATTTTACATGCTTGCTAAAGCTTTAAAGGCCCGTTTCCACTACGAGCTTGAAAAAGAGCATTTTTTGTTTCTTTTATTGATCTTTCCACACTTAAAATTGAAGCGAGCGCTAAGCAAAGCAAAAAAATCAATAAAACAAAGAAAGAATAATCTTTTCCACGCTCATAGTGGAAACGGGCCTTAAAGATCGGATCGAAGGGGCTTAAATCGGTGCCGGTTTAATATGTGGCCTACCTTTTCAAAAGGTAGGTCACATACGATTCGAAATCGAAAGGTAGGCCACATACTAAACCGGCACCCTTAAATCCTTAAATGTTCAGGCAGTTCCTTAAACGTCCGGAAATCCTTAAATGTTCAGGCAGTTTGGCACAACCATGATATCTTTAGGAGGTCGCCAAAAAGCTTTTGAATGTGTGTTGACCCATGACCTCCCAGAGATTCAAAGGTTTTTTTGTGTTTCTTAATAAATTTCTTTTGGGGAAGTAAAAAACAACGTCGTAGTATAAAAAAAATCAAAATCGTGAAGAGAAGACTAAAAAGTATTTTCTTGCAATGGAAAGACGAGACTTAATTTTTATCCACACTTTTGGAGACAAATAATATTTTTTAAACTTGGCGAAATATTTGCATTGTTAAAAATATGTAATCAAAACTAAACCTCTGAATCTTTTAACTCCCTTCAAGAGAGGCGTGCCTTTTGTTAGAAATTAGTGGCTTAAATTGACTTGAAACCTAAGTCCTCGACGGTTGTCTAAAGATACAGCCGGACATTCCAGATTTCAAACTAAAAGTTGGAAAGACTGTTGTTGTTCACAATGGCTTCGAAAGGGCTGTTGTCATTCACAATCAATCAATCAATTTAGTTTATTTCGTCGCAAAAAAACAAAAAAACAAAATGGGTAAATATAGTGAGCAATATAAATACTAGTATAATTTCATAAATTGCGACAAAGGACTATAAGGTCTTCGAATCAAGCAATCACCTTGTAAACTACAGAAATATACAAGCAAAGTGACAATATAAAATTTAAATATGTATACAAAAAAATGAAAAACAACAACAACAACAACAAAAACAAAAACAAAACAAACAACAAAATAACATTATGAATAAGTAGAGACAAACCAAGCACTGAAGAAAAAATAAAATAAGGTATATAAAACAAATTGTAAGAATTATAAGAATTTAATCACTGAAAACTAGAACTAATTTGTAATGTTTTTTAAATTTGTTCTCAGATTATAACTGATAGAATTCCAAATTTTTGGTCCTATACATTTGATTGATCTTTGAGTTCTATCACTTTTAACTACAGGAATGGCAAGGTGATTTTTTATTGAAAATCTTGTGGTACGAGAATGGCAAAATTTAGCATACGAAAAGTAGTTATCAAAAATCTTGGGTAACAAATTTAATTTATAAGAATAAACAAATTTAGCTGTTTCAAACTCAAACAATTTAGGCAAGGGCAAAATATTTGTTTTAATGTATAAAGGTTTCGAGCTAGTTGACCTATGAGAAGAGGTAACAATACGAATTGCTTTATTTTGAAGCAATTTTAGTTTGTTAGGATATGTCGGATAAGTGTTTCCCCAAACAACAAGGCCAAAATTAAAATGGGAATGGATAAGTGAATAATATAACTTCAATAAAGCCGAGCTGGGTAAAAAAACTTCAGTTTATTTAGAATTCCAGCTGATCGAGCTATTTTTGCTTCAAGAATTTTTATATGCTAATGAAAGTTTAATCGATTATCAATTATAATTCCCAAATATTTTGCCTTATAAACAGTTTTAATTTCACTAGTTGGACTTTGAATATTTAAAACAACATTTGGAGACTTGAGGTTTGATAAAATAATTAATATTTGTAATTTTTTTGAATTTTAGCGTTAAATTGTTTGCAGATATCCAATTGCAAATATTATTGAGTTCATCTTTGAGTTGGTTTTCAAGAATGTTAATAGACGGAGCTCCCATTAGGAAACAAGTATTGTCAGCAAATAAACGCGGAGTACAATTAACACTGTTAGGAATATCATATACTGTATTATCATTAATTTAGTAAAAAAAGAAGCGGTCCAAGAATGGAGTCTTGAGGAACTCCAATATCTATAAATTTTAAGGAAGAATTAGTATTATTAATTGTAACCTACTGATTTCTGTTCAAAAAGAACCAAAAAAATTGTTAACTATTCTTCGTATTCCATAATGTTCAAGTTTATAAAGTAAAATTCAATGATTAACTGTATCAAATGCTTTGGTTAAATCTAAAAATACAAGCCCAGTATACAGTATAATTTTTTTTCAATATTATCTAATGCAGAATTAGTAATATCTTTTAAAACATGCAAAGCTGAATACTTAGGTCTGAACCATATTGTGTAGGAGTTAATACTGAATGAAGTTTTAAAAAAGAAAGTGTCCGCATATGAACTAATTTTTCTAAAATTTTAGAAAATATAGACAATATTGAAATAGATCTAGAATTTGTTACTTCACTTTTATCTCCAGCCTCAAATACAGGAACGATTTTAGCTGTTTTAAGACAGGTAGGAAAAATTCCGAAATCAAAATAAGCATTAAATAATGTAGCTAACACTGGAGACAAAACTTCGGACGCAAGCACGATAAATTTTGCTTCAATCCCATTAGATCCACAACTTTTGTTAGTATTTAATTGATTAATAAAGCAACGAATTTCAAACTCACTTGTAGGATTTAAAAACATAGAAGAACAAATTACAATCGTTTGAAATGGCGGAAATTATCTTCCATTACTAAAACCTAAACAAATTTATTGCTTTGCACTTGCACAATATGTGTATTTCCACTGAAAACAAACAGATTTATCTTGTTTAAGCAAATGTCGGCAGAAAGGAAAACTTTTTTTCTCTAAACCAGCGGTTCCCAAACTGTGCGCCGCGAGACTTTGTCAGGGGCGCCGCGAAAGCATGCCGCGGGATGAAAGCCGTGTGAGCAGTGGTGGATATTGGGTGAGGCGAACGAGGCAGTCCCCCTCGAAAACAGCACATACAGTTTTGAATCCGTTGCAGATGTTTCTTCAGAGAATGATTCTGATTGAGGACCTTTTTTTTTTTAGAGAACACCCTGATTTTCGGAGAAAAATACTTTTTTTTCATTACGGCGCCGCGGGTGTTGTTAAGTTTTCAAAGGGCGCCGTGAAAAAAAAAGTTTGGGAACCGCTGCTCTAAACGTTACAATTGCTGCATGCCCAAATCTCTCTTTAAGGCCCGTTTCCACTACGAGCGTGGAAAAAAGCATTCTTTGTTTGTTTTATTAATTTTTTTTGCTCTCGCTTCAATTTTAAGCGCTCGCTTCAATCGAAGATCAATAAAAGAGACAAAGAATGCTCTTTTCCACGCTCGCAGTGGAAACGGGCCTTTATTCAACAGATATTTTGATCAAATAAGAAAAAAGCGCTATATTGTTTCACTTTTCTTTCTTTTTTTATCTGAAAAGAGCAAATCTTGAAGCTGCTTCACTAGCGTATAGTAGCGATTTTGTTGACAAGAACGCTTGAAGAAATGATTAAAGCGCTGAAAATACAACGATTAAACCGTCAAAAACTACAGTTAAAGAGCAAATCTAATTAAACTACTACAATTACGGTATAATTTTTACTAATTTTTTCAACTAATAGCAGGTTGCATCTATATTGCAAAGACTATAACTTCAATATTTTATTTCTGCTTTATTTGATTTTCACAGGTGAGACACTGCTTCACTTGCTTCTCCTGACGGCACGTTTCTGATTATATTTCATTAAAAAAGATGAAAAAACGGAAAAATACGTAAAAAATGCCCGGCATTAGAGCACTGCTTTACAAATTTCTACCCGTCGTTAAGGAGTTGATAATATTCACTTTATTTTAATATTATTTTATTGTAGATATTATCTTTTTTAGCAAAACGAATTTGCAAAATCATATAATGTAGATTATGCAAGTCGACCTTGGACTACTGATCAACGACCGGGTTGTAATTAAAAGGACCCGAGTTTTCCATTTTGAACGCAAAGTTTCTTCGTAGGAAAATGAAAAATTTGAAATTTTTGTAAATTATTTGTATACAATTTACAACCGTAAATTTATTCAAAACAACCAAGAATAATTTATATGGCGTTGCATAAGTAGCAAAGTTGTGACGAGTCCAACATTTAAAATATTTGACTTGGTCAAAGTCCAATAACCTTTGATTTTGAGTCCTTCAGAGCTGTGACTCGAGTCGAGTTCAAGTCCCTTGTTAAGATGCTTGAGTCAAATCTTAGTTTAAATCCATCAAAAGTCGAGCCTTTTCGAATTTGCCCATCAAATCTAGAGTCCAAGTTTATAGAATTTCGAGCCTATGACCAAATACTACATACATACACGAGTTTTATATTAGCTTTTTTTGTCTTCAATTTTATTTCAAACAACTTTTTTATCTCTAACGTAGAGTAAAGTACGAGAATTAAGCCCTGTTACTATCTAGACGTGTGACTATTTTTTTGTGAACGGAGGTCGGCAAAAAATATTTTAATTTTTATCTCTACTGATTCATATCAAGATTTGAGTCAAGTTCGAGTCATTAGTTCATTTGAGAACTCGAGTATACAGAAAAGACTTGAGTTGAGTGAGTCCTTCTAAGATTTTTACAACTGGACTTAAAATTCGGCTAAATAGAGTAAGCTGGCCTAAATAAAGTATAGCCTATGTTAAAGCGGAAGGACATTAAAAAAAACAACTTAAAGCCTATTGTTTGTGGACAACAATTTTGAAAGTGATCAAGAACGACGGAGGTTAGACCGGTTTTTATTTTCCAGGCCTAGCAGGTAGCCTACGCTTTCAATAGCAAGCAAGTCAACAGCATTTCAACAGCTTTTTTATTTTGGTTTTTATTTTTATAAAAATATGACTGAAATTTAGAACTGCTTATCAAGACCGCTAAACAGGGGAAAGTACTGTAAAGTGTCTTTCCCAAGGACACTAAAAAATGGGGCGATAATAGGTTTTGAATAGTTACCATTGTCGTGATTTGTGTATGCCAAATGCGTGGTTGCAGCATGCTCGGCTTATGTTTTTATTTTCTCAATCGTGCCCCACTTTTCATAATATTTATCATGTGAAATTTTGTGCGACGGCGTTTCTGTGTATGCCGAATGCGTGGTCGAAACATGTTGATCACAATGCAACAATGCGTGTTTAGATCACATCGGGGTCACCAATGTGTTCTTCGAATAATTACAGTATTTAGACGACACTAAAATTTAATCTTTGTATTACAGAATGATAGAAACATGCAAACAAAATATAAACTTATTTAATTAGAAAGAGTCTCTGGATGAAAAATAAAAACGTTTTCTTTGAAGATTGTCCCAAGAAAGACCAAGATAAAATTTTTCTTGTTTAACTTCTTAGTTATCTTCGAATTCTTTTCTTCACTTGTTTTTCTTGTGCTCTCTGTGTCCACGCTTCAAATGTCAAGTTTTATACATAGTTTTTTAAACACGGTAATTGTTTTAAATAGTATGAATTTTGAAGCTGGTTCGATTCACCACAACACCATGTTAATCACCGGCACGACGCTTTAACCACATTTCGTTATAATTCAATAAATTTTAAGACAAAATAAAAGCACTGTTTCTTGGATTTTTTTATTTAGATATTATCTTTCCATTAGCAAGAAATGAAAATTACATTTAAAATTTTTTAAATTGTCTTTGGTAGTTTAAAATTTAGAATTTTTTCCACTAATGGCGTTGCGAGCATCTTTTTCGATTAGAAAAATTACCCAAGTTAAAGAAGTTATTCCTTGATTCATCTTGATGTAGCAAGTCTCAAAAGTAAGCCTTTGGAACTGATGAATGAATGAAGGAATTTAAATATCACCATAAAAAGAGACTTTAAAATATGGTTTAATTCAAAACTGACACTTTGTATAAATTATGTTGCCTTGTTTCCAAGCTACCTCTGATTGAAGATTTTTTCATTTGACCAATTGCAACTTTTTAATGATGCTTGAACTCAAACAGAAACCAAATTCTGTTGAGTGTATATTTTTCCGTTCTATTTAATGATCTAGATGATATCCTTCCTATTTTACTATTTTTAGATTTTAAATGCAATGAAATTTTTTAAAATCTTTATATTTATTCTTTTGCCTCTTAGAAAAGCATTAGAGCCGCTATGCATAGGTAACTGTCAAGTAATTACCTTGATATGCTTCCAAACATGCCAAGATATTGATCTTTGGTAGATATTTTTTTTTTTTTTTTTTTTTTAGTTTTAAAGATTTGACTAAAATTTAAAGCTTATTGCTAAGACTGCTGAGTGTCTTAAAGCATCTATCCCAAAGACACAACAGAAGAGCACAAGTAGGTTTTGAATTGCAACTGTGTTGATCATAATCATGTTGCTCTTAACCATTTCAACCATACTGCTGACATAAAGTCACAAATATTTATTTGCATATCATTTACTACTTGACTTTTTTGTGCAATTATTCTTGTAGTTTTATGCTTGACTGATTAGTCTAATTTTCCATTGACTTTGACATAACATGATTGTATCAATATTTTGTTTTGCATACTTTTCTAACAATCAAAAAAGTTTAGCAAAACATGCTTTCTAAATATAACATCTTATAAATAATTGCTTGTCAATCTTTTCAATAAATATTGGATTTTTTCCGTTATAAATGTTTGTATATAGTTAATTTATAAAAAATAAATCAGTAACCATGATAAGGAAATATAGCATTTTAAGATTCTAGTACTTGAAAAATTAAAGTTTGCATTTTTTGTAGAAAATGCAATTGTTTATGTTGCTTATTTGTATGTACACTTAATAGTTTTTTTCAGAAGTGTAATAATATTATATGTCACCTTCAAGTCAAACATTTGGGGAATTATGGGGAATTCCCCTTATGCCCAATAATGTAATTGTTGATGTTTTAATGCCCAATGGAATATTTTTACCTGTCGAAACTACAAGAGAATGTGGTCTTGCAGAATTGAAAGATAAAGTATGGACAATAGCTAAAGACAAACCACTTTTTAATCTTTTAAAAAGTCAAAGTACTTACGTATTTGTAGGTGTAACAAAAAATGCAAAATGTCAAGAGTTTTATGATGAAAGGCGTCGTTTATGTGATATTCATTTGTTTCATCCTATCTTAAAAGTTACAACTGCTTCTCAAGAAAATCGAGAAGAAAAAATTTTAACTCAAAATATTTCTCAGACAATTGGTTTTTCAGTGGTCAAGTTTGATGAAATAAAATCTTTAGAAGTAAAAGATTTTAGAAAAAATATTAGCTTGTTTTGTAAAGACATTGTTCAACAACGTAATGAATATATGAATAATAATGCTCATGCAGTTATTGCATATCATTACCCACCTAGGTTAGAGCTTTCACCAACACTCCCTTTGCATACTGCAAAAAATCTTTTAAGCAATAACTCAATTATTGTAAAAGTATGGGCACTTACAAGTGATTTGTTTAAAACACATGCCTGTGTTAGAATTGCATTTGATGCTCTGCCATTGGAGATTATTAAAAAAGTTATAGAAAAGAAATCAATGTCGATAATTAAACCCAAAACTTTGAGGGATTGTGATTTAATCAATCATTTTATTCTTAAAGTTTGTGGTGTCAATGAATATTTAGTTAAAAATTACCCACTTTGTCAATATAAGTATATTCGTCAGTGTATCAATTGCTGCAAAACACCTGATCTCATGTTAGAAAGGATTTCAAATGTACTTGATTTTACTCCATCACATTATTTGTTTATAGAGCCAAAGATAGTAAAATGTATATCTACCTTTTCCAAACAATCTCAAAGTGTTTTTTCATATACTGTTTCAAAACTGTTCAAAATAAGAGTTAATTTTGGAAGCTATCTAAATGTTGCTGACAGTCTGTATGTATTAGCAAATGTTTATCATGGTAACAAACCATTATGCATTCCTCAAAAAACAGAAGAGCTGGCTGGGTCGGAACCTCCCAAGTGGCAGCAATGGTTGGAATTTAACATTAAAATTAAAAACATCCCAAGATGTGCCAAAGTTTCTATTGCTGTTTGTTGTGTTCGAAAGAAGAAAGATGAACGATGGGCTCTTGCTTGGGTAAATATACCAATATATGACTTTAAAGGTCATTTATTGCAAGGAAGGCAAACTGTTCGTATGTGGTATCCTTCTTGTCATATGGAGGAATTTCTACATCCTATTGGTATTACTGGCTCAAATCCTTGTGAAGAAACTCCTAGCTTGGAATTGGAATTTGATTCATTTGGTTCTGTAGTTGAATATGCTGATACTTTAAAGGAGGTTTTTGAATGTAAAAGTACTCATATTGATGAAAAGTCATCTCAGTCTACAAGCAATCAAAGTGCAATAACATTTGAAAGTTTGTCCCAATCAATAAAATCAATAACTGACAAGGACCCATTATTTTCTCTATCAAGCCAAGAAAAAAGAGTTTTATGGGAAGTACGAAAATATTGCTCACGCATTCCCGAGTCACTTCCAAAACTTTTACAATCAGTCGAATGGCAAAAACAAGATTGTGTGCAAGAAGTTTACAAAATGATCAAACAGTGGCCCTATCTATCACCTGAAACTGCTTTAGAACTACTAGATGGCAAATACCCTGATGCTGTTGTTAGGAAATTTGCCACAACATGTCTTGAAAAAGGATTGACTGATGATGGTTATCTAAAATACTTACTTCAGCTTGTAACAGCTTTAAGATTTGAAACATACGTAGATAGCCCTTTGGTTCGCTTACTACTCTCAAAAGCCATAACAAATTTTAAAATAGGTCATTTTCTTTTTTGGCACCTAAAGTCAGAAATGCACGACAGGCAAGTTGCTCTTCGTTATGGGTTGATTTTAGAAGCGTACTGCCGTACGTGTGGGGGTTATTTGACTGAACTATTGAGGCAAACCGAAATGCTCGAAAAACTGATTAATCTCACTACTTCCTTGCAGAAAGAGGATGGTGTTTCTCAAAAAATTCTTAGAGATCATCTGCTTAAACCAGATTACGAGGAAGTGCTGAGAAATGCCACAAATCCTTTGGATCCTGTATGCAAGCTAGACTATTTACTCGTTAAACAATGTGAAGTAAAATCATCAGCAAAAAGACCCATTCTGTTATATTGGAACAATTCCGATTTTTTTTCAAAGCACTTTCTTCCAAAACATGGCATATTATTCAAAAACGGTGACGATTTACGGCAGGATATGTTAACACTTCAAATCTTAAGAGTAATGGATGACATATGGCAGAACGACGATTTAGACCTATGTATTTCGCCCTATGTTTGCATATCAATGGGGCAAAATGTCGGGATGATCGAAATAGTTAAAAATTCAGCGACAATAATGAGCATTCAAAAAAAAGGCGGCGTTGTTGGCTCCCTTCAACTTCGAAACGGAACTTTGCACCAGTGGATAAAAGATTTAAACTCCGGCGATAAACAATATCACGAGGCCGTAAACAATTTCACCAGGTCCTGTGCCGGTTACTGCGTCGCCACGCTAGTCTTAGGAATAGCTGATCGTCATAACGACAATATAATGATAAAAACTAACGGTCAAATGTTTCACATCGATTTCGGTCATTTTTTAAACCACAAAAAAAAGAAATATGGAATTTGCAGGAATCGTGTTCCCTTTGTTCTCCCTGGCGATTTCATCAGGGTTATTTGCCACGGTTCAAACGACGTCAGCAAGTCGGAATATAAAAACTTTGAAAGTCTCTGCTGCCAGGCTTACATGTCTCTTCGCAAACGAGCGAATGTGATTATTAACCTGCTTTCGATGATGCTCGGCGCTGGGATACCTGAACTCTCGTCATTTGACGATATCGAGTATGTTCGCTCATCTCTTGCTCTTGAAAAATCGCCCTTAGAAGCCTATCAACATTTCACAAATTGCTTGGCGGCCGCTCAGAATAAGCAATGGACCACCAAAGTGGATTGGGTATGCCATGCCGTTCGACGTAGTGTCTGCAAGTGACTGTGATACATCTGGGGCCGCGAGCATTCATGCCAAACATTTCTACTGCCCGCGGCCCCAGATGTATGCCAATAATGCTTTTGATTGCACGTCACTTAAATTCATTGTTTGTGGCTTAAATTTAGAAATATTTGCTTTGGTCGAACGGATTGCGAAGCGCAGGGTCAAATTAAAATATGATTTTAGGTTGTAACTAAATGTCTTGTTTTCGTCTGTGAGAAATTTGTCCTTTGAACGTTTGAAAAAGATATCTTTTATGTGTGGTTGTCATGTATTCTTTCAGTTTTTGAAATTAAGATGAGTTAATTTAACTGTTCTTTTTTCTTGCTTTGTAGGCTCTCGATCAAATGCAATGGTATGGGGCTAAAGGTTTGTCTGTTTACTACCCAAGTTTCTGCACTGTGCAGATCAGGTGTTGGTAGTGATGACGTTAAACTAACGTTTGTAGATTTTGTATAGTTCCAAAAGTTTTCTTTTAAGAGTTATTCAGTTTATTATTGTTGCATTTTTTTAACAAGGTAACATTTCATATGGTTCTTATTTTTTGCCAATTTTTTCTACGTTGTTATTTTGCAGAAGACGTATATTTTTTTCAATATTTTTTATCTTTGTCGTTGTTCAATGTCAGCAACATGTTTGAATTATATCCATGGTATTTTTTTACAAAGCAGCTTTTACTATTAATATTTATTGTTCACGATTACACTTGTTGTTCCAGTGCCTTCAGCATTCTTCCAGATGCTTGGCAAATATCAAGAAATTAAAAGTAGCAACGGCTTTGTCCGAATGTCTGTGTAGTCTACTTGTAGAAATCCTAAGTTATTTAAATATTTTCGTTTTGTAAATACTCTTTTTTTATCTGTTTTGCCTATGCCAATTTGAGTTTCAACACGTTCTATTTATTTTCTCAACATATTTTAATCTCTCTTATTATAAGCGTGTTTGTAAGGCGAACTTGAAGTTCGAAAGTCATTTTCAATTCCGTTTTTTACATGAACTAAGTTTTGATTTTTCTTAGTTCAGATAAAATTGCTTTTGATAATTTTAGGCGGTTACGCGTCACTTGAATTCTTCGCTTTTGGCAAATTTCATCATGAGGCACTTCACTTTTTAAAAGCTCCTTTCTGCTACCCCAATCATTGTATGACGTGTAGAAAATATCTTTTTAATTTTTTTACTGTAGAAAATATCTTTTTATACTTTGATGCTCCTAAAAACGATTAGTCTCACGTATCCAAAATAACACGGATATTAAAGAGGAACCTAAACTATGCACAAACTTCAACCTTCGTTATTTTCCATCATAAAGTTGCCAAGCTCACTTTATTTTGCAGTAATGTCATAATACAAAATTGAATTAGCGAAGGTTACCGCCCAGAGTGGGAATCAGTTTTTATTTAGTGAATTATAGTTCGTTTATGTTAATAACAGAAATTATAGTGATTTAATGGCATATTGCAGATTATCTAAAGTTTGATCACAGCGATTTATAATTTTGTATTTGGATAACTAAATCTTATTAACATGAAATCACCTTGGTATTATAAGTGCTAGTCGCCTAAAAAAATTCCTGATCAAAGCTCTTTTCAAATATAATAAGATTTATTCCTGCTACTTGAAAGTGTGAATTTGTTCGTCTACTGTGTTGCGCTTCTTCCATGTTAAACCACTCTTGTTAATTTTTTTTGAGGTTTAGATAGCTATTTCGGCTTCACTTTTAACCGCATTATACTCGTAAAAAGTGCCAACACAGCAACAGTTTGCTTCTCAAGAAAAGGTTGAAATGAGCTGGCGGTTTATATTTCAAGATTATTTTGTCTTTATTATGTTTTACGCACTCCTATGGTGTTTTGTGATTTCACTAGCATCTTCGATACGCTTTGAAAAGAAGGTACAACCAGTTTTATGAAGCTTATTTTTTGAGTTTTACACCATTTCTAATTTTATTTTTGTGGTTGAGGTGCACGAAATTGTATTTTGCATTTAATTTTTTATACCTCTATATGTCAATTAATTCTTGCTGTAGTGTACTGTACTCGCGAAGTGAAAAATTCAAATTGTTTTCTCTTTGTTTCTTATCAACGGGCATATTATCAACATTGCACTAAAAAATTTATTGTTCAAATAACAAAATTATGTTAATTACAAAAATATTTTTAAAAAGCATCATCTTTGTAAATGGGTCTTAAAATTTGAAAAAAAATCTTGAAGAAAAGATGGGATTCATTGCTTATCCTCCACGCGGTTGGCCGAAATACTACAGAAAATTAGTTTTCACGAATATCATCGAATGTTTGCTGCATTTATCTAATTACATTAAAAATTTTCAAATAAAAATGAATTTGGAAGATTATTTTTCAGCCGTTGTTAAACTCAAAGTCTACCGGGAGTCTATTCAACAACATTAAGCGTATGGTGATTAGACTTTACTAAAATTATCTTTTGCTGATGATGGTTTCTACTATTGCTTAATCCAGTGGTTCTCATCCTGTGTGCCGCGAAACTTTAAAAAAACAATAGTCCATTATTTCGCGACCTTTTTTTTGAATAACGCTACTTTTTAGGAACGAAGATCAAGAAACTCGGGACAGATTCAAAGTAAAGGCTTTTTTAGATAATACTACTTTTTAGGGACAAAAATCAAGAAATCTGGTCCAAGTGTGCCGCGAATTTCGAAAAACCAAAATGTGCTGCCGGCGCAAAAAAGGTTGAGAACCACTGGCTTCATCTATTCTTTTATCACTTTGCGCTTTGAGCAGTTCATTTTTTCGTTTCATTGTGAACAATTTTGCGATATGTAGACCTGATCTACCTTTGTTCTGTGGCAAAATAAGACGTTAATAGTTGTATTGGGTGTTTTGAAATAGCAACAAAGTAGGCTGCTAACCAGAATCAGTATCAGTATTTTTTATTTCTGCTCCCCCACAATAAAAACAGAAAGAAATAAACAAACATAGAGGACTATAGCAGAAGAAAAAGGAAGAAGCAACAAAACGTTAAACTTTATAGCGTGCACACAGTAATATTTGACATAGTAGTTAGAAAAATGATGCATGGTTGCAACACCTTACATAGAAAAGTGTCTAAAAGCGACGTTTTAATGTTTAACGCGGCATAGGTTGAATTATTGCTATGATTAGTTTGTTCTTTCCTTTGCTTGACGGTCTTGCAAAGAAGTTCTAAATCGTTGCTTGTCTAAGCAAATAAAGTTTTTAAAGTAATGCCAAATGTTAGTTGACAGCAATATTTTGTCGAGATAAAAAGTAGGCTTAGCGCATGCATTAAGATTATTGCCTCTGTTATCTTGCAATTCAGGATGTCATAAACATACGGTAGGTTTGCCATTTTTTCAAAGTACCAATGGAGAACAAATAGTATTGTAAATGACGATTCCACTTTAAAATATTTGCCAATCGCAAACACATGGCTAATTGCAAATCACTTATTAGACCAAAGAAACTAAAATAATTCAATTAATTAACACAGATTAGTTCTGATATTTTTCTGTCCCATGTACATTTATCAAAAAGATAGTACGGTAGGCCTAAAAAGTGAAAAACCAGTTTATAAAAAGTGTTAAAGTTAAAGCCGATACGAATTGCGTTTTAGCCAGAAAATACCCAAGCTAGACAAGAAGAATAAATATAATTTTTTGTTCAGGGTGGCGGCTTGTAAACTGATCCCCAAAAAATGTTGTTTTGGTTTTTTATTATATAATCATTTTAACCAAACAAGATTGTCAAGAAGCTTCGTCCCTGTTATTCTCTATCTTGTTTTCTGTAAGAGGTGAACTCAAGACACGAAGCTTCGAGACTGAGACGTGACGAGACCGAGACGAGACACAAGACTTAAATAAGTTTCTTTATTTTAAGTATGTATACCTGGTTCAAAGACCAAATTATAAATTCAATTTTTTGTTATATATCATTCTTCTCACACCGTTCCAAGGACGGTTTTTGTAGCAAATCAGATCGAAACTAGTTGGCGGAAAAGAAACCCAAAAATTGCTATAGAAGATTCATTCAGTGAAGAAAAGACTTGGAACAAGTTATTCGGAAATTCTCTTACTTTTTAGAACTATATTTTAAACGAGTTTTTTCTGGCAGTTTCCAGTATCGGGTAAATTTACCAATTTTACACGAAGCTTCGCGATTGTTCCTCTTTTATATATTCGGTAGATTTGCGATGTGAGAAACTATGGAAACTCAGTTGGTTACATGATATTTCTCTAGTATCTTGTGTTCTTGTTGTATGACAGTAATGATTGCATAGAAAAACAAACAATTTTTTGCGCGCGTTTTTAGATGTTCCCATCTAGATATAATTGGATAACCAAACCGTTACTGTTTTGCTGTTTTCATCATAAGTAATATGTTGTATACTCTTTGAGAGCGCTTACTTTGTATTTGCTTCGATATCGTTTCCATTATAAAGACTACTTATAAATTCAATTTTTGGAGAAGAGAAAGAGATTAAATTCAATTTTTGTTGATGAAGGAAAGACTCGCGATTCTTGAATTCACTCTTCGTTGAGAGAATGCTGACGTGTCCGACGATTTACGTAGTTCAATAGCTATATCCGTCTAGTGCTGAACTTGTTTAAATAAGATCAGCGAAATCCCTCCCAGTTACAAACTACTCTTATTTAATATGCGTAACTCTATGACGCCCGATTCAGAAAAATATAGCTGTAACTTGAATATGAAGGAGAGGAGTTTATTTTTTATCTGCGGTTTCACACACGCAGTTACTTAACGCAACACAGCAAAAATAATACAATGGTCACCTGACCATTCAGCAAAACACGGTCACCGTTGTCAGACCGAAATTCTGGCTACTGTGCGATAAGAGCGATCTCTCTCTATAATAAACCTGAATTGGGCCACGTGGCTCAGACGACAAAATTAATAATAAAAAAATTGATTTTATGCCCTTACAGAGATCACTGCAAAAAATGAGGTCACATTGAGATTATTTAATTAGGACGATGCATTTAGATTATTTAGAACGGATACAGGTTATTGCAGTTAATTTTTAAAAAATCTAATTTTCTCCGAAGAAGCGATTTGCGTTACATAACAATACCATATATCGAATTGGTGAATCGGGACGTTCATTAAAAGAAAAAATTCGTCTCTCAAAAGCACTGATCTCTAAAAAAAGTCTTTACAATGATTTTGGGACGACTATAGAAAAATTGGCGATCAAAGTGAAGACCTTTTTTTGTCTTTACCCTATATTTTACACAGATTTTTTTCTCTTATCCTTAAGTTCTAGAAAATCAAAATTTGGGAAAGCGTCACAAAATTCGAGCAAAACTGCATTGCCCCCCAAATTTTTTTCAGCTGGTTTTCAGCTGCCTATTCCCACATCGCTGCAAATGTCTCGAGACGCAGAGATCCGAGACCAAGACGAGACTTTGGGGTTACGAGACCGAGACGAAACCGAGACTTCGAAATACGTGTCTCGAGACATCCACCTCTGTTCTCCGTAAACAAAAGTTTTTTTTTTATTAATCTCGTATTGCCTTTACGGTCGACATAACCATTTTCCAAACATCTCAAACGGCCCATCAATCGGGGGCCCCGGTCGTCCAAAATTCCCCTAAGACAAATAAAGCAACAATAAGTAGACCTATTACATTTTCTTATTCAATTGTATAATAAGCCTAAATGGGTTTAATTAGAGCAGGAGTGAGAAATTAAACCTAGTTGCACTCGTGAATAACATCCCGAAATTAAAAAAATCATGTGCGGGCTGCAATAAACTGATTTAAAAAAAATAATAGTGACTTAATAGACCATGCTTCTTCATCTGGTTCGTCGTGTGTGCAGGAAGCAACAACTTTTTAATCTTGATGATAACCATCAGCGCCGTTTCGCATATATCGTTGTGGGTTGCGTTTGCCACATGCATCTTGTTAAAAAGATTTCCGGATGCTGACGATCGTAATAACAACGTTGTCGTCACATGTTTTAACGAGAGAGAAGAGGAGAAAGATTTAAACAGCCGATCAAATAGAGATTCTTGCTCTTTTGCTTTAATTGCTTCTTGTCGTTGGAAATAGTTAATATTTTTTGTGAATAGCTTCTTTGGCCAGATAGGGTTTACGAACGACGTGTAGAGGGTGTTGGCTTAGTTTCTCTACTTGTCATCAATCGTAAAATTCAGTCCGTATAATTTGATTAAATTTAAACTTTATTTACAAAAGAAGCTGTTTGTTGTAAACACGTTGTTTTGAAAAGAAAGCACATTATTTTCTTCAATCGAAAGGGCAAAAGAAAAAAAGGTTTACGCTAGAATGCGGGTTGCCAAAATACAATTAAATTCACATATATACATATTTACAGTTTGTAGAGAATACTATGCCGCTACACAAGTGTGTAGTAGAATTATAGTTGTTTATACGGTCTTTAATAAAATTAAGTCGGTGACAAAATACTCTGTGCAGTTTGCGAATTCTTCAGCGCGTTATCATCATCAATAGCTACGTAAAAGTAACGCATATAGAGGTAAATTGGATAGGTTTTCCTGCACTGTGAAGAATTTCTACAATGCAAACACTATAGGTTTTCCTATCTTTGCGTGCATTAAACAAGTATTTTTCTTTCAACTTCACACTACATCAGTGGCGTACGCAAAAATTCGTCAAGGTTTCGCAAGTCGAAAACACGATTATTAAAAGTGGTCCTGGTCATGAGCCGAAAACTTTTCCAAACTTACATTTTAAATGAGAGTAAACCTATTACTTTTTTTTAGAGCGCCTTAAAGTTGCATAACTTTTTTGCCCCACTATTAATACTAAATATCAAGAAAAATTTTCACGAGTTTAGCTTACTCATCAGTGGCGTACGCAGAAATTTGTCATGGGAGGGGGCTTTGCAAGTGGAAAACGCGATTACTAAAAGTGCTCCTAATCATGGTTCGAAAAAATTTCCAAGCTTACGAGTATAATCCAAATTAGAGAAGGCCTATTACACTTTTTAGAGCACCTTGCAGTTGCAAAAGTTTTTTTGCCCATCCGTAAACGCAGCAATAAAATATCAAAAAAATTTTCCACGCGTTTAGCTCACTGATATCATTTAATTAATTCAGTTCAAATCAAAGTCAATTCAATTCAATTCTATTTGCAATCAAGGTATTATGTTTCTAAGTTCTTATTGAAAAAGTGATTGCGAAATAGGAAACAGCGGCTAAACAATTAACGTTATTACGCGCACAATGTTAATTGTGCGTCGTTGTCGTACCTTTAAAACGATGTAGCTACTGTACGATAATTTAAAAAAAAAGAAAACAATTAACATAAATTTTTTAAGAAAATAAAAAGTGCATACAAAGCTCATGAGGTAGTAACAATACTGTATTACAATAAAATATACACATCCGAGCCATATAAAGAGAATAATGTCTACAATCACAAAGCATTGCAACAAAAGTATGTGGATAACTTACCTTGTATTCACATATTGAATTCTATTTGAATAAGATGATGATCGCACTTTGGTGAAACGGAGTTTAACAGACTATTGGGTTTTTTAATAAATTATATTTTAATTGCATGATTGTTTGGTTTAGAGATACTCAGCTCTAGCCCCCTTATCGAGCACTCTGTATTGCAACGGAAATCAACTATAGGCTATAGTTATGAGTCACTTGGCTACCTAGGAAGGAATTCGTAATCTGTAGGGAGAAATAATTGTTGGAGGAGGAATTTAAATAAAACGCAAGTGGACAAAAAATTATTAAGAGATTACAAAAACTATCACCAGATGGTAACTCCTTTATAGTTGCACCTTAACAGCTCATAAAAATTGTTTTACTTAAGTAAAGACCATTTTTTTAGTCTTAACATGCATGCAATCTTATTTGTTTCATACTTTATTCTGATCGTAAAAAAAACTGCAAAGAAAAATAGTGAAGACCAAAAAAAGGTTGTTGTCGTAGCTGGTCGTAGTATGGAAGGCCATCAACTCTGGGTGAAAAAAAATACACCTGGGGCCGAGGGACTATACTTTTACTACTCTAGGCTGCTGTACTGCCAGGATCAGATGCTGGCAGCGATGCTGTTCAGCCAGCATCGGTTTCGTCAAGAACCATCAGACCACGCACTCTATGTCATGCACAATGCAGACTTTGGGGCGGGCTGTTAAGACGTGGTCTGTAGTTTGTTCAACGGCGGCGTATTTGCAATCCGATAAAAGAACAAGACCCCACTGCGCATGGACGAATGGAATTGCACAACAACAGTCTGCAGGCGTTTGACCTTAGCCAAACCTGTTCAGGGCAAGCCCATTTTACAGGCCTGGTATTGGTAATGGGCATGAAAGCACGAAGCCTGGACATATTAACACATTATTTTGTGTTCCATCTATGATTTATACACTGGCCAATACCAGACTGACGCGCAGTATTCAGCTGTCGAGTAGACCAGGAGTAGGGTACCTGTATGTTTTGGCCCAGCAACCCATCTCCACAAGTCACCTCGGCAGCGTGACGCTTGATGATATTTTTTTACGTAATAACACAAATTAAAATTGTGAGAAAATATGAACGATTGTTTACTAAAATAAGTCGGGACCAGATAGAATGGTAAAAGTCTGTTGCTGTTACAAGCCTTTAGCTAACGTTTCGCCTCTCAATTATTTAAATGAAAGCTGCTCTCACCGGTTTTCAAAGACTAAGTTTCAACTTCTAGGTTTGGAGCAGGGACTCCTAAACACTACCGTAAAAAGTTTAGTACTGTTTCGGAGTCTCTGGTCTGGAGGTACACAAAAACTTTTAAGTCATTGAAAAGTGCAACAATGCTAGATCGGCGGCATAAACAAACTTTTTAGAAATTATGAAAACCAGATCACACGTTTACATGTTAAACTAAGCCAATACCGATCCCCTGTGAACGCCATTTCTTTGACGGCGGAGTTTGCTTCGCTTGCTGTCAAGTAATACGAGTAAAACTTCTGTTCGGGACATTAGTTCCATAATCATTGTAATCATGTAGTAATACGACAGAGGTTTTAGGGATTTGCAAGTAAGACCCTGGCACTTCACTTTATAACAAAAACAAATTTTTTTACTTAATAACAAAAAGAATTTTTCGTCATATATTTTTGGGTAATGATTATATTTATTAGGGTTTTTTCTGTTTATTTATTTTTAGATTATCAAAATGGAATGTCAAGTTGAAAAAATTTGCATTTTCGACACCTTCTTTTTGCTTTTAATTAAGGATCTAAGGCTGCTTTAAGTTGCTTTTAAATCTTAAAAAATGTAAATTAAAAAAACGACGGGAACTTAGTTGCCAACCCAATAAGTATTGAAGAGAAGAATGCGACTTAAACTTGAGAACAACTGATCTACTAGCTATTTAAACACGGTGGATTTAAAAATGAGGAACCATTTTCATTAAATTTGAGAATACTTTTAATTTTTGATAACGAAATAGAGATCTATGAAGAAATAAAGCAATATCTTGCTTTGGGGGCCACTTTTTGACGTTTTTGGAGGTGCCTGGTGCGGCCGCTCCGTTCGCACCCTACTAAAGCCATCACTGATCTCACTTTAAACACTATAAGGCCCAACAACTCATTTAATCATATCTTTACAAAATACGTATATGAATGGGCCACCGCAAATAGTCTTCATATAAACACAAAAAAACTACCTCCACACTTTTTACACCAGATTCAGCTGAACATGGCATAGCTCCTCATTTATATAAATTAAACAACCCAATATTACCAACAACAAAACACTCAAAGATTCTTGTAATCACTCTACACCCAAAACTGACATTTTCAAACGCATAAATGTCACCATCACTAAAGCAAAACAAACGTTTAACATTCTGAAAGTACTCACTTCTACCGAATGAGGTAAATAAAAGGAATTAATAGTCTCCACATTCAAAGCTATCACTCGCCCCATTTTGGAATATGCAAACACCATACGGAGCCCTATCATATCAAACACCAACATCAAGGAACTGCAAACCATTCAAAACACAGCTTTGCGAATCGCTATTGACTGCACACGAGATACAAACACTCAATAGATGATAAAACCAAGGTTCTTCAAATGGACACTTATCTCAAACTTTATGCTACTCATCGTAAATAACTGGCTCAAACACAAACACACCCTCTAAATCAGTGGTCCCCAAACTTTTCGAGCAGGGGGCGGTGTGTAAAGATTTTTTTTGACCTCCTCGGGCCAAAGCGAAAAACTAAAAAAAAACAAAGGTTTTTACTTCGATTCGATCTCTGATTTCACTATTTTTTTCCCAAAATCATAGTGATCTCTATAAAAAAAAGTTTTTACTTCACTTCGATCTCTTGATTTCACTATTTTTCTCCCAAAATCTTGATGTGTTCTCTAAAAACATAACAAAAAAAACTGAAACTGGGGTATTCCCGACATAATTCTCTCCAACTGTGGCTCAAAGTGGGTGCATATATTTTTTAAGAGCTCCGCGTGCCGGATGAAAAGTCTTAGTGGGCCGTAGTTTGGGGACTACTGCTCTAAATGATCTTAATGCACACTCAGATCCGTCCAGAAACATAAAAGCCATAATCTTTTACAACAATGAGAACACTAACATCATCATCTCATAACCAGACATAACACCTGAGGAATGTGAAGAAAACCTCAAACACATTCACACTACCATCACCTCACAGTATCTCAGTTCTAGAAAAAACAACAAAGTTACTAACACCACACCCTATGGCATTTATTCATCAGAACAAACATTATCACGTCATATGCATACAAAACTGGCACAGCTCAAAGCCAACAAACTACCACTCTTGCAAAGTTACTTACATACAGTGAACCCTGAAACTTACACGCCACAATGCCCACTATTCTTGTCACACACACATAACACTAATCATCTCTTTAAGTGTAGTCAAGTAGCAACACAACACAACACCACCAGTCTGTGTAAAAAGCCTTTAGAAGTAGCAGAAGTAATCCAAGACTGGGAATCTAGATTGGCTTCTTTGAAAGATTAAGGGATGGCTACTCCAAGATATCCTTGGAAGAGGGCAACAACAACATAACAAGGTGAATAGACGAAGTATAACAGTAATATCATTGCAAGCTTGTACAGTTTTGGATTATTTTTATATAAGCAAGGCTGCTTTCTAAACATATTGACAGTTTTCTTGCTGAATATTTAATTTAAAAGATAAGCTTTTATTGGATAATTTGTAATATCCAAAAACACATAAAACAACGAAATGCAAATAATCACAATAAATATTTTAACGATTTTGATTTTTTACCGCTCTAATATGTTTTTTTGAGCTTTGTTAGAGTAAAATCAAGTTCAAGCTTGCGGGAGCTAACAATTACAATGACCGAAATTAAACAAACCAAACAAACGCAGAAGATAACAAACATCAACGAGGCGGAATTCCTTTGAGCTCTGATGTTATGTCATGAACGATAAAACAACTTCTATGCTGGTGTCTATGTGTGAATCGCAACTCATGTAATCAATTAACGTTATTAGGGAAATAGCCAGCAAATCAAATTAGAATACATATTGATTTAAATCCCAATAAATCGAAGACAATACTAAGAAAAGCTTATGCGAGAAAAAAGATTTTCTTTGTTCAAGGCATTTATAAAATACATCAACAATCAAAAGTGACTTGCCGCAAGGCTTATGGAAAAACAAAGCCCGCTTGCGTTAAGATAAAATTGAAAGTAAAGCTATTTTAAAACTTTTATGTTTTCACTGCGAAAAGACTGCTCAACCGATTTTTTGCCTTACGTTGTTCGCAAGATGCTAAGAAACAAGTGAAAAAAAGCAATGATTAGTTTTTGAAGCACAAAACAGATGCATAATATAAACCTAAAACAATAATTATGCAAAAATAGCTTAATGAAGGGTTTGCAAAATGCATATTGTCATTATAACGTGATAGTAGACGGAAAACATTCACTAATATGCATGTACCATATCAAAAGCAATCAACTCGTTTTTACGAGTGCAGAAGCAAAACACAGAAAACGATTCAAAAGCAACATAATTAATAAACAAATTAAGAGAGATTAAACCTATAAAACAACGGTTTAAAAATAACATACAATGATAAATTAAAAAAACAACATTTCCTTTAAATAAGATTGGAATTCATCAGGCGATTTATTCACAATCTGCACAGTATACAATCCATCTTTGTTTTAATTTTGTATTTAGCGTTGTTTTCGATTTCCAATTAAAACAATTTCAAAATCATAATTTAACTTTGATTACAAAACTCAAATCATATCTAACTCATAATCTCAAGGCACACAAGTCAGTTTATTCGGGACAATTAACAAACAGGCTTCTCCAAGAACGACGTCGACATAGCGGGGGCAGAAACATCTTTAAATAATTTCAACTGTTTAAATTTATTTCAAAATGACGATGAAGAAGTCTTCACGCGGTTTGCTTTTTCAAGGAACGCAAACAAGCGATTCCTAAAATCACATGGGCAGCAGATGTTCGTCATTGATTGCGTCATCGAGCTGATCGTCGGCGATTCCTTCGTACGGCATGTTGCTCTTATAACCGGACTCGGTGCATTTGCACATGTACGAGCAGCCGTCCTGCAATAAGGACAATCTGCATGTTAGCAAAACATGCAGATTCGATATATACACAGTATGTTGCAATATACATTGCAAGCGTGAATCGATCTTCCTTCAGAAGGCTCAATGAAAAGATCAGAGCAATTTAACTAAAAATTCATTTAATTACTGTATCCGAAACCACAACAGTTTGTTTCATCCTATACAATCGTCAGGTGGTTACTTATTCAAATAAATTCTATTCATTTATTCACAAGAAGTACCTGATGGTTTTATAGGATAAAACAGACTGTTGTGGTTTTTAGATCGTGATTAAATAAATTTAATGTTTTATTACTATATAGTTGGGGTGATCGTTTAAAGATTACTTTTAGTTTTAAGACTCCGAAGCTGTCTTACGATTCAAATAGATAAATAGATGATACGATGACGGTGGTAAAAAGTCTTGCAAACTGGCTCGCAGCGACGAACATCAAGTTAAGCAATTTATTTGGTAAAATACAGTGTTTTTCGATCTACTTTAGTCCTCTACGAAGTTGATTGCAAAAAGAACGAATTTGATTGCAAAAACAATGAATTAGATCGAAAAACCCTATAAATTCTTTGAGGTATTCTACAAAATTATGATATTCTTACAGTATTTGTTTTTGAAAATGCAGTAGTTGTAAAACTTTAATTAACAAAAAAACTTATAGTAAAAATTATATCTCAAAATTGCTTACATGTATTTACTAATAAAAATAAAGTTTGTCGACATAACTATTTTTGGTCGGTACACGATTAAAATTGATCGACCCAAGATTAAATTTGATCGGCACATGACTAAAATTGGTCGACACAGAACAAAATTTGATCGGTAGTGACTAAAATTGATCGACACATGATTAAAATTGATCGGTAGAGGACTAAAGTAGATCGAAAAACATTGTAAAAAAATAATAAAAAAAAGGTAAAGAATAAATAAATCTTATGTGGTCGATCAGCTGTACTATGACCGGTATAGCTTAAATAACATCAACTACTTTACCTCTAAGTACTGACCAGTTTAAAGTTCATGCATCTTTTAAAATCATAATCAACACACTACAGCCTGCAGTAATGGTAACTCGGATTGTGTTTTACGCGTACCAGCGAAGAGCTCTTAAAATTGAACTTACCGCTTGTAAGCTTCCGCAAGTTTTCCAGAAGCCACTGTTGGGAATCTGAGCCATTCCTTTTGCACCATACACACAACGGTTATAGAGGACTCCGATTAACAAGTATGCACCGGCAATAGAAAAAAATCTATTCACAAACATATAAATTTAAGGAGCAATTTGAAAATCATATTTACTAAAAGTTGCTGGCATCATCAATTTTCATTTACTTACAGTCTTTACTGTTACTATCACGTTAAATGATGCTGCTAGGTATGAAAAACAATAAAACCGAACACTTAAAGCACTCACATAATTAGAAACACTGATCCACCACTTAAACCGGAATGGGAAGAGCAAGCAACACTGCTGGACAATTCCATCATGTAGAAACAATCGGAGCTATCGTCTATAGTGTTGTGTTCATAGAGTACTTTGAAAGTGCCCTTTGAGAAAATGTGAATAGGTGACAGAGAAAAGAAACTATATAAATTAATGAAACCAAACAACTTTAAACGGAATCAAATTAAAGATTCAGTTATTCCAGCTTGTTTCGGGTAAAATCAAAAAAGTAAACAGGAACATTAACCGTTTATATAATTCCTGTAGAAATTTAGTACAAATGGAGACTGGCTGTTTGATGTTGTTGTCCCTCCTCCAAGGATATCTTGGAGTAGTCATCCCTTAATCCCTCAAAGAAGCCAATCTAGATTCCCACTTTTGGATTACCTCTGCTGCTACTAAAGGCTTTTTTCACAGACTAATGGTGTTGTACTGGCTGTTTGAACATTGCCATGGGCGTGATATATACAGCTAAGATGATGTGTATAACCAGAAGAATAAAACCGTTCAGAAATATTCGAATGGTCGAAATTGCTCTATGGAGTTGATGTTTCTTACCACATAACTGTTAGTATCTCAAAATCAAAATTATCCATACCTTTGTGTAATATGGATCACAAACAATCATGACGTGGGCTTGTCGTTTCCTTTTGTTACAGTGTGAACCGTAAGGGTCACCATCGGCGTAAGTGAGCATGATCCAGTCTGTCCCTCCTTTGATTAAAGTGCTATTTATCCGACCAACTTCGACAAAAACTTTGTCGCCTTGCTTTGCCATGTCTTCTTGAACAACACCAGCACCAAACTTTTGGTAACCATCGATTTTAACATCGTCGCAGATGCTCAGAAAATATTTGTATTTGTCATTTGTCAGCTTGTCGGTGTAGATATATTCAAACCTAAAATTTTTTTCTTCTTAAACAATGAAAAACTATTTGATTGAAAAAACATACATTAAAAATAAAGTAGCTTATAAAAAGAATTAACGAAAGCTTGCTGTTCTAAGACAGCGCTTCTGAACTTTTTTCCCTGCAACCGAAAATTTTGGCCTCAAATTTTAGCAACACAATTTTCTGAACAATAATTCACAAAGAGTTAGTGCGTTTCTTACGAAAAAACAACTTTTGACGGCATTACTTAGTTTGTAAAGAACCTACCTCGGATCCCCATAAGATCTGCCAGAGAGCGCTGTATGCAGTGATCACAATGCGTCAGGAATTATTGTAGTCGGAAAACAGTGACTGCTTTTTGGGTCGCGACCCAAGAGTGAGAAGAAATGCTCTTAGACAAAGAAAATGAACAAGAATTTACTTGGCGCCACTCAGCGGTTGAATTCTTTTCAACAGATTAGTCGAATGGTCATCGGATTTCTTCAGGTGACAATCGCCACGGACGAAGACAAGGAAAGAATCAAGACTTAATAACGTTAAAATTAAATTAATTCTGTAATTCTTCATCTGCAAAAAAAAACAGCATACTATACATAATGAACGTGTTGGGTGACTGTCACAAAACACCACGCTGCTGTGCAAAACAAGAAAATCAAAACCAAATTCAATTAAGCATTATATTCGTTAGATTCATTCTAATCAAGTAGTTCTGTTCGGAGACAAGAATCATGGTTTGCTTGGTTTAAGTAAATGACAGAAAAAAATCCCAGTTTGATGGTAATTGTAATATCGATAAAGAAACAAACGATAATACTGATCATTGAACCATAAATAGCACGAAGAAGAACGATATCGGCGATCAGCTCCTTTGGTGCATTTTCTACTGAAGCATCGAAACCATGCTAAAAACAGCAGCAATAGCGAAATCACAAAGAACGCTACATTGCTATATAATAAAATAAGAAAACTATACAAAATTTGTAAAAAAAAATCTTTTGTAGTTCTCAAACTTGAGATTAAATTCGAGCAATTATGCTTGATACTGTTAAATAGCGATGTTTGAAACACAAAAACACACTGTTTGTTTCCTAATCAATAAACCTAGCATAAGAACTAGAAATCTACACAAATCAAAACCAGCAATATATTATAACGCGAAATATTAACATGTCGCTTTAACAAAACCAAAAATTAATAACGATAATGACAAGACAAAGCCAAAAAAAATTTACACTTAGCTGAATTCTGCTATTTACAGAAATCCTTTTGTACGTAAAAGAAACATATAAACACGAAAGCAAATTTTATGAGCAATGTATACATTTTAAAAATATTGTTTAAATTTGTACAGATATTAAAATCTCACACTTTACGTAAAGGCTGGTATTTTGTATAAACCATACAGAATGGTTAAACTTATCGTATATCTTCGTGTATAAGACACAATTTTGATCTACAAAAATGTCCTCAAATATTGACTGCGACTTATACCCGCGACATTGCTAAATAAGATGTTTGGATGCCTTTTGTTGATACCAAGTTTTAAAGCTTTAACCCTTTAAAGGACAGTGGTACATATGTGTATCATGATTGCGATTGTAACCTAACAAAAACACTTTTGTAAAGGTTTGTTAAACTGTGTTCACGTTGTAATGAATACTAAAAACAACTACCGGTAATTTTTATATGGTGTAGTTAAATTTACAATAAATTCCTATAAAATTCCATCTGTCTTCATTGTGGTGACTACGATAGACTATAGAAATACGTGACTATGGAAAGTCAATTGAAAACACAGGTTATGCTCGCGTCTTATACACGAACTATATGCTATTCTGATATATGGGCTCAAAATGACGTGCGTCTTATGATGAACAGTAATTTTTAATTTTGACTTAGATTTCTAAAAACATCGCGAGCTAGCCACCACCATCATCATTATCATCTTTATTTATAGCCCCACATGCGTTCGAAAATGCCAAGATATTGCTGTACGATTGAAAGATGTTTTTTTATTATTTGGGGATATGACTAAAACTAAGAGTTGCGTGATAAAATCGAAAGGTGTCTTGTAAATCATCGTAACGAAGTTGGGTTTACGACTTAATTTCAAAAGTTCTCAGACGATTACTTTGTATTTAAAAAAAAAAGTTTTTGCACTAGAATAAAATAGCTGATACAACATATCACAGCAAAAGTGTTTATTTTGTTTGCTTTAAATATTTATTGGTTTCGTACAAAAGCAACTGAGTTGCGCTTTTGTAGACGTCACAAAAAAAAAAAAAAAAGAACAAGTTAAAAGGAAAATTATTTTCTTAACCAGCGTAATGATACGGATTGTATGTTATCCAATGTCCATTGCTGTCTTTTGCACGTTTGGCTGAAGAATGAGAAGTAAATAAGGACTTGAATGCCTCTGTTTGATATATTTTTTCCTCTTTCAATTTGTGCTTTGCTCCAGCGACTGTGTTCATTGCAGTCAAGTTTTTTACTTTGCTTGAGGTGGAGGTTGTCGAAGAAACGTCTGCTTTTGAAAAGCCATTGGCTTTGACCTAAAAGGCAGTGAGTCAATTAGATAGGCAATGTTTTTTTTACTTTTGCCGAAAAAGTATTAAGATAGAAAAGCAATATTTTCTAAAGCATAAAACAAAATTAATTGAATCTGTCTTTTTGCCGTATAGTTTAGTACATTTGTCTGAAATAACTGAAAAAATTTCGGTTTTAATTTAAAATTTCTTTTCGGCAACTTTAATGGATAACGAGATTTTTGTAAGTTTAAAAGCATTAAGCTCAATATGACAAAAATTGAGGACAGTTTTTTTTCCCTTTTTTATTTAGTTTTGTTACGACAAAAAGTAAATTTCAGCACTGCAGGAAAAGTTTATTAAAAATACCGTTTATGCTTAAAACAATCTTTTAAGTCAGGGTTCTCAAACTGTGGGTTGCGACCTTACAGGGGGTCACGTAAAAAATTTTGGGGTCGCAAAACAAATTAGCTTTTTGTGCTTTTGAAATTGGCTTTTTCACAATAATATTTATTGACAATAAAAACTAGAAAAGGTAAAGTGTTATTACACCATTGTTACCTTAGGTTAGTAGGCATTTAAGGCATTTGAACGACGAAATAAAGCTAGAATTAGACTAAAGACCTTTTTTTTTTTTTGAAGAACATATTCGTAATTTTGTTAATTCGCTTTAGGTTACTGTTTCCATTTCTCGTTATTTTTTCATGCACATTCGTGGTTTTCCATTGAAAAAAATTAACGTAAATTTAGCCTACACATATTGGGGTAACACAAAAATCTATTTTTTAAAATGGAGTCGCAGAACGAAAAAGTTTTAGAAGCCCTGTTTTAAGTGACCTTTAATTGTTTCTGAAAATTCGCTTTCTAATTTTTGTTACAGTGTAAGTTATTTTAAAAATGCAAAATTAAGTTATGATTACAATAGTTGAGAAAAATGTTCACTGGCTACTCTAATAAATAGCAAGGACAGCTGCTAGCAATTCTTATTGTACGATGTAGGGTTATTAAATCTTATTTTACTTTGCCTCATATTGTTTTGTCGTCACCTACTTAATTATTATTTTTCTTGTTCCAAACTGTAAACAGCTGCAAGTCGCAATTCATAGCATAACATTAGCATAACCAGTAAATATTCCCGACTTAATGACGTTAGAGCCCAATTTTGAAATAACTTTTAAACTATGACACAAAAGCAAATTAAGAAAAATGATTGAATGCCATTTATTAAGTTGAAATTGTATTTTTGCCACATTCTACCCTCAAGATGCAATCATATAAATTATCACAATTTCTCATCTTCCATTGCTAACAGTATAGATACAAAAAAGCAGTTATTTCCCAACTCGTACTGTTTATGTTATTCACATTATTTGTAAAAAAAAGTATTTGCAAAAATAACTTTTTTATTGAGTTAAAATCAATATAAATAGGTGAAACCTCGTTTGCGATTTCTTTGGCCTTTTTCTTGTCTTTCTTCAATTTCTTTTTTTCTTCTTTGGCTAGTTCTTTTCTTTTTACCATTTTTTCTTTGAGAATATTTTGCTCTTCCTAGTAAAGCACAAAGAAAATTTATGTGCCAACTTATCACTAAAATGAAAAAAAATAAAAAGACGTTTAGTTAACTGATTTTCATTACATATTTCATTTTTTTATTTTAGCTAAAAAATACATTATTATTGCAACTAGGGATGCGCCAAAGCTTCAGCTTCAATCGAAGCCAAAGGTAATTTTTGCTGAAGCTTTGTGTTCGGTAAGCAATTTTCCATTATTATAAGATCCTCACACCTGATAGCTGATATAATTTATTTATTATATCAAATACAAAGCTCATTTACAAAATCACATGCTATTGCTACTGTGATGTGTTATTCATCTGCTTTGAGACATGTTTTGTTTACACTGACTTACAGTTAGCCCACTTTGTTCCATCTTTCCGTTTGTTGTGCTAGCACTAAGCAAGGAGTATGGCAGTAAGATGCCTGACCTTCAGATCGATAGTAGTGTGTGCTATGTCATCACTGTCTGAACTTTCAATTTGTAACTTTCTATGGTTTTAATATAAAATTTAAAACTTCTCATGTATCTGAATGCTCAAAAAACGTGTGTTGTAATTAATGTTATTTTATAATTACTCAGTAGCTAATTAATTATATTGCTAAAGTGTATACTGAATTATATACATGTAATTGTTACAAACAATTGCATCTTTTTAAGTGTACATATAAATATCATCATGTTGATCATTGATTTTTCAAATCTTAGCATTAATGATGTGGAAAACTAAGCCAATCATTATTCATAATGCCTAAACAAGGTGAAAATCCCTTATGTGATTACTTCAAAATAAATAATACAAATGTTAGCAAAGCCGTCTGCATGTTTTGCAAAAAACATTTATCAAGAGGGAGCTTTAGCTTGGCTTCAGCACATCCCTAATTGCAACAACCAAGTATCTAAAACCATCTGTAATAAAAATTGTTTTTGACAATAAAAACAATTAAAACCTATTTTTTGAAATAACTCAAATTTTAATAAAAATATTAAATATTCACTAATATTTTGTAAAATTATTGAATAATTAACCAACCTCACTGCCATTTAAGGGGATCACGTCATTTTCTTTACTGTAAGTCTTGGAACACAGTGGACATTTGTCACCACGCATCTGCTTCAAAGCTCTTTCACTCAAAACACAATTACAAGTAAGAAGATAAGAAAATCTGTTTGGAAAAAAACAAAACAATGTAATTAGAAATAAGGCTTTTGTCAATTATTAATTTACAGATCAAAATTTTTTATCTTATATGATTTTAACAATCTTTAAAAAGTTTCTTCTTATAGCTTTTGTTGTTTTTTTATTATAGTAGTAGTTATTTTTTTTTATTATAGACAAACTTATATTTAATTATATACAACCAATAAAGCATTCATAAAGCATTCATTTCACAAAAGTAGATAATTTGTTGACACAGTATGCATATAATGTGTTGTGCCTAATTACCTGTGGCTGTCAATGTGTTGAGCTTGAATCCTTATAACTGATGTACCATTGTTTCACCAAAAAAAACAAAAGCAATTTTTTGTGGGTTATATCAGAAGTATGTAATAGTTGCACTACCAGAGCAAATGTATTTGAGAGGAATGTTATTTATTAACTACCATTTAATAATCATAACAATTACCAATATAACAATTTAATTTTTATGCTACAAAAACTTCCAATTTCTTTATGGAGATTTGAAATTGACTTATTGACTGGCAACTTTATCCTAATTCACATTAAATGAAAAGGTGGCAACTCACATTTTAGAGACAACTGCAACACAGAGAACTATAACACTGCAACAATTTTTGTTTGAAGTTAAACTTTCAGCCACTTTTTAAAAAACTCAACAAACAAGCATTGGTATTTGAAATATAGATTTTACTTCCATGTATAAAAAACTATTACAAGCGTTTAAATAGTTGCCATCAAAAGTCAGAAATTAATTTTGAAATTATCAAATTGACAAATTATTCTATATTATGTTGGGATAGTCTTTCAAAAAAAAACCCTACTTACTTCAGGAGAAATTTCTAGTATGTAACTGAAATATTTGAACTAGTTTAGAGGTTTAAGTACAGAAAATAATTTAATTAAAAAAAAATTTAATTATTATATAATTAGTCTTTCCACTTTTTCTATTATATATACAGTTGTGAGCAAAAATAGGGGACACAATATTAAAAACGCTGTAACTTTAAATGTAGGGTTTGTTAAACCTCTAAATTTGAGTACAAAAGAGATATTTGTATGCCTTGTAATAGTTAAAAATATGAACTTAAAAAAATTGACGATAAAAGAAATATGTAAAATATTTTACTTTTTATCAAAAATAACAGAGCAAAATTAGGGGACAAAATAATATAATTTCTTAAAACTAAGTTATCCAATAATAACTAACAATTTAATCAATATTTTGTGAAAGACCCTTTATTTTTTATTTCTTCTGCACATCGACAAAAGCAAGATTCTATCAATTTTTTACACAAATTGGCATCAATTTTGCTCCACTCTTCCTGAAGTTTTAGCCATAATTCTTCAGTGTTGGTTGGATTTTTTGCCACAACTCTTTGCCTAAGAATTTTCCACAAATTTTCTATGGGGTTAAGGTCAATGCTTTGAGCTGGCCAATCCAGCAGTTGCACTTTTTTCTCCTTTAAAAAGTTTAAAACACTTTTGGCTTTGTGGCATGGCATGTTGTCCTGTGCAAATATGGGATCTTTTACATCAGAATAGTTTAAAGTTGGTAACACATGACTTTCAACAAGTTTTTTTATAGATTGTAGCATTGACCTGTGTATTTAAACGAATGAGTGGGGTTGTACCTTGGTATGAAAACATCCCAAATACCATAACGCTGCCACCTCCAAATTTAACCATTTTTTTCAGGCATTTGGCATTGATTTTTTCACCTTCAAACTGTCTTACATAGTTTATCCCATCACTTTCAAATAAATCGAACTTACTCTCATTGCTAAAATACACCTTATTCCAACAATTTTGAGGTTTATTGACAAATTTGTAAGGAAAATCCAATCTTTTCTCTTTATTATAGTTGGCAGTGTGATCGAGTGGTAAGAGCGTTGAGATTGTAATTGAGATGATCCTGGTTCAAAACTTACTTGCGCCATTCTGTTGTGTCCTTGGGAGAGACACTTTACAGCACTTTCCCCTGCTTGGTGCTCTTGGAAAGCAGTTCTAAATTAAAGTCATATCTCTATTAAATTACAAACAGACAGCAATATCTTGGCATCTCAGGTCAGGGTAATCGCTTACCCTATGCATTAGTGCCTCCATCACTTTCCTGCAAGTCAGCAGGATAAATACAGAGATAAATAAATTCTTTTTGCTTATTAAAGGTTTTTTTGTAGGCCTTTATGCAAAAAGACCTATCTTATTAAAACACCTTGAAACAGTAAATCTGGAGACATTTATGTTATCAGTATTCTTTATTTGCCATGAAATGGATGTTGCAGATGCATAATGATTTTTTAAACCAGATTGTTGGATGATTCTATCTTCTTTTGAAGATGTTTTCCTTAATCTATCTCTTTTATTTGGGCTGCAAAACCTCCCAGAATCTTTATATTGTTTCACAATTCTTCCTACAACACTCTTTGATCTGTTGACTTCTTTAGAAATAGCTCTAAAGCTAAGATTTTTATGGGTAACTTAATAATGGTCTATCGAGCAGATTTATCAATTTTTTGTCTGTAAATCATATTTAAAAAACAAAGAGAGTAATATTTACAAGGTTTTTCAAAAATAAAAAGCGAGTTTTACTTGTAACATACAGTATGTTGCTTCAAAAAAATAAAAATAATGAGTGAAGAACAACAAAGAAAGGAAAGAGTTAGTGTAAATCTCGAAATATTTGATTAAGTAAAGTGGCTATATACAACAAAAACTAAAGTATTCTTTATGTATATATATGTATTGAAGAATACAATCTAATTAAAAAAGAATCCACAGCTTCACTTGATATATTATTTTTTAATGTTGTATAATGTTTTAGATTAAGCACGTCTGGTCACTATAATTTGCATTAAGAAATAAATTTTTTTGCCATCTTTGGTTTAAAATGAAGCTTTAAAAGGTTGAATGCAGTAATGCAGTTAAATTATTGTGTCATAACAACATCATTTTTACATAATCCTATAAAACTATTTATGTATCAATTAACAGCTATTGTTATTGCAAATAATAGCTTACTGTAAAAACTACATGTTTTCACAGGCTACACAATTTTTATTTGCTAGTTGCAAGTTGTTAATTCCTGGCCTATACTATACATAACACACAGTGATGGGATATGATGATACCAACACACATAATTATTAATTTCAGCTTCAATCATCAGCAATTTAAAAATCATGTCAAAAATAATACAAAAACCAAAGAAGTCAAGGTAAAATATATATAAAAATAAACCAAAATTTTGATTTATTGAATTATCATAACTTTTACTAATTGATATTTAAAAAATTGCTAAACATAGATATTTAAATAACTATAACACAAATGGTTTACTACTTTCTTTCTGTCAAAAAATTAAACTCTCAATTCTTTTAAATTTGAAACTTTATTAAAAGCTGAATTAGTCAAAACGGTAGACATTTTTTTTTTTAAATTTAATAAAAAACCCACAAGAAAAAAGGACTAAGCTTTAGATAACACCAGTAAACAGGAATTTTGGGAACTTGAAGTTTGTAATAGATTTAGAAGTTTTGGGGGCAATGAGTCTGAAAAGCGCATAGTTTTGGTTCGTCTGGTCAGGATTAGCTGCTACACAGCATGCGCTTTACAGTTTGTCATAAAACGTTGAAAAACCATACCAAAAGTTTCAAAAGTTAGCTCCCACCATTTTTGACTTGAAAGCAAATTTTGTGATCACTGGCAATGCTTTTAAATGCCAAAATGCTTTAACAGTTGTTGTTAAACTGTGTAGGTCTATAGAGAGTTAGTAAGAGGCAGCATATTGATAAGCAGTAACTACAATGAAATCCTAAGTTAGAATAGTTTGTGCATAGTACAATTGTCAATCTTAATGAAAAGTAATGGTTTCCAGTTTGTAGTTCCCAATGCAATGAGTGTGGACCAATAGACACTCTATACAGTGCGTTAAATACAGCAAGAAATTTCGACTTGCATCATGATTCTGTAATGGCTTCAGAAATTAAGCAGATTAAAATATTGTTTATTACATGTCAGGTTAAGGTGCAACAAAAAAATAAAATTTTGTTGTTACAGATTAAGTTAATCAGCAAATTGTTTTCTGCTATCAAAGCTTTAACCCTTATTTACCTAGGATGTTTTTTTCTGTTGACTACCTAAGGGGGGGTCCTTGGAGGACCCTAAGTTTACATGTCCAATACTCTTAACTGACAGTAGCTGCACAGTTGATTTTTTGATATGTTGGAAAATTTTTTTTCTATTTTAGTTAAATGTCTTTACTTTTAAAATATTTGCTATTAGTCACTTCTTATTTTGCATAAAGTTGAAGATCCACAAATTTTCGTTAATTGCTTTGTTTTGTGACATAATCAGATCAGTCATAGTCTACTTCAAAAACAAATAACTATTACATGATGCAGTACAAAGACAAGCTTGACAAACACAGCAAGATATTCAAAACGTTTTTTGACTTACCTCATGATTTTTGGACACAAAAAGTGTACAAAAATCATGAGGTAAGTCAAAAAAACAGCCTGCTACACTAAAACTACCCATCGAATTTGCTCAAGTGAAATACCAATATATTCAGGAATAAATTTTAGGTTTTTATTATCTGAACTTTACTAGTTATAATGTTTTTATATAAGGGGGTCTTTTGAGGACCCCCTTAGGTAAATTAGGGTTAATATCATTAAAACGGACAAGAATGATAAAAGTGCAAAATAACCTTAATATTTTCTGTTATATTTGTGGTAAATATACGCTGCCAAAGCAACATGCTGATATTACAGGATTTGTTTAAAAAAGCCTACTTTTCACTCACTCCATGAATGAAGCTTAGAGATCAAGACAAGTCTTGGGCTCCTCACTCAGTTTGTAAGTCATGTGCTGAGCACCTAAGAGAGTGAACCTAAGGTAAGAGAAAGACTGGTTTAACATTAAAAGTACCAATAGTTTGGAAAGAACCTTCAAATCATGTAAATGACTTACAGTTTTGCTGATAAACCTTGTAGGCATTAACTAACTAACTTTATCTAAAGTTTTTTTATCCCAACGTACCATTAGTTGAAAGACCTGCACCCTATTGTGAGGAAATCCCAGTTCCAGTTTTCCACACTTTGGAAAATCTGGCTGATGAAATGTTGTCATCTAGCAGAAGCTCTGTTGATGAACATGTAAGTGAAGATTGTAGTGGTGATTCAAACTCACAAATGCTTGTTTTGTTTGATGAAGGAGTTCTTGATGACTTAGTCTGTGATCTTAATCTTCCCAAAATATTTGCAAAGCTCTTAGCAAGCAGATTCAGTAAACATAAGATGCTAACTTGAGATGTATTACAGTATCTGTCTATCGTGATAGAGAGAAGAGCTTTTTGAAGTACTTCAGTACAGAAAACAAATTTGTATTTTGTCATGATGTAAAAGGGCTTTTAAATACACTCAAGTGTGAGTGAATATATAAATACTGAATGGAGACTGTTTATAGGTAACTCTAAAGCTAGCTTAAAGTGTGTTTTATAATGCAATGACAAAAAGTAAGCCTCCATACCAATTGAGCATTCTGTCATGTTGAAAGAGAGTTATGATACCATGGAATTGATTTTAAAAAAATTAAGTACAATGAGCATGACTGGATGATTTGTGGTGACTTAAAAGATTCTGTGCATATTGCTTGGCAACAAAGTGGATACACAAAATTTCTGTGTCTGTGGGACAGCGGAGCTCATCAAGAGCATTGGACTAGCAAAGTTGGCAAAAGGGAGAAGGATTTGAGATTGGCAAAAGAAATATTATACACTCTCTTTAATTAATCCAAACAAGGTATTACTCCCTTCTCTCCATATTAAACTGGGATTGATGAAACAATTTGTAAAAGTTTTGAATGGAAAAAGTGACTGCTTTCATATTTGTGTGACAAGTTTCCTGTACTAAGCACTGAAAAGTTGAGGGCAGGAATTTTTTTTAAGAGGCTCAGATATGCATTTAATGTGGGACAAATATTTTCCACTAACCATGACAACCCTGGAAAAAAATGTTTCGTGGTCCTTTACAGCACTTGCCCAAAACTTTCTCACAGATTTTAAAGCTCCTAACTATCATGGCCTTTCAAAACAGCTGTTAAATTCTTCCAAACATTTAAGGTGCAATATGAGTGTGAAGGTCTATTTCCTTCATAGTTATGCAAACTATTTTCCTGAAAACTTGGGAGCTATGATTGAAGAGCAAGGACTGCGCTTTCACCAAGATATCAAGCCAATGGAGAAAAGATCCCTGGGATGCTGGAATACCAATATGATGGCAGACTATTGTTGGTGCTTAAAAAGAGAGGTTGCTGGTTGTAGCTACTTCTGAAAAGCACAGAACAGGCAATTTCAGGATTAGCAAGTATGCAATATTTTTTGTCATGGAAAAAACAGTATGCTATCATATTTGGGCTCTTCTTTCCATTTTAATACTTTTTTGTCACCACAATTTTTGCATCACATAGCCATAATATTTGTGTAGTTTTTTACATGTATCTTGTAAGTTACAGTTGCAAGTATACACTATACATAAGCTGAAGTTTTGTGCTTATTTAACTTTTTGTGTAATAAATAAAAAAAAACAAAAAAAACAAAAAAAAACTTTTTGTGTATTGTCTATGCTGTTCATTATTCTTCATGAGCTAGTTTACAAATGATGGTTTTATGAAAATCACTAATGATTAAATAACATGCTAGTAAGTTTAACAAAGCATCAGATGTGTAACTCTCTTATGCAACAATATGCTTAAAAAGCTACAATTGTGTAAATCTAAAACATTAATAGTTTCAAAACTAGACCACATAGGGAAAATCTGACAATTTTGAAATCAGCGCCCGAAAATTATCCCCAAAACACTCTTAAACTTCAATCCCCACTTCTTTTAAAATTGTTGAGCTGGGTAATCTTTGTTTACTTTTAAATTAAAAAAATATATACATTACAAAAGCTTACTTATATTTTCCATTCATTTCAACTCCAGCAACAGGGCAGATATATTTTGCCTTATGTGTGTCAATATAAGCATCACCTTTCTCATTTTGCTTTTCCCAATCTTGATTTTTTGTTAATGATAAAGTATGTACATCTTTTAATCCTGCCAAAAATTAGACCATTGTTATCTAACATCAATAAATCAAGACCTATCATTTAACACTATCATATTTACTTATTAATTGCAACACACAAAAAATGAGTTAACAAAGCACCAGTAAACGTTATGTTTTGAGTGGAATGCAGTTGCTTTGGTAATGGATTCACAAATTCACAATGGGTAAGAAAATTAAAATACAAGAGTTAAATATTTAATTTTACTATATATAATAACAAACAATCTGTTTTAACAAAATTAGTCAGCACAATATACATAAAGTAAATATAGTTAAAATGGGTATGTGACAATTTGGCAGTAGATAATTTGACGGGACAAATTTGTCGACAAGGCAATTTGGTGGGAAAATAAATTTTTCAATTTACCTTTACTAGCATTGAAGCGACAACAAAAAAAGTTTTGTTATGTCATTAAGGCAATTAAAAAGACAATTGCAATTGTTCAACTGATAAGAGTGAAAATTCACAATTAAAATTGTTAAATGCATTAAATTTAGAGATGTTCCTAGCCGAATATTTTGTATTTGAACTTATAATAGTTTAATTTAAATATTTAAATTAAAAAACGGTACTTTAACAGTTAAATTTTTCATTTAACATATATGTATATCTTATACAAAATTGAAGTTTTGCAGGCATATGAAAGTTATGATGTTATAATAAGCATTATACTATATATAAATTGCAAATCTTATTCTGGTCAACACACATAAACATTTTTTTGCAGATCAGCATATCAAAAAAGTACTGAATGACAGTAAAATCAAAGTGGTTATTATATTGAATCATCAAACCATAAAAATTATTTTAACTATTTTTCATTAGCTGCTCTAACAGTTTGTTTTGTTTATAGGGCTCGTCAAAAAGCAATTAAAAATCAGAAAAACAAATACAAAAAGGAAAGCTTAACAAAGCAATTAAAAGTCAGCAAAAGAACTTAAAAACAAAAAGAAAAATTTGGCAGGGATTAAACAGTTAAACAGATTACAAATATTTTTTGATTGAATTTTAATATGTTAAGTTTTTTTCAGTGTCAGAATCATTAATCATGATATTGGCCATAATAAGTTCATATATTTATGAAACATTACTGTAAGTAACAAAAAACACTTTACACATTGAAATTTAATCAAAAAATATCTAAAACCAGTTTAACTTTTTAATCACTGCCAAATTTTTCTTTTTGTTTTAAGTTCTTTTGCTGACTTTTAATCGGTTTGTTAAGCTTTCCTTTTTGTATTTGCTTTTTTAGATTTTTAATTGCTTTCTGACAAGCCGTATAAACGAAACAAACTGTTAAGAGTAGCTAATAAAAAATAGTTAAAATAATTTTCATGGTTTGATAGTTTAATATAAAACCACTTTAATTTAACCATCATTCAGTACTTTTCTGATATGCCGATCTGCAAGAAAATGTTTATATTATAAACAACATGAGGTATTTAGGAATATTAATAGAAACCAAACTGCTTAAAATGAGAAGCATCAGACTTGAGTTTCGCTCTTATTAGAGCTTGTCAGTGATGCATATCTCACTGCGAATTGAACTCGCTACGTGTTGTCTTCCAAGCAGGAGACAACACCACTAGACCACGTGAGCCCGACAACAACTCGATCACAAGCAGCTGCAAATGATTCCCGGCTTTGCCACACAAGGAATACACAGAATCCACTGTGTGGTAAGACCAAGGCCGCACCTCATGACTGGGACTTACCTGACAAGCGTTAAGCATCGCGCTTACACTCCTAGAGCTTAGCGGGCAAAGAAAGGATTTTAATGATATTATAAACAACATGAGGTATTTAGGAATATTAATAGAAACCAAACTGCTTAAAATGAGAAGCATCAGACTCGAGTTTCGCTCTTTATATATAGTACAATGCTTATTATGACATCATAACTTTCGTACGCCCGCAAAACTCCAATTTTGTAAAAGATATACATATACATATATTTAACAGATTTTTCTCCAAAATATCCTGATAAATGGCACCAATCATAGGTTCTTTAATTATGCGAATCATGCCTGTTCCCCTGGAAGAAAAGCAGCCCCAAATCATTATATTTCCTCCCCAGAATTTTACAGTTGGGATGGTGTTTTTTGGTTTAAATTCTTCTTTCTTCTTTCTCCAAACCTGACATCAGTAACTATGATTAAATAATTCAATTTTGGTTTCACCAGACCATATGACGTTGTCCCAGAAGCTTGCAGGTTTGAGCAAGGAATTATTTGCAAACTCAAGTCGTGCTTTAACATGATGTTTGGCAGAAGAAGAGTTTTCCTTGCTCTATAGCAGCGGTTCCCAAACTTTTTTTTCATGGCGCCCTTTGAAAACTTAACAGTACTTGCAGTGCCATAAGGAAAAAAAGGTATTCAGTTGAATTACTTCTTTGAACAACCTTTTTTCTCCGAAACTCATAGTGTTCTCTAAAAAAAAAAAGATCTTCACTTCGATTTCATCTCCAATTTCCCTATTTTTCTCCGAAAATCAGGGTGTTCTCTAAAAAAAAAAAAGGTCTTCACTTCGATTTCATCTCTGATTTCCCTATTTCCCTCCCAAAATCAAGATGTTCTCTAAAAAAGGTCCTCAATCGGAATCGTTCTCTGAAGGGAACGTTGCTGCTAACAACTTTCACACTGCAATTATTGTGAGAAAAGCAGTAAGTACAACAACTTTCGCATGCTTTCGCGGGGCCCCTGACAAAGTCTCACAGCACACAGTTTGGGAACCGCTGCTCTATAGGACTGAAGACCACATTCTTTCAATGCATTACTCACTATACCTTTTGGAATCATTGATTCCCACTGTTTCTAATTCACAGTTCTCTTTGGGTAATTTGAGAATCATCTGAAACAATTCTGGTCAACTTATTCTAATGCTCCATTCGATATTTTCTTCAGAACAACTGTTCTTGAAAGATTGACAGTGGAATGATGTTTTTTCCATTTTCTTATAATTGAGCCTACTGTTGAACAATGCACATTAAATTGTTTTCCAATAGATCTGTAAACTTTACCTCTCTTATGGAAATCTACGACCTTGTTTCGATGTCTACACCAAGTTCTTTGGTCTTAGGCATAATCTAAAAAGCTAAACAACAGCAAAACACTGCAATTTGGCACAATACACTGTGCACACGTATCAGCTCAATGATAAAATATTCTAGTTATTTTTTGCACCATCTTAATTTTGTAAAAAAAAGAAGAAAATGAGGAAATCAGAATCAATTATTGTCTAACACATTTATTTAATATTTTGTATTGAATATTTTTTATCCTAGCAATTTCACATTTTTTTGTACATTTTTTTACAAAATGATTTTTTGTTAACTTTTTGAGTTGTAAAATACTCGCCATGATACAAGCTTTATATTGGTATAATTTGGTTTTGAAATTCTTTTTGAAAGTATCTGAAATAATAAAATTAAATTTTTCAACATGTATCAAATACTTATTGTCCTCACTGTATGTTAAACAACCTTGGTTCAAAAATTTAACTGTTAAAGTATCATTTTTAATTTAAATATTCCAAATTAAACTATTGTAAGTTCAAATACAAAATATTCGGCTAGGAACATCCCTAAACTTAACGCATTTAACAATTTTAATTGCAAATTTTCACTCTTATCAGTTGAACAATTGCAATTGTCTTTTCAATTGCCTTAATGACATAACAAAACTTTTTTGTTGTCACTTCAACACTAGTGAAGGTAAATCAAAATTATTTATTTTCCCACCAAATTGGCTTGCCGATGAATTTGTCCCATTGAATTGTCTACTGCCAAATTGTCTTGCTTCAAACTAAAATGCAGCCTCTTTAAATTCTTTAGTTGAGGGGTGCAAAAATGCAGTGGTGGAATTGGGCTTCATGACCAAAAAAATTGAGCGACCATGCTTGGCAGCAATGTAATAGTAACTGGTTTATTTTTTAAACTATTTTACATAATCTCAGAGTATTAAAACACCAAAATTGGAAAATTTTTTGGCAATAATATAGTTTTATTATGTGGCAACTTTAGCAGAACTGAATGTTTTACCTTTAAAATATGGCTGTGATCAATTTTACAATTTAATTTAGGGCGAGAGTATTCTGTTTTTTTCAACCATACCACAATTACAGTATATGAAGCAAGAGAAATTGGCAGAAGACAATTTGATAGGACAAATTTGTCGACAAGCCAATTTGGCAGGAAAATAAATAATTTTGATTTATCTTCACCAGTGTTGAAGCGACAACAAAAAAGTTTTGCTATGTCACTAAGACAATTGCAATTGTTCAGCTGATAAAAGTAAAAATTCACATTTTAAATTGTTACATGCGTTAAATTAAGGGATGTTTTTAGCTGAGTATTTATTTATTTGAATTCACAATAGTTTAATTTTGAATATTTAAATCAAAAAAAGGTACTTAAATAGTTAAATTTTTGAACCAAGGTTGTTCAACATATATTTTTTGCGAAAAAGTACAATAATGTAGCTTACTACAAAGACCACAAGTTTAAAGTTTTGTGGGTGTACGAAAGTTATGATGTTATAATAAGCATTTTACTATATATAAACATTTTTGTATAAATCTATTCTGGTTGGCACGCATAAACATTCTTCTGCAGATCAGCATATCAGAAAAATATTGAATGACGGTTAAGTCAGAGTGGTTATTATATTAAACTAACAAAACCGTGAAAATTATTTTAATTATTTTTTATCAGCTCTAGCAGTTTGTTTCATCAGTAGGGATTGTCAGAAAGCAATAAAAAATTTGAAAAACAAATACAAAAAGGAAAGCTTAACCAAACGATAAAAAGTTGACAAAAGAACTTAAAAACAAAAAGAAAACTATGGCAGTGATTAAAAAGTTAAACATGTTACAAATGTTTTTTTATTAAATTTCAATATGTAAAGTTTTTTTTCCGTTGCTCATGCTAATGTTTCCCATATATCATGATTAATGATTCTGGCACTGTGGGTAAAGATCAATGGCTAAGTTCAATGGGATATATGTGTAATTAATCTTTTCACAATACAGGGTGACCCAAAAAAACAGAACCCATACAAATTTTATTAAATCTTATCAACATCAATAGAATTTCAAGAAACTTGGTCAACTTAAATATCAATCTTTGTACCATCATTCCTCAAAGTTTCAGTTATTTTGGTTGCTTTACATTAAAGTTATGTATTGTTTAAAACAGGGCTTCTTAAACTATGGGTTGCAACCCCAAATGGGGTTGCCTAAAATAATTTTGGGATCGTGAAACAAATTGGCATTTTGTGCTTTGTGCAACAAAACTTTGAAAATCCCAGTAGTGCCACAGAACTTTTGGAAAAAATTATGGTTATTGCACAAGTAATCGGTAAATCAGAGAACTTGGGGTCAAAAATTGACAAATTGGAGCTTAATTCTGAGTGTGGACCTTTTTTTTTTAGAGAACACCTGAAGTTGGCAACAAAAATAGATAAATCACAGTTCGATTCTGAGTGAAGACCTTTTTTTTTAGAGATCACCATGATTTTGGGAGGAAAATAAGGAAAAAGGAGATCAATTCAAAGTGAAGACTTTTTTTTTTAGAGATCACCATGATTTTGGGAGGAAAATATGGAAAAAGGAGATCGATTCAAAGTGAAGACCTTTTTTTTTTAGAGAACAGCATGATTTTGGAAGAAAAATACAGAAAAAAGAGATCGATTCAAAGTGAAGACCTTTTTAGAGATCATTATGATTTTTAGAGAAAAATTGCAAAATGCGAGATCAAAACCCTCTTTTGTTTTTAGAGAACACCAATTTTTTGAGAATTCTTGCCTCGGACCCCTAATTTTAAGTATCCACCACTAATTGGGGTCACACAGAATTTTATTTTTTAAAATGAGGTTGCAGAACAAAAAAGTTTAAGAAGCCCTGGTTTAAAATATGCTCCAAATGGGTGCAACAGTATTGGAAGCAAACTTTCAGACGTCACTCAAAATTGTCAATCATTCCAACACATTTCTCTTTTAGGATTCTCAAATTTTTGCTGTATTTAATGCCTTTAGTTCATAAATGTTTAAACTAATGGCACTAAATACAGCAAAAATTTGAGAAATCTCAAGAGATCAGTCTGAGTGAGTGACAATTTTGTGTGATGCTTGCAAGTTTGCCTCCAATACTGTTGCACCCATTTGGAACATATTTTAAACAATACATAACTTCAATGTAAAGCAACCAAAATAACTGAAACTTTGAGGAATGATGGTACAAAGATTGATATTTAAGTTGACTGAGTTTCTTGAAACTCTATTGATGTTGATAAGATTTAATAAAATTTGTATGGGTTCTGTTTTTTTGGGTCACCCTGTATAACTGAACAAAATTAATGAGGTGCAAATTTAAAGTTGCCATGCATATTTGTTGCCTACATGCTGACTGTAAACACCAACTTTTGTGATGTCACAAAATTCACAAGCTTGCAAAAACTTAGAACAATTCCGTTGCATTAGTTGCAACTGTGCAATTAACGACTTCTAAAAAACACTGACAATGAGAATTATTTAACAATGCAATGGGAACAAGTCTAAACAAAAGATATACAAATTCAATCAGAATTGTATCAATGACTATGATACAACTATTGTCAAGACTCCATTATATCATTGTCAAAACTCTACTATATTATTAATATAATCCTTTAATTTAACCTTAGTTTCAATTTACAAGGGTAACTATATAGAAGACTGGAGGTAAGAAATAAGTAAGAAAACAAGAGCTACAATGGCAACAAAAGATATGTAGACTAGAGGTAAAAAATAAATTGTATATTTTGTTTCTAGTCTACCGTATTTGTAGTTTAATTATTTTAATATATGTGGAGCATGAATGATGTATGGCTAAATGTATAAGCTACTAACAATTTCCATGTGCTACCAAACCCAAAAAAATTTTTGCACCCTACTTTAGTTAAAATAAAATAAATAGAACCTATGACAATTTCTTCATCTGCAATAAATTTATGTACTGTTAAACATGGATCTTTCAGTACAGTTTGGTAAACTTTCTCAAACACAATTTCTTTTCTAATTGTGGATGCTGACAGTAAATGTGTTTTTTGGCTTTTTTAGCCAAATGAAGTTAGGGCTTTATTTTTAAAAAACTTAGTATTTTTTTTTAAATATTAGTTTGACTTGACTATTGCAAGCTCATACCAAAAGCTTAAATATAAAATATTTTTGCTGATGCAATCTGTTAGAGTAATACAATTTTTGATACAAATTAAAAATTCATCAGGATGCATTATAAGCATAAACAAAAGCTTAGCAGCAAGTAAGAGACTCAACTTTTTTGAACAATTTATATGTGAGCACTAATACATGTCATGATACAAATATCGACTAATACAGATTGGTCCAAGGTTATCAATCCTGCAGGACATTTTTTAAAAATTTAAGGGCCATAATTGGTTAAAAACTGTCTTGAAATGCAAAACACAGTAATTGAGACTTGTTTTTAGTCTTTGCTTGATTTTAAAAGCAAATAAGAGTTGTGTGGATGGGAGAAAAGGATTGTTTACAGAAAAAATTTTAAGGAGTGCAAAAACATAGAAAAAATTACACATTTTTTAGTTTAGTCCTGTTGCTTTATTGCTCCAGTAAATCCCAAAAATTATTTATTGACCTACTTCAACTCCTTGGATGTTTCAATCAACCCCTGGGAATCAATATTGACTTTAAGAATCACTGTACTGAAGCAACTATTTTTGTCAAATATAGATACAATTTTTTCTCTATTTTTGTCAAAGCTTGATAGCATTTATTTAATTTTATTGCACACATCTAACATGCTATGAGTATGGTTACAATCACTTAATACACTACCTAGAGTTTAGCTACGAAAAAAAATTAAAATATTTTTGGTGGGATTTCCAGTCCCAATAATTAATTGTATAAGTGCTGCAACTACCTTTTACATATCCTTCACCAAATGACAATTTGAAGTGTTGAATTACCTTATTATATCCTCGGCAGGGTAAAAAAATCGTTTTGATAACTTAATCATTTCATTGTCATAATAAATCAAAAACTATAAGGTAGAGTGGTAAAACTTTTCAAAGCAATTAAATTTACATATGTAATAAATGCAACATTGATTTGCATCTCAAATATTTTCTCTACTATCATTCAGCATAAAAATATATCAAGTTTTTTTTACATGAAATTCTTCTACAAAGATATTTAAATTTTTTTTATAAATCATATCACATTTTTTGGTAAACAGAAACAAAGACCAATGTATGCAGCATTGTGCATATGCAACATCAATACAGCACAAAATTCCAGTGCCCATGGTATATGTAAAATTACAATCTAGCTTATGACTTTGTAAAAAAAAATGATTTTTTTTATATCAGAAATGATTTATTAACTTAAAAACTTTGTAACATATATGAATTTCAAGGTTTTTGAAAAAGGTTTTAATTTTTCGATTAAATATATGGTGTTCTAGAATATTTTCAAAATAGCATAAGATAAAATATGACTTAAAAGAAAAAGCTTTATTAAAATCTCAACTTAGCCAGAACTAAATTACTAAGTCATAAAGTGATTTATTTTATTACTGTATATACAATATATACTCACATATAGGTTGCACTTTTTTACCCAAAAATTGAGTCAAAAATTTAGGTGTAACCTACACATTGGACATAAATACAAACACCAGTACTCTTGTCAAGGGATATCCATAGAATTGGTCCAAATCGAATCCAATTCACAAAAGTATCCAATTTAGTCTCACCAATCAGATTGATTTAAAATTAAAAGGTTATTATCACTTGTAGTTTGCATACTTTAACCTGTTGCATCCTAACATCAAATGTATTATCACTTACCAGATTACAGTGTGATTTATACACTATTAACCACAAATACTCATTTTGACAGGCACAAACTAGGGGTGTGATCTATACATGTGTCAACCACAAATACCGACTTTCACAGCTACAAACTAGGGGTGCAACCTATCCACTGGTGCAACCTATATGCGAGTATATATGGTAGCTAATCATTTTAAAATTTTCATAAGTAAAATGACATCTGAATCTATTTTTGGAAAAGGTATCTTTAATTTTTACAATATTTTTGGTTATTAACTTATTGAAAGTTTTTATTTTTATTTTTAACTTAAACTTCTGTTATGTGATTATAAAAATACCTTTAATATGTTTGACTTTATCAATGGAAGTTGTAGCTTGTTTCTCCAGCAAATATTCAATTATGGCATCTTTGCTATACAACCTAAAAAATGAAAGAAAGAAATATAACAAACCAAAAATTTTTAGTTTAATATTTTGTTGCTATTCATATAACATCATTGCAATAACTCTTCATAAGTTTATAGATCTAATGATGGCTAACCTATGGTTTTATTTCATGTTTTATGTTTTTAAATTCAAAAGTTGATCCAGAACCTGCTCAAGAATATGGCTGGGCATGTTACATAGGAGAGAATTAACAGGTTGATGTGGAAAAATATTTCTAAAATTATTTTTTATTTTTATTAAGGTAAAAATATGTTTGACTTCTTTAATATAGTAAGCAGATGATGCATATGCTTTTGAGTTGTTTTTCTTGCAAACAATAATATACTGTGATGTCATAACGCATTTTTCCCCATACAAGTTAAAACTAGATATGGGACGATTAATCAGAATCAAGAATCGAAGAATTTTTAGGAATTGGAATTGAAAATTTTTTATGAAAATTTCAATTCTTGAAAATGATTCCTAATTTATTCTTATAGGCCTACTGTAAAACCTCTAATTGAGCGCCACCCTGTCTCTTCAAGAAGTCGCCATAAGCGATTTCTTTTTGCGGTGAAACTAACCCAAAATCCCTCTTTCAGCATCAGCATCAGCATGGAATAAAAAAGAAACCAAGAGAAAATGGATCTCTGAAGAAGCGATAGTAACTGCAGGGGAATCCAGGTTAGTTGCATGAGCAAAAATCGCTTATGGTGATTTTTTGAAGAGACAAGGTGGCGCTCAATTAGAGGTTTTACAGTATTTGTCTTTTTTTATACTTCACTATCATTGAGCATGCACCTATATGAAAAGACACATTTTCTTTTTTAGAACAAAATAATTATAATCATGGGTTGGTGGTGAATTGTTCATAGCAAATCATCATCAAGCATCACTAATTTGAAAAGCTCATTTCCACTACAAATATAGAATAAAACATTGTTTGTTTTTGTAAATTTTGTTACTTCTCCCTAAGCTTAAGCACAAGATGAAGCAAAAAAATCAATAAAACAAACAAAGAATACTCAATTTCATACTTGTAGTAGAAACAAGCCTTAACAGCAACCCTAACCCAAATTGGCATAGACTAACTGTCAGCAGCAAATCAGTGGCATCAAATGTTCCCATCCAGATTCTTGTACACACACACATATATATAGCTAGAGTGAACTGATTTTCTTTGCAGAATGCTCAATGAAAAGATCAGAACAATTTATTAATGTTTAAAAAATCACAATGGCCTGTTTCATCCTATGGAATTGTCAGGTGATTACTTATTCAAATCAAATCATCAATTGGTTGCTTTATTTGAATAACCACCTGACAATTCCATAGGATGAAATGGATTGTTAAGTTCTGAGTTATGTACATATATATATATATATATATATATATCTTTTTTTCATTTATTAAGGCAAAAACAACTCTGCAGTCTATTTTATCTGATTAAGAAATTAAGAAACAGATGTAACAAACTGTAGAGTTGTTTTTTAATAAATGAAAAATCAATGTATTTGCTTTGACTTTCATTAAGCACTCTACAAAAACACGTCAGTTATTTTTTTCCCAATTTATATATATTGCAAGAGTTCATATAATATTGCAATGTGTATAAAGAGAGCAAGAGTAAATTCATCTTCATTGCAAAGTCTTCAATGAAAAGATTAGAGCAATTTAATACAAAATTTATTTAAACTCTGTTTAAAAAAACAACAACAGTCTGTTTCGTTCAATAAAACCAGTTTGTTTTTTTCATATTAAGGTAAAAGAAAGGGAGTCAGGTCACCTGAATACAAATGCATAACCTCTGTACTTGCTTTTGCTATATTTTTGAGTCATTTTTTTCCTATATGACATCACAAAAATTGCATTATTTGCTTGATTAGTTTAACAAACTAAATATTTCAGAGCATAAAATTTAAAAAGCTTCTATAATATTTCTAGTTTTAGAAATGATTTAAAAATTTGAAATGAGCTCTTAAAAATTATTTATCAAAATATGACTGACTTAACATACTGTGTTTCCATACTAATGATTATATCCAGTAAGTATCAGATAATTCTATAGAATGAAACAGACTGTTTTGGTTTTTTAAAAAGTGCTTAAATAAATTGTGTATGATATATTCCTACTCTTTTTCAAATAGAATCTTTCTAATTAAAAAAGGATCAAGATTCTATTTAAATAAAGTGGCAACAGGTGTTTGTGGTATTTTAAACAGCGATTGAACAAACTCTGTATTAAAATATGCTTTTATCCTTTTATTTGGCACTCTGCAAAGAAGATTGATTCACTTTTTCAATTTATATATAATCTTCAATATACAATGGTCAATGATGAACAATTTAAAACAATTAACCCTTTAAGGGATATAAGAATTTGATTGTAAAATAAAATGACAATTATTTAATAATGATGTCACAAATACCTAAAAAATAAAATTATAATGCCTTCACAAATGTGCTTTTGTTATCTTACAATCACAATCATGGTATACATATGTACCACTGTCCCTTAAAGGGTTAAGGGAGAGGAACTGGGCATCAATCATCCAATTAATTAAACAGGATGCTTTAAAAAAAAACATTTTGTTTGTCTCTTATAAAAAAACAAAGTGAAGTTTAACTAACAAGAATCAGAATTGAAAATTTTTGTTGGAATTGGCATTGGAATCGAAAAAAAATTGACATTGTTCCATCACTAGTTAAAACTAAGCAACAGTCATCAGTTATAAATCGTTTTAATAATACTGATAGGTGTAAAAGTTTGGTTAAGAATTGATATTAGGCTAAAGTGGGGAAAGGTATAAAATAAAAGTAATATACCATAATGAGTTAAAGGTCAAATATAGCTGTGACTGTTTAAAAGTAAATTATTATATTTATCAATACTGGGTAACAATTTAACAAGGTAGAATCCACATACTAAAACAGTGCTTATTTAGGTCTTATTAGCAAAACTAAAAATGCAGCTCAACAAAAAGTTTAAAGTCATAAAGAGTAAAAGTTATGATTGTATCCCAGCAATTAAGGTGTTAGAAATTAAGTTTTTGGTGAACAAATGCTTTGTCATGATTCACAACACTAACACGATAACCTTAAAATTTGATATAGTTTATGTAGGCTATTAGAATAGTTTTATTGCTATGCCGAAAGACAAGAAAAAGCATTTATTTAAACATCATTTGATTCAATCTACTCAGATATGTTGTTGTACATTGCTTAAAAATTGATATAATTGATAAATATAAAATCTATAAGCATATTTCAAGATATAATAAATGAAAGAAAAGTGTATAGTTTTGAATCACCAATTAAAGAACAAAAGTTTTGAAAAAGTGGAAAGTTGCTTTCTATATTAATATTTATTTGATTGCCTTTTGGCAAAATGCATTGCTTTTGTTTTTCATATTTTACATTAAAAGTATTGAATTTTCTCTTACATGTGGTTCATCTTGTTAGCTTGAATTGTTTTTATTTGAACTGACTCAAATGAGAGTTATGCATAGAAATTCTTACAAAAACAACCTCAGTGGCCATTTGTCCTGTTTAAGATTGTAAAACAATAATCAAAATGTATATTTAATAGCAATTTTTTAGAAATATTTCACTGCATTAACCTGGTAATTTTTATGCTTCAATGTAACATGTCTAACTGTATTCTTTAGTAGGTCATGGTTGATCTATATAAATTTTTTGTTGTGGGTAGTATTTGGTTGTTTAATTTTTTTTATATAAAAAATTTTATATAAAAAAAATTAAACAACCAAATAGTACCCACAACAAAAAATTGCTTGTAACTTAAAAGCAATGTTTCACACCACATGAATCTTACTACAACCAAAGCAAAACAAGCCACAGACAAATCTGATTACATAGCCAATAGCCAATTTTAAAGGTTTTGTTTAGCAATTAACTGAACTATGCCTTTAATACACCACCTTTAATTGTAAATTTTGCTGAATTGTGTCAGTATTTGTACCAGTTCCTGACAGGCATTTCAGAATGAACTCATTACAGCAGCATTACCAGGAAATTATAGAAATTTCTATATTGCTTAATATCTATTTTGTATAAATCTTGGTGGGATTATGCTTCATTTCTTCATTGTTTTGACAAGTGAAATAAGCTAGTGTCCTGTTGTTTAGATAAGGTCTGCATTTCCTTGCACAAAGTTGTTATGCTTTGTTTTTTCTATTCTCATAATGTGAGCGAATGACATAAAATGAAGAAAAAAGACAGTAGCCATGTGTTATTCTTAATTGACAGGTAAGTGTTGTTTTGAATCGGTTACAAACATTGAAACTCTGGTTGTTTTAATCAGATTATTAAAAACGTTTCAAAAATACATAGTAGTGCTGGAGCAATTTTGATCTTGTGTTGTTTTGTATTGACTGCTGTCTACTCGTGAATGTGCAGCAAGAGCATTGTGCATGTGTGCTCACAATGCATCTCAATTGGTGGTTATTTTATTGATATGCAGAACTGTTCATTTAATCAAATAAATAGCTATGAATTTCTAAACAATTTACTGGATTATGCTATAAACCGATATGTAATTAACCAATGGGTTTTCTTTGGAAATGATTCACTTTGATTTGGGATTTCTGTTTCTTATGTGAAAAAATGGATAATATTTGATTATCCAATTTACAAATATCTGGATTTGTATATATTAACATTCACAAAGCACTCACTTCCATCAAATAAAGTTAACAAAAGGAACTAATCATCTTAATTTTTAAAGCTATCACTTGCTTGATTTTAGAATATAAAAACACCAGACAAAGTCTTGTCATATTAAACACTAACATCATGAACTGCAAATGATTCAGAAAACAGTTTTGTGCATTGCCATTGGCTGCACACAAAACCCAAGCAATAATGCAACTAAACCACTGTTTTTCCAAAAAACATCCATCTCAAACTTCCTCCCACTCAACTTTAATAACCAACACAAACACAATAAGACTCTTTAAATTATCTCAAGGCAGATTTAGATCTACTTATAAACATTAAGACCACAACCTTTCATAACAATTATTACATTAACACCATAATATTGGATCCAGGCATAAAAATATAATGTAAAAAAAATTCATAATATATTCACATTATTGTAACCACATAATTCCTCAATCAAAAAATAACCAAGTTTTAACACCACACCCATAACATACATTTATTAAAAACATTATCATATCAAATCACATGTGTATAAACTGCTGCAGCTCAAGAAAAACAAATCACCACTCTTTTGAAGTTACCTACACACAATTAATCCTGAAACTTAAATGCAACAATGCTCACCGTGCTTGAAACACAAATGCCAATCACCTCTTTAACTGGAGCAAACTACCAATACAATATAACATCACACCATTAGCCTATATATAAAAACTTATGCAAGCAGCAAAAGTTATCCAAAGATAAAAATTTAGATTAGCTTTATTATAACATTAACAAAAAATGATTTCTCCAAGACCAGCTGTAGAAAAGCCAATAACAAGGTATATCTCTGTTAGATATTGCTATGGAAACTATATTTGGCATATTTGATTATAAAAAAAATTAACTCTTAAAATCAACCGCAATCCATTCACCAATGCCCTACCAGTGGTGTCACACTAATTCAGAAAACCAAAAATGTTTGGGGCTTTTTAAAAAGTCACTATAAGCACTTTTTATTTGTGAAACTAACTCAGATCTCCTCTATCATTATTATTGCTTTTTGAAAAGATTCTTTTCCTCTTGGTTTCTTTTCTATTTTATTCTAGTGTTGTGGATATATTCCGAGTTAGTTTCACCAAAAAAATTGCTTGCAGTGACTTCTTGAAAAGACCCAAATTGCTTAAGGTGACTTCTTGAAGAGACCTGAAATATCTTATTGATTAATAATTAACTGAGGGTCTTTACTAAGTGTGCAGGTTTTGAAAATTCTGCAAAATTTAAATGATAATCAACTAAACCATGCAAATAGTAAATGAGAACCAAAATCTCAGTAAAAAACAACTGATATGTTAACTTTTTTCAGATTTTTTACATTGATCAAAACTTATAAACTACAAACATTTAAAAAAGTATTAAAAAAATACCTCCCCAATTCACAGGCAACAATAGGTTCTTTTAAGGGTTGATTAGAAAGTGCACAGTATTGCCATTTTGAAGCAAGATCTGATACTTTATCTTTTTCTTCAGGCTTTTTCTTGGTTCTCACCAATTCGTGACGCTTTGGTATTGTACCTCCATCACATCCCATAATTGTTTTATTGTAGGCTTAACAAATGGGCTATTAAAAAAGTATACTGTAGAACGCTTTTTTAAAACGCAGTTTATGATACGATAAAAAAATAAATTAAAATAAAAAATTGATAAGAACAGAATCAAAACAAAAACTACGGTATGATAATACGGTAACTGGCTAAAGATTAAAAAAAACACCTCAATACCGTACTGCTAACTAACGTTGTCATTCTGGCTAACTTTCTTTTCAGAAAAAATAAAAAAAATCTCTAGCGACACCATTAAGAGCAATTTAGATAATTTGCCACATACCATTCTGTTAGGTACTACTTCCATGCAAGCGGCTCAAAAATATGGTTGGCAAACCTTTTTTTGCCGTTTCCTCTTGATTAAATTTTGGCAGTCGATAAGATTGACCAAGAGAATTCATAAAATTTAAGCATTTGTGTTTCAAATTTGTCACTTTCCTGCGAGTCAGGAGGATAAATATAGAGATATGCACGAATACACAGGTTTATTAAAAAAACAATAGTAAATATTCACAAAAGTACTTAGCCAAAAAACAACCGTATTGAAAATATAATGCTTTTAGTTCGTTTGCTGTAGTAGCTTGATAACTCGAACTGACTGTAGAACCGAAGTAAAGGCGCATATTTAACTGTTAACAATTATGCTTGGAGATGCGCGTGTCCAATAATTGTTCGAGCAGAAGGCGCTGATTACGATTAGAGCGTTTAAGAAAAACACTACGTCATCGATTGCACAATATCACAACACCTCCCCAAATAAACTACGACAAAAAATATATATACATTTTAGCAACAATATTTTTTTTGGAGGTCTCTTTGTTCTCGCTGATCGTCGTAGATTGTGTCGCCCGTACTCGTCTCCGGTTGGTAGTCTCGGATTGTTGCGTTGGTTCATCGAAGAAGAACTAGATGCGTGGTCAGTCCCGGCTGGAAGTGTTTCTGTAGACAAAACGCTCGTTGGGATTTCACAGGGATCATCATCTTGATCCGAACCGTATCGAGGTCGAAGTTGATCAAGATGTCTTCTCCAAGTTGGTCCTCGAGGAATGACTCGTACATTGACGCTTCGTGTACCATGGACTTTCGTAACTATCGCAGGCACCCATCGTGGGTCACGATCTCTTCTAGGGCCGAAGTACAGTGCGTAACAAGGGTCCCCTAATGTATAATGATGTTCGACTTTCGAAACCACTTCCGAGTCTTCAGTATTTGAATGCTTGCTCGCTTGTCTTGACTGTCTTCCCTGCAGGAGATGCGGAATGGATGGAACCAAAGTGTCAATTTTGGTGCGAATTCTTCTTCCATTCAACAATTCGCTTGGTGACAGTCCCGATGCAAAAGGAATTCTTCTATATTGCATTAGAAATTCTTGCAAAGCTTCCTTTGGAGGTAACGAGGATTTTCTCAATGCCTGTTTGAACGATTGTATCAAACGCTCGGCAGCACCGTTTGTTGCTGGATGATAAGGTGCTCCGGTGAGATGTACAATGCCTCGTTGTTTGCACCAAGCTTGGAACTCTTGAGACATGAATGTTGTGGCATTATCGGTCACCAACGTGTGGGGATATCCGAAATGAGCAAATTCTTGTTCAAGTATAGCAGTGGTACTTTTCGAAGACGTTGAGGTTGTTGGATGAATGCAAGGATATTTTGAATAAGCGTCTACAAGGACTAACCAGTTTCTTCCCAGAAAGTTGATCGCATGGTCCAAGTGGAGTCTTGACCATGATTTTTCTGGCATCATCCACGGATGGATTGAAGGTTTATCCGGCTTATTTTGAAATTGGCCACAGGAAGTGCATTTGCGACATAAATCCTCAATGTCAAAGTCAATTCTAGGCCAATAGACAGTTGACCTGGCAAGTTGTTTCATCCGTTGCATGCCGAAATGTCCAAGGTGTAATAATTTAAGAATATGATTACGTAGGGTTGAAGGAATTATTACCCGTAAGCCGTAAAAAACGCAACCATTCTCTGTTGACAACGAATTTTCCAACTTTTTGAAGTCTTTAAGCTCTTCCGAAAATGCATGCGGCCATCCTTCCTTCACAAATCGCATTAGTTGGGAAAGAATTGGATCCTTGGCAGTCTCTCTGACCACAAGCAATGGATTGTCAGGATTGATTTGACGACTGATTGTTCGAACTAAACAAACGCTATCGACATCATCTTCCATCTCCTCCCCATCAAAACTTGTGTCAGCTAAGTGATCAGTTAAGTTGGTGAGTTTCAACTTCATAATCGCCAGACGACCTAGTAAATTTAGATTGGGCACCTTAGTGACAATTACAGGAAAGGTCACGTCAGGTGATTTTCCATCAATACTTGCAGTTGATTGGAATTGTCCCACGACGGGTAGCGGGCTACCTTCAGCAACTTGATATCGAACTGTTACAGGTTGTAGAGTGGGTTTACCCAGCGTTTGCCACGTCGCTTCACAGCAAAATGTGTCACTGGCTCCGCTATCAATTTCAAACTTAATTCTGTGGTCATTAAGTCTAATAGTTTGATAGATGGGTGAAACAGAACATTGGACTTTGTGCACCAATTGTTTCACAAGCTTATTATCTCTTAGTCGAGACATGCATACAGATTGCAGATGACCTGTTTTCTTGCAGAAGCTGCAAATAGCTTTAATGTGGGGACAAGCTTTGCTAAAATGTCCAGAATTTCCACACCTGAAGCAGGCGGTTTTCTTTTCTTGCGTTTTGGAAGTTTTGGACTTTGCGTGATAAACTTTCTGCACCGACGTAGAAGGTTGACCGTGTACGGTTTCCTTTGCTACCTTGGCTGCTTCTTCCACTTCTTGAGCCACTCTGATGGCGTTGCTAAACTTCAGTTCATCGTCCTTGAGCTTGAAGAGTGTCTTCAAAACTGCTTCGTTGTCGACTGAACAGATAAATTTAGTTCGTAAGGCTTCATCTAATGGATCTTTAATGGATTGAAAATCACATGTAGCTGCATCTTGTCGTATTCTGCTTGCCAGTTCAGGAATAGTTTCGCCAGGTTTGCGTTTCATGTCAGACCAAAACTTGAAACGTTCTCTGACAACAAATCGTTTTGGGTCGAACTGCTCTGCCATAAACGTCTGAATATCATTCATCGTTAGCTCATGTATGCTTTTGACAGGTTGTTGCTGAGCCGCTAAGTTGCTAAGCATTTTGTAAACGGAGTTAGATTGGTTGGTAAGAAAAATTTGTGCTTGCTTGTTGTCGGGAACAGAGTTAGCAGTGACGAATGTTCGGAACCTTGCCAAATAATCAGTCCATAACTCAGATGTGGAATCGAATGGTTGAAAACTTGCCATCGGTGTTGGAACATTTTCTCGCGGTTTGTTCAAGCCGCTTTGTAAAATTTTTATCTGCTCTTGAAGCATTGTCATTTGCTCTTGGTGTTGCTTGTTCTGCTCGTCGCGTAAAACTGCCATTTGCTCTTGGTGTTGCTTGTTTAACAACAAAATCAGTTCAGAAATTTCACTCATTGTCGACAATTCAAGCTGTAATGCAAATTCAACAAATTTTCTTTTTTCTTTCTTGACGCAGTTGAGTTCCTTGAATCCTCGTCGCCACTTTTGCCTGTTGTATCTTTGCACGAATACACAGGTTTATTAAAAAAACAATAGTAAATATTCACAAAAGTACTTAGCCAAAAAACAACCGTATTGAAAATATAATGCTTTTAGTTCGTTTGCTGTAGTAGCTTGATAACTCGAACTGACTGTAGAACCGAAGTAAAGGCGCATATTTAACTGTTAACAATTATGCTTGGAGATGCGCGTGTCCAATAATTGTTCGAGCAGAAGGCGCTGATTACGATTAGAGCGTTTAAGAAAAACACTACGTCATCGATTGCACAATATCACAACAAAATAAAAATAAAAATAAAATGTAACATTAAAGTGAAACGCGTGACAGAAAAATTTTGCGGTGTACCACATCTGGCATACTTGCCAATAGGTTCGCCACCCCCGAGTCGTATCATTTTATAAATTTTATAAAAACTAAAAAAAATCAAGCTGTATCTTAAAATTGCCGAAAGCAATTGTCTGAAGCAAAGAGTTAAACCGGATCGAACCGGATTCGTGATCCCGTATATTAACACTAGAAGTACCGTAGGGGTCATTTTGACCCATAGCATCATTTTATTTGCGTATATCTGTAAGGTTTATTTGAATAAAGACGTAAAATTTCTTGACTTTTCCTAAATTTAGGAGTTGTACATGCTAATGGCAGTTTCGAAAAAAAAATGTTTTGAATTAACTTGTAGGTGGTGATATACCTAGAAGTACCAGCAAGGGTCAGTCAGGTAGGGCAAAATCTCTGGTACTTCTAGTGTTAACCGTGATTATTCTTTGAACATTAACCGGAACTAAACCCGAAAAAAAGATTTGCTGAATCTGTAAAAATTAAATTTGCCCAACGTGAACTTGAACCGGAATTTTATTTTAAACGGTTTCGGTTCAACAGGAGTTACTAATGTATTTATTAACTATGGTTTGATCACAGGGTTCGACATATTGATTTTAATTTTTGATTTATTTATATAGACCTAAATAAATAACAATTTTGCATTCAAAGTTGCCGCGATTTCTCCTATTGCTTACTTGTTGTATGGTAAAACAAAAACTGTATAAATGACTTTCTATATAAGTGAAAAGTTAAAGCAAAAAATTTGTCATGTGAGCTGAACAAAAAAAGCGCAGTTTTAAATAATAGTGTACTAAAGTAATTGAAATAACAAAACAAACTCATAGTTTATTTTGATGAGCCGTATACCAGATTCAATGATAAAATTGTTTTTGTAGAGTAAAATTGGTTATTTCAACGCATAACATTTTAAAATCTACATGTATTTTTTGTGCACCAAAAAGATTTCGGGTATATAACAAAGCTATATTTGTTTTGTTCTGCTCAGTATTCTGCTCAATTATATTTGTTACGTTTGGGCTTTTTAGTAAAATCGTGAAAAACCATAATTCGGGAAAAATTGTTTCATTCCCATTTTTCATTTCTTTTGTTCTGGTATGTCTATAGCTACATGAAGCACGTTCTTGGTTTGTACGCTTGCAAAAATGGCCGGAAAAAATATTTTATAAAATTAGGGATTAAACCCAACCAGAATTTTTGTCGGCAGCGTGGTCAAGTGGTTAGAGCGCTGTGATTGTGATCAGCATAGTCTCGGTTCAAGACTTACTCGCCCCATTCTGTTGTGTCCCCGGGAAAGACACATTTACTGCTGGGCACTCTTGGCAAGCAGTTCTAAATTTTAGTCAAATCTCTATAAAACTAAAAAAACAAATTAAAAATTTTCAACCGGACAGCAATATCTTTGCATCTCCGAAAGTAGGTCAAGATAATTGCTTGCCCTATGCATTTTCGTTTCCACCGCTTTCTGCGAATCAGAAGGATAAATATAGTGATAAAATGAATTTTAAAAAATGTACATATTAATTACGGATGATTTCTTTAAACCCAAGCCGGAGCTACACAAAATTGAACTTTCAAAGTAAAATTTTTGAACCTGAACCGGAACTGAACCCCTAAAAATAAAATTTGCTGGACCTGAAACTGAAAAGAAACAATTCTGAACGTTTAGACGCCCTGATCTAAAGTCAGGATTACGATCATATAATATGAGAATGATAACGATGATGATTGTCGGCAACGTGGTCGAGTGATTAAGAGCGCCGTAATTGTAATCGACATGGTTCCGGTTCAAGACCCACTCACGTGATTCTGTTGTGGCCTTGGGAAAGACACTTTACGGCACTTTATCCTACTTACCGGTCTTAGCAAGCAGTTTTAAATTTTGTTATTTTTCTATAAAAAAACTAAAAAACCAAAATGGAAAACTTTAACCGGACAGCACCTGGCATCTCCAAAAGCAGGTCAGAGTAATTATTTGCCTATGTAGGCCTATAGCGCTTTAGTCGCTTTCTTACAAGTCAGGAGGATAAAAATAGAAATGAAATGGAATGAAAAAAATTAAATAACCGCTGGGAATGACGATAGCAAACCTTATCACAACGGTAGCGTTTGCGGTTCATAGCCTACTCTTGTCAATCTGTCAAGTCTTTGAAAAAGACACTTTTCGGCACTTTCCTCTAGTTGACATTTTGACAGTGCAAGCAAGCTGCTCTAATTAAACTAAAAAGCAATATCTTGGCATCTTCAAAAACCGGTCGAAATAATCGCTTCACGATTGCCCTAAATTTAACGCTTCTGATATTTTTCTACAAGTTATGTCAATAAATAGTGATAAATGAATCATAATAATATTTATGCGGTTGAGAGCAAGCAACTATATGCGAAAAAATTCACTTGGCATCACTCAAATGATGCAAATGTGTTTGAGTCCAATAAGCTTTTTCCAGTCACCTAGTGGACACAACAACTGTTGCTAACCATTCTAAGTTCGGCTTAATGTAATTTCTTTTAACAGCCAAGCCATGAAGCGGAAAGTATATTTTGATGATTAAAATTTGAGTTGGAATTTTTTAATTAGTTTAAATTTTACAATCTGTATGTTATGTAATGAAACCAATTTTTTGCCATTATTAGGCTAGACTTTGGGTGTATTCAGATACTGTAGTTATTTATTTAAAAAAATTTTTTGAACATCTTTCACACTATAACTCGCAATCATTTTTTTTTTTAAATTTATTTAAAATTAGCTCACGTATAGAGTTAAGGGCTCGTTTCCACTACGATCGTTGCTGGGAGCATTTCTTTTTTTTTGCTTTTTTTAGCGTTAAGTGCGGAGAAAAGTAAAAAATCAGTAAAACAAACAAAAAATATTCTCTCCAACACTTTAATTGGAAACGAGCACTAAATCACTAAATAAGGTGCATGTAAAATTATAACACATGACTGACATTATGGCCTATGTCTCTTGCCTTGCCACCTAGCTGTGGTTTCGTGCTAGATTATTGTAATTTTAGTGCTACTTTGCAATCATTGACTGCAATGAATGGCAGTTGGCTATGCTATGTAGAATGTGATAAAAAAAATCTCATCAAATAAAATAAAACGTTGTGGACTGCATTTTCAAGCAATGTGCAAGGTTAATTTTAGTAGTATAACTTAAAGTTATTTGGTTTCTTGACAAAAATCAAAGTTTTGTCCATTTGTTCAGCAATATTAAATTGTTTTGGTTATTGACAATTTTTGTAAAAGCATTGCCATTCTTTTTTAAAATTTGTTTTTTTACTTTTTGAGCCTCTATGTAACATTGTAATGCAACATCTGGCTTTTTATTGTTTGATTTATATCAATCGCCCCCAAAGCGTCAGTAGATACACAGTTTTTGCTACTAAATCGTTTCATGTTACTGTAATTTGTTTGTTTTATTTTAGATGTCACTGCTCTGAAATGGTACTGTGTTGTATGCAACAAAACTAAGAGTACTGGAAAGAAAATTAAATGGGTATGGAAATAAAGTTATTCATTTTTATATTGTGTTTGCGTATAACTTTAAGCGCTACGAAATAATTTGAAGCAGGCCCGTCAAACTTGCGCCTTGCAAAGTCTTCCGAACAATTTTTTTAATCAGATGCTCACTCATAAATCGAAATATAAATTAATTCGAAAAATTTTGTACCAAAAAAATTATGCTTTTATGTGGTAAAATGACAGGGAATTTTGCAAGATTTAGAAATACGTGGCATTATAATGCAACGGAAAATATTTTTGAAAAACTGTGTGTGATTGGCCAGTAGCATATCACTGAAGAAATTGTCAAAGGTTTCCGTTCAACGATATATAATCATCAATCTAATTTTAATCCGGTTTACATTTCCCCATTGATTGGAGGTGGCTGGATCCGTTTTACTATATCCCTAACTCTTCCTACATTTCTCCACGTACACCAATCTGCCGCATCTTTAAGCCAATCCTTCACAGGTTTCCTTCAACTTGTTCCTTCCATTTCATTTTTTGTTGGCCCTGTTTAAGTTTTCAATCCATTTTATGTACCATTGCCTTCATCAAATATTTTCCTCAGGTTGTCTTAAAACATGACCATACCACCTCACATCATTTACCCTTTCCAGCTTATCTGCTGCTTCCTTCCATCTCAACATGTCCATCAGCTCCTCTGTATTCCTCTTGTCTACCAACTTTACATCGCACATCGCTCTCACCATAGATTTTTCTGCTCTTCTCAAAATACTTTATTTTCTTTCAAACATCACGCTTCGCTTTCATATAACATAGCTGATCTTACATAGCTGTTATATACCTTTCCTTTCATCCGCAAAGAGAATCTTTTTTCAAACGTATCTCCACATTCTCTGAATTTATTTCATCCCAATCTTGTTCCTGCAATCACTGCGGCTTCACATCCTCCACGTATAACGATATATATTACATGTTTTACTAACAGTCATTTTTAGATCGAATGCAAAGGCTGCAAAAGGTGGGCACATCGCAATTGCTGCGAAGAATTTATCTCGAAAGCGAAGTTTTTATGTAATATTTGTATTTAAAATGTGTCTGTGTTATGGGCAGTGTTAAACTTTTTGCTACTTTTTTACTGAATAAATGTAAATTCAAATATTTGTAAGCGTATTTATTTCTTTGGTGTAACCAAACAATCAAAGTAGATAGTAATAATAGTGCTGTCAAACTTTACGCCGCGTAGGCGTAAGCATAATTTCTGACTTAGAACCATACTGGTAATTCCAAAAAATATCTTCGGACAGCGACAAGCATATAACGTATGTCCAGCGATACCAACCAAACAAGTTAACCCACAAATTTGTTTGATTTGTTAAGATTGTGGTCGTCTACCTTTCTTGAGCAGTGAAGCAAAATCCAGTTTGATGATTTTCAATAGCAGTTTCGAAGATCAATAGTTGCTCTTTGACAATGTGATGCGAACATAAAGATAAGGTTAACTGCTGATCGCGCATGATTACTCAATAAAAGTGTAATATTTGTTGTCCAATAAGAAACTATAGTGGGCTAATGAAAATTTGATAACTTTGAACAACAATGATAATAATTCCGCAGATACCTGTTAGTTTTTGACTGGCACATAACAGTAAAGACAGCGACTGCTATTAAGTGGTAGACTCGTCTAAGAAGTGAACCCCAATTTATCGTTCATAAGGCTAATAACATGCCGTTTATCATTTCAAGGCAACTTTCAAATTTTACTTCACCTGGGACATTGCACAAAAAGCGCTGCCACGCAACAGTCAAGAGCTGCCAATGACAATGGAGAAATTGCCATATGACAATTAAGAAACTGCCATATGACAATAAAAACACTGTCACATGGCAGCAAAGTCACTGCCATTAGTGGTTGATTCGACTAAGAAGTGAAAGCGCATTCATTTTTGGAAAAGCTAATAGCATGTCGTTTATCGTTGTGGTGATAACCTAATAAAAATAGTAACCGATAATTTACGTTGATGAACAACAATAGCCATTTCAAAGCAAGTTTGAAAAATTTCAAGGTGTTTGGCACTCTGACCACCACATTGCAGTAACAGTAAGAATTACAAGAACAGTAAGAAACTGCCAGTAAAAGTGGAGCCACTGCCATCTGGCAGTAAGAAACTGCCATTGACAATGGAGGCACTGCCATATGGCAGTCAAGGCATTGCCATATGGCAGTCAAGGCATTGCCATATGGCATTTGAGGCACTGCCATATGGCAGCCAAGACACTGCCATATGGCAGTCAAGGCATTGCTATATGGCACTCAAGGCATTGCCATATGGCACTCAAGCCACTGCCATATGGCAGTCAAGACATTGCCATATGGCAGTCAAGACACTGACACCGTCATGCGGCACAAATTTGTCACAATCCCTGTTGCTAAAAAGAGCAATAGGATTACTCTAATTTAAAACGTAAGTTTGGAAAAATTTTCGGCTCATGAACAAGACCACTTTAGTAATCGTATTTTTGACTTGCAACCCTCTCCTTGACAAATTTCTGCGCACGCCACTGCTGGGTTTATGTATATTCAGGGTGTACAAAAGTTATTGTTACAATTTTCAAAGTTTGTCAAAATTTTATTTTTTTAGATATTTTCATTTGATTTGTTTTATAGTGAAGGAAAATGCTTCAAGTTTTTTCTTTCTTAACAGGTACTTGTGGAAATAATTAGGTTTAAAATTACAATTTATTTAGTGATTAAGCAGAATATTTTTGAATTTAATTGCGAAAGTAGAGTTCATGAAAATGAGCACTCCGCAGGAAAAAGCCCAGTGTGTTTCCTGGTTTATAGAGACAAAGTGGGTCTCTTTAATAAGCAACCGTGAGCGATTTTGGTTAGTGAAACTAACCCGAATTTCCTGTGGGGCTATGTAAAAGATATCGTTTACCGAACCAAAGTCAGAGACGTTAATGATTTGCAACATCGGATAATTGAAGTAATTGATACAGTTACTGCAGATATGTTAGCAAGAACATGGCAAAAAATTGAATATTAGTTGGATATTGTACGTGCAACTGATGGTGCACACATAGAGGTGTACTAAGCATCTAATGTAAACTTGAAGCATTTCCCTTTACTATAAAACAAACTGATTGAAAATATCTTAAAAATAAGACTATGGTGAATTTTTAAAATTGTAACGATAATTTATGAACACCCTGTATGTCTTCTTCCATCAGTGATGCAAAAGACACATGACTGCTAGTATGTTAAATTATTGTGCTGTTCAAAAATAAACTACTACTTCCATTTTTAGTGCTTTGGAGTATTACATAGGTAAACCCAGCCATCGGAGGCACTTTTTGTGTCTCTTGATGACGGTCCCAAGCCCGGATAAATGGGGAGGGTTGCAGCAGGAAGGGCATCCGGCATAAAAAAAAAAAAATTTTTGCCAAAACAGACAAATGCAAAATCATCATCAATCCATACCGGATCAGTCGAGGCCCGGGTTACCAACGACCGCCTCAGGTGTTGCACAGCAGGGCACCTGTGGAAATTATGCTACTGCTAAACATTGTGAAAATAAAAGCAAAAAAAGAGGAGGAAAGCGAGTGAAGAAGCAGCGAGAAGCATGGAAAGGAAGATGCTCACTCATTAGGGTGGGTACTTTAAATATTGGAACGATGACTGGAAGGGGAAGAGAGCTGGCAGATATGATGGAGCGAAGAAATGTAGACATATTGTGTCTACAGGAAACAAGGTGGAAAGGGAGTAAAGCAAGAAACATTGGAGGTGGATGCAAAATATTCTACAACGGAGCTGATGGAAGAAAAAATGGGATAGGGATAGTGCTGAGGGAGGAGCTGGCTGAAAGTGTCCTGGGGGTGAAGAGGGTGTCAGACAGACTGATGGCCATGAAGCTGGAGGTAAATGGGTCCATCCTAAATATAGTAAGCGCATATGCTCCACAAGTTAACAGCAGCATGGAGGAGAAAAATGATTTTTGGGAAGACCTGGATGGATTGATTGAAAGTATATCAAAAGAAGAGAGGATAGTTCTTGGTGCAGATCTTAATGGACATGTGGGCAAAGGAAACATCGGGGATGAGGAAATAATGGGGAGGTACGGTGCTGGAACAAGAAATAAGGAAGGATCAATGGTTGTGGATTTTGGGAAAAGGATGAATTTGGCAATTGTCAATACTTATTTCAAGAAGAAAGATGAACACAGAGTGACATATAAGCGTGGAGGAAAAAGTACCTAAGTAGATTATGTGATGTGCAGAAGGAGAAACTTGAAGGAAATGTGTGATTGTAAGGTAATATTGAATGAGTGTGTCGCAAAACAGCACTGTATGGTGGTATGCAAAATGGCTCTTATGGTGAAAAAGAAAAAAGCAGAGAAAGTAAAGCCAAAGATACGATGGTGGAAACTAAAAGAGACAAGCTGTCAAGAAGCGTTTAGACAAGAGGTGACCAGGATTTTGGGAGGCAAGGATGGGTTACCTGATGAATGGGACAAAACGGCAGAAATGCTAAGAAAAACAGCTGAAACTGTACTGGGAGTGACATTCGGAAAACGAAAAGGAGACAGGGAGACTTAGTGGTGGAATGAGAAAGTTCAAAAAAGCATAAAAGAAAAGAAAGAGGCAAAGAAAGCATGGGACAAAATAAGAAATGAAAATACTAAAAAGGTATACAAAGAAAAGAAGAGTAAGGCAAAGAAGGCAGTTGCAATGGCAAAGGGACGTGCATATGACAATTTGTATGCTAGATTGAAAACAAAAGGTGAAAAAGAGTTGTACAAATTGGCTAGGCAGAGAAACAGAGCAGGGAAAGATGTACAGCATGTGAGGGTTATAAAGGATGAAAATGGTAATGTTATGGTAAATTCGGAAGCAGTGTTAAAGAGATGGAAGGAGTACTTTGAGAAACTGATGAATGAGGAAAATAACAGAGACCCTAGGACAGAGGAAGCAGAAGTGGTTAACGAAGAGGTAAATTGTGTCAATAGAGAAGAAGTAAAAAATGCACTAAGAAGGATGAAAAAAGGTAAAGCAGTTGGGCCAGATGAGTTGCCAGTAGAAGTTTGGAAGTGCATGGGAGAGATGGGGATAAAGTTTTTGACCAGACTGTTCAACAGACTATTAATGGGTGAACGGATGCCAGAAGAATGGAGAAGGAGTGTGCTTATCCCAATCTATAAAAACAAAGGGGACGCACAGTGCTGTGGAAACTACAGAGGAATAAAGTTAATGAGCCACACAATGAAGGTATGGGAAAGGATTATTGAAGCAAGGTTAAGAGATAGAGTGGAGATCAGCAAACAGCAATATGGATTGATGCCAGGAAAGGGAACCACTGATGCCATGTTTGCTCTAAGAATGTTGATGGAAAAGTACAGGGAAGGTCAAAGAGAGCTACATTGTGTATTCGTGGACCTAGAGAAAGCTTACAACAGGGTTCCACGGGAAGAGCTGTGGTACTGTATGAGAAAATCTGGAATAGTGGAAAAGTATGTACAACTAGTACAGGATATGTATGAGGGAAGCGAAACAGTGGTGAGGTGTGCAGTAGGAACTACAGAAAGTTTCAAGGTTAAGGTTGGACTGCACCAGGGATCAGCATTAAGTCCATTCCTGTTTGCAGTGATAATGGACAGGCTAATGGATGAAGTAAGGAGAGAAGCACCATGGACGATGCTGTTTGCTGATGATATTGTGATTTGTGAAGAGACCAGGGAAGAAGTGGAGCGGAGATTAGAATCCTGGAAGTATGCATTGGAAAGAAGAGGGATGAAAGTCAGTAGGTCAAAGACCGAATATCTTTGCATAAATGGAGGAAATGATGACGAAACAGTAAAGATGGAGGATGCAAAAGTGCCAAGAGTAAAAGAATTTAAGTATTTGGGATCAATGGTGCAAGAAAGTGGTGGTTGTGAGAGGGAGGTAAAGAAGAGAGTACAGGCAGGATGGAACGGATGGAGAAGAGTATCAGGAGTAATCTGCGACAGGAGGTTACCAGCTAGAGTAAAAGGAAAAGTGTACAGTTCAATGGTAAGACCAGCAATGGTGTATGGACTTGAGACAGTGGCAGTCACAAAAAAACAAGTAGAAGAGATGGAAGTTGCAGAGATGAAAATGCTGAGGTTTGCTATGGGAGTGACGAGAAAAGACAAGATTAGAAACGAGAACATCAGGAGTACTGTTAAGGTTGAACAGTTAGGAATGAAGATGAGGGAGGGCAGGCTGAGGTGGTATGGACATGTCATGAGGAGAGACCAAGAGTATGTAGGAAGAAAAAAGATGGAAATGGAGTTACCGGGAAAGAGGAGAAGAGGGAGACCAAAGAGAAGATTTTTAGATGCAGTAAAGGAAGATATGCAGGAAGTTGGTGTGAAGGAAACGGATGTTGAAGACAGAAAGATGTGGAGAATGATGATACGCTGTGGCCACCCCTGACTGAAGGGAAAGGCTGAAAGGAGAAGAAGAAGAAGAGGAGTATTACATAGGTAGTTGAACCAGTTCAGTAACTGTGACCCATAACAGCTGCTCAAAAGTCTCCTTCAAGCATTGTACAAGTGTGACTTAGCCCTTCTAATAACAAAATATTTAAAAGAAAGTAAATAAGTAAGCACAACAACAACAAAATAATTGTTGACCAAAAGTGTTCCATATAGACTGCCTTTGGTCCCTTGTTCACCTGATCAAACTAAAAGTTGTTAAGGAGTTTTTCAAATAAACCCCCTGGGAAGGTTATAGATTTAGTTTGGTTCCAAACATTATATTCAAAACAAACATTTTTTTGATAGATTGATTTATTGCATTTGGGGGTGTAAGTTACTTTTCCAAGTTACTTTTCCAGTAAACAAGTTTTTTCTTTCCCACTTTTGCTTAAAGCTGTAAAGTAGTAAAACAATGTTTGTAGTAAGTTGAATGATAGGCCTATATGATCAAAACTGCTCTGATAAGCATCTTAACTGCTTGAAGTATATATATCCTAATTTTTCTCAAAATTAATTGTTTACTTCTACATTTCAACATAATTCAAGATTTTATTTTTTGTGTTAATTTATTTCTTTTACAGAAGTTATAAGTATTTAATTATTAAAAAGTTTTCTGCCTATAAATTAGTTTGTATAAAATTTTATTAAAATGCTTTGATAAATGAATGGCCTGTAGAAATGAAAAATTTGATAGTTTTCTAAAACGAACTTTAGATAAAAGGGTAAGACAATTGCTATTTTCATCACTTTAAGACTTGATAGCATATTTTGTTTTAAGATAAGCAAAAAATTTTTGTTGACTGCTTATAACAGTGTAATGCTAATATTAAAGTTTTATTGCTTTGGATATTATTAAAGCCTTCAATAGTGTTACTAACTCGCATATTCTTTATGCAAAAAGTATTTGAGAATATTCTATTGGACAATGTTGGTTATATTAAATTTTTATTAAAATATTTCAGCCAACAAAATTTAATTCAATATTAAATTTAAATTATATTGAATAAAATTTTGTTGACTGCGTGGTCAAGTGATTAGAGTGCCGTAATCGTGATTGACATGGTCTTGGTTCAAAACCTACTCACACCATTCTGTTGTGTCTTTGGAAAAGACACTTCATGGCACTTTTTTCCTGCTTGGTAGTCTTGGCAAGCAGTTCTAAATTTCAGTCATATCTTTATAAAACAAAAAAACAAAATAAAAATTCTTTAGCAGACAGTAATATCTTGGCATCTTCAGAAGCAGGTTGGGGTAATTGCTTGCCATATGTACATTGTACAAGGATTGTTTGAAAAGTAATGCAAATAATTTTTTTGAAATGCCATGTAAAAATCACAACTTGTCTCCTTTGAAGTAATCTCTTTGAGCCTGGATGCACTTTTCTATTATTTTCTATTATAAGCACTCCTGGAATCACTCTGAGTTCCTTTGTTACGGCTGTTGTAATGGCTATTGAGTCTTAAAAGTGAGTTCCTTTAATGACTCCCATGAGCTTAGAAAACAGGAAAAAATCACAGAGAGCCAGATCTTGTGAATAGGCTGGTTGCTCCAGCACAGTAATGTTATTTTCTGCAAGAAATTGCTGTATGCTCAAGGCATTGTGAGCAGGAGTATTGTCATGATGAAGCAGCCATGACTTCGTCTCCCACAATTCTCTTTTTTTATGTATTAAATGCATCAAACGTTGCAAGATGTCTTTGTAAATGTTCTGGTTAATAGTTTGGCCCTGTGGCAAGAATTCTAGGTGAACAATTCCATGAACATCAAAAAAAAATGATCAGCATCACCTTAATTTTTGACTTGAACAGCCTTGCTTTATTGGATCTTGGTGATGACACATTCTTCCATTCAAGGCTCTGTCGTTTGGTGAGTTGATCATACTTGAGGATCCATGACTTATCACTGGTAACAACTCTACTCAGCAGATCTGGTTCAGTTTCAAGTTGTTTCAGGATGTCTTGACAGATTTGTACATGATGTTCCTTTTGCTCATCATTTAGCAACCGTGGTACCATTTTTGCACAGATCTTCTGTGATGATCCTCCACACCCTCTCACTATTTATCCTCAAGTTATCTGCTATCATTCTAACAGTAATGTGATGGTCACTGTACACTTTTTCTTTCAAACGCTCAACATTTTTGTTCTTTCTGCTTCTTGGCCTTCTGCTCCTAGGGTCATCTTCCACATCCTCTCATCCCTCTTTGAACCTCTTGTGCCACTCAATAATCTGAGTTCTTGACATCATGGCATCTCCATAGACTTCTTGGAGCAACATGAATGTTTCAGTTGGAGTTTTTTCAAGCCAAGTGAGAAACTTTAAGTTGATTTATTGTTCAAAGCTCATTATTTGTTATCCAAAGAAAAAAAGCAAATAATCTTAATTTATTAAATTATCCCAAAATAAACTACAGTAAAGCACTTTTAATGAAAAGCCTGTGAAAAAGCATATGGTTGTCACAGAATGCTGAAGCTGCATTTTTACAACCACAAGACATTGCACCATCTTAAAAAACAAAGCTTTATCACTGTTGTAAACATTGTTTGTACAAAGCATACAGTCCTAATGCTTTTCAAATGTACCTCATATTAACAACTCCATTGCTTTTCTGTGAATCAGGAAGATAAATATAGAGATAAAATGAAATAAAATTCATGCTTTCTAAACTTTGGGTCACAAGGCTATATAAATAATATATATTTTGAAATGAACTTTTTATTTATTGTTAATTGTTTTTATTGGTTGTTCACCACCTAAACCTTTTAAGTAGCAAAAGATTGTTAAAAGGTGTGTGAGAAACATGCTTTGATACACAAAAATAATAAACATGGTCACCATGGTTCCTCTTAGTTGGTTTTCAAATATTTGAGTCATGTATGAAAGTAATTTTGGAAACCACTTTGTGTGCAATGTTAGGATTTTAAGGATCTAATTAAAATTTTTTGGAAAACTTTTAAAAAATTTTGGGTATAATTAAAGTTTACGTACATAAATTATTTAAGCTGAAAAACAATGGAAAAAAAATATCTATGTTTATTATCTATATGTACAGCAAATTTAAACAGGATAAATAACATGAATCATATTCAAACATTGTTCAAAGTATTTTCCATTGATAACCGTTTGTCTATGTAATTGTCAACTGTATTGTCGTAAGTAATTTTTTTCGGTGAAACTAACCCAGGATCCTCCCTTAAACACCAAGATGAAAAAGAAAACAAGAGGAACGAATATTTTTAAAAAGCGACAGTAATCAAAGGGGATTTGGGTTAGTTTCATATTTTTTTTTTCCATCGTTTTTCAGCTTAAATAATTTATGTACGTAAACTTAAGTATACCAAATTTTGATTTAATCAGCCACTTATCAGGAGATAATTTTTAAAAGAAAAAGTTGGTTAAAAGTTGGTAAATAAAAAAAGCTTTCATTTACTGTTCATTGTTACTCACCTTGTAGGCTTTGAAGATTTCCAAAATTAAAAAGTAATGAACTAAACTCAGCAAATATTGAATGAATACTATGACAAATAAAGAAATATGTAAAGGAATTTTAGCTATATGTCTTTGGTCCTTGTTGTATTTAACATACTACTGTTTTCTTACAGGTATTTTATCAAGTGAAACTATTTGAACCATGCATAATTTTGGGAAATGGTGAAAAATATTCTTTTCGATTTTCTTTTTTTACAAATGAGGCATTATATGTATCTGAAAATCCACCCAAATCAATTATTTTTAATTTGCCATATTCTAACATTTTTAGTGTACAATTGGTGAGTATTGTTAATCTAGTTGTCTAAATAGCTGTTTAATACAGTAAAAAAGCAGCTCAAGTTTTTATAAAATGATTGTTTTTATACATTAACAACTCTGTTTGTTTCAACTCAGATTTTTGCATTTTTTTATGATACTTAATGCAAATCAATTTATTTATATATATAAAGCAGCATGACTAAACTTTGACATGGTAGTCAAATCCAATAAATGTTTTTAAACCTTGTTTTTGTAACTTTTTGAATTTTGCCTTTTGGTATCTGTTGTCTTTCACAAGTATATAATTATTAATTTGAGGTATTTAGACAATATATAAGAAACTAAACTACTTTTTTTATTTTTTATTTTATCTGTATTTTTATCCTGCTGACTCTCAGGAAAGCAAAAGAGGCACTAATACATAAGGTAAGCAATTACCCCAACCTGGTATACTTAAAACGAAAAGCACCAGACTCTAGTATTGCTCTTATTAGAACTCATCAGTGATGCATATCTTACTGGGATTCAAACCAACTAGATGTCCTACATGCAATAGACAATGTCACTAGACCTCACAGCTTGGTTTAACATAGTGGCTGCTATGTATTCCTTGTGTGGCAAAGCTGGGAAAACTTCCAGGTTACTTAAAGTCAAGCTCTTGTTGGGCTATGTGGTTTAGTGGTGTTGTCTACAGTGTGAAGGACAACATCCAGTTGATTTGAATCCTCCAAAGATATGAATTACTGACAAGCTGTGTTTCAACATAGTGGTTGCTATGTATTCCTTGTGTGACAAAGCTGGGAAAACTTCCAGGTTACTTAAAGTCAAGCTTTTGCCCGGCTATGTGGTTTAGTGGTGTTGCCTACTGAATGAAGGACAACATCTAGTTGATTTGAATCTGCTAAAGATATGCATCACAGTTGATTTGAATCCTCCAAAGATATGAATTACTGACAAGCTGTGTTTTGACATAGTGCAGAGGTGGGCAAACTATGGCCCGCGGGCCAAATGTGGCCCGCCAAACGTTTTCTGTGGCCCGCGGCCCGCCCTCGTACACAAAGCACACTTTTAGATTTTTTCCGCTGATCGAGTATCACTGTCTTATTTACAAGTCGCTTCTACTCAATTAGCACACGATGATAGTCGAGCGCATAGTTATCTTAGTGTGCTTAGGCCTAGCCCTAGCCCTAACGATTCTATCCTTTTTCTTTTTTAGATTTTACTTATTTAGGCCTACTAGTTATTACGGCTATAATAAGCCCAAACATGAGTGCTGCTAAAAAACGTAAAACTGAACATGACTGTCGAATATTTAAGGATGAGTGGTCGTGGAAGTATATGTTTACATCCGTTTCTAATAAAGCAGTATGCTTGCTGTGTCAGGAAACGGTGGCAGTTTTCAAAGAATATAATTTAAGAAGACATCACCAGACTAAGCATCCTAACTTTGGTTATGATTTGTCCGAAAATGATTGGAAAAAAAGAGCTACTGATATGACTGAAAGGTTGAATAGACAGCAGAATGTTTTTGTAAAGCAATCATCAGCACGTGAGGCTGCAACAGAGGCCAGTTTTGTTCTGTCATACGACATCATTAAGCATAACAAGCCATTTTCAGATGGTGAATTTATAAAGGAATGCATGCTTGACGTTGTTAATATTTTGTGCCCAGAAACCAAATCCAAGTTTGAGAGTGTGGCTTTATCAAGGAGAACTGTTGTGCGCCGTTTGACTGATTTAAGTGAGGATCTATTGCTGCAACTGCAAGAAGCGAGCAATAGATTTTTGTGCTATTCTTTAGCATTAGATGAAAGTACTGATGTAAAGGACACGGCTCAGTTACTGGTGTTTATTCGTGGAGTAGATCGAAGTTTCAATATATTTGAGGAGCTATTAAGTGTTGAATCACTTAAAGACACAACAACTGGTGAGGATTTATTCCATGCAATGACAAACTGTATTGAAAGGAACGGACTGTTGTGGAACAAGTTGGTGAGCATAACAACTGATGGAGCTCCAGCCTTAACTGGGAAAAATAAAGGCCTTGTAAAATTGATTGATACCAGAATAAAGGAAAGTCACCCTGATCACTCACTTTTATCTTTCCATTGTATCATTCATCAGGAAAGTTTATGTAAATCTACATTACAGCTCAAACATGTAGTTGATCCAGTTGTACATGCTGTAAACATGATTAGGGCAAGAGGACTCTCCCATAGACAATTCCAAGCTCTACTTGAAGATGTTGAAGCAGAACACATTGATGTATTGTATCACAACAAGGTTCGCTGGTTAAGCATCGGCAAAGTATTGAAAAGGGTGTGGAATCTGAAAAGTGAGATACTTTTGTTTTTTGACATTAAAGGGGTTGCATGTGATTTTGTCACAAAGATGGAATCTAAGGAGTGGAAATATGACTTTATGTTTGCCGTTGATATTTTGGAAATGTTAAATGAGCTAAATATGAAACTGCAAGGAAAAGGACTTTTGGCCCATGAGTTATACATGCATGTTAAAACATTCCAAACTAAATTGTCTCTGTTTTGTAGACAAATGGAAGCTAAATCATTTTGTCACTTCCCACTGCTTGGAAAGGAAGAAGTACCAGAAAACTGTATTCAAAAGTACATGGCTCAGTGCAATGCTCTGAGACAAGAATTTGAAAGAAGATTTACAGACTTCAGAGACATGGAGCCAAAATTTGATTTACTGACAACTCCATTCACAGCCGAAGTTGATTCAGTTCCTGTAAACGTTCAGCTGGAACTAATTGACTCGCAAGCTGATGGCACATTGCGAGAAAGATTTAGAACAGTGTCACTTGCAGAATTTTACGGTTCTCTTTCTGATGAAAAATTTAGAAATTTCATACATTTTGCTGCAACAATGTTATCATTATTTGGCTCAACATACATTTGCAAGCAAACATTCTCATGCTTAACAATCAATAAAGCTAAAAACAGGTCTTTGCTAACTGACTCAAATGTACATGCAATTTTGAGAACATCAAGCAGTAATTTTGTGCCAAGATTTAAAAAGATTGTTAAAAACTGTAACCAGCTACATATGTCTCACTAAATATGTGTAATGTGCTGCAATGATAGAGACATTATGTTAATAAACATTTATACTTGTACTTTTGAACGTCTTATTATTTAAACATTGAATACAACACATTGTTTTATAATTGTAATTTTTTTTATTTCAGATTTAAAATCCATATATACATGTCTATTAATAGAATGTAATTGAAACATAATTAATATATATTATATTTTATATAATAAAAGCATAATTTGTAGAAGCTGGCCCTTCGCTGGTTACAGACAGAACAATGTGGCCCTCGCTAAAAAAAGTTTGCCCACCCCTGACATAGTGGATGCTATGTGTTCCTTGTGCGCAAATCTGGAAAAACTTTTAAGTTACTTGAAGTCTTGAAGTCAAGTTTTTGTCTGGTTGTGTGGTTTAATGGTGTTGTCTGCTGCATGTAGGACAACATTTAGTTTGAATCCCAGTTAGATATGCATCACTGCCAAGCTTTAACAAGAGCAAAATTCATGTCTGGTGCTTCTCATTTTAGGTGGTTTAGTTTCTTATATACTTTCACTAGTCTGGTAAGTCATTAAATTGCAAAATCTGATCTCCAGTCATTTTCGATATCATCTATTTTAAAATTTTTGTCTCCCCTTATACATTGCTAAACAGTAAAGAAGTTTTTTCACTGCAATAGTAACTAAATAGTTTCACTCAACTTATTCGTTTTTATTATGATAGTGTTAAAAATTATGTTTAATGCTGAAAAAGACTAGTTTCACTATATTAAAACTGAATTTTGTTGCACTATGAGTCCAAATTTTACTAAAAGGTTGTTATTATACCCAGTGGTCATATTTTTATAACAGCCTAATTTTTAAGTGGCACAAACTCCAGACCTAAGTCCTGGTTTAATTTTTGGGCTACTTCAGTGCTTTTTTTTTCAGCTTATGTACTTTTTTGTTTTCTGTATGTTCTATTTTTTTATTATAAAACATATTACAAGTATTTGTATTGAACAGATTCATGATACCGCCGCATTTTTGCAAAAAGAAATTCAAGAAAATGTTCAGCATGTGCTTATAACATTATTTGATGATTATTCAAAGAATCAAGCCAGCACTGATATAAAACAAACTGGATCCACTTTTAAAAATTTTGTATCTAGTTTGCGATTTACTAAAAATACAAACTTAAGAACAAGTGTTGTTTCTGATTCTTCATTCCAGAATAAAGAATCAACAAGCTCAATATATACTCAAAAAGAAGTAAACCACGGACATAATTTTAGCGATTTTTTGCTAACTTCTCATTCTAATTCATCATCTGGAAACTTAAGTAAGTTATTTTAAATAGCTTTTTAACACAAAAAATTTGCAAAAATATTTTGAATGGTTTCTACAAGCAACGTTGCCATCATTAGTATCCATAGGCGTCGATCCGGCGGAGGCAGGGGGGCGGCGCCCCCTCGGGCCTAACACCAAAGGGGGCGACATATGTCTGGCCCTCGCGGTGTTTTGATAACTATATTAAAAGTTAAATTCATGCATAGTAGCTAAAACAGTTCCGAAATATAACAGCGCAAAATCGTAGTATTGTTTTATCGCAGTTTTACGCTCACGCTATATAAAGCGAAAAAAAACTCCATCAGCGTGTGGTCAGCGTCATTTTACGATCAAAGCAATCGAGTTAACAATTACCACACATTGTGCTGATTTTGCGGTTTCGCGCTTGTAAGCGATTTGTGATACATAACAAAAGGCAAACTTGGATTGTAATTTTCACATTTGCGCTGTCATCAAAGCAACTAAAAGAAAAAAAACACACATTTCAAATCAACAACTTTTTTATCAAATGGCTTCAAAAGATCAAATAGCTTCTATCAAATTAAAAACTTTTTCGCAAACTTGAAAGCAACTATATAAAAAAAATTGTGGTATTGTTTTGTTTTCATATTCCTAATTTGATAATAAAAATGAAGCGTCAATCGGCTATCAGCGCATTTTTTAGACCGGTTTCAAAGAGAGCTTTAAAAGTAAATGTTCCAGGAGAGTCGAGTGAGAATAGCATTGATATGCAGCAAGCTGCAACCTCTAGCAATATAGATAACAAAAGTTCTGTGCCTTCTACCGATGTAACCGATCCTGCTCTAGAAAACATAGATGATGAAGATCGTAATCGATCTACCGCTCTTCCTGCGTCATTTGACAGCAGTACCTTGCCAAAAAAAATGCCGTCGCACGAAGGCCGTACTTTGCAACGAGAGTGGTTTACCGAGTTTGCATGGCTTCGCTGCAACCAGGATGGAACCTGCCATTGTTCATGCTGTTTGTGGGCCTCTAAAAACAATCGGCTGTCAGCAAAAAATACTGAAGGAATACATAAGCAGATGGGCAAAGGAGACTAATGGTTGGCAAGATTATCGTAAAGGAAAAAGTGCATTGCGTTCTCATTATCGTTCTCCATGGCACCAAGCAGCGACCGATGCATTAAAGTATGTATGTATGTATGACTAATTTTAGAACATTAATCGCAACTTTGAAATATCATAGATGTTATAGGCTTTTTGCAATGCAACTTGTGCATCAACCATCTTTTTATTGAAAAAAATTGCAGTTCATTTTAAATGATTTTTAAAATATGTTTTGAAATTTTGGTCAGAGCACATGCAGATACAAAAGTGAGCGATATAAAGTAATTTGATTTTTTTGTTTGCTTGCAAATATATTTAGTGTCTTAATTAGTTTAAATTTTTGTTATCACATTTCTTTTTACTGCCCTACGACTGCCCTATGTCTTTCTAAGCGCGTAACGTTGCTAAAATGGCATGTTTATTCAATAAGTGGCCTTGAAAAAAGTACTAAAAATAGCGATGAGAAATCGTCACAATCGATAAGTCGGTGTGTATTTTTATTTCGGTTTACTGTATTATCACTGGCTAATGTGAATGCCTCCGTTAAAAAATAATAAAGCGTAATTTGCATTTAAAATGTGAAACTGCAATAATTATTTCGTATTTTTAGGTTGCTCTTGATGATTCTGAAATTCAGGTTTGCCTTAGAAACAAGACTAAAGAACAACGGAAAAATCCTCTAACATTAACTGCAATTTTTGATTGTGTTCGCCACTGTGGAAAGCAGGGGATAGCCTCGAGAGGCCATGAAAACGAGAAAAAATCAGGAAACATTTGGAATTTATTATGGTTGTTGGGACGTTACAACGCTGACATAAACACGTACTTGAATTCTGAATCAAGCACAAAATATTTGTCTCCCGACGTTCAAAACGAAATGTTAAAAATATTATCTCACATGATATTACGGAAACTAATTGCTGCCATCAAAACAGAGTCCAGAATTTTACGAGATTTATACGCTGTGCAGTGCAAATAACGTCATTAGCAGTTACGTCTTCTCTCTAATTGCTGATGAAACTTCGGATATTTGTAGTCAAGAACAAGTGAGCATTTGTATTCGATATTGTACAAATACATTGCAAAGTGACGAGATTTTTCTTGGTTTCTATGAAACTTGCAAAACAGATTCGAGTGCTTTATTTTGCTTGATTAAAATGGGTTGATGAGGCTCTGATTGGATATTTCTGGTCTTCGCAATCAAGGTTACGATGGTGGTAGCAATATGGCTCGGAAAATAAACGGCTTACAGCAAAAAATGCTAAAGGAAAATGCCAAAGCGTTATATTTTCATTGCATTGGTCATCAGCTTAACTTGGTTTGCCAGGATGCTTGCACCGAATATTTTCAAGTATCGCACACGATAACCTGTGTTAATAAAATCGTGACCTTTGTGAAAGAGTCGCCAAAACGTTGTGGGTGGTTTGTTGCCATTCAAGTTTTGTCTGCAGAATCAACTACAGCGAAGTTACGACCGTTGTGCAGCACGCGTTGGATTCTACGAAAAGATTGCATTGATGCTTTTCTAGCAAATTACAATAATTTAATGAATTTTATGGAGGAGATAAATAATGATACCAGTGTTTCTGCAGCTGTAAGATCATCAGCCTTTTCGCATTTACTGAACTTTGAAAAGTTTGACTTTTATTTTATTCTTCGTCTGCTGCAACGACTTTTCGGGATTATATCCAATTCATGTAAAATGCCAGTCACGCCAAGCTACCACAGGAGATTTAAATGATTGGATTCAAGAACTTGCCAGCGCTGACAACTGATCTAAACACGTTTGGAAAAGAGCTTTTTGCGGAATGCAAACAAGCGCTGCACATGAAAATAAACTTGCCTGTTATTCCTCGAGTGCGTCGTGCTTTCACTGACGAAGAAGTGGAAGAATACTACGTCGATTTATTCAGGCGCATTTTTGAAAAAGCTGCAAGTGCGCTGCTACGTCGCTATCAATCACAGCCACTAAAAATAGCAAACTTTTTACGTTGTCTTTTGGAAGATGAATGTATGCTAAGTCACAGCATAAAAACAGTGAGCGAGTTCTATAAGATTGGAGTCACGCTGATATTCCAAGAGAACGTCAGCTGTTATATGCACGACTGAGAAGGCAAAACCGTTCAATTTCAGTTGCAAAAATCAGCAAAGAATTGAGCCAAAATTCTGCTCTAGTTGACATGGCACCTAACTTTGTTTTTGCATTAAAAACATACATTGTTCTTCCTAGCTCTGCTTGCGAAGCAGAGCGGTCGTTTTCTACACTCCGCAGGTTGAAAACGTACCTGCGATCTACGCAAACCCAGCAACGTTTGAATAATTTGGCCATTCTAAACGCACACCGCGAGCACGCTAAAGCCCTTGATCTTGCCGAAGCAGTAAATGAATTTGTTTCACGATCTCAAACCCGTCGCAACAAATTTGGATTAAGTTCGTAATCAAGCATTTTAAGTTATGATTGCATTATGAGTAATTTTTATTGCAATAAACGTAAACTATCATTTGTGCATTTTGTTTTTCTGTATATCACAATCATATTTGCGTCTTCACTCTTTATGCGTCCATATTGTTTGTTTATTTCATTACGATAATGTTATTATTGATATCGAATTCTTGTTATAATCGTAAAAATAACAATCATTTAAGCATAAAGCATTTTTGTTGTGTTTGAAAGCAGTGCCATATGTCAGTGTATCAGAAAATCATAGTTATAATTTATGCTTCGCACCAGGTGCAAGGTTGATTGTTATTTCATCATAAAATTTCTGCACAAAACAAACCTGCGGTAAACGGTAACGATGCGTAAATTACGTCAAACTTTACAACAAACAGCCGATTGATGAAATAAGAAATTAAATTAAATTAAAGACTTCAACTTAGATAATGTTACAAAACCACACAATATTAAAAGCAAAAACACATCAATTACGATACTACTGGTACCTTAAAAAATCGTTTTTTAAACATTGAAAACAAAGTTCACATAAAAATTCTCGCCCCCCTGCTATTTGCTCTTTCAAGAAAAAATCGACGCCTATGTTAGTATCTGACGAAGTTTTGAGAAAAGGTTTTTTGTGTTTGGCTGACTTCAGTCAAAGTTTTTATAATTAAGTGAAGATTTTATTCTGTGATTTTTTAGGCCTGTGTAAAATAGTATTGTCACAGACTTTGTTCGGGAATCCTAAAGGAGCAGTTGAGCTAGGCAACGCGAATACCTGCGCTGAAACAAAGCGGTGTCTAAATTTTATTTTATTCCGGCTCAAGAAGTAGTCTTGCTATGAGCCTGAAGCTTTTATGCAGTTGGTATAACGAAAGCTCCGATTGGTTTCGTTGAAGACTCTTTTTCACAACAAACAGAGACTACTGTCTCTAATAAGAACAAATATATTACAAAAATCACGACCGACGAAATTCTAGTGCACGCTTTGCCAAACTGCAAAGCGAAATCAACACTATAACTTGATTCAATCAACGCAAATAATTCTACCTCTGTAGAACACAACTCCCAACCACTGGCACAAAATAAATTCAACAATCGTCAAACGATACAAATCTAACGGGTCACCTCCTGTGCCCAAACAAATTCACTTTCACTCGAGCTGTCTCACGAGCCGTCTCAAATCACCTAATAGTAATAATAATAATTTGGTCTCGCTACGCATCGCCTTTATATAAAAAAAGATCACGTGAATTTGCTCGTATATTCGAGGTTTAGCCCGAATTTTCTAGAGAAAGCGCTATGCTCGAATGCGCCAGAACATTCTACAATAAGCGAGCTGTAGTAAAGCTTGAAAAACATATTACGTCATTCTGTCGGCGAAAAGAGAAAAAAGATACATGTATCGAGCAATAGAGAGCGAATCGGACGTATATTGCATAATACGAGCAGCGCTACAAGAGACGCGAATATTATCTTATAATAAAACTACGAATTACTTTTAGCAAGGATAAACTACATCGTTATGATTAAAATTAATAGTAATGAAGTGTGACAAGTATAGATTAGGTTTTAATTCTTATTCAAAGCTGTTTCAGTTATTGTCATAGTGCTTTAAAAATCAAAGCAGATGTCAAGTGGTACAAAACTAGAATAGCTTTGGTTGCAGATGGATTTACACTTTTTTGTTATAAGGTAGTCTTGAAAAAACTGTTAAAATACTTTTTGGTCAATCACTCATCAGAAGAAATCGTAGACACTGATCAAAAAGCAAACCTGATGTTTTATTTATTACAGTTTGTGAGCATCAAAATTAGCCAACTGGTTTGATTAGACAGGAGCAGACGGAAGTGGGTGATGTTCAATGTGTTAAAGGAATTTTTTTATGCATTAAAAATCAACACTTCTGATAAACATGATCAACCAATCAGATACTTGGATTGGAATACGAGCATAGTGGTGCCAATCTTTACAGGAAGGGGAAAAATGTCTGCTAAGCATACAGGGGATTGAAGCTATTAGAACATGCAATGAAGATAGTAGAAAAAGTGCTAGAGAGAAGAATAAAGGCAACTTGGTAAATTTAAATAACATACAGTTTGGCTTTATGCGTGAACAAAGGAAAATGGATGCTCTGTTTATTTTAAGAAGAATGCAGGAGGAATACCTTGATAAAAAAATTAAGCTGTACATGTGCTTTGTGAATTTGTAAAAAGCCTTTGATGGAGCCCCAAAAAGGACGATGGAATGGGCAATGAGAAAGAAAGGAATTCCAGAAAAAATGATAATAGCAGTGATGAGCCTGTATCGGGAAATGAAAACGAAAGTTAAAGTACCGGTAGGTCAATGCTATCAGCCCTATCTCCATTGATATTTGCTGATTGTGGTGGATGTGGTTACTGAAATGCAAGAGAAAGTTTGATGAATGAAATATCTTTTTATGAACCTTTCCGTTATAAAAAAAATTTGCGTGTCGCAATGACCAGAGACCAATTCGGCGGAACAAATTCGTCGGCGACCCATTTCGGCAAGAAATAAATAATTTCGATTTAACTTCACTGGCGTTGAAGCGACAGCCAAAAAGTTTTGTTATGCCACTTAGGCAATATTATAGTGCAAATTATATTCATATTAATGTATTCGTTTAAACAGTCTATTGTCCACTACGAGCGTGAAATTAAGTAATTTTTGTTTCAATTTTTTTGCATTTCTTAGCGCTTAAACGCGGAAAGAAAAAAATCAATGTTTTTGGTGCTCGCCCTATTGTTTTTGCAAAATATTGGATTAAGAGAACGCGTTAAAAATTTTTAACTTTTTAATAGCATTTTTAAGGTGCTCTGTTCCAATAAATTTATTTGTTATTTGGAAACATCAGCGTAAACAAGGAAAAAAACTTACTACAGAGGGCTCCGCTTATTATGGGCTCCTGCTCTTCAGGTTTTTTGAGTTTTGTGTTTTATTTGCAAACAATCACTATTTGTCCAAATAAAGTACTGTGTTGCTTAGATACTTTTTGACTGTTGCAATCACTTTTAGTAGCAGTCAAGACTTCTCATTCACGGAGAGATTGCACTTTGTAAAAAAAATTGAAATTCTTGATATAGTCAAAAACAGCAAGCCTGGTGAGACCAAAAGAGAAATTGCAAAGCTACTGGGCGTTGGGCGAACGACGCTGCAAAAATGGCTGAAGGAGGAAAGGGAATTGCGAACAGAGTGGGAAACAGTTCGGCAAGACAGACATAAAAGGGCAGCGATCACGGAAAAGGCTTCGAATGAAGAAGGACAATGAAATTGAACGACACTTATTTGCTTTTTTTAGCCAAATTCAGGGGAAAGGTGTTCCAGTGACTGACGAGTTGTTGATGGAAAAGTCAAAGGTTATTGAAAAGGAATTAGGCCACGAGTTCAAGCCGACAGTAGGATGGTGCGATGAGTTTTTTAAACGATTGTTTGTGCGATGTGAACAATTTTGAAATAAATTCAAACGAGTAATTTTGAGTTTTGACTCTACGTTTGCTAGTGTTCTGGCTCTATGCTTCGTTCTCAGACTAAAGAAGACTTCCAACTGTTATACTCTTTAAATTTCAAATTTTTGGTTATTGTGGCCCTCCGCTTAATGTAGGCCGCAACGTTTTGGTCCGAAGTGGCCATAATAAGCGGAGGTCCCTGTACATTGAAATTTAATCAAAAAGATTTGTAACCGGTTTAACTTTTTAATTGCGGCCGTATTTTTCTTGTTGTTCTTAATTCTTTTGCCGACTTTTTATCGCTTTGTTAAGCTTTCCTTTTTGTATTTGTTTTTCGGATTTTTGATTACCTTCTGCCGAGCCTAGTAGACGAAACAAATTGTTTGAGCTAATAAAAAAAAAATTAAGATAATTTTCATGGTTTGGTAGTTTAATATAATGACCGCTCTGCCTTAACCTTCCAGAGCTGGCGCCGGGTCTGTGAGACCCACAGCATACTTTTGTGAGATATTTTTGTTTTCCATATGACATTATATTTAACGTTTTATTCATTTATTCATTCATTTTTTTCAAACAGACCTGCTGAAAGATGAAATAAAAAAAAACTAATTATGGATCTGTCTGACCCAGTGTCACCATTACCGTTACTTTAGAGCGCCAGCTCTGGGAGGTTAACGGTCATTACGTATTTTTCTGATGCGCTATGCGCGCCGACCAGAATAAATTTGTAAAAAAATGTTGATATGCTGTATAATGCTTATTATGACGTCACAAGTGTCGTACGCTCGCAAAACTTCAAACCTGTCCTCTTTGTAGTACATTGTTGTTCTTCGAAAAAAATGGAAAAAACACGCTATGTTAAATGACCTTGGTTCAAAAATTTAACTATCTAAGTACCTTTTTTTAATTTTGATAATCGAAATCAAGCCATTGTAAATTCGAATAGATTACTATTCGGCTAGGAACATCCCTAAATATAACGCATTTAACAATTTTTAAGTGCGAATTTATACTCTTATCATCAGAACGACGGATGGTAAAAACAAGTTTTCTTATGACAGTTTCCTTTTAAATATACGACAATGACTTTTGACTTTTATTTGTAAAACTTCCCATTTTTTCCTGGGATTCTAGGTTAAATTTTTCCTGTTTTCTAGAATTTTTTTCTAACTGGAAAATTGGAAACCCTAGTCACCACCACAAAAAACATTTTAAAACACTCATTTTCACCAAACGGGATAAACAAAAGGAACTGATTGTCTCTACATTTAAAGCTATTACTTGCCCCATTTTGAAATATGCAAACATTTTATGGAGCCCTATCATATCAAACACAAATATCAAAAAACTGTAAGCTATTCAAAACACAGCTTTGTGCATTGCCACTGGCTACACTAAAAATATAAACACTCAACTTTTATGTAACTTTCAGTAGACACCCACCTCAAGCTTCATGCTATTCAACTTGAACAACAGACTCAAACACAAACACACCCTTTACATGATCTCAATGTACATTCTGATCTAGGTAGAAACATGAAAACCAAAATCTTTCTTAGCAATGATTACACTAACATCATCATCTCAGATCTAGACATAACACCCGAGGAATGTAAAGAAAACCTCAAACACATTTCTATTACCATGACTTTACAACACCTCAGTTTGAAACTTGAGCCGAAAATTGAGAAATGTGAAACAGATTCAAAGTGAAGACATTTTTTTGGTCTTCACTTTAAGCCTGGAAAAATAAAATAAAGAAAAAGAAGATGCTTTTGTTGCTGCTTTTGCTTTTGAAAAAAGATGCTTTTGCAATGCACAATGTGCGTGAAACAATTGATTTTTTGCCACATATATTTTCTTTTCACAGTCTACCAGAGACTAATTTATTGGCAACATCAGTCAATTTGTTATAGCAAGTTTAAGATTTTGTTAAGTGTCTCATCCTACTTCTGACAAAGAAATTGTGCAGCTTTATGAACGCATTTTTCAAAAAAAGTTGGGAGGAAAAGCTGACCAATACTTTGCATTTTGTGCTGGAAATTTGTTGTGTGTTGCTACAAGAGCAGAGAACTTGAACTTGAAAGACCTTGTTTTTAAAAGCGATAAATTACTGTGTTTTATAAGATGGGTAAACGTAAAATCAGTTATTATTTAGCAGTGTTGGCATTTTAATATAATTTTTCTACATCGCTCAGTTGGTGTGTACTGTCGTCATCAGCCTCATAATTTTGAAAATTAATAGCATTGAAAAAAGTTGTATTATATGGTTCAATTAAAATGTTTTTAAGATAAAGCATGCATGTTTTAATTATAATAAATATTTTTCTCATTCTTTAGGTGATTCCACTTCAAAATTGCTTACGTTTGAAAGCTGGTTGGACAATGACCATTATCACATAGATGTATCAGAAACTCACACAATTAAGACGAATAAAGTGCATTTTTATATTTTAAATCCTGATTCCATGTTTTATGCAATGCTCACTGCAGTATGGAAAGCCTATGTTCTGGTATATTTAAAATTAGATGCAATTAAATTAGAAATAACACACTTTTACAGTAGATGTACAGGGTAGCGTTTAGTAGAAAAACATGTACATGAATGACACTTTTGTACAGGATAGTATATTATTTAGCTAATTGGATAATTTGATTGTAAGGTATGAAGCAATGTATTGTATTATTAATTGATAAATGCACCATTATACACTTACTAGCAATTAAAATTATTTTAGCCGTATAATCAGCCTTCTCGCATGAAAAATATTGTAGTGTACTTTCTGGTTGTGCAAAACTATACAGGGTGTCCATAAGTCTTGGGAAATTTTTGAATTAGGATTTAAAACATATGAATACGAGATTTTGAAAAATTTTTTAGCTGTAAATATTTGTATTGGTTATATTTTAGTTCTCTATAATTTTTGTTTAAAAATGGTTTCAATCGATTTGCGAAAAACAATTTTGAAAATGCAATCCCAAGGATACAACGTCACGCTCATCTCGAGAATTCTAGACATTTTTCTCATCGATCTTTTTGGGTTTCTTAGAACGCTTTCCCTTATGGGTTTGATATTTTCGGCGTTCTCATGCATCTTGCCGACCTGTTCGATGCAAATCTGCGACTTTCTTTGTTGTTTGGAATTTTCTAATAATGTTCCAGACAGTTGAATTGGGTATGTCTAGAATTCTTGAGATGAGCGTGACTTTGTATCCTTGGGAATGCATTTTTTAAATCGTTTTTCGCAAATCGATTAAAACCATTTTTAAACAAAAATTATACAGAACTAAAATATAACCAATACAAATATTTATAGTGAAAAAATTTTTCGAAATCTCGTATTCATATGTTTTAAATCCTGATTTAAAAATTTCCCAAGACTTATGGAACACCCTTTAGTTGCTAAATTTTATTTTATTGGTAAAAGATATAGTCACATTTCTTTGTTTTAATTCAAATCGTAGATGTGTTGTTTATACAGCTTTGTTGTTTTTAACATTTTAAAAAATGACTTAAGAGTTCTACAAGTCTTGGCGACCCAAATACGAACTACGTCATTTTGTCAAAGCCGTCGACGCAAGCTGTTAGCGAAGGCTTGCTAGACGAATTAAAACGTGACATTATATTGAGCAGCGAAAACTATGGTCAAGTTGAAAACGTTTACAGGTAAAAAATTTTAAAGATTATGTTTATTAATAGCAGTCCTAAGTTTTTAAAATCTCTATGAAAAGGCATAAAATACAAAAGTAGGTCTTTTTTATGGCCAGATGAGTTTTATGTCTGGTGTCAGATGACCTGGTTACGTCGTACTTTCTATTTTAGGCCAAGTTAATATTGTAGTTGAGCAGCGTGTCCTCGTTTAGAAATTTGTAAAATACTTTTCCCAGGACCACAATAGAAATCACTCAAATAGAGTGAGCATCGAACTCGCGCCCTTCTGCTCGCAAGTCAGCGTTTAGCACATGTTCTGTATACTTGCGTTGAGTCTGTTGTACAAAAAAATTATCTTGTTTACACCCGAGAGATTGCGCTTGCAGGTTTTTTGCCGAGCTCAATGACGTCATTAAAGAGTGTTTTAAAGCAAAAGCTTACTATTGGAAAGACTCCAAATTGATATCTATCTGCAAGAAGTTGCTCGTTAAGTATTCGAATTCTGATACTCTTGAATTGGTGAAAAGAAACGACGAAATTGAGTAAGTTGTTGTTTCTATGATAAATTAAGATGTAATCCAACCAATAAATAAACAAAGCGAACAAGTAAATTATTGAAGATGATGCCTTATTTTTTTGGATTCTTAAATTCAAAATATATGGCATTAGTTTGATGGAAGACTTATTAAAATTAAGGTTTATCAATTGTGTTCGGCAATGATTATAAAAACTGCATTTCAAATATTGACAATGAAATTTTCATTGAGGTAATTATATTTTTGTCGAATTTGCTTGGGTAGTAATGCAGCAAATTTGTTTCATATCAAACGCAAAATCTACCTTCATTTTAGATGCATGGTGATGATTTGTGAAGTCGTTGCTGAAATGCTTAAGCAGGTCGAATCACTGGATTCTTGCGATGCCACTTTGCGGACTCTCAGGTAGCCTTGTGCGTTCATCCTGATAAGTACGCAAAATATTGTCAATTCAAAACTAAACAATATGTTGACTGATTTAAAATTGTCGCTATTTTTCCAGTTCCGAGTTCTATGCAAGCCTCGTAGGTGCACTCTTGCGTCGACCAATCGCTTCGGACAGAATGTTGCGTGACGCTGAATTACAGACTCTGCTTCGAGATTATGTTGCTGTTTCGTCCAGCGTTCTCTATGAAATGATAGTAGCAGCCGAAAGGGTAATTAGAATTTTGTATCCTTTATTTAATTTTAAGTATAAATTCCAATCCCGCTTAAAAAATTGTTTTCGTTTGTGAAGAAGGAAATTGATTTTGTCGATTTATTGATATTATTACAACGTCAGAATAACAAAAGAAAGTTATTTAACTAAACTTCTATCTGAACAAAAGGTTCCGCTTCTATATTTAAAAAAAATCTTATTTACTTTAAAACATAAGAAGTTATCTTCAAACTCTGCCTTTTGTTCACACCTGCTGTTTCAATGAATTTTTGTTTAAAGTTTGAAAAAAAGAATAGTGATTTAGTGCAGTACGGCATTGGCAAATTTCTGTTGGAACGAATTAATAACGGCGTGCTTTATATTTTTAAAATTTTATTTTAAACTAATTTAATTTATGACGGATAAAAACGTAGCTTTTTTCAATTTACTGAAGCAAAAACGTTCAAAACCTAACTGGGCTAACCAGACCATAAAAGTACTACTTTTACAACTAACGCAGTTGTAACTCATGACAAATAAAAATAATTTTGGTTATTATATACGTCTTCAATCAAACTAATTTTCCTTCATTTCTATATACGAGGTCTGTTCAAAAAGTATCCGACTTTTTTGTATAAAGCACACAACACAATAAATTTTGCAAGTTTTATTCAATCTCCTTCAAAATATTCCCCTTGGTGGTTCACACACTTATCCCAGCGCTTCTGCCACTTCTCAAAACACTTTATAAACTCCTCCCCCGGAATGCTCTGAAGCTCCTCCGTCGCTTTTTTCATAATGTCTTCTCTTGACTGAAATCGCCTCCCTTTCAGAGTTGTTTTTAGCTTAGGGAACAGCCAGAAATCACACGGTGCTAAGTCGGGAGAGTAAGGAGCCTGTCTAATAAGTGGCATGCTGTTTTTGGCTAGAAAAGCTTGGACCACATGTGCAGAATGAGCGGGAGCATTGTCGTGGTGAAGCTGAAAATTCTTTGCTGCCCACATGTTTGGCCGCTTTCTTTGCACAGCATCACGAAGGCGACATAGAATCTCCAGGTAGTACTCTTTGTTGATTGTTTGACCTTCTGGTGCGTATTCATGATGCACGATGCCACGGGAATCAAAAAAACAGGTCAGCATAACTTTCACATTGCTGCGGACTTGCCGAGCTTTTTTTGGGCGTGGTGATTCCGGATGCTTCCATTGTGATGATTGAAACTTGGTTTCTGGGTCATAACCATAAACCCATGTCTCATCACCAGTGATGATTGTCTTGATAAATTCTGGGTCATGATTTGCAACATCCAGCATGTCCTCCGAAATTTCCTTCCGGAGTTCCTTCTGTTGCTCCGTCAGCAGCTTGGGGACAAATTTAGCCGACACTCTCCACAGGTTCAAATCCTCAGTTAGGATTGAATGAACTGAGCCTGTGCTTATTCCCATTTCTGCAGCAATCTCTCGTACTGTTAAACGACGATCCTCCAACACTTTTTCACGAACCTGATCCATCGCCTCCTCATTTCGGCTTGTGGATGGCCTTCCTGAGCGAGGATCACTTTCCACTGATGCACGGCCATCTTTAAAGCGTTTAAACCATTGCTTTATCTGAGTTGGGCTTAAGGCCTCATTTTCAAAAGCTTGTTGAATCTTTCGAATTGTTTCAACTTGAGTATCACCAAGTTTTTGACAAAACTTGATGCAATACCTCTGTTCGATGCGTTCTCTGTCATTGAAATGAAATTTTCTGAAAATCAAAAAACCGATGAACACGTACTACACGCCTGCACTAAATGCTTTACACAGAGAGATACGAATGACGAATCGGCCTGAAACGCTTCACGATTACGCGTGAATGTGTGTGTGTGCAGCCACGCTTTGCACGGGCAGTTTGCTCATACCTTATTGGCGAGAGGGAAAAAGGTCGGATACTTTTTGAACAGACCTCGTATATCAAGGTTTGATTTAAGAATAGACGAATTCGTTAATTTCAAGCACTTTTGAATGGTTTTATTTCCATTTTGATTGCATAGTGGAAAACTTAAGCCATTATTTGAGAATTATTTGCTTTCAAAGTTTCGTTCTTTCGTCTATTATTTGATGTATAAAAACAGAGTTGCATAATTGAAATATAGTAGAACCTCGCAGTACGAGTGCCTCGTTGTACGAGAAATTCGCTTTGCGAGCGGCTATTCGTAAGAATTTTGTCTCATACAACGAGCAAAAATTCGTAGTACGAGCGATCGTAGGCTCTCAACGTTCAGGGGCCTCGAAATTCGATTTCGAAGTTTGTAATTCTATTAAAAACTTGACAAACTTAAAACCTATTTAGAGTATATACAGTATATATCAAGCTTTTCAGACTAGAAAAGTCTAGGCACAACTGGTTTCAACTACGTTATAAGCAGCTATTTTTACGTCGTTTGCATCATAATAAAGGCAATTATTGTGCGTATTCTGCTGGAAGCTTAAAGGTTACTAAGTAGTCTATTCTGCAAAAAACAGTATTGGTAGTTGACATGTTGCTGAAATAACTTATAGACAATGTGTTGCTTACTTTTAATGTGGTAAATTATACATTTTATCAATTGAAATTGAACCTTTATTAAATTATGTGCAAGGAAAAAATTTACACTACCTTTTCTAATATGGAAGCAATATTAAGACTGTTACTAAGCATAATGGTCACTAACTGCTTCACTATCTTCCATACGCTTAGATGGTCTCCGTTTTAAGTTTAGTAGATTAATAAAACATGATTATTTATTGCATGCACTTTTACTATTCATATTACATGTACGGTATTGTTTATTTTTTTCTGATTGCACCTTTTCTGTTATAAAAAATAAACATAAAAACAGACATTTTGGGGATGGAACAGATTATTTATTTTCATATTAATTTTAATGCAATAAATTGCTTCGTAATACGAGTAAATCGCAATACGAGCTCAGCCTGGTAACGATTTAAACTCGTACTGCGAGGTTCTACTGTACACTATGACAGTAAATTCCACTTTCAAAGCATATTGGCTCTCACGACAATAGTATGGCGGGGTTGAAATTGGACTACCACGATGTCATTTCAAATTATTAAAGTAGCTAATAAATGCGGAAGTAAATCTTTATTTCTAGATGTCAATGACTACAAAGCAGGACAAAAAACTTTTCTCGTCCAATAAATGTATATATTTTTTAAGGCCTCGTGGAAGATGCAGAACTCTCAAATTTTGTCGACTGAAAACTTGTTTTCGATCATTGATTCCGATATTAACCTGGTAATTACTTGAAAATCTACAATTTTAATGTTTGTTTTGTACAACCAATAGCTTATTGACCCATTGAAGTTGCCTTTGAAGTTTAGTGACTGTGAAACAATTAAGTTGTTAGACGAATTTCTTATCAATTGAGAACGTATTTTTCTGTTAGTAAGACCGAAGCAAATTTTAAAAAATATCCGAGCTTTTTTTCTAATCCTGATACTCGAGGAAACAATATAAGTATAATACTAGCAATTATATCCGGCCATACAAAGAAATATTAAGTCTCTGTATTGCAAATTTATTTAGGTTAATTTTCTGGAGCGTGTTGTTTCCTATTGCGTTTATATCTGGACACGAGTCGATGGATTCAGCGATTCTCGCGCTCTTGCGTCACAATCGTCGATTACGGCAGAAACGCGAGGTTCTTTGACGGCCTCCGATGTGGTTCATGTTTATCGCTGCTTCGAAATTTTGTATTGTTGCTTCAAGAAGTGTAGGAGCCAGGAGAAAATAATCCGAGACAAGTTCAAAGAGGAATTTAAGTAAATACCAGAAAATATTATACTTTCATTTGAAGCACTATGCTCCTTAGTTGGAAGTTTATCCAACGTGAACAATTTGCATTGTTTAAAATTTCTGGTTCGCTGTTATTTTGCTAGAAGTGAACGAAATCCGATTGTAATAGAAGCTCTGTTAAGACGTTTCTTTAATTTAGGTATTATATACGACCAGAAAGCCTCGACCAAAAGGTCCCATTGATTTATCCCGCCTCCTTCATCACGAGAAACGTCATTTCGACCGTCGCAAAACTGGTTCTTGACAGCAGCAGTAACGCTAAGCAATCGGCGGTTTTTCACGTTAAAAAAGCTCCGTAGCGCAAACTTTTATTTCGTAAAATTTTAAACTTATTTTCCTGATCCATTTTTTACAGCAAGAGATATTTTCAATCCTTAACTAAATCAAAGAAAGCTTTTATTTTTATCACTAATGCAAACATATCCGTCAATAATTGATGCGTATTTATATTTAAGTGATGCAAATTAACATCTTTAATGCAGTTGAATCCTTGTTCTTTAATTAGCGTAGTTTTTTTTTTTATACATTGTGATCATTTTGTAAGCTGTTAAAAGTTCTTTTGTGAAGCATAAAACTTTTTAGTAATCTTCTAGTTATTCAAAACAGAGTTCACTTTTTTGTTGATTCAAATCCGTGTTTATTGCTTTTACCATTTTTCGAATGCCTTATGCATATAATATTGTTTTCGTTAACAATTTGCACGTATTTTCACTCAACTTAGTTTATTATTACGGCGGTACTTTCTCGCACTGTGTTTTACAACCTGACGTCCTTTGATTTATCATTGTTTAGAAGTTCATTGTAATAAACTATATGAAACCAGTTTCATTCATTTTACCAATTTACCCCAGCATTAAGCGCAAGAAATAAAATTAGCTAAACCATGGTACAGAATGATATAGGCCTAAAGAACGGTATTAATGTGTATAATATCTCACGTCACTAAATGTTGGAATTGGACAAAATTTTTAAATCCGTTCCACTGAATCATATCGTAAGGTAACACCTATTTATACGGTTATTATAATTTTATTTTAAAATTATAAAATAATCAAAAATAAAGTTCGTATGGGCGGCGCCGTCGAGTGGTTAAAAGCCCCATAGTCCCATTCTGATGGAGCATGCAATCGACGGAGTTGGGTTCAAAATCAACTCGCTTTATTCTGATATGTCCTTGGGAAAGACACTTCACAGAACTTTTTTCTGCTTGGCGGTCTTAGCAAAATAGCCCGTTTTAAAAATTAATAGAATACTTACACGTTTTAGTGTTTTAAATTTGGTTTTTATTGCTGATCACAAATACCTAAAACTGAATATAATTAAGTACATCAGAGACATTACATTACCCTGCGCAAAAAACGCTTGAATGAATTCCTTAAATTTTTCGGTTCGCAACGGTTTTTTCCACACGTAAATATTGCTTTTGCGAAAAAAATGTTTAAAAAAGAAGCGAGTTTTTGTTTCCATCGTCATCACTGTTAAACCCGGCCGGCCTTGTTTATTATGAACCACGAAAATTTTTCTCACAAAAAATTGGAAAACCTCAACTTTATAAAGCATTGAATGCTAACACGAAAAATTTTGATGAACAAAAATGTAAAATTGGGCGTTGAACAAATGAAGTAAAATTTATTAAAGTAAAATCTAACCAGTGCAAAACTTAAGTCACGCCATACTGCTAAACCTAACTCACATATTTACAAACGATTATTCCAATTAAAAACATTGTTATGTGGGTTTACATAACCAATATTTGTAAGTCAAAAGAAAAAGCATTTTAAAATTCAGCAATGACTTTTGTAAGAGCTAGAAAATTATTTGGAGGGAGGGGCAAAATCTAAAACCAAGGCACTTTTTTTGTTTGATAGAAAAAGATTGTGATTAAACTAAGTGGAATCGTTTGAAACGAAAAGTTAAGTGTTCGAAATATAATTGAAAACCAAAAAAAGGGTCATCACTCTGACCTACTTTCGCTTGTTTTAACTTTTTTTTTTTATTTAGTTTTCAACTATAATTCGAACAGGTACGCAAATAAATGTAGGGGAGACTGAGGTAAGTTGTGCCATTGTCCAAGTTGTTCCACCCTTTTTTTTTATTTACATAATTGCTGTCGCTACGCTCAAAATATTACTCACAGAGTGTTGCCTTTCAGGTGTTTATTTGAAGGCGAAAATATTTACTTCAGATGAGTTATAAATAAAATAACGTTTTACAATCATTTATGAAAACTTTTTGGAGTTTATTTAATCACGACTTGATTAAAGAGTTTAAGGTATTTTTGAATAGAACAAATAAGCTAAGGCAAATGCATTGTAATAGTTTCAATTGCAAAGGTATTTTTGTTTTGCATTCAATACATTTCTAAGCAGGTGAACTTTTATTCTTATGGCTGCTAGTGGGGTAGGATGTGCCGATGGTAATGGGTCAAATTGAGCCACGCTGGAAAAGCAGCACAACTACCCCATTTTTTGTTTCTGTTGTTTTCCAGGCTTTAACTGCATAAAAAACTTGAATAACCGAAAAACAATACAATAACACTTAAGAAGTAACTTAACTAAAACTTTAGTAGCCTACTTACTGCGAGGGTATGTAGATGATATCAACTTAACGCCACCCTTGTTTTCCTGCAACAATGAAGGAACTATGGCACTAAATTATAGGGAGAAATAATGCATAAGCTTCCATACCCGTTTCGTTACTAAGCATCAACATTGAGCTTCATTTTTTTAGACATAAGTTTTCTCCGGAATCTATTAATATATTCAACGTAAACGAAACGGGAGTGTAGTATGCGTTGAATATATTAATAGATTCCGGAGAAAATAATACAGAGATAAAATAAAAAAATAGGTCTGTTGTGTCTGCAGAACGTGGACAACTTGTGACATTGGTGTGCACAATAAACGCCATTGGAAATAGCATTCCTCCGCTATTTATTTTTCGTCGAGTGAGATATAAAAATTATTTTATCAATGGAGGTCCAACTAAGTCATGTGGTGCCGCTTCACGTTCTGGATGGATCAATGAAAAAATTTTTTGTGATGTATATCTTCCTCACTTAATCAAACATTCTCGTTGCTCTAAAGAAAAGCAAATTCTTTTACTTTTGGACTATCATGAATCACACGTATCACTTAAAATCATTGACATTTGTAGAAATTATAGAATTAATATACTTACAATCCCACCCCATATGAGTCACAGGATGCAGCCACACGATGTAGCTGTATATGGTCCTTTTGAGCGTTTTTACAACACTGCACTGGATGGATGGATAAGAAGTAGGGCCGGTAAAACCTGCACAATTTACCACGTACCAGGAATTGTAAAGACAGCTTTGCATCTGCCTTTACCTTAACAAATATCTGTGCTGGGTTTTCATCTACTGGGATATTTCCCTTTAGCAGATGCATTTTTAGGGATGAGGATTTTGCACCTCAGCATTGATTCAAGCTCGCGATTATGAAAACACTACAACTGAAACATCCCCAACGATAGATATTTCATTATCTTTACTTACAGTACAGAATGAAGAAGTTGAAGAAAGACTTGTTACTTCAGTAACTGATAATCCATCGACGTCTGCTGGTCCATCAACAACATTTGCCTCACAATTATCCAAATAAGTTATGAGTTCCAAAGTAAACTCAAATATGGTGTCTTTATCAAGCATTTCTGAAGTAGAAGTAACTAGTGTACAAGTCACGAGAGACCATATATTTCTTCTAAGGATTATCCACCCATTTCCCAAGTTTTGAGACATAGAAATAGGGCTACAAAAAAAAGTGTGCGCCTTACTCGAATTTTAACTGATACCCCACAACGTAACAAGATATTTTTGCAACTTGAGAATAGGAAACAAAATTCATTGCGAAAACTTAAAGCTGAAAAAACGAAAAGAAAGAAATCTCGACGGCAGTTGATATGCCAATCAGATTCCGAAACCAACGAATGTGAAGAAAACATATGCAAATTTGTCGAATCGAATGATGAAGATGACGTTGTAAGCTGAGCGTCTTCAATTGATGAAAACTTGATCGAAGTAGATGATTTTGTCATTGTACGTTTTGAAGGAAAACCCGCACCACATTTCTACATAGGGTGCATCGAAGAGGTTGATGAAGATGAATGTTCTGCTAAGTTCATGAGGCAAGGAAAACGTTCAGAAAAGTTTGGAGGTTCTTCAACATTTTACTTTAAAGAGAATAACTGTTACACGTTTTCTCAAGACAAGATTGTAAAAAAGATTCTAGTTCCATTGAAACCTGGAGGCACTGCCCGAAGAGAAAAAGATTTTTTTTGCATGTGACCTAAGTAAATGGGCAGTAGAGTAGCATAATGACTTTTTAGAACTTTTCGTTAGGTAAAATATTGTTGTTGAAACGTTGTTTGCTTTACTTTCATTCCATTTCATTATTAAAAACATTTCTTTTAAAATATGAGGATTGATATTTGCATGTGATTTGGGCGGTTCAACCAAACCATGTTAAACAACTTACCCCACCCTGTGGCTCAACTTATCCATATCCTGGGGTAATTAGTGCCAAAATAAACTTTTTTTAAACATTGATAACACTAAATCCCTTTACGTTACAAACTCCAACTTCCCCTAAAAACAAGGTATAGTTCTCTGAGATTGTTCCCGAAAAATTTTGTTAATCTATCTTCAATAGTCTTTTTAAAATTGGCAAGCAAGTCGAAAATGGCTCAACTTACCTCACTCTCCCCTATCTACGTCCTGGAAAATTAATTTTAGATTAAAAAAAATAATAAAGGTTATCACTCTGATTTGTGCGTCCTTGCTAACTTACGAAAAAATTTATTTGCTGTTGCCAAATCACTATTTTATAAACTTTCTTAGATTTAATTTTGGACGAGTTTATATGATGGTAGAGACAAATCTAGCCTAACGCTTCTGTACTGCGAATTTTAAAAGGCACTATCTGCCCCCTTGCTTTAAAAATATTGTAAGGCAGAGGGGCAATTGTCCCTCCACTAAAAAATGTTTCTTGGTGACCGAATCAAGATCTTTATAGGGGCAGCCACTCTTAATTTGGAAAACTTTTGACAATAACTCGCACTCATATATTACAATACAAGCCTAATATACCCAGCAGTCAATCATTCAGTAGCCTCCGACCGATGCATTGTGTTGGCCCACTAAAACGTCTACTGTTTTAGTTGGATGTAAATGTGAAAGTAGAGGTTCTTAACTTTGGTTTGACGGCATGGTTTTCGGGAGTTTGTCAGAAATTCCTTCGATTTTCTAATGAAGCAGGGTCAAAAGTCTTGCGACGACTTACAAACACCACATTTTTTCTGCCGGTAAGCAGGCCTCAGTATAAACCAGTTTCCATCGTAATAACAGACCTAATTAAAGTTTCAAATAAATATGATTAAGGGAACAAAATGTGGCTCGACAATAGCTTAAAGAAAAACGCGAATATAACAGTTAGAATCACTGTACTGCCAAGTATCAGCAAATACGATTATGGTTATGATCTCTTCAAGCAGGCAAACTAAAAAAATTTAATTATGTGTCAATATTCTCATTTCTTTGAAATCCTAGTTAAATAATTATTTTTTAGTTTTGATATGTAGATATAGAAATAGTATTTGACATGCTTGTAACTCATTAAATTAAATCTTATTGTCAATAGCTGTCAAGTTCTAACGTTACTCAAAGAAAGCTGACTAATTGCAAACTGGCTTTCAATGACTAAAACCTTAACGATTCGGTGCTTGGGAATTTTTTTGCACAGAAGCATCATCAGATTGAGCCATCACAGCGGCGTGAAAGCTACCAGGCCCGAGAATGTCGCTATCACGAGCCGATCCGCTTCGTCGAATTTCGCTTTCTTTTAGCTTTTCATCATCTTGTGGATTTTGATCAACGTTTTCGGTATTATCCGTCTAAATGCAAAGCAATAACTCTTGACAAAAAGTCTACACATAAAACAGTTGCGTACCGACTCGGCAATAATGAAGAACTATTGATATTATATAAGTCACGTAAATATTGAAACAACTTACATAGGTATGTCGCTTTAATGCAAAATTATATATTTTCTGTTTTCATTTCAGTATAAAATAACTCTGATTATATATATATATATATATATATAAATAAAAGTGTAAGTTGTTGGTGCCCTTCAGAAGAGTACTCAATGACTTTAGTGGTCAGAGCGATTATTCATAATTATCAGAACACAAATTTAAAAACATTTTATTCTCAACTGACTATTTTGCCAATGAGACTCATCGGGGGACACAACACGTAAAAAAATCCCAGTAACATTGAAAAACATATAAAAAAATCAAAAGTAAGAATTGAAAATTAGAAATTAAAAATGCCTCAGCTGAAGATGAATTAAAGTAAAATGAAGCTACAAAAAGGAAAAGCTGTTTGTTTAAAACAATCTTTTTACTACAGTTAGTGATTATCAAATAATTATTTTTGTCACGACACTAAAAAAGAAAACAAGCTGTAATGTTATGGATCTTTTCGGCAACTTGCGCCAAATTTAAAAATATACGCATCTGTCACATTATAGCATGTTTTCGTTTTTAATGTCGTACACAAAAGTAACACTAACTTTAGTAAAGATCGTTCAAAAGCAAATGGTTTTTTCTTTTTATCATAATTCAAGTCTTCATGCCTGTTTTACATTCTTTAGTTCTAGATCCCCCACTGCAATTAAAATTTTTCATCTGATTAATTCGATCAATCCAAACAAAGCTAGTGGAGCTGACAACATCAACCCCTTCTTCTTACGTATAGGAGCAGTAGTACTAGCTCCTATATTATCAATATATTTTCAATGGTCATTTGATCTTGGTATTTTTCCCCAAGCTTTCAAAACTGCCCAAGTAATCCCCATATTTAAATCGGGTAGTAGAGAAATATTAGGCAATTATCGACCAATAGCTTTACTTTCTAACCTGTCGAAAATACTGGAAAAACTCATCAAAATTCGATTTGATAAATTTTTTTTTAAAAATAAAGTTTTGTACGCAAATCAATATGGTTTTAGAAACAATCACAGCGTTAATCACGCTTTACTTGACGTTGTCACTAACTATTACGATGCCTTGCATTGCTCACAACACACAGCACTGTTGTTTATGGATCTTCGCTAGGCGTTTGATACAGTGTCACACAAAATCCTATTGTACAAGTTACACCATTACGGCATTCGTGGACCGGCATATGCTTTAATCGAAAACTACCTTACCTCTACAAACCAATTTGTAACTTTTAGTAATACTTCATCCTCTACTAAACCCATCAATATTGGTGTTCCTCAAGGCTCCATACTTGGTCCCTTACTTTTCCTAATATATATCAACGACTTACCAAATGCCATTAACAGTACACACCGTCTTTTTGCTGATGACACCTGCCTTATACTACGACGGTCATCTTTGTCATCCCTAGAGAAAGCTTATTCGGACGAATTAATACAGCTTAAAGATTGGTGTGATGTTAACAAAATCCAAATCAATCCAAACAAATCATGCATACTACACCTTCCTCCTAAACAGAATACCCCACCTTTAACCTTTCAAATTCCTTACGATAACTCCTTCATAGTTAATAGTATTTGCTGTAAATATCTTGGGATCCTAATCGATAACAAGCTAAATTTTAAACAACATATACAACTAGTTGAATCTAAAATAGCCAAATCGGTAGGAATTTTAAATAAATTGCGACATATTTTCCCCTCCTCTGCTCTTCTTCTTATCTATTTCGCTTTAGTCCACCCTCATTTACTATACGGCCTTCCCATTTGGGGAAGTACTTTCCCGACATACCTCCAAAAACTCTAATGTCTCCAAAATAAAGTTCTTAGCATAATCTCAAACTGTAACCCTAAAACATCAACAACACCACTTTTTTACCAATACAAAATTTTAAAAATACAAGATTTGTACTATTTTTAAATTGCCAAAATTATGCACCAATACTCAAATAAACACCTTCCAATCTGCTTTACATCCTTCTTTACCCAAACCAGTTCAATTCATAATTGGTCTACTAGATCTAATATTCGAAACAATTTATACTTACCACACTTCTTATCGTCTCGATGTCAACGATCAATTAAATTTCAAGAGGCAAAAATCTGGAACTCCATCTCTCCTCATATTCGAAATCAATCATTTAATACCTTCAAACGTAATATTAAAATTCAGCTCTTAAATTCCTATATATGAATCAAAACGATATAATTCGTCATGCCCTAACGCAATAATCTTTGAAATTGAATAATTCCGCTACAATTTCTGGGTGACTGTTTGACTAGAAACCTTAATCGGTCACTTCGCAGTCTTCTGTCGAGATTGTTATTATTTTATTTTCTTTATTTATTTATTTTTTTTACTCACTGCATTTGTACATAACCTGTGTTTTACTATTTTGATATGTATTTTCTTTCTCGTTTATTCTTATGTATTACCTTCATAGTGCGTAATAATCTCTGACAAAATAAACTTCTGTCTATCTGTCTTCATCCGACGCATAGCTGTCAACTTTAATTCTTACTTTTGGTTTTTTTATTTGTTTTTCAATGTAACTGCTATTATTTTTTTAGACATTGTGTCCCCTGATGAGTCACATAGGCAAAGTAGTCTATTGGGATAATTTTAATAAAATGTTTTTTTTTAAATTTGTGTTCTGATAATTTTGATTATATATACATAGCTAAAAATATTCCCACTAAAAGAATTTTTTTTGTTGTTAAATATTGCTTTTGCTGCTTTGCGTCATAAATGCGACGTCAAAGACACGCAAACATTCAAAAACTGAAAACAAATTAATTAAATATATAAACATAAGTTTAAAAAATAACGTTAAAAAAATAAAAACAAACGTATAGAAAAACACAATGAAAAGAAGCAATAAAAATCTGTTCATGCTGTAAAAAATAAAAATAATAATTTACAACCTTTAACATTGAGTTTGTATCATCACTTCTTCCAAATACGAACTGGCTGCCTTGAATTTCTTGAATTGCCAACGTAAAGGTGTTTCCGGTGTCCTGAAATTCTAAACATGACATTAACAATTAAATAAGTTTGAAATCCCTTTTCCTTATGCAGTGAATGGTTGTCCTCATAGAGAAACGCCTTACTTTGAATCAAAGCAGGGCTTGTATCCTCCACTTTTTTTTGTAACGTGGCAGCATGAATCGTCAGTTGCGTCGAGATGAGCTGAATGAGGGTTGCAAACCAAGCGAGGCCGGCCACCACCCAAATGAGTATTAACATCGACGCCCCGAGGCCCCCTTCTTCATGCGGGTCTACATTTTTAAAACTTTTATCAAATAGCTGGCAAGCTTTTTAACGATATTTAGTCGTAAAAAAGGTCTTCTTAACATCTATCTTCGTAACACATAACCATTTATCATTTACATGAAATAATCAAATAAAGTCTTTCAATTAAAAGTCAAGCCGTAATTTAAATTGAAATCTAACTTTAACTACAAAAATTTTTCAGGAATTTTTATAATTTAAAGGTTGTAGTGTTTACACACACACACACACACACACACACACACACACACACACACACACACACACACACACACACACACACACACACACACACACACACACACACACACACACACACACACACACGCACGCACGCACGCACGCACGCACGCACACACACACACAAAAAAAACAAAAAAAAAAAAACCTAACAAACAACTTTGCGGCAAGCACGCGCTTCATACGCGCATCGAAATTTCTTCTGGGCATTACGAGTAGTACAACAACATTACAAAGGCATGAGTCGAAGAAATGCCATGTTATAGGGTTTTTCGATCAAAATGAGATATTATTTCATGAATTAGAAAATGGGAAAAAAGAAGTTAAAAATGATATACAAATACAAATGAATAAATGAAATTGCTTTAACTCAAAAATTTTGGATTTTTTACAATAGCAAAAACTCGCTCTATATTTTTGAAAACTTGCTCTTTATAGAGTTTTTTGATCTAATTCGTTTTTTTTCCAATCAAATTCGTTTTGCAAAAACTTTTATATATATCTCTGTATAGGGTTTCCCGATAGAGTCTATATACATATATAGATAATATAGGATCTCTGTATTAGGTCTCCATAATTAGGTTTCTATAATATAATCTCCATAATGTTTATACATAGGTATATATACCTGTTGGAGACCCTATATGGAGACCCTATATGGAGACCCAATATAATGGAGACTATATTATGGAGACCTAATACAGAGAACCTATATTATCAAATATATAGACCCTATATTATATATCAAATATATAGATAATATAAGGTCTCTGTATTAGATCTCCATAATATTAGTATCCATAATTAGGTCTCCATAATATATTATATAGTCTCCATAATTAGGTTTCTATACTATAGTTTCCATAATATTACGTCTCCAAAATATAGTCTCTATATCGTAGTCTCAATAATAAATATTAGGTCTCCATAATATAGTCGTATTGTACCGTGTTGATGGCGAAACCCGATAGAGAGGGTCTCGGTTTCAATCCATAAAATAATAAAAGAACCAAATTTACACCAATAATAAGATTAAATACGAACCCGGAACAAAATCACCGAATCCGATCGTTGTCAAGCTAATTATGACGCAATAAAAGCAGTTGACAAATGTCCATTGTTCCTCGTTGCTAATGAAGTACAAGATAAAAGTCGGCATCAAAATATAAAGTAGAAAACCGACCACGACCGTGAAAGAAATGCTTGCCCAGTTGACCTTGTACACAAGTTCAAGTAGACGAGCAAATAACTGTCAAATATTAGTGTTTTGCGGTAAAATTAATATGACATTAATGTTTCCACAATGTGGTTAAAAATTTAAATATAATCTTAGCTGCCTTTGACGCATTTTCACCTTCTCTACATAATAAGCTGTCGCTATTCCGATTTTTGCAGCGAGAATACCGGTGAAAGGTATCGATATAAGCGCAAAAAGCGATGCAAAGATTTGTCCCCCAGGGGTGACGGGGGTCAAGGTTCCGTAACCTGGAAAAAATTTCGTCCTTGACATGCAACGTAATCACACTTGAATGTTCACGTCAATTGCTGACGTGGACAACATATTTTGTTTTTGTATTATATTATGTTATTATGTATTATATTTGCATTATATCAAAACGGTAAGGCTTTTAATTTACTTTAAGCAAAATGTAAATCAAAAAAGAGACAGGCTAGATGGGCTTTCGAGAAAAGTTACGTCGTTCTAACATCATACTAGATTGCAAATTTTTCTAAAAAATTTTTAAAAGGTAAAAGAGATAAAAAAAGAAAGTTTTTTATTATGGCGGTGTATATGATAGGTAAGCTTCAAGAATATCATGTACGGGAATGGGAAAAACTAGGGTGGTTAAGGAGATACAGGATAATAGGTTCACAAAGAATCACAAAACTAGGGTTGAGATCATGGGTGCACGACAACAATCATCAGGAATTATTCTCAAGGCAAGCTTAAGGATTAATTTTAAAAGTATGACCATTGGGAAAGAAATATTGCATGAGTAAGCACCAGTTACATTTACAGTGTAAAAGGATTTGGAATGAAGAAGAACAGAAACCGAGAAAGTACAAATTCTAGATGTAAAAAAGGGGATAGAAGTAAATGACAGAAGACTTGCTGAAATAGATTTACAGAAAAACATGCATTTTCTAAGAGGAAGTGATAAGTACAAAGGGAGAAAAGAAATTAACCAAGAAAGGAACAGGTAAGGGTGGGGAAGATATAATAGAATTGGTTATCAAATTTTTTCTGCAGAGACGAAACATTATGATTGAAAGAAAATTTTTGTTAAATTACACTGAGGAAAGTGAAAAGGGTTGAAGCACAGTGGTGTATTGAGATACAAATACATAAGTATGCTAAAGATGAGATTGGTAGGGTCAAGACAGAAAAAGGATAATTTACATTTAAGGTTGTTAAGAAATAATTGCTGTTTAGGAAGTTCTTCAACAGTTTGAGCACAAACTGAACAGCCATGGTTGCTTGTTCAAATTCTGAGGAGGAAGCTCAAATAGCCAGGTTATTTGCATATAAAGAAGCATGTACAAAATAAGGGAGGGGCTAGAGATGCCATTAATAAAAGAAAAAAGAGAAATGGACTTAAAGACTAACTCTTTAACCCTTTATGCATGCCTTCTATTTTCAAAGGACAAGCTGAAAATGCTCATATTTCTTTAAAAAAAACCTTAATTTCAATTCAAAATTAGAAGACAGCATTTTTAGAAAATTGAAAAATTTTTAAAGTATCCCCCTCTTACTGTTTTGCTAGGCCAACAGGTAAGTAACTCAAATGAGTGATTTCATGCATAAAGGGTTAAAGATGGAATAAAAAACTCAAAAAAGGAAGAGAAACAATTTTCATAATCTAGAAAAGATTTAGTGCTTGGGAAGTCATGAGGATCTGATGAGGTACTAGCTGCAGAACATTCTACAGCAGCCTCTGCAATTTCAAAATACCATTAGGCTCTGACAGAGCGATTGATACAATCAAAATGGATAACAAAAGTGCTGGCATCATTTAGAAGTTTGGTGAAAAAAATTAGCTTCAGAAAGAGAGTGGTGAAAGTGGAAGGAGGGGGCAGTGGGTGTCAATGTAAAAAAGTAGTTGTCACTGCATGCTTTATTAATACTTGATAAAGGGAGAAAAATGACTGTGATAACTATAATTACTGACAAATAAGCTATATTCTTGTTGTTATTGTTATGTTGTTAAAATCTGACAAAGGCATAATGTGTCTCTACAGCTTAAGGTTTCTATACCAGGCAGCTATAATTTACAATTCTATCAATTACAAAAAAATTCTAAAAAATCAAAAATTAAAAAAAATTAATTGCACAGCAATGTCTTGGAATCTCTTAAAGCAGGTTAAGAGAATTGTTTGGCCATTACTCTAAGCATAATGCCTTGACCATTCTCCTGCAAATAAAAAAATAAATTCAAGAGATTATGAAATTTGATTGTAATGAGCGTCTTGCAGCAATGACAGTAAAACTCACCTATTGTACTAGCTATTGTAATGGAAAGAAAAAATGCTGAGTTTAATGTCCATTGTTCAGGATATATTGTTGAATTTCCAACAATCGAAACTGAATCTTGCATGGCAGCTTCTTCTAATTTCTGCATCAAAACCATCAAAACAAGCAAAAATTGCAAAGTACAATTCAAGCAAAAAAACATACCTCCAAAAACTTTTCTAATTCAGTTTCATTGAGACATATGCTGTGATTTTTAAGAAATTCTTCTTTAAAAAATGGCAGCCAATGTGGTTGACCTTCTCTTGACTTTTTTTCAATTTTTATAAAAATAGCAGCTGCAGCAAGATTGACTAACAAGTACAATACAAGCATAAAAACTAAAAAAAGGTTTTTCTTTAGGTTGTGATCACCTGATTGACGAAATTGTTCTTCAATAATACCAATTTCAGATGAAATTACTTTTTTATCAACATTATTTTCTTCCTTTTCTTTGTAATTTTCAGAATCAGGCATTCTACTTTAAAATAAATATTAAAGCAATTTAAGTTTATCTAAAAAAAAACATTAAAAAAGTTACAACTGATAGAACAAATTGAAAGTCAAAAACTAAAAGTGATGAGTTGTTCTGCATTTTTCAAAAAAAAAGCAAAAATTAATTAAGAGAATAGTAAAATTTTTATTTTTGCTCTAGTAAAACTGTAACTATAAGTAACAGGGACAGAAATTCTGGAGAAAAATGAGTCTTTTCATTATTACCATAGACATGATCAATTGTGGGCAAGTTGAACACTACTATACAGAAACTTAAATAAATTGATTGATAAATGAATCAAACAAAAGTAGGCTTAGCCTATAGCATTTCTTTCTGCCATTTGAAATTATTTCTTTAGTTACTTTAAGTCTCAGAAAACTTAGAAATAATTTCATTATTGATGAGTGTCGGACAATAATTAGTCAGTCAGTTTACATCAGTGAAAAATGTCACCTAATCCAATCAAAAATTTAAATAATTTCAAATTTTAGTAGCCTATAACATTTGACTGGAATTCAGCCTGCTATAGTTGGAAAAGTAAATAAAGTTTGAATTGAAGCTTCTATCTTTGTGAACAATTATAGATGAGAATTCTTACAATAATTTCATTGTAAAGCAATCATATATTAATGCAGTGGCATGTGGTGACCTCTGAGACTGGTCATGCAAGTGACATGCTGCAATTGGGTCATGCAATCGGGTATTTTATGGGTAGTCAATGAGTAAGACATGCAATATTTTACTGGTAGGAAAAAATTCTGTGTGAGATTCTAATTTTTAGTCCTAATATCATGGTGTTCAAGACCAATTTTTGTCCTAGATTCAAGGTGATCTCTAAAACAAAAAGCTCATCACTTGAAATTGTTCCCAAGTAATGCACTTTTTGTCCTAGAAATGTAGTGATCTCTAAAAAAAAAGGTTATCACTTGGAATTGTTCCCAAGTAATGCATTTTTTGTCCTAAAAATTCAGTGATCCCTAAAAAAAAGGTCTTCCTTCTCAATTACTCTCCACTTTTATGCTTTCCGTCCTGAAATTGTAGCAATCCCTAAAAAAAAAGGTCTTCACCTCGAATCAGCCTCACATTTCTCTAATTTCATTCCAAATCAGTACCATTTCTCATTAAATTAAAAAATATATGCCTCATCGCGCAAAAGTTTGTTATGCAATCCCTAAAAATTTGGTGCCCTGACCGCACGCCACTGTATTAATGACATCAATATGTCACTAAAATACTTAGCCTAAAACTGTCAACTACAGAAGAAATAAAACAAATAAAAACTACCAAATGGTGCTAATTACAAAGATACTGCAAACAATATTATTATTTGAAAAGAAATAATGAAACATTGATAAAAATTCAAGAAATATGAATCTATCTAACTTGCCGAAATGATTAATTAATGTTTAAAAGTTTACTAACACAAAATTAAGTTAATCTTAAAGCGGCTTACTAACGTGCTTTAAATTGGCTGTATCCGTACCTGATCGTATAGGCCTACTGTGACCAAGATAAACTAATAATTTTATTCTTTGTTTGGTTGCTACATAAACAGACAATAATTGGAAATCACAATGACCATTAAGGTTTTAACACACGATTAAACACAATTAAACGTTTTAATATTTACGTTAGATTTTTAGATTAGCTTTTACACAAACCTTTACTTACTGTAAAAACGCTTACTTTAATAAATCAGAAACTTTTTTTATTCAATAAATTTTAAATCGCTGTCGTAGAAAAGAGATAATTTTATTTTGCGAATTTATGGTGTAGCAAAAGTAATGAAAGACCACACATTCTGTTTATTGTCGTTTAAGACTACAACCTACAACCAATTTACTTTACTCGGTACCAAATTACTCATTGATTCTCAAAGTCGTAGATATCGATCGCAAGAGGTCGATCGGAACATTCAAGGGGTCGAGGTTCGTTATTTATATGGAACTGCAAATAGATTAAAAACATGCTTTTATAACTGTTCAACTAAAATAAAAATGTAGGCTATTCTATTTTGCACATATTGCTCGTCTACGTATGCATGTCAATTAAGGAATAACTTTTTGTCCTCTAGTTTAAAAAGAATACATGTAGCCTACAATAATTCATTTCGATTTTTACATGGATTGCCTAGGTATGTAAGTGCCTATAGCCGTACCTGCCGGGGGGCAGGGGGCAATTGCCCCCCAAGTTTCCAAGATTTGGGCGAAATTTAAATTTTTCGGGCAGTGACAAGAAAATATTTGGGCAAGAGCATAATTTTTCAGGCAGGGATATGAAAAATTTGGGCAAAGTCAGGAGCTTCAGGGCATTGACATTGATCAACTGCAAAAATTAGTTACCAAATTTAGGTGAAGAATTTATTTTTTGGAGGACACCTTGATTTTGGGACGAAAATTGAAAAAAATGTGACTGAATCCAAGTGAAGACCTTTTTTTTTAGAGATCATCATCATTTCAAGACGAAATTTCTCTCCATCCAAGAATCTCAGACAATTATTTTGTCCTATCCATAAAGTAGGCCTACTAGAAAATCATGATTTGGGCAAACGTCACAAGATTTGGACAAAACTTCATTGCCTTCCCCAAATTTTTTGGGCTGGTACGCCTATGTAAGTGCCCGTGTTGAATAACATTACAACATTTGATGCAGTTCTAAGAAAAATGTCCTGCTCCTTTGTTTATCGTTGTTACGAATCTAATGATAAATTAATTTCTTCTTTAGCCTAATGGTCTCGGAATGTTTTATTAATTCATCATACTATACATGTAAACACTGCATCTCCTTAGTTTATTTGTGATAGATACTTGGTAACTTTTTTTTTATTCTCTTTTTTTCTTTTTTTCAAGTGTTGTTTTTTTGTACAGTATGTGTCTCTTATTCTGTGCAGTTTTTGCTGTTTTGTTTTGTTTTCTGTTATGGACCGTGAGTCTGATTTAAATAAATAAATAAAAATAAAAAATAAAAAAAACTGTGGGATTTTCAAGAGCGATAAAATTAGGGTACCAGTTTTGCAATGGTAGCCTACTAGGCTAATGCAGGCTATAACTATACAAAGAAAAAGCTTTTTTTATCTCGATTTTCTTTACTTTTTTCACATCTGATGGAAGAAACATAGCTACATAGATGTGAAGACAAAAAAGGTAGTCACTTTAATTAGACATTACATTAGTAGTTGTGTGTACTGGATTAGAAGGTCAATCGAATTGTTTTTCAAATTGGGATCGACGTGCAGAAAAGTTTGAGAACTGCTGCTCTAATTGAATAAAATTTGAAAATTTTGTAATTTACTATCTGATATGTTATTTATCTTTATTGAATACCACTACATTTGTGGCTTTAATTAACAAAAAAAATATAACTCAAAGCAAACGTTGCCAAGATTGCTAAGAGAGATAATCAATAAACAAAAGATTTTGACATTGAATGTCCGGCTGCCAGCGAAAAACTTCAACAAAAAAACTACTAATCATGATGATTAAATTTAGCTTAACGCTTTGAGACGAAAAGATATCAATTAGATTTTAAGCTCTGCACTTCATAACTTGGCTTAAGCGATCAACAAATTAATAAATCAATAAATTAATAAATCAACAAATACCTTACTACACTTATCTTGAAACGGCTAAACCATATGCGGGAAAAACACCCTAGGCCAATAGTTTCCAACCGAGGAGGAATTCCTTTCCCCGGGGAAATTTTATGAGTTCCAGGGAGAAATACATACTTTGAAGAATTTACTACGCAACAGGCTTTTTAACAACAGGCTTTGATTTGATCTTTGCATTGATTATTTTTTGAATGAAGACAAGCGAAGACCCAAAAAAGCTCTTTCTCTAACGTTTGGCCGAAAATTTAGTGGATGACTTTTTTTGGTCTTTCAGAAAAAATAATCACTTAACATAAATAAGTTCACCCACAACGATTATAAATTTTTTCAAAGAAGGGAACAAAGAGTTTCAAAATGAACAAAAGGAGCAATGAAAAGTTTCAAAATGAGCAAAGGGGAAAATTTTTTCAAAAATTTGGGAACCACTGCCTAGAGCTATTTTATAGATAAATCGGAAAAGAGTGATTTAGGGGAGAATAGGGACCATAGAGCCAAAATTTATTTTTTTGATTGTAGCCTTTATTCCAAAAAAATTGCCTGCTAACCTCATATTAAAACCGTACCTTTAACTTATTTAAACATGCATATAGCTTTTTGATCAGATAAAGCGTTGACAAAATATCACGTTTCATAAATTAGAGAAATTTCTGGCAAAAACGTTCCTTAAGCTTAGGCATCAATAGGTCACACTTAAAGGATCTTTAAGCTAATAGGCTATTTTTACATAATTCAGTACATAAGTAAAATAAATGAAAAATAGAGATTAATTGTTTCATACAGCCTTACTAGAAAATGCATTATGCAAGCCACATAAAGCGGCATCGAAATGATGACAACGCTAATTGTGAGATTTTTTCTTGTCGGCAAAGTGGATGTAGACTGCCCTTCTTTTGCATATCTTTGCAGGGTTGCAGGAGATATGTTATTGCTTATAGCAGTTTCTCGAGTGCTGCTTTCTGCATCTAAAACGCTTTGAACAACGTTTCATAAGAATGTTATAATAGGCTTGTCTATCTTTCTATTTTTTACGAAGGAATTTCTGGTGTAGTTTACAAAATTTGTACAATAGACTATTGAGAAAAAATTAAAATATAAATAGATCAATGTTTGAAAACTTCAACAATATAATATTCATGTTTTAAGCAGACAGCATTTATTAAAATCCACTCAAATTTTTTTTGTCTTTGAAATATCGCCTTCAATATTCGTTAAACATACAAAAAAATTAAATTAATTTTTAAGGGAGAATGAATTATTATTTACACTTAGCTCAAGATTAAAAACTTGCAAAATATAATACATTGACTTCTTTTTACAAATTTGTTTTGGATTGTTCGTACCGAGTTGACTTTTAGCTACACAACTTGGCTGCCCCTACCTACTCGTTAATTTTATTTATGTAAAGTCAACCCGTACCTCACACGGCAGGCCTATTTTTTTCTGTTTTCTTTGGTATACAGACATACTAAACCATTTATATCTAATTCTAATGCTTATTATTGCTCTCAAAATTAGTTTAAAATAGGATTTTTGTCTGGTGACTCTATTATTGTACCCAAAAATCAAATGTCCCACAAATCATTTATAGTAAATTCTAAGATTGAAAAATGTGATTTTTCTTAACTATTTTATTTTTATAATGTTTATTAAAAGCTTTCGTGACCTCCAGAAAAAAGCTTAACGACCCCTGCGAGGGTCGTGACCCCCGGGTTGAAAACCACTGATCTGAAATAAACCGAATCATGGCTCAAAATTTCTTTATGTCCAATGGTTGCTAATGTTCGCTACATTGTTGTTTTGTAAATTACGGTTTTTGTAACCACGTCTCGTTTGTTCACTTAAATGTTTCGTTTTATTAATTTAAGCGCTTCGAGAAAAGCTTGAAAGAGCACGAAAATACAAATGTTTACTTTAGGGCTTCACACGCACTTGCGCCTATACTAGCATTACAGATTTGCAATTTTGAAGGACTTTTTCGATCTAAAAAATTGTCAAATTCATTGCTCGACTATCCTTACTGTGACTACCTAGCTTTGATAAGACAAAGCTTGGCATAGTTTTAAAATTTATTATTGACTTAAAAATCGGAATTTTATGCTAGCAGCGTGGTACAGCATTGATAGAAGCTCTCAATTTTGCATCAGACTTTTAATACTCAATCCAAAAATGATATCGAAATAAGCCTATAACAAAAAAATTTCTTTATTACTGCACGCGCGTTGCTATGCAACAAGAATGTTCAATTAATGCGATGAAATAGGCCTATAGCAAATCTGTAAAGTTTACGATATGTCCACATGTATAACAATTTATAAGAAAATTAGTAAATTACTTAAAATTTTTAATAAACGTCACAACTAGCGAAATCAATAGCTTTGGCACTACAGTTTATTTGGCGGCACGCTCAGGTCAGAGGTCGGCAAGCCGCGTTTCCAGAGCCGTATTCGGCCTTTGGTCCATCTTCTGCGGCTACTTGTGGTTTTGGGATATAAATAAACGTTTAACTTCCAAATTGGAAAACTTATTTAAATTTAAACAATAAGAATAAAGCAATACATTTAAAGCAGCGAAGATCTTTTTCTTTTTTAGGTGTTTACAATGATATTACTGTAAAATTTTGAAAGTAAACGTGAAGTACGACTTTTCGAACCTAGATAAAGAAATTTTCTGATTTTACATCAAAATCAAAATGAAAACAAAAAAAGTAGTTTCAGCTTGTTTGCTAGCCGTTTGTGGCTCCTGATCTTTTTTTTTCTTTGGGACACGAGTTCAAATAGGTCTTTGAGTGCTAAAGGTTGCCGACCTCTGGCTTAGATTCTTAAAACCCCGTTTTTCAATGCAATTTCATCTTTTTTTCATTTAATAATAATGTAATCTACATCTGCATAAGAAAAAAAATCAGCAAATCAGTGTAATCGATATTTTATTACTTGCCTATTATATACTGTTGCGTTGCGGGCTTAAAAAAGCAAAAGAAACTAAACAAAAAAACAAGACAAATAAGCCACTGTAAAATTCGCTGAAAACTTAAAACATCCAACACCGTGCTAAAGCTTGAACACCACGCGAAGGTAACACTTTTCTGAGCAGTGCCAGACAAATAGACACGATCAAAATCATGACACAAGAATGCGATAGTTCGTCACCAGCAGTATGTGTGAGAAGATCGACAGAAAACCGTTCAACAAGGAGTGAATATAAGTGCAGTAAACATGAAGCAATTTTCTGAAAAACAATAACTAAGCGCTTTGAAAAAATACGAGTTATAAACGACATAGTCATAACGACTGAAAGGCTAAGCACATACCTCAAAGCAACAAAATTACCATAAAAAAAAAAAAAACATCTTAGTCCGATTTTGCTCAAAACAAAGGGTAAATAGGTTTACAACGTATCATACGTAAATTACCTAAATCCGCATAAAAATATAAAAACATGGACTCCATTAAAACTCGTCGTGAAAAAAATCCTCAAAACCACCGCCGCCAAAATGAAAGGTAAATCCTCCTCCTCCACTACGAAAGGGATTGTGTCCTCCATTACCTTGTTCTTCAGGATCAAGGGGATCGACTCCATTATCAAATTTTTGCCGCTTTTCTTGTAAAAGAAGGCAACAGTTATTAAATTAATTATTTATAAATATTCATAGGCATTCTGCTTACAGCCCATAACTGTTTACAAATGTATTAAAACAAAAAGACGACCGGGAAACCACTGCAAAAAAGAGCTTAAATTGCGATAAGTTTGGGTGGTTTTAAAATATAAGCGCAGGTGTGAGGATTCGGCGAAGTACAGAATTCCACGGGCGAAAATTCAGCATTTGACTGATTATTACTCAGGCAAATATAAACTGGTTTACAAGATTGATCGATGACCAAACGATATCAAGAATTTCGTGCCTGTCTTTAAATTGCATTTTGTTGCGTATTTGAGTACGAAAAGGACATTTCATTTAGCGAAGCTGATTAAAAAACTTCTGCTGTTAAATTTTTCTACAGCTTCCAAGTTTTATTCTTGTCCATTAAAAATATTTGAAATTGTAAACAAACTGACAAAAATCTAAGTTCAAGAAGCAGTATCAGTCATGAAAGGATTATTTTAAAGCGGCAAGATAAACACAAGTAACTTTTAAAAAAGTGTAAATAAAAATATTATTACCTCATATTGTAATCAAGGTGTAAAGATGGGCAATGTGCAAAAAACTCCTAACTTAGCGGTTGCAAGGTAGAATTATCTAGAATTGCTCATAAATATTCTTTTTAATAATCCGTCAATCAGCTCTTCAATACTTTCGCTCATCGCATAACTTACAGCAATAACGTGATGCGGGGTAACTACCAATCATAAACCGACGAAAAATCGCTAGTTAATTTTTAAATTTTTGAATTTTATGTTATTGTTGGGCATCGGTCAAACTTGCAAACCAGTATGACAATCGAAGTTTACAAACACCTTAATAAAAACTGCCGAATTTTATGGACTGGCATGATCGTAATTTCGCAATTAATTCATTTATAAATCGCAGTTCAGACAAAAGTCTTTAAATCTTTGAAACGATGCAGGACTTTTTGGAATATTTCAAGGAGCTATTTAGTGTAAAAAATTGATTTTAGTTTTGTTTTTATTTCCGTGATTTCGCCAGTGTTAATTTTAATTCAAGCTCTAACTTTGTTATCGAGCACTTTAAAAGAACTGATTTTCCAACATTGTTAGTGAAGAAAATTGATATAGATTTAGCAAAATCTATCTCTAAATATGAAAATTCATTTATGATTCAGACAGATATGATGATTTATTTTAGGGGTTCTACAAGACCGGAAAATTGGGGGTCTACAAGATAACACAGTCAACTCGAAAAAGACCGTGACCAGTTGCAACAAAAGATTTGTGGAAGAGTTGTAGAATCACACTGTGATCCTATTCCTGTGATTCTTTTTTCTTTGAGATTAAGGCCTTTCCTAAATTTATAATTCCTGAACTATGACCTTCATACTAAATAAACAAAAACTGTTATTTTACTTATATTAGTCTATTTTTGGTTTATTTGTTATTGATGGATTAGTCGTGCTGAGTGTAAATGTGTTATGCTTAAAAAATCGTTTTAAATATTTGATTTAGCAATGCTCTGACCGAAAGAAAAAAAAAACTTTTATCGGCAGAGATAACATAATTACAGCGATGCGTTTTACTTCACAATAACAGAAGTTAATACGCTTTACGTTGCACCGTACAACACGGTTGTATATTTACAAAAAAACAAACAACAAAAAATGCACGATCTTCTTGATTTTATAACACTCACATTTAGAACGACATTTAAACAAAAAAGTGTCCCAATACATACAGCACAAAAAAAATCATCGTAAGACTGATGTATAGAATACTGTACAAAGGTATAAACCAAGACAGCAACAGGAAAAAACTGTGAAGCATTTTAAACAAAAAAGTAACGGAAGATTTCGTGGTCAACATCATCCATATAATGGTTCATTAAGTTTTAACTTCTAATGTCGAAATCATACTGGTTCGAGTTTACAAAAACACGTCACAATGCTTTTTGTCTGACACTAATCAGGACATAAACGTCGGAATGAAGGAAAGAAAAAATCAATTGATTTTCTTGTAAAGCTAAACGAAAATGATTGGATGCTTGAGAAAGGCGTCAAAACACGTGATCAGCGCAAAATTTTCAAGTTGTAAACAAACTCTTTTTGGCGGCATAAATTTGGCTTGCATGACTTGATGTAAGCGGCTTCCAAAGCAGACAAATAAAAAGTTGAATAGCCAAATGAAATAGTAAATTTTTTATCACTGTAATTTTTGGCACACTTAGGGTTAACTAAAGGATGTTGACCAATCGCGGATTTACTAAACGTGACTGGGGTTGAAGATTTTGCAAAACGAGTGGAGATGTTGGGAGAGTTTGGAACATGTTTATGCCGCCAAAAAGAGTTTGTTTACAACTTGAAAATCTTGCGCTGATCACGTGTTTTGACGCCTTTCTCAAGCATCCAATTATTTTCGTTCAGCTTTATTAAAAATTTAATTGAATTTTTCTTTCCTTCATTCCGAAGTTTATCTCTTGACGAGTGTCGGACAAAAAGCTTAGAGATGATTTTTTTTGTTGGCTATTTTCAAATTCTGTACTTCAAACGACCTGTTTAGTTAGGGTTTCTTTAAAAATTTCGAGCTAAAATATACGAAAAAACAACACCACAGGTTCAAACTTGAAAAAACTTGCGATCACTTAATACATTTGCATAAAAAAAGCGATTGCACTTTTTCAAAACAATTTCAATACTAAATAGAACAAAATAAATCATCAAATCAACAAAATAATAAAGGTTTTGAAGGTTTCAAAGTTTTCTAAATTCTCTCCCAAAAGTTAGCAATTTATAACTCTTCGTGCAAAGGACGATAACCATGATATTCTCTCTGCTGCCTCTGCCGACCGGCGTATCTCGAATAGGAATCGTGCCGGCCGCCGCTTTCCTGCTGCCCTTCGTAACCCCCAGTGCGTTCTTGCTCTTTGGCATACCCGCTTTTTTGTTGCCGAGTCATGCGTGGGTCGCGATGGGAGTATTCAACGGAAGCTTGGCTACGTTGCGGGTTCGAATCCCGCGTTGTCCGATCGCGATTTCCAGGTTTTATTTTTATTAAGTTTCCTTGCTGGTCTTTGACATAGACGTTACCAGTAGGATCGTGAAAAATCTCCTGCTTAGAGGGGGGAGGATCAGCCGACTGCTGCCTACCGTGCGCACGAAGCAAGTCAGCTTGCTTGTGACTTCGTAGCTGCTGTTTGAGTCGCTCTTTCGCTTGCGCGGCGGTCAGCACGACTCTGTACTGACCATTGACAGCGCGCTCGTAAAGGTTTCCGATTCGATCGGAGATTTGACCCCGGTCATTTCGAAACAACCCGCGCGGCAAATCGCGAACAGGACTCTGGGTAAAACCTTCGTTTCTTCGAGGTGCTTGCTGCGGGCTACCTGCTTCGTCCGGGCGTCTATGTTCGCGTGGTTGTCGTTGCTCCTCGCTTCGGGGAGGATTCACCTTCATGTACAATTTTCCGTCGGTACCCCTCACATAATCGCCGTTATCGGGTTTTTGCCTTTCAGGGGATTTTGTATTTGCGCGTTGATCGAATGCAGTACGGAAAGACTGCGAATCGCTTCTGTGATTGCGATCAGGAGGAGAGCGCTCGTGCAGCCTCCACCTCCCGGTTTGATCTTTGTAATACCAACGCCCGTCTCTTCCCTGTGTCAAACGTCGGCTATCTTGAACATCGTTCATAAATCGATCTCTTCTGGATCGCAAATTTATTTCGGAATTCCTAACTCGTCGTTGCGAGTAAACGTTCCCAAAATCGGTTCGGTCTGATTCAGGGCGAAAACTCTCATATTTGGAGGATTGAGGACGATAACCATCGGGATGGCGTTGCGTTGGGGAGCGAAACCGGTCCTCTTCTGAACGACTTCTCTCGTAAACGTTGTCGACCCTCATGTCGTAAGCGTGCTTTTCACTGGGTGGTTTTTTTTGATAACCGTCATAAAAACTATCAGCTCGACCATAATCTGAATTTCGGCGATTTCTGTCGGACCAGTCGTAATAGTTGCGATTCGGAGAATTTTCGGAAAAGTAAGAATTTCGTCGTTGTTCTTCACGCTGACGTTCCTGTTCTTCTCTTAAGCGACGTTCCTCCTCTGCTCGTTTCTGACGTTCTTCCTCTGCGCGTCTCAAACGCTCTTCTTCTGTGCGTCTCAAACGCTCTTCCTCTGCGCGTCTCAAACGCTCTTGACGCAATTGCTCTTCTTGCTGACGTCTTAAGCGCTCTTGACGTTTTTTCTCTTCTTGCTGGCGAATCAAAACTCTCCTAAGTCGCTCTTCTTCCAGCTGCTGTTGCCTTAATATTTCTTGATGACGCTGAAGTTCCTCTTGCTGCCGTTTCAGCTCTTGCTTCTGTCTTTCCTGTTCTTCCACACGCCGTTTCTCTCGAGCTAAATTCTCCTTGGAGTTCTTGAACTGACGCTCGAATGATTCACGATCCTCAAATTTCTTCGAGTTGCCGCCGGTGAAGGAACGAAAAAGATCTTCAAATGGGGTCCGATTGCTTTCCTTTTCTTCGTTCGAATTCGAGTTGCGCTTGAAAAAAAATTCAAAGAGATTGCTGGAGCGCTCGATCGTCTGCTGCTTCTCCCAGTCTTTCACTTGGTCGTCGTCCAGAGGGTCGTAGCCGTCGTTAAAAATCTTCACTTTGTCTAAGACAAAAAATAAGATACTTTCATCAAGCAAAGGCTTCTTAATTCAAATATTTAATTTGGTTAGAAGTAGAGCAATTGCGTTAATTGTCCGAGTCGTTAAATACGCTATTAAGCGTAGCGTAAAACAAATTTACTTACAACAGAGCTTGATTGTAATATGTAAACTATTTAAAAACCGGTTCCATTATATTTCTACCAAGAATCTATATTATACAATTTTTTAATGCACATTTGCAGCTGAAGTTTGTTAGTAATCATGCTATTTCGCTAAGCGTGTGGCTAGAAAACCATGAAACATAAAAATTAATTTACCTAATCTACTGTCAAATGTTTTAAAAAAATTCGGATCAAGTAAACTATACGCCCGACCGGGCGTATTCTTTACTTGATCATAATCGTTTAATTTTCAGCTTAAAAAATTAGGGTTAGGGTTAGAGCCAGGGTCAGGGTTGCTAACTCTAACCCCAACCCCAACTCTATCACTAAACTCACTATTTTTTGAAACCGGGCGTATTCTTTACTTGATCAAAAAATTTAATCAAATCATAACTACAGTAAGTATTTAGAGTAACAATAAAAAAATTTAAAAGCAATCATACCTGTGCATTTCAAAACTCAATAGGTTTGTGATGATTGCAAACAATCTACCCAGCAGCACTACACCGTTGAAACGAATGATGTCTAAACTAGATTCGACATTTGATGAACTAAACTCATTACAAAGCAAAGTCGAAAAGCAAGTCGTTTGATCATTTTGATGTAAAAATAAGCAAAGTTCGGCACATAGCTTCAGTTTCTGTTGAAAATTAGCTACTTTAAAAAATGAAGGTCTTATTTCCATCAGAAAAACATAACTAGATTGGAAAGCTGAAGTCAGAACAGCGTACTGAAATGCTACTGCTCTGGACCGTGCAATTTCAATTTATGTGGTTACGATTAATACTTCGTTAAAAATCTTCACTTTGTCTAAGACAAAAAATAAGATACTTTCATCAAGCAAAGGCTTCTTATTTCAAATATTTAATTTGGTTAGAAGTAGAGCAATTGCGTTAATTGTCCGAGTCGTTAAATACGCTATTAAGCGTAGCGTAAAACAAATTTACTTACAACAGAGTGTAAAAAGAAAATGGCAGCAGTGCAGTTCCTTAAAGTTTACTATTTGTATATCATACCCGTAAACTATATAATTCGTCAATATAATGAAACTTTCAGTAGTGATTATGTCAGAGGAAAAGCTAAGGCTCCGAGTTTATGATTAAAAAAATTATAAAGCCGGAGATAAGTCATCGGACGCTTGACAGCCCTGTTTTCAAAACTGCTACTTAACTTCATTCACTTTGCTAGTTGCAATAATTTTTGTTGGGAAAATTGAGTAAAAGTTGAATGGAGCTTCAAAAGTACGAAACAACACCAAACCAGGTGGGTCACTCGTGCAGATAACAAGGCTACGTCAATACTTTCTAGTAGGTTAATATTTCTATTGCTATTAGTCAATATTTCTACTCGAGTCTGGTGCTTCTCACATTTTAAGCGGCTTGGTTTCTAAGTCAATATTTTCAAAAAGAAAAAACTTTTTGGAATAAAATCTATCGAATGCAAAATCAAAAGTCTTGATTTTGCAATTTACCATTAATACTTTACTAGTGTAGTTATGCTTTAAGACTACAATAGCAGCAAGATAAAAAAAAAAAGGTGAAATTGAGAATACCTCGTAAAAAAAATCTTTTTACATTTCAAAAATACCTGGATCGCTTAGGACTTCCTTCGCGGCTGCGATCTCGATAAATTTCTTTTCGGCGTTCTTCTTCTCATTTTCGTCTTGGAAGTTATCCGGATGCCACTCGCGCGCCAACTTCCGGTAGGCTTTAATAACGTCTTTTTTCTTAGCCGATCTAAAAACCAAATATGGATATGCAAAATCTCTGGGCAGAGTTTGAACTTACGGTGTACCATGACATTTCCCACCTTGATACGCCTAAGATTTTATAGTAGTCGCGCTTTTTCGATTGTTTCAAAAGCTTTTGGGCTTTTTGGATTTTCTCTTGCAACCCGGGATAATTTTCATCGATCTGCGACGCTTTGTTTAAATCGTCGAGAGCTAAAACAAACGTAAATATGACGTCAGGGTAGAAGCTAAGTACAAAGATTCAGTTGTTCTCGTTCATTCAAATGATAATTTTAGAATCATAATTAAGAAATCGTTTGAAATATTCCCATTGAATTTGCGATTCTACCGAGAATCGAACGCATCCTTTGGTTAAAACGCTGCAGCAGAAGGCTTTACAAGCGATGTCGGTCTAGATTGCAACAAACAAGGAAACTAGATAAACTTTATAAATGAAAACAACAAAAAATTACGCTCGGCGTCGACGAAAAACAACTGTTTAGGACAAACGCTGCTCTATAATAACTACACTCTATGACTACGCGGCATTAGTATCCGGTCTTAATTTCAAAACAGACCTTGTTCATATTCTTCGTTCTGAGTTTTCGCCTCGGAACGCAGCAATAAAGCAGGAATGTTTGACGAATCTAACGCTATTACTTCAGAAGCAGCAATAATACCCTTTTTGGGATTATTAGCCTAAACAAAAAATTGGTTTACAGCTAAAAGTGTAAGTATGCACTTTGTGATTAAAATGAGTGAAAAGTTAAAACTGTACAATTTTTAAGGCTAGCAGCTACACTGATAAAAACTTACAGCTCTGTTATTCCCCGCTACAAGCTACAATCAGGTTTCGAAAAGCTAGTAGCAAATCGATGACATAAAAACATTGTTCAATCAATGTTTCTAAGGCGATCTACGTTGAATTCACCAGCTGGTACCTGATTTGTATCTGCCTAATTGAATATGTAAATGTGAGAGGAGAATATGGCCCGGGATCGCCGTTTTACTCGTGGCTGGTGCAAGTCGGACCACGTCTTGACAAGCGGTCAAAGCATCGACGAAGCGTTTATTTAACTACGTCAAAAACGACCAAATTACAAAAGCTGGAAGTGCGTTTGTTTATTTTTCTTGGTTAACGCTGAACAGAAGAGTTTTTGATGTTTACGCTTATTCCACGTCGGTTTGCTAACTTTCTAAAAAAATACGCGGCACAAAAAGAAATTTCATCCCTATGCATTACAAACTTACCCTGACGTAACATTCGCATATTTTTAATTTCACTTCAATTGTTAACGGGACGATCTTCGACTCTTGACTTAAAACTTTTTTAAATTTAGTAATCGCGTCGTCCCACCTAAAAAAAATTTATAAAACTAAAGCGGAAAAAATTTCACTACTGAATTTAAAACTACTGTAGAAAACATTTCAACAACAACGGCAAGCTCACAAACGAGACTTAAGATTGAAATATGGCTTACTCGCTTTGGGCCATTTTCTTTTTGGCCGCATCCAGCGTTTTAAATAATTTTTTAACGCTTTTATATTGAGCAAAGCATTCTTTGTGGTCAGGATCCAGCTTTAGACATTCGCGAATTTCACTGAAACCAAAAAAATTATTTAGACGCGAAGACGCAAGTCACTTTGAGTATAACAAGAAGTAGGCTATTAAATAAGTGACCAGACACGGCATAATGGCGGGCATATGGCAACGGCCATGTTGCCATATGCCCGCCATTATGTCATGTTCTCACAGGTCTCTTTTGATTTTAATAAATCTAACTTAAACAAGAGATGGTTTAATGATAGAAACTTGCGCAATTTATCAACTGTTTTTCGATAAATTGCGGTAGTATCATTAAATTAGCTGAACTAAATTACACGCCAACTTTAACATTAGTCCAACTTATTTTGTGGGATCGCCCTCAAAAAATGAAAAGTCAATTCGCGAGAGTGTAGCAAATAATAAAAAACAAACTCGACAAATATTAACAAACGACAGGTACAAAATAAACAAGAAATTAAAATTAGAAACGAGCGCAATGGCGGGAAGCTCGTTTATTCTTGCGTTCCGGTACACTAGGTTCATCTCTTACCAAACGAAAACTTTTAAAACTGGAGAGCCGACTCCAACCCATCGCAATCCGATTTGGAGACCCCGACCAAGAAATTACATTTATGTTTGTTAACAAAAAATTAAAAGTTTTTGTTGCTGACAAAAAATGAGACAATTTTTTCTGTCGTTTCCAAAGTTTACTCACAATCACACACCGCGAAGCAACTTGTAAATAGACCCCGACAAACTAGAGCAAGGCTTCTCAAACTGTGGGTCGCGTAAAAAACTTTCGGGGTCGCGAATCAAATTGGCTTTCTATGCTTCGTGCCGCGAAACTTTGAGAATCCCAGTAGTGCCGCAAAACTAGTCTAGCGATATCCAACCTGCGGCGGTTATTGCACATGTAACCGACAAATCAGAAAATTTAGTGAAGACCTTTTTTTTTAGAGAACACTTGAATTTGGGAACGAAAATAGATAAAATGGAGCTTGATTCTGATTGAAACTTTTAAAAAAAATTTTTTAGAGAACACCTAAATTTGGGGATGAAAATCAAAAAATCTTTTCTAAATGTCCCACGAATTTCGAAAAAGTCCCAAAATTTGCCCCAGGTTTATAATGGGGTCGTAGAACAAAAAGTTTGAGAAGTTCTGATCTAAAGGGCTTAACATTTTTGCTTCTGCAGTGAAAGTCAGTAAAAAAACAACCAAGAGCAAATTGAAACTATTTTACAGAAATAAAAAAAAACTATGGTCATTTCTAAATATTTCTTACATCAGCAAAGCAAGAAAATCAAACAACGAAAACGTAAAATCGGAACGTAAAAAAATTGCTCACTCCAAAGACTGCTCGAGATCACCCATTTTGTACCATAAGGAGCTCATCTTTAAATAGGCTGCAGTGTTATCGACTTTTAAAACAGTGGTAGGTTTTAAGTCGCTAATCGCTCTTCTTAACTCGCCTATTCCTTCAAAAGCGTCAGCTCGCATTTCTCGAAATTCCGCGCTCCAAGGACATACCTGTTCAAGGTCGATTTAATTACAACAAGCATCGAATGATTAATTGCCGACATGCACCACTAAAATCGAGAATTTCAAATCATGAAATTGTCAGGTAAACACTCATTATTATTTATGAACGGAATTAGAAATAAAATCATCGGTTTAAAAATTGATTATCTTGTAAGTATTAATTATTTATCCTTCTGATTTGAAGGGAAACGGCGGTGGTTTTAAATTGAGAAATAGGGTTGGTCTTCAAACGATTATTCCGACTAGCTATACAAGATACAAAGATTTTGTTGGCGATTAATGCTGCTTAATGCAGCTTTTTAGTTGTAGAGTGATGGCCTTGTAATTTGTAACTGTTTTTTAAAACCTTTCGAGCAGGGGAAATCGATGAAGTGTTTTTTTCAACGACCCCAACAATATGACGCGAGCAGATGTAAAACGAAGAATGTCGATTAAATGCGGTCGAGATTTCACGGAAACATTGCCGATATTCAAGACTCAACTTTGTTGATCTTTGCAGAATTTGCAATTTTTAAGCGTAAAAATAACAAAATAAGGTTAGGAGTATACTATAAAAATTTTTTATAGCCGTAAAAGCGTTTCAGTATAAACTAAACAGTATCATTAGTTTTTATTAAAATAAAATCAAGTAGTTTTTTTTGTACATATCTTTGCTCTTTCTTCATGTGAAAATTTTTTTTTAACAGAAATCTATAACCCTTTTCAGCAAAGTCAAATTGTCGATTTTATTCAACTATATTAATTGCTATAAAATGCTTGATACATTCAATCAAACTTTAATGAGGCAAATATGTAATGAAGAATTCAAAAATAAAATCAAATAAAACATAAAAAAACTAACTTTGTGTTAATAGAGTCACAACCTAGAAGAAAGGAAAAATTATTTTACGTGTTTTTGATGTTTTAAACAAAATTGATAAAATTCTTACAGAAACTAAAGATAATTTTTTTTGGTTGAAAATCAATTTTTAATGTTTCAGTTTTTATTTTCTTCGAACATATTTGGCTCATTAAAGTTTGATTGAATTTATTAGTATTTTATTGCTCCTTCGTTCAAAGTAAAAATATTAAAGCTATAAAACGAAAAAAATGATACTCACATCAATTATTTCGTTAAGTAAATTAATGGCGGTATCGAAATCTTTTCTTCGAATGAGTTTTTTAGCGTGAGCAATATTTTGACGAAGAGGTTGTATTGAATCAACTTTTGCAGCGGCTTCTTCATCTTCATCATTTATTAGCTTAAAAAAAAAAAGTTATAAACAAAGCCCAAAATAGCAAATAAATCTTGGGTAAGAAAATATCAAGTTTAGAATGCACATTGACGGCTGATTTTGTTGAAGTCTAGTTTTGACGTAATTTCAAATGACAAAAAAAAAAAAAAATTTTGTTTCAAAGCAAGCGCAATGACTTACCACCGATTCGTAGTCAGCAGTTGCTTCGTCCAATTTTCCCATTTTTAAAAATAAATTTGCTCTTTGCATGCGAGCCTGAAGGAAAGTTGGTTGCAATTTCACAACCTAAAAAGTGACAAAAGAATTTTGTTATAAACCGAGCAAAAAACGAAGAAATAGCAAATATCTTGAAGTAGGTTTGCACAGACTAAAACTGTAAGGTTCAACACAAGATGTCATAAAAAAAGCAATTGAAAATTTCAAGTCTAGAAGGGCTTTAGCCAGCATAAAACTGCTTAATTACCAGTTTTAAAAGTAATTAGAAGAGAAAATAAATTTAAAAGAACCGTGCCGACTTTTACAAACCACAAATTAAAATTTGTTCTGATGATAACGTCAAACCACGTCTAAATTGATCTGAAAAGCTGAGAAAAAGCGACAATATGACAAACATTGAACAAATGGACACATACTTTAAATTGCTTTGAAAAACTAGCATAGGGTAAAATTTAAACTGCATAAAATGTGCAATAGAAGAAAATGTAACTGTGTCAAATTTTTTAATTTTTTGCAAATAAATAAACCAAACCTTTAACACTCACCTGATTTAAATCAGGTAATGCAGACCTCGCTTTTCCCATCGCAAGATAAACAGTTGCCCTCATGTAATATGCTTGATAATTTTTTTCATCATTATCTAGAAAAAAAAAAACGAGTTATATAAAATTGTACTTAAGATGGAAAGATAATAACTGTCACTTCAAAGATATTAACAAAAACTAATTTGTACTTTCCTAAACTTCCAGATGATTTATCATAAATCCAAATGCTTTGTCAAACTAGGTTCTTTAATTACTGTTTGGCATTAAAATTAGGCTCATTTATAACTACATTTTTAAAAATTTAAACACTGTAACTACTATTTAATTATTATGTAATTGTAAAAAAGACAAAAATCAAAAGACCAACTCTAAGATATACATCATGCCTAAACAACTGTAATATGAAAATTTTGATTAAAATATTGCTTAAAAACTACTGACCAATAGAAGAATGATAATGTGTTAAAGCTTCTGCTAATTGCCCAGCATTCAAAAGTTGATTTCCTCTAGAAAGATGTCTTTGTGACTCTGCTCTATCTACTCCTTCAACACCTAAATAAAAAAGCATAAATAAATACCAACTTTAAACACATAAGCCAGTCATATCAAACTTGTGGCCTGGCTGTGGCCTTTTAAGTCTTTTGACAAATTTTTTAATCCAATGCTCAATATGAAATAGAATTTTAAATAATTCAAAATTAGGTTTCATTTATGAAGAGGGATTTTATTTGAAAAATTGAGTGGATGCTGAGCTTTTTTTAATTTTTTGTTTTTACTTTCATTTCAACATAAAATTTAAAAAAAGGTTAATGTAACTCCCTGCGTGGCAGAGATTTTCCACCCAATTAAAGAAAAGACCTTTTGTCTTCAGATTTTAACAAAATTTTACCAAAAAAATTAAAAAAAGGTAAACATAAGATTCAAATTCTAGAACCTAGTAAAAAAATTAAGATTTTACATTGAAATCCAATTAAAGACCAAAAATAAAAAAAGGTCATCACTTTGTTTGCTGACCATATTGCAGCCTGCAGCAAACTTTCCAGATTAAAATTTTACCAATGCAGCCAGCAAAAGTTTAACATGTCTGACTTGCTACAATTGTGTTTTTCTTTGGAATAAAAACTACTTGAGCCAAATTTAAGTTAAAATTACATGAAAAGTGACTGTTGTTCAACTATTTTACTGCACTAATAAAGTGTTTTTATGATAAATCTCATCATAATTTAACAATGCTTTGTTGGAAATTGGATATATTGCTGGATAATGTAAAAAACCTTGTGCTTGTCTTCACCTATATTTTTATTTAGATTAATATATTTTAGTAAAAGCAACAGTTAGGAGTTAGGTAAGGATAAAGCATTAGGCTGGGGTTACAATTAAAGATCAGGGATAACTGAAAACAATTTAAGAGTGAATCAAAACTGGGTAAGCAAGGAAACTGATGGCTGAAATCACATAGCAATACCAGAATAGGCTTTCATTGGGATTAAAGCAGCCAATAAAAAATTTCTACAATGACAAAAAAAAGTGCCACTGCCTTATACTAAAGCAAAAAATGTTTGATTAAATTGTTTTATCAAATCAAATAAACACATAAACAATTACTTTGCAAAATTGAATGTTTCAATGAAAGCTAGAAAATTAACATAAACTCATTTATTAACAAGGATAACCAACTGGAAAGACATGCATTTATATTTAAAGCAAATATCAATCATAAAATAAATGACAGTGACTAGAATTCCGGTAACAAAATTTAAATTTTTGAAAATTAAAGGTCTGGTATGGGAGGGCAAATTTTTGAAATTTAACCCTATTCTCCTCAACCTTTTTCAAGCTATTGACTCATCAATGTGGGCTTCAGAAGCCCATTAAAATTTGACAATTCAAACTATGTAAGCTGTTTTTTCAAAATTTAAACAGAATAAAAATCATTTATTCAAGTTTTGTTAAGGCAAAAAAGTTTAAAAAAATTTATCAGAAAAAGTATGTAAAAATAAATTTTAGCTAGCAAGGTTACTTCAATTTTTCTGTTTATTATTCTTTTAACAAGCGCGAAATGTGATTGTAGAAGATTTGCTGTTATAAGAATTGTAAGCTTTATTAAAATTACAATGTAAAGAGTGTAGTCAGATTACAGATTATAGATACAGATTAGGAAAAGTCAAGAAATTATAGACTTTTAAAAAAACTTTCTCAAACCAATAACTAAAAAATAAGCTGAATTTTTCAGAATAAGAATTTTATTACAGAAATGGTCTTTCATTTTAAATGCAGTGAAAGGCAATTACAAAAAGTCAGGTGTTGTATTAATTGTTTAAAGACATGAGTATAAGGCTTAACATGTGCAGTAGATTATTTAATTTTTTTCCAACATGAATAAATGTTCAATAAAAGATGCTCATTGTTAAGATTGATTTTTGTCTGCTCAATTGACAATCAAGAAATCTTTGTTTTAATTAGTCAAACAACAATTACAATTGTTTTATATCACAAAATGTAAATGTGTAACAGTTTCCAAGCAATCACCAAAAGCTCAGAAAAGGGAATGCAATTTTACATTAAATAAGTTCTTCATCACCTCAGGCATGTTGATGTTTGGCAATCAATGTAATTCATTTTGTAACGCAAAAGCAATAAATTGGTAAAATCCATGTTATTAAATAAAAGCATGAAATTTCAATTTGACACTTTGCTGCAATAGTAAGCAAAAATATACAAATTTGGTGAAAAACATCTCTTTTACCTGTAAACCCTTGTTTGGGGCCACCTAAAGATTACACCATCATATTCAGCAATCAAAATTAGAAAAAGTCAAAAAATTTCAAAATTTTATCTAAAAAAATTAATTAAATACAAACATTTTTGCAAAGAACAGGCTTCAGAAGCCAGCAATTGAGGAGAATAAGATTAAAAGTTTAATAATGGCTTTTTCAATTTCTTGAATGTCATATCATTATTTTTCACATGGTGTCATGTGGATTAGTTGACACAACAAGAAAGGCATCAATAAGGCATTGGTAAACTAATAAAAGCAACTTAACTTTACCTTTTAAATGAAGATCAAGTAGAACAAAAAAAATAGGAATTTGGGATAATAAACCTTTGGCCACTCTTTTGAACGTTTCTTTCATATTAGAGCAAACAACTTTATTAAATTAATTATTATATTATAACAAATTAATACTGACAATAATTACAATACTATTGCACTAAAAATATTATTTAGATAATGACAACAATTAAATACAAAACTATTCTTAAAAAATTAAAAGTACTTGGTAAAGTTTTATTGCAACTGTTAAAAAATTAAAATGTGTGACAAATTTGTTATTTTAAATTCTGCTGCATCGCACTTGGAAAACAACCACCTCTAAAATACTAAACAAATAGAAAGCTATTTAGAACATTTAGTAAAATTTGGCTGTCAACATAAATTAAGTCAAATTTCAATAGAATAAAATCAAAAATAATAAAACATTACACTAACCAGGAGCAGTTATACATTACAAGAAAAATGTAACAAAGCTATATTAGAAAAAACAAAAATCAATTAAAAGATTTAATCAATTAATAATTAATAGTGCATTTTAAAACTGACCATACAATTTAATATGACATAGCTATTTAAAGCAAGTGCATAGACACATATTATAGAATATTAATAAAAAGTAAAAGCAAGTCAAACAGATTATGCTCAGTAAATTTTTAAAACATAACTTAATACAATATCATCTCTTTTAAAAACAAACTACACTACCACTTAAATCACCAAATAGAAAAATTTGTTATTGATTGATATCATCAAAACTAAAATTTTAATAAAAAATAAAAACAAACTTTTTTAAAGCCTACAGCTTATAACATAAAAAGTATGGCAAATTTAGTGCAAGACAATCAGTTGAATATTGCCATCAAAACCAAATGAAACTGAATAAAATTAATGCAAAATTATTATCTAAATGCAGCTTTGCAATATCTTTTAAAAACTACCTGCAGTAATAAAAACTGATACTACGTTAAAATAAATAAATAAACTAATGCTAATAACAGCCTAGACAATAAAGTATATTGACTAGTGATACTATAAAATTAATGCAAAATTATTATCTAAATGCAGCTTTGCAATATCTTTTAAAAACTAACTGCAGTAATAGAAACTGATACTACGTTAAAATAAATAAATAAACTAATTCTAATAACAGCCTAGACAATAAAGTATATTGACTAGTGATACTATAAAAGCTTTTTAGATTGACAGTTCCAAATAGTGGATAATCTTATTAAAAAGTATAACTAATAAATACTAGTAGTCAGTAAAGAAATTATACTACTTGTATATACTTAACAGATAATGTTTAAGGTCTAAGAAAACAAATACTACATTCTGGAACTAATTGCATTACTGAAACTCTTGTGTGGTGTTCCTTAACTGTTAGTCTTTTTAGAATTTTTTGCCTCTGCTCATAATATTTTTACACTTAATCATTTATAGTAACTGCATAAACACTATTATAATGAAATCAAAAGAAACTATACAAACAAATTTAACATTGTAGTATTGGCAGCCTTCTATCTAGCTAGTAGCTAAAAAGTGTTGCGCTTTTTCTTAACAAATAATCTGTAACAAAAGTGTTTCTTAACAAATACCGTATTTCCTAAATTTTAATTCTTTTTTTCATTTTGCTTATACTTTTACACAACCAATCGATGACTGAAGAAAAATTGTCTTTAGTTTTCCGCCAGCCCGAAAACATTGAGAAACCCAGGAAAGGGTGTAATGTTACCAATTCAGATGCGTGGTTGTGTTGTTGTTAAGTTTATAATTCTCCGTGTGGCGTTCTGATTGGAGAAATCCAAATGCAGACTAATTGCAATATCACTGAATCAGCAATTTTATTTGCGCTAGAAACTAGCCAATATTACTGAAGAATAGGGCGTCGAGCACTACTACAACCGTTTAAAATGTGGTTCTTAAACTTTTTTAGCAAGCTAACGTCTTTTGCTTCTTTGAAATAATGGCAAACCCCTTTCAATTTTAAAAGTAAAGAAGATATAGAAAATGTATGACAAAACTTAAATAAATAAAAATGTCAACGATAAATTTTCACCAAACTCGAAGATATTTCGACTAATCACATCGGAATGTTGGTAATTTTGAATAAAAAAAATTTAATCTGCAATATTAAAAGTAAAACTGCAGTATTTAACCCAGATTCCGAAAAAATTGCTAACAGCTTCCCAGGAGTCCGCGGTCCCCAGTTTGAAAACCATTGGTTTAAAATAATATTCTAGTTCAGTAGAGTACAGGTTCAATTTAACCAAATTGAATTTGTCACTCTGTTCCGATTTAGGTTGAAAACATTTATTGAATTTAAATTCAAGTTTTAGTTTGGGTTTAAAAAATTTGTGATTCAAGGATTCGAGTCAGTCTAAGTCCAATAACTTTTTAATTTGAGCGGTGACTGAGTTTTTTGAAACCATGACTCTAACCTTTACCGTTTTTTATACTCTCTAAATATCCAAAGTAACTAGCCAACATGCAGTGTTGTGCGTTGACGGCGTTAATTTGACGGCGTCAAATGTCGGCGACAATTTTTTGTTGACGATGACGCAGACGCCGTAAAGATATTTTTCGATTGACGAAATAGGTGTCGCCGACAACTTTTTGCTTGTTTTTTGCGTCAAGCGTTAAGCGTCAATTATTTTTTGCAAGGTAAAATTATATACAAAAATTTTTTAGATCGCTGACTCCAATGGCGCATTTTTATTTAAGAAAAAAAGTTACGAAAGCTACAGCATGTAAAAACAGATTTAGACCATGTCAAATAAACTACTTGCAAAAACACTATAAAGTTATAAATGGTTCCTCACGAATTCTTGCTTTGAAAATGCTGCTGCTTCCAATTGCTAAAAATGTTCTCAAGGATCACAACCTTGCTTTCTAAAAGATTTTAGAAAATCCACCTGCTGGAACTTAATTAAAAGCCGCAAAATCAAAGAAGCGCAGTTGAGGAACTTAACCGCAGTTGTTTTTATTAAGGGCACGATAGCAACTTTTTTTGTTTTCGCAGGATGTTGTTTGAACACACACACAAAAAAAAAAAAAAAAGATACGCATGGTGCTTGAAAGTGTTCTAGTCCCAGCTCAGTTGGCAAATTCAATCAAACTAAAAATCACATAATTGTGGTCTGTGGAAAATGTTAGCAAAACAGAGACTCATAACACAGAAAATTGTTATCAGAAAAATAAATTTTAATTTTTGTTATAGGGCAAACAGACTAGGCTACTAAATAAATGATTTTATAGTATAGTTAATTTTCATATTATTAAAAATGCAAAAATAGTAATTGCAATTTCAATATAGTCTGTATAGATCACAATAGTAGGCTTCGACCGATATCCAGCGCTATCCATAGTAAGTGTTAATGCAGACTCGAGTTCAGTCAAGGTTAGATTTTTTAACTAAAATTGATTTTTCCGTCAATGTCTTTTAATCAAAAGTTGCTTTTTTCGTTGCCTTCATAATTGTTTTTGCTGTTTACATCATCTAAAGTTGTCTTTTCCCGCCAATATCTCTTAGATCATAATTGTTTTATTTTTGCCTTACGGCAATGCTATATCATCAGAAGTTAGTTTTTTCCCGCCAATACTTTGTAAACCAAAAGTTACTTTATTTTTTATTGCTTTACGTAATTCTTTCCAATAATGACATCATTTAAAGTTCCTTTTTCGTCCCGCCTCTCTTCATGTGTTATCTTAGTATGAATAGTCGGACCCTCGTGGGCCATTTTCAAATCAAACGCAAACGTCGATCTTGTTTGGGAGATTGTGAAGCGATTTCAGTTAGTAAATGTTCATGTGTTGTGTTAATTTTTTAATTTGTGTTTATTTCTGTTTTATAAGTAATATAGAAAACTGTATTCATCCAAGGTGCGCGTATTTTCATCCAATTTCACCGCAATAGTAAGAATGACGTTTGCTGAAAATACATGTACATTGTACACAACCAAATAAACTTTTTTGTCCAGTTGGCTGTTGTCAAAATTTGATAGCTTGCTAATTTAATTTTTTTTGAGTTGATCAAAAAATTTTGCCCTGATTCGTAACCCAGCGTAACCTCTTTATAAAAATGTGTTTCTTAAATTCAATGCTTTTTAAATTAGCGTTAGGCCAGACTAAATTGACAAAAGGTTTTATAGCCTTCGAATAGGCTTTCACAGTGTTTCTAAAAATTGCTATTCAATTTAATAAAAAATATCATATACTCGTCTAAGAAGCTACTAAACTATCTTATAGAAACAATGTTTAATGGTTAGTAATTTATAGTTGTAGATTTAACAATATCTCGGCAACTCCGAAAGCTGGTCGAGGTAATCGCTTGCCCTAAGTACAGTATAACGCCTCCGCCGTTGTCTAGCGAGCTAGGAAAATAAATAGAGATAAAAATAAATAAATATACGTAATAAGAATATATAAATTTACTCGCTATTACAGACATAGGCGACGGCATGAAGGACAAAAAGCGGCCGACGGATCTTTCTAAAATGACAATTGTGATGTGACATGTGTACAATCAAACTTTAAGAGACCCAGGCGTTTACAAAGAAAGAAAATATAGTTTCGGTAGAGAGGTTTTTTTTTTTGTACCATAAAATTGCTATTAAAAGCACCCATATTGGATTTAACATCTTTTTTAAATGATTTATTTATTTACATATTAAAGAGAAAACAAAAAACAAAAAATTAAATGAATGTTTTCTGCCAACTTCAGCCCTCTTCAGGTTTTTATATTGAGTATAGTCTTCCTGACTTTATTTCGATTTGAATAGAGAAATTATTTGTTAACGCTGACAAAGCAATTTTATACACGACGAAGACAGATTTTTTCGGAACTGTAAACAATTAGCGGTAGTTGAACAAAGCAGAAAAAAAACAAGTGGATTTTAAAGACTGCAAACACATTGGCAAAGAATGAAATTACTTGAGCAGATTTTTTTTTAATTTTTAGTAAACATGATGTTCCATTGGCATATGATTTGCGATTTAAATTAGGACCGGACTCTCTTATTAAATATACTACCACAATGATTCGATCGATTACCACAATACAGGCTAAATTCCCACCGTGGCTAGCTGTGCCACCCATCATCATTACGCAACCTAATCATGCACTGGTTATTTAATCGCTCAGTTTGTTTGATAATATCATTATAATATTTTTTTTTCTTTTTTACTTCTTATATCTTTATCTGATTAAGGTATTGCGGTCATGCTTTCTACTGTCTTGTACTTTCACTTTCTAATTATCTTATGTATGTTTGAACGTCTGACGTTGTGCTGCTTCTTCCTTTTCTTGATCTTTTCAACATTTATAATTTTTGTGTTAAACTGTTTAATAATAATCGAAAATAAAAACGAATAAATAAATGATCTAAATTATATTAACAAAGAACGTAATTTTACTGTTACTCCTAACCTCTGTGAATTTAATTCAGATATAATGTCTGCAGATGTAGGGAGCTATTCAGATGCACAGCACTGAATTTTGTGGAGAACCTTAAAAAAAAGGTCAATAATAGCGAATTGATAGCATATTGTAGTTTTTGTTTTAACTTATAATATAAATATTTAGAAACTAGTCAAATGAAAATTCGTAGTTTTCTGCATTAAGTTACATCAATAGCCCATTGTTTGGGTGGCTGCATTGTCTGGTGGCAGGCACAAATGGATTGATAATTTTAGCGCAGGTGCGAGTTGCCGTTAAATTGAGGACACCTTTATTCAGATAGAATCACTGTACTGTAGAAAGTCATTTTGGATCTTTCGTTATACCATGACCTTTTTAGACAGTCCTCACCTTGAAATTTGGTGAAAAACGGGCGATTAGAAAGTGAAAGATTTTAGGAGAAGAATTTTATTTTTTCAAAATTCCAGAACTTTTTTAGTGGCAATAGATTTCTATCTTTATCATGACTAGCGCGTTTTTGCCCCCTGCCTCCCGAAAAACCTGTCTGCCCGGAGCATTTTGTAAGTGAATGTGGAGTTTCTGACGTGCTGTAGAATTAATTGAATCTCAGGTTTATCATAATATTAGGCTATTACTTTTTGATGCTATTTTAAGAAAAAGTATACGTTCACTTTCATAAATCGTAGTTTTCAGTCAAATAATAATTTCATTGATAGTCTTGTAAACTTAGATGTTCTTTTTAAATTTCATTTTTATGGCTTTTATAAAAATCTGCTGTGTATTTAAATTATTAAGCCCATGTTGTACTGTAGATCCGTGAAATAGTATTTACTTCAATGCAACTTTTTTTCTTTTACTGTTGTGCTAAGTTGTTATTAATGTTTTGTGTTCTTTTTTCGTACGGGCTCTAAACCTCAAGTAAATAAATGAATAAAACAAGTGTAACAATCATTTTGTGACGCACTTGTTTTGAAATTAAAGCATTTTATGACAATTTAAAAATTCCTAATTTTTCTGCCCTACTACATAATCTATGATTTTTTCGTAACAGTACTTTAATTTGTGGTATTGACGCTAATCTTGACGCTGACGCCGCTAACATTTTTGAGCTTTATCGGCGTAAATGACGCCGATAAGTATTTGAAGAGGTGACGCTGACGCTAACGCCGTCAAGACTTTTTGTGGACGGGCACAGCACTGCCAACATGTTTGTTGCAAAGTTGCAACGAGCCCAACATTTCAAGGGCTCTTTTTCCGTTCGAATCCTTGGAAGCCGTGTCTCGATTCGAGTTGAGTTTTTTTAAGTTTTTACAAATGGTTCCAGCCTTTTAAAAACTGAACTCCAGATGTCTCTCCGATTTTGTTTTTTTAAAGTACAAATGTCAAGATATTATCATTGTAACTTTCATTACTCGTCGTCGTCGTCGTCGTTTGAAGGACATCCACTTCAGGCCAGACACAAACAAAACTGGGGCCGAGGGTTTATCCTTTTACTACCCCAGACTGCTGCACTGCCTGGATCAGATGCTGGCAGTGATGTCATTAAGCCAGCATTGAGTTTCGTCATCCAAAACCGTCAGACCTCGTGCTCCATGTGGTGCCCGATGTATAGGGCACGCTGTTAGTACATGGTCTGCGGTTTGCTCAGAGGCGCCACACTCGCAATTCGGTGAAGGAGCGAGACCCCATTTGTGCATGGACGAATGGAATCGCCCAACACCAGTTTGCAGGCGGTTGAGCTTAACCCAAGCTGCTCGGGGTAAACCCATCCCAACAGGCCTGACACTGGTCTCGGGCACAAAAGCACGGAGCCTGGAAGCATTTTCACAGTACTCCGCGTTCCATTTGTGATTTGTTCCATTTGTGATTTGTCCTGGAAGCATTTTTCAAATCACAAATGGAACTTCCATTACTATTAAGTAATAAGTATTTATTGTCAGTACCATGCTAATATAACACAAACAAAAAATACATCAAAACATCGAAAAACACACTAACAAAAAGGCTGATGAATCAATGCGCCCTGTTCCAGCGCCAGAAAGTTTGGCGAGCAACGCGAGACAAATTAGACGCGGACAAATAATCAACTACCCGTGCGCTATTGTAAATAATAGTTGCAAATTTGTTGTACCCATTTCATCTTAACTTTAACCAACTTTAACTTATTCATTTCACTTGACTTTTCATCACATCGTCTTTTCTTTTGTTTTAAATTATGTTTATTTTTTTGTTTTATTTGAGTGTTTAATTTGTATTATTGAGTGACTTGAAACATTTCAATTTTGATTTCGAGCTTTGCGCTTACATGATGAGCGCGGTTTATAAAATCTTTTAATTGCTTTTCGCCGCCTCGTTCTCCACCTGATTCTTTAATTAACTTACGAATTTCGCCTATTATCAAAAAAGTCGTAAAATCTTTCAATTGTACTGTATTTATTTATTTTTTTTTATTTTATCTCTGTATTTATCCTCCGGACTCGCAGGAAAGCGTCGGAGGCCTTAATACATAGAGTAAGCAATTACCCCGACCTGCTTCAGGAGATGCCAAGATATTGCTGTCCGCTTATAATTTAATGGAGATTACTTTAATTTAAAACTGTTTAATACGACCACCGAGCAGGGGAAAGTGCCGTAAAGTGTCTTTCCCAAGGACACAACAGAATGGCGCGAGTAGGTTTTGAACCGGGACCATATCGATTACAATCGCGGCGCTCTAACCACTCGACCACGCTATGCAGACGAATTGTAAAACGCTTTCAACTTATATCGCGGAAAGCTTTTTAGAATTTTAGAGGAAAGTAAATTATTTTAATTTTAGAGGAAAGTAAATTCTAGTAATGTTAGTTAATACAAGTATAGTATCGACCGGTTGAAATTATTTTTTGAAATGTATTTGTTTTTCATCAAATTTCATTTTTTTAATGCTTTACAAATAATAATTTTTTACTAGTTGCTTTTTCATTTTATTTAAATAAGATGTAAATAATTGTTATCGGTGATAATTTGATTAAGAAAAAGATAAACAGCATCAAAAGGTTTCTGTGCCTAGAAATCAGCCCATTTCCGCTGCACAAAAATATTATGCCCACGCTAAGCAGCGTTGACTCTCTCTCAAAACAAAGACTTTTCAAATTTTCCGCGCGATAATATTAAGGCTCAGAGCTATATGGGGGAGACTGGGGCAAGTCGGAACATGGGGTAAGTTGGTCCAAGCTATGCGCTGCTAATACTGTTGGTTGAAATAATCTGTAGTGCCACCATTGGCAACATCTTGCATAGCAAAATACTGGTAATGCGATACGGCTGTTAGCTCGTATTTATTAAAGCTGATAAAAAAACTCGATTATTTGCAAATAAAGTTAGCCTAATTTTAAAGAAGCAGGTATGTTGCTGACTATTTCTGTATGTAGGTTTAATGTTTTAATGATAACAATGCCAATTATGATAAATAATGTTGTAATTTTAAATCTATAGCTGGCGTATTAATAGATCTTGGAGAGAAGTAAAAATATAACACTTAATTTAAAAATGGCGCCAATGGGGTAAGTTGGGACAGAGTTCATGGGGCAAGTGGTACCACTGTGTCAACTTACCCCATTACACTTATGACTTAACTTGAAAGTGCTAAGCATTTGTTATGTCGGCTACTTGTTAAAGTGTCATTTACAAGTAGAACCAAAACAAATAAAAAAGTAATGCTCATTTTAAATTGCATATGTCGTCTTTTCTAGGTGTAGGAGTAATAGTCTATGCCTTAAAAATATACAAGGAAGACCAACAGAGGACAGACTCCAACAGATGTCCTGTAAAGGCATCAGGTGCCTTACGGCGAAGTGGTAAGCTGCAGCATTCTGTTCGAGAGTTTAACATGAGCAAAACCACACTGAAGCGCTTTGTCGATCAGATGTCAATTGTTGAGGATACAGTAAAAAAGTCAGGCTACAAGCGTGTGGGTGACAGGCACCGCATTTTTTCTGCAAAAATGGAAGAAGACCTTGCAAACCATATCATATCATTAAGTAACATGTTTTATAGACTCTCAACAAACAAATATCGCCAACTAGCTTTTGCATTTGCAATTCTAAAATAACATCATGATACAGGACAACTGGAAAAAAGAAAATAGCAGAAATTGACTGGTTCTTATTATTTAAGTTTAAATATGAACTATCTGTGCGAAAGCCTGAACCAACGTCTCTCGCGCGTGCAACGGCATTCAATTGTCACACTGTTGAAAAAATTTTTGATAATTACGGCGATTTGTATGATTCTACAAATTTGAAATGCATGACATTTACAACTTAGAAGAAAACGGGTTGCACAACCGTGCAACAACCGGGAAGCGTGGTTGCACCCACAAGAAAAAAACGCTTCGGTTCAGTGACAAGTGCTGAACGCGGAGAACTGGCTACTGTCTAATACGCAGTGGGAGCATCTGGAGTTGTAGCCCCACCAATGTTTGTCTTTCCCAGAGTTAAGTTTTCGAATTGCCCATTAAGATGCATAGGAGGTGCTAACAAGCCGGATTAGATGAATAAAGACTTGTATGTCAGCTTTATTAACCATTTCATTTACCATGTGTGTAGCAGCAAAGAGCGACCAATGCTATTGATTTTGGACAACGTGGATGCACATATATGTCCTACAGCAATTGATCTGGCATGTGAAAATAGTGCAGTTTTGTTGACTATATCTCCACACACTTAGTGGTTTGAAGAAATAACCGTGTTTTGTTTATTTGTTTTGTTTAAATCTTTCAAGCAGAGATGCCCAACTTCGTAACATGCTTCGTAATGCTGATGGATTGTTTGCGAGTTGTTTTTGTAAGGCAGTCAAAAGACCTTATTATTTTACTCCTTAATCGCTTTAAAGCTTATCAGTTTTTTCCGCTTGCTTGCAATTATTCGCTTCGTAAACAATCCGTTCCCTTTTTTAGGAAAAGCTTCTTATAAGTGAATGTCTTTGAATGCTTTTGGGCAGATGTAGAAGCTTGAAGTAAACTTAATAATCAATAGTATAATTCCGGTCGTACTAATTGTCGAACTTAAAAAATTGCAGTTTTAAATATGTTTTATTCTAATTCGTTATTTTTCTTTCCATTCTATTTGAATAAGGATTTTTAATTGTAATAAATTTAAATTGGTTAAACTTTGTTAAACGAACAAAATTGGTAGCAGAGGATGGTTGTTAGATACTAAAGATAATTGAAAGGAATAAAACTATGTCACATAACGGAGAAATAGACAATGAAATATCAACTTGCTCTAAAGTAGTGCTTCTCAACCTTTTTTATCCTGCGGCCCACATTTTGCCAAGGATTTGCTTTGGGGCCCACTTTTACCGAGAATTTAGTTCAGAACTCAGGAATAGACATAACTGCGAACAGCAAAATTACAAAAAACAATGAACATGCAATTTATTTTTTATGCAAAACTTGAGCTTGCGTACTGGATATGATAAGATCAAATCGAGGCTTGATAGGAGACAAGCTCGCGCGCAAAGTAGCATCCAGAGTTTCTGTCTTACGACTGTTTTGTTCCTTCGATTTCGTATAAGTTACAGTTGAAAAGTCAGATTCACATAGATAAGCGGTGGTAAATGCCAATAGAAATCTGATGGCGCGTTCTGATAATGAAGAATATTTCTTACTTGCTTGAATTCAGAATGAAGGAAGATCTACTTCTTGATATTGAAGTTTGAGACTGCTGTCTTCAGAAAGTTCGATGAGTTCATTTTCAAGTTTCAAGGGCAAAGCCACATCTTCTGTTGCAGAATTAACAGTAAATGGATCCAGAGTCCATAAATTTCCAGGTCGTGAATCCTCAGGAAAATAAGAATCAAACTTGTGCGACATTTGACTCAGATGCTAAATTATTTGTTCAGATGTATCCGCATAAGGGGAACTTTTGATACTTTTGCAGAGGAGTGGAAACATCTCATACTGTAAATTGTTTACTCTTTTTTTCCAATGGTCAATCTTTTTCTTAAACTCTTTAATTTTATTAGCAACCAGAAACAATGAGCTACTTCTACCTTGCATTAACAGATTGAATTGATTTAACTGGTCAAATATATCTAAAAGGTAGGCCGGTTTTGCAAAAAACCAATCGTCAACATAATGATCAGCAAGAGGTGAGAGCTGATCGTTAAAAAAAGTGTAACCTTTATATCTCATTTCAAAAAGACAATTAAAAACACGTCCTCTTGATAGCCACCTAACCTCACAGTGATCTGAATTGAGTCTGTCACACAGGGCTACGAAACATCGCGAACGTAGTGCATTCTTTTTAATGAAGTTTACGGTCTTTACAGCTACAGAGAAGATATCATGCAGTTCTGGCGACATCTGCCTCGTTGCTAGGTTTTGTCTGTGCAAGAAGCAGTGAATCCATTTTGTTTCTGCTCTTTCCAGGATCTGTTTTACAACACCACAATGAATACCAGTCATTGATGCAGCACCATCTGTGCACACACCTACACAGTTCTTCAAGTCTAGGCCCTTGAAGGTTGTCAAGGCAGCGAATTATCTTATCTGCAGTTGTTCTTGCGGGAAGTTCTTTGCAAAAAAGTAGATCGTTGTTAATATTACCATCAGCACAGTACCTTACAAATACAAGCAATAAAGCTGCATTGCTAACGTCGGTGGATTCGTCCAACTAAATAGAATAGTGGGAACTTGATCCAATTCTTTACAAAGTTGACATTTGATATCATCACTCATTTCGGGGATTCACATTTTTATAGTTAGATATATAGGTTGTTAGATAATGACACTAACTTAAATTTTGATGCAACGGCTTCTCCAATAATTTCCCGACACATATCAATAGAACAGGGTAGAATAAGTTCCTCTACTATTGTGAATGCTTTCTTGCTACAAGCAATACGATAAGCCAAAATATAGCTTGCCATTAATGCTGAGTAGTAAACGAAGTCAGGATTCCTTGCTGTCTCTGCATACTCTTTTTTTTTCTCGCAAAATATTATTTTGATTTTCCTGCAACTTTCGGGTGTTTTGAGTTGAGGTGACTCTAAATCATTGATGGTTTTAAAGCTTCATTTGACAAGATTTGCGCACACTCAACATATTGTGCTTTTGGCTCTAAGTCGGTTTCAGTTTTTGTAAATCCATATTTTATACATTAGTTTGCAGAAAATTGGTTTGCAGAACATTGGTTTGCAAAAAAATACCTCTGTATTGATTTGCAGAAATTGAATAAATACGTACGTCGTCCATACCATCCATCAAAATCACCTGCTGAAGCTATTTCAAATATTTCTTCTTCGTCTAAATTTTTCTCAACATTAGACGCCACTAAAGGATACTGGCAAATACCTTTAAAAAAGGAAAGTCAAGACTTTACCACATTCATTACGCCGTTCGGAAGATTTAAATTTCTTCGAGCTCCGATGGGACTAGCTTCTTCTCAAGACGAATATTGCGCAGGAGGCGATGAAGCTCTTCAAGGCATTGAACAAGTCGAAAAAGTGGTAGATGATATTCTTATTCAAGGCGAAACCGCACAGGAGCACTTGAATACCGTAGTGGCTGTACTAAACAGATGTCGAGAACACGATATTACTCTTAATCCGAAGAAAGTGCAGTTACTACAAAGTGCTGTCATATAAGTCGGATATATAGTGAGCAGCGACGGCATTAAAGTAGACCCCACAAAAATTGAAGCAATCTCTGAATTCCCTGCTCCAACAAACATAACTGAATTACGATCTTTTATGGGCATGGCAAACCAGCTGAGCGGATTTACTCACCTACTCAGTGAAGCAGCAGGCCCACTTCGGGACTTGCTCAAACCAAAAAATGCTTTTCTCTGGTCACCCCAGCATGAAGAAGCATTTACAAAGACAAAAGAAATTCTTTGTAGCCCCCATATTTTGGTTGCATTCGACCTCAATCTACAAACGATGCTGCAAACAGATGCATCTCGGTTGAAAGGTCTAAGTTTTGCACTTTTGCAAAAACATCAAGAAACGTGGAAATTGGTTCAAGCAGGATCACGTTTTATAACTGAGACTGAGTCAGACTATGCTATGGTTGAACTGGAATTGCTCGCTGTTGTTTGGGCTATGCGTAAATGCCGCATATATCTGCAAGGCTTACCCAATTTCGAGCTGATAGTAGATCATAAGCCATTAGAGTCAATCCTGAATACCCAGACACTCGACATGGTGGATAATCCCAGGATTCAGAGATTTAAAGAAAAACTCAGTGCTTTTATATTCCACACTACCTGGAGAAAAGGCAAAGACCATGTGATCCCAAGCGTATTATCACGAGCACCGTGCCGCGACCCAGAACCAGAAGATATCATAAACGTAGATACAACCAGAATGATCAGCAAAAGCGTTTCTGCAATTCTGAGAGGAAAAGACCCAGAAATCACAAAACAAACATTTATCGATCCAATGCTGGAAGACTTAAAAGAAAGTACTCAGCAGGACGAAGCAGCACAACAATTAATCACTGCTATTAAAAGCAACTTTTCAAAAGGAAACGAATATCCATTAGCTCAACCTTTCAAAAAGCTGAAAGATCAGCTTACTTTCGAAGATGGATTAATTTTCCTTAACAGCCATCGCATTGTGGTACCGGTACAGAAAAGAAAAGAAATACTCATAAAGCTACACGCCTCACATCAAGGCATCGAAAGAACAAAACAAAGAGCGCGTCAAATAGTGTACTGGCCAGGAATCAATAGCGACATCAAAAATACCGTTGAAGCCTGCACGAAATGCCAAGAGCACCAGCCAAGCTTGCAACAGGAACCATTACAACGCGATCCCCTCCCATCAAGACCTTTTGAAGACGTATCTGCAGATTTCTTTTATTATGCCGGTAAGACATACCTGGTTTATGTAGACCGTCTGTCGGGATGGATTAACCTCAGCGAGTTCTCTCATGATCCTAGTTCACATCAGATAATCAGCACTATAAGAAAATTTTTCGTGGACACAGGTGTACCAGTACGAATTAGAACTGATGGAGGACCGCAATTCACATCGAGCAAGTTTCAACAGTTTCTCAAGAAATGGGGAGTAACTTCCACCATAAATACTCCACATTACCCACAGTCAAACGGACATGCAGAAGCAGCAGTGAAGGCCATGAAACACCTTGTTGCCAAAACTGCTGAGCATGGAAGTCCAACTGCGATGAATTTAGCAGCGGCCTAATCGAATGGGTTAACACACCCAAGGCCCACGGATTATCACCAGCCGAAATTTTATACGGCGCCCCGCTACGTTCAATCGTCCCAGCTAAACTGAAATATTTCAAGGAAGATTGGCAAAACAAATTCGACAAGTGGGACGCAGCTTTATCAAATCTACAAGTGGCTGCAGAAACCGAATATAATAAACGAGCAAAACACCTCAACCCACTAAAAATCGGACAACATGTTCGAATTTAAGACCATATTACAAAAAAATGGTTGCGATCGGGACTCATCATCGGCGTCGGGAGAAACCGCGACTACCACATAAAATTACCGAGCGGTCGGGTCTGTTGGCGCAATAGACGTTTTATTCGCCCTCTCCCCACCGAAGGGGGAGACCCCAAAGAGGAAATAATGACATCAGACGAACGTCACGTCCATTTTGAAGATGAAGTCTTTCCACCATCTCCAATCTCGCGGCGAAGCGTGAGACAAAAACGCTTTCCTAATCATTTAAGGGATTTTGCATGAAGTAGAGTAAAACTCATAATGCTGGTGATGTATTGTATATAGTTTATGCATGTTTTTAATCGGGCTCGTACAATGTACTAATATTTTTCTTAGACAACCTTTTCGCTAAAAAGCTTCTTAAAAGGGGGCTGTTATAGTATGTGACGTCATAGCGCACGGCTCCACTGCCTTCTCTCTGGTTTGATAAGTGTGGTTAACCGCGTGATAAACTATTATTATAACATACAAATTCAGTCGTATAACTATCGTGTAACTCGGTATAAATAAAAGAGCTAACTGCAGATACTAGTGGAACTCATAACAAACACAGGATATTTAAAATCAATAAAAGATGATAATCCAAGCATGTTAGTGGTGTATTGTGTTATCTACAGAGAAAATTTAGTTGCAAAAAATATTTCTCCTAAACTACACAAAATACTGCATTGTGTAATCAAATCTATTAATTTTATTAAAGCTAATTCTAAAGCAGAACGTCTGTTCCAGAAGTTTTGTTGAGGCCAATTATGCAAATCATGCGAGACTGTTGCTCCACACCAAAGTAAGGTGGCTATCGAAGGAAAACTGCCTAAAAAAATTTATGGAACTATTTAAACCACTCGGTGAGTTTTTAAAAGACAAATCTGAAGAACTTTTTCTGATAACTATAGATGGCAAATCTCATTTGAGTTACTTAGAAGATATTTTTGAAAAACTTTGTTCTTAAACAACCAGAGTTGTAACTAGTCGGCCCGCTTACAACTCTGAAACAAACAACACACAAACTTTGTGATGCAAAAGCAAGGATATTTGTATTTGTGACATATCTCAGTCTGTGCAGAAACTTGTATTTTGTGAAAATGCTATGATCAATTTTCTTGGTTAAAGAAATGTGAGGTCACTCAAGAGGTAAATACAGTTGATCTGAACAATTAGAAATGCTGATTAATGACTTTAATAAAAGATTTCGTGATTTAAAAGCAATAGAGTTCTTTCTGATTGACTTAACCACTGTTAGCAGATTTATCTGCTCTATCAAATTGTAATAACGGACTTCGTTTAGTCGCTGCTTCCTTATTCACAATCTTTATTTCTACATGCACTATAATTAATTTCAAGTTGATTGTGAGTAAAAATGAAAATAAATAAAAATAAAAAAAAGTATCAGAGCAATGCTAAGAAGAATTGTATAAATTACAGAAAGATGAATTCAAGAAAACTCTTTTCAAGACCCTTATTCCACTACTTTGGCAAGGCAAAAACTGATAATATTTCCGTCATCTTATTTGGTTAAATGTGACTTTAGCGCTGTTTTGGATTTGCTGCATGCTAAGAGAAATCAACTAGAAATCACAAAAAAGGGTGATTTGAGGCTAAAACTGACTAAACTAAAACCTCGATTCAAACAGACATCAAGCATAGAGCTCCCATTAAATATTAGTAAACTTTAGCATTGTAAACTTTAGCATTGTAGTGACAGAGAAAAACATATAGGCTACTTATGACACGTAGTAGTTGTGGTGGGCCTGAAATTTTTTTGTAAACAAATGTGGGGCCTTGTTCAAAAAAGGTTGGGAACCACTGGTCTAGCCATTGAACTGGGCAAAAACTTGCAAGCTCCAAACAACCAAGTACCTCAAGTACAGGTTCATATGACATTTCATTTGCGCTTTCACAATATTCATTGGTTGATTTTGCCAGTGGACTAGGAGATGCATTTCACAAAGAAACGTATATTTCTCACCTTTACAGATATTGTCTATCCCAAAAGATGCTGCAAGTAAAAACACCCGAACAGGCGGAAGAAAAAGAGCGTCATCAAGGGTGCTGACTAGCACCCCCATCAGAGACGAAATTGTCTAATAAAGCAAATCGTCAAAGAAAAATAAAAAACAAGAAAGGCAAGAAAGTCTTTATTTCGTAAAATTAGTTGTGATAGTGAAATGTAACGGAGAATTAGTGCTGAAAAGTGATACATATGCTGAAGACTCTTAAATAGCTCGTCCCGACTTACTCTGTGCATGGAGTAAGTTGGGACGTTTGAGTGTGTCATTTTAAACCCTGTTTTCGGCTGTTTCTCGATTTTGAAAACAAACGGTACTTCTCATATTAATTGATTAGTTTTTAATGTTTTCTATCCAAAGTTTTATTTTAGATTAGCTCATGTTGTTTCTGATTTATGGTCCAAAAATTAAAATTTGTCCCGACTTACCCCAGCCTCCACTATTTTTAATTTCATTTAAAAAATTTTTGATTATGTGACTTAATTCTGGAGGTTTTAAAAGAATGATCAAAGAGAGTGTTTCATTCGGACACTCCAAAAATATAGATTTAAAAAAAATGATAACGACAATTAATTATTTAACCATTTTAGTCTTATTAAACTGCCAAACAAGTCAGTAAAACGCTAGAAATTTACAATTGGGCATGGAGAACATGTTTTGTAAAAAAAAGAGTGGGCAAGTCGCAGGCTTTTATGAATGCACCTAAAAAAAACTTTTATTATTTGTCCCTATAGTGAATCCAAACATGTTTTGGAGACTGAATCAAATAAAGCATTCATTTTTGGCGCCTATAGCAGTTCAGCAAAGCTATTTTGCCTTTTGGTTTGGCATGTGGCTCACCTAAAATGAAAAACCACTTTTCTTCATGAAAACTGGACGTCTGAGATTGACACGGGCACCACGTCTAAGCTTGCCAGTTTTCTATTTATTTGCTCTTTTTTTTCTTTCGGAAATTTAATTGTTTTTTAGAGGAGTGTAGTAAAGTTTTGCAATAAGTTTTATGAAGCGCTTTTGTTGTAAGCCATTGACGCTTTTCTGACAACCTAATCAACGCGTGACTGTTGTTAAGTTTTTAGTTCGAGGTTTTCGCAGCTACATACAGACAATTGCTGAGTTTTGAGTTGTGATAAAAATAATAGTTTGCTGTTGAAGTTTAATTTGATATATGTGTTTATGTTGTGTTTATTTAGATGCCCGTAACTTTTTAGTTAATAAAACGCAAACAAATATGAAGTGTAAATATCATTACAAGGAGTTTTGCTTTTATGGGCTTTTTTTCTAATTGCTTTGGTCCGAAAAAGTTTGTCTTTATTACTGAAAAAGATTGGCAGTTGCTCCGTGCCCTTTTGCCCTTTAAATTGCCCTCCTGCCCTTTTAAAAAAGGGAGGGTAAAGGTGGAAAATACAGAAGCATTGGGTTAAATTTGATTCTACAATTATAGAATATCGTCTGAAATGTCACATTGATTGAAGGTGAAAGTCTTTTTTTAAATTTTTACCTTGAATTTGGGATGAAAATAGAGGTTTTGAAGAATGATTGGAAGTGATGACCTTTTTTTAGTCTTTATTAGATATTTGCGCTGAAGACGGTTGCAATTCCAAGTGGCAACTCCGTAAATTAGAACAAAACCATGATTTGTTAAACACCAATTAAATTTTGGTAAGATTGCATTGCCTCCAAACCTTTTTCGGCCAGTCTACAGTTATAAACCTTAACTACAAAATTTTAAAAAATGCTTTCTTTTGAATTTTGCCTTGCAACTACAAATTTTCCGGCGTCCTTGCTTACAACATTTCTGACTCTTTTGGTATATGTTAATAATATTTAAAACTGAGAGCACTGGTTGTGGTAAAAGGGAATAAATTACAACACCATTCGCCCGAGTGTAGGCTGTGGAAGTGAATTTCGTCATAGATTTCTTGGACTTCTCAAAAAACTTCAACTTTAATGAACTTGGACTCAACTCGAGTATTTTCACAAAGAACTCGCATTCAGCTAGAGCAAGAGTAGCCAACCATTAAAGGATTAAAGGAATAAAGTCGGCAGCGTGGTCGAGTGGTTAAAGTACCGGACTGATGATCAACATGCTCTCGGTTCAAAACCTACTCGGGCCATTCTGTTGTGTCCTTGGAAAAGACACTTCACGGGCACTTTCCCCTGCTTGGTGGTCTTGGCAGGCAGTTCTAAATTACAGTAATATCTCTTAAATTACTAGCGGACAGCAATATCTTGGCATCTCCGGAAGCAGGTCGGGGTAATTGTAGCCATTGTAGGCAAGCGCCTCCGTCGCTTTCCTGCGAGTCAGGAGGATAAATATAGAGATAAAAATAAAAAAATAGAGCCACATCGCTTACTGTGTCACCGCAAAGAGCCACATTATTTGCATGAACACACAAGCCACACATATGAACAACATTCATACATACCTTTGCTCGGTCAGGTTTATAATAAATGTCACACAGAACAGAGTAATTTACATTCAACAACAAATATTGTGTGCAATGTTGCCACAGATAAATTCTGAATTCAATCCACAAATAAAAAATAAAATAATTTGCAATTGAGTTTTTTAAGAAAAAAATTCGAAAAAATTTTATTCGTTTTTCTAGATGATTTTCAAGAGTGATCAATTTGTGCCAGCGAAGTTCACTCTCTTTTAGAAATTTCCGGTTGTTGTTAGCATGGAGTGAGTTGAAAAGGCGCTCAAGATTTGAAGTTTTGAAATGCGTTAATGACGCTTAACGTATAAGGCAGAATATTTTGCCATTACGTTCAACAACAACAACAAAAAACTCCACCATTTTGTTAAAAACACCTTGTGTTCAACGTCATGTTTTTGTTTGTTTGTATTTTTCCTGCCATTTTGAGAACGAACTCTACACAAGTTATTTCGTCAAATAAACTCATGCTATATACACCCTAAAAACACAAATAAAATATAAACTTAAGATCCAAGCAAAAACCAGGCAAAGAGACTCGGGTTGGCCACCACTAAACTAAAATCACGGTTTCAAAAAAGTCGGACTCGAGCTAACTCCACTTACTCGTAGCAACTCTAATAAAACCGAGGAGCTCTTTATGATTAAGCAGACCTTTTGTTGAGCCTTGTTTGAAATTTTAAAAATATTATAATTTTGCAACCTAAAACAAACTTTTTAACGTTATAATTCGAGAGCTTAGCTTTTCGTCACCCACTTTTTTGCAACTGTTCAGCAACATAGCGGCTTTTCATTCCAAGGGCTATTGTTGACGATTATGAGGCAGTTGCCGAGTAACAGCTAGTGGGCTTTTACTTCGAGAGTGCGTCTTACTCCATTCTGCGGAAATACAAAATGTCATAACGCCAATTGCATATCGCCAGGAATTTGTTTCAGTACAGCAAGCACAGCAAGTAACATGATATTGTTGCGATGTGGGCGAACTGTTGGCAACTTGCTCAGATTTAACCAAAAATCTTTCGCACTAAAATGCTAATCTACACAGCGTAAGCCGTAGGCCTACAGCTAAGATTTGGTAAAGTCAATAAAGTAAATTTTTTTCCTAGATTTTATTGTATGATTAAACTTACATTCTACTATTTTGCAGAAAAGGCTTTTTATTCAGTTTTATCAGTCGTAATTAAGTCAAAAACTTATATAAACTAAAATTTTCCCCAAATTTTATTTCGGCAAAACTTTTCTTTTTCTCTTACTCTTAATTCGACTTTTCTTTCTCTTTGTTTATGTTAATTCAAGAACAGTGGCGGACGGCGAGCTTTTTTAAAGGTTCGTGCTTAAACTGAAATATATCTTATTGTGCTAGATTCAAACCAAAACCAAAAAATAACTTATTTTTGTTACATGGGCGACACAAGATTTGTAACACGTAGGCCCACGTACGTCAATGAACATTTTGGAAAGCAAGTTTCTAAGTGGCAGTACAACATCTTTTTTTTAATTGTAGAACACGACGTTGTATTTCGGAGTCAACTTTTGCTGTGTTATCACAGTCACAGAATGGGTCAGTCAATCCAAGCTTGACGGTGTCATGCAAAATCTTTTCCATCTTGAGTATGCAGTTGCCTTTATCCATAACAACAACTATTTTATCGTTTATTCGGTTTAGTTATTAGAATGTCATTGTTTGAGCGTAGAGACTTAAGTGGGTTTAAAACATTTTAACCAAAATTCGTCCGTAATTACTTTTATAATAAGTGAAAATCGCAAAGTCAAACTAAAGTCTAAAAAAATTTTTTTGTCAAGATGATAATTGTCCTACATACAACGTTTTGAAAAGAAGAAAAAAGTATTTTTTAAACAAAAACACAACTTACGACTAATCTTGACTTTTTTTATAAAAAGTTTTTCACTTTGCGCTATACTCAACAAAGGACTTTGCAATGCACATTTCAACAGAGCTGCATCTCAAAAACATAGTCACTTCAGAAGTACAAAAAGAGTTATTCTTTCTGGTTTTGGCACTAACGGTCTGGATTTAACTACCAGGCCGGCTAAATCTAACACGTGTTCTCACGGGTTGCAAACATTGCAACAATATCACGTGATTTACTGTGCTGCCCGAGAACAATGTTGTGAAGATGTGTAACGCGAGTTCATGACATTTTGGCGTATTAAGCAATTGCAACGAAAGCTTTTGAATTGAATTATTTATAAAAGTCAATGAACTATCTCAATTTGACCAAAAAAACTTTAAAAGGTCGCTCATCCATAACTTAAGTCATTTTGCATTTGAAATTAAAGACCATGAAAATTATTTTGACTATTTTTCAATAATTGGCTATTTACCTTGAGGTCACCCGATTTTTCGGATACTTTTTTTGCTTGACTCAACAACGCTTTTGCGCTTGGCTGTCTAAAAAAAAGACTCAACTATAGTTATAATCTTTTTCATGACGACTTTATATTTCGTAACTCTTACAATAACCCTAGTTAGGTTAAAAATTTAAGTTACTTACTGCAAACTTAGTGTTGGATGCAGTAATTGTCGCAAGTTTGTTTTCTTCCACAGCAACGATAATGCACCCGACTTTTGGGAGTAATTGTTTTGCATTTGCGTATTTCGGAATATTGTAAATGCTTTTGGGCTTGTTTGCGACTTTGTATTTATATTCTCAAAATTTTAAGATTACAATAAATGAAATCACATTAATCGAGCGATTTTTTGAATGTCAATCGAAGACAGCTCGAGAGAAAAACAAACTAAAATATTCACTGTACTGTTGGAGATCTTTTGTAGAGGAAGAAATAACTCTAAGATTCTTTTCGTTAGAAAGATTTAAAAAGCATTCGGCTCGTTATCACAGAATAGCTTAAGTCTCTTATTGCACCACTTGCTCAGTTTCGCAAATATCCAGCCAGATGAGCTTCGCCATTTAAAACCTAAAGCCTATTTTTTTGCTCAATCATAGGATTCTCCAACGTGATCGTTGAGTACAAAAGAAATTGTTGGATTATCAGCAGTGCGCCAAAATAGAATCAGTAAAGTTTTCCATTTGTCTTAATTTGTAAAAACTACCAAGTGTCCTTTTTAAATAAAGGATCTAGCTTTGTAACGGATTATAACTGAAGAATTTAACAACAAAACTGATCGGTCTTTTTAGTAGGCTTAATATTAATTTTCTACCGGCAGGTAGAGTGTTTTATTCGGTTATGTACGATAGAGTACTGCTTCTTCATACAGTTGCTATTGTACATAAAAAGAAATTCCTTTTTTCGTGCAGTTTATTCTTTTTTTAATGGCGACGCTCATTAGCAGCTTAGCAACATCACCATCCAGCTCTGATTCAAACGATAATCTCAAACAGCAGGAAATCCAGAACGAATATTATTGGCCCTAATTTTGTTTCACACTCCCAAGTCATTACCAATTTAAACTTTATTGACAAGTTCAAACATTTCTCTATGCAATATGTTTACAAGATTATGAATTTTGGCTAGCAATTTTCGCAGCTTGTTAATCTTGCCAGTCTGGTCACGTGTAATAGCCTGAAACGCCGCCTGAGCTTTTATGTATTTTCTGCCATCGCTTTTGTCTATTATGGTGATTTTTTAATGGTTTTTATTCTAAATAATTGCAACATCCAGTTATGTCGTAATAAATTTTCAAAAGCTAAAATAAAATTCATTATAAAAAAGTTTCTATTGATAGGCCTATACAGTACTTCCAATAAACAACATAAGTAAATTAACGAAGTATATTAAAGCAAATTTATGAATAATTGATAAAAGTTTTGGTTCAATATTTTATAAATTTTTAGCGGACATCAATAAAATTTTTTATGAAAATTATTTAGGCAAAGTTGTTGAAATAAAACTTAAATTATTTAAATAAAAAAAAACATGCAAGTCGACTTAACAAGATTACTGCTTCTTCGTTTTTGTTGTTGGGGTAGCTGCATAGAAAAAAAAAACTTTCTGCGATCTTCGGGCCTCCGCAAATTGTTTCGAACTTCAACCAAATTCCATTTGAAACTCCTCAACTAGAGGATTCGATGACGAATCGAATTCGCTTTTAGTTACTGACCACGAGGACTACAAAATTACAAACCTGACAAAGCTTGCCATTTAAAAGATATTAAAAATACAGATTCCAGTCATTTTCACTTTGACCTAGATCTATATTTTATTTGTTCCAGCAGCCTAATTAAGTCAAGTAATTATTTTTTAAGGCTTGTTTCCACTATGAGCGTGGAAAAGAGCATTCTTTGTTTTTTTATTGATTTTCGATTGAAGCGAGCGCAAAAAAAATCAATAAAACAAACAAAGAATGCTCTTTTCCACGCTCGTAGTGGAAACGGGCCTTTAGCGAAAAAATATTTACGTGAAGGAAATTGGTTGGTTTACTGTATACGAATAATGAGATTAGTAAAAAAAGGATAAAGGTTCAAGTGCTTTGCATGGCTGCGAACCTAAATTTGATTGCATCATTTTTTTAGTTTAAGTTCAATTCAAATTTGACAAAATATCAGGTTTTCAAGATCAGTTTTTGAAGTTTGCGGCAAATTGCTGGCTTTGGGTAAGCAGTGTACGATTAAAAAACAATGGCTTTTTTAACTTTGAAGTTCTGTTCTAATTCTTGTTTTTCCCATTAGTATTTTTACTAGAAAATATTCAAATAGTTTTATTCTTTTACAGTCTCTATGTTGACAAACTCGAACTTGTTAGATTTTTTTTTGAGTTCTTTCTTAACTTTAAATTCATCATTTCATTTTTGAGTTGGCTGCACTGTTTTGATTTGATGATGATATGCCTATAATTTTTCTTCAAAAATCTTGCCTAAAAGCAAATTACAACTGAAATAGAAGTTACAGCTGAATCGGGTTGACACACTAAATTGGCGGGAATACCCTAAACCGGATGCAAAGCTTATGTATTCCATTGATGTATTTTCTTTCTTCAAATATTAATTAAAACTTTGCATTTGTCTACTAAATACTTAAGTTCTATTTCTTATGTTCGTTCAAGCAACGATAGTTTGGAAACCTTATTAAATCATTCGGAAAACTTTTCTTGATAACTGGAAAATCTTTTTTGATCTATCAAAAAGTCCCGTACAGATATATTCGGTACGTTCGAAACTCTTCGCAAAGGTTCACGGCTTTCGGGTCACACAAAACTGCATTACCGCAAAAGTTCATTACAAAATGAGTTAGGTTTTGTTTTTGCACTTCGAACTATTTTGATTATCACTTGGCTGCATTTCGTTCAAAGCATGATTGTGATGCAAATGTACGCGCGGTGACCCAACTATGTCCAAGAATATGTGTTAATCGAGTGAATTAGCAGATAGTAATTGGTTACATAAAAGTAATTGTTTGTTTTTAATTTGTTTAGTTTTAATTCGTGTTTTTTGAAATTTAAATAAATACTCTTTGAGAACCTGTTTATTTGTCTTTCCGCTTATGAAAAAAGGAACTGTATGGAATCAATCAAGACGAAGTATTTTCTGTTAAATATTCTTATTATAAAAAATTTTGCGCCAAAATGCACGTTTTTTTTATGTCTTTGCTAATAACAAACAATCCTTTTGTTATTTAAATTTAATTCATTGTTGCAGGCCTCTACACAAAATCTGCTACAGGATCATTTTACAAACTTTATGCAGCCCACTTTCGCCTGCTTTTTAAGGATATACTTGATTGATAATTTTTTTATTTCGTTTTTGGCATACCCATCATTGCCGTTCAAGCAGGTTTGAGTAAAGATTATTTCCAACTGACGTGACAAAAAGCGATTAATGAAGCTAAAAATGAATTTTCGGTACAATTAAAGTATTGGCCTTCACATTTACAATTAAAATTGTTCTTTACGCAAACTTGATGTCGATATTAACATTACCGCAAAGTTTATCAAGTCGCCGAAGACAAAAAACGTCTTTTATGCTTTTAATACATTTCTTCTTTTTTAATATTAATTAACTGAACACTCCGATATTTGTAGCGCTGGGGTATATGAGCAGAAATCTCAACAACCGTTATACTAAAGCTCACATCAGACCAGTTTTTTCTTGTCCAAAAGAGAAAATTACATGCTGTAAAAGACCGACAGTAAAACTTGAGGCAAAGCCTAATTTTAACCCAATTCATAAGCAGTAGCTTCTTAACACGTTGACTGCAACCTCATACCAAATGTATAACAATCTTTTTCTTGTTGACGCCTCGTATGAGACTTAGTGAGTTGACTCAGGTGCGTCAGACTTGTGCGGCAGCCAATGATGTTTGAAAATGCCTTGAAATGCGTGGCGTTTGTATTCAAATCAAACTATCTTCGCGCTTTGTAGTGTAGTCGTAGACTTGCGCGTTTTACATGGTTGTAAGATTTTTTTTTAATTTTGACTTTTTAGATCATGAATATCTTTATACAGAGTTACTCCAGATGTGGTAGCAAGTTGATTGCATTTTATTGAAAATCAAATGGTCAAGCAAAGAATCATTCAGAAAAAAGAGATGAAAGCGACATGCTTCTTCAATCTTGCTTCGTCACTTGCATCCTTGGCAGCGTGGACGAGTAGTAAGAGTGTTGTTTGAATGGCGAGTGCAATCGACATAGTCACAGTTTAATTTCTACTTTCGTCAGGTTATTCTGTTTTTGAAAAAAAAAATAAAAACACTTTATTCTGTGTGATAGAATTCACGAGCAGCTTTAGGTGAGAATCGTATCATTTAAAAATTAACATTAAAAAAGCGAACAAGATTTTTCCATCAGGACAACAATATTTGAAAAAATTTGACAGCTGATCGAGGTATTTTCTGGTCGACTGGTCTTTTAATTAAATTTTAGTATTTAACTCTTCTCTTGTTTCATTTATAAACCAGCAAGATTATGCATCTCAGTATGAACAATTATGTTGGAACCTTATTAATTTTGAGTGCGCTTTGGATTTCTTTTTAAACTACATGGGATTATTTTTAAACCAAACCTTACCTTAAAAGTTTGAAATGCACACGCAGGGATAGCGTTACAAAAAAGGGGGCCCGGTGTAAGAAAAGTAGGGAGCCACTTTTTAGTGTTCCAAAGCATAGCGACAAAGTGATCTCTAAAAAAAGTTTATCATTTCAGGGGGGCACTTTTCCGTGTATCAAACCAAGTTATCTCTAAAAAAAGGTCTTCATTTTAGGGATGCCTCCGTCCTGATGTTGTTATGAAGAAACAGAGCAATATCGTGCGTAGCGAGGGGCACTTTTTGATGTTTTTTTAGGGAGGGGACGGTGCCCGCTCTGTTCGCACCCTACTAAAGCCATCACTGTGCACATGCGATAATAATACACACAATACACACGTCTCTTTACAAACTAACTAATCTATGAGCAATAATTTTTGAAAAACCACTTTCACTGTGCAATATCACGAAATCCAAGACTTTCCACCAGTTGCTTCTTCTTTTATAAAAAACCTAATTGCAAATGCGGACAGCACAAGATATGAAACATGACGGTTATGCCATAAAAACTTTTTATATTAAAAACTGCACAGTACGCGGCTTTTTTAAAATAAAGCCTGTTGCTTACTAAAAATAAAAGCAATCACTTTCACGAGCTTGAAATCGAAAGGAAAAGCCTTATCTCATCCATTATAATGAATGGTATTAACTTTGCCAACAACTCGATGTCCATATTGAATGCTTTAGCGAGTAGCAGGTTCTGATTGTTTTCCACATAATAAAAACATTATTTCGATATCGAATTTTGACAAAGCGATAATCGTGATTGCCAAATGAACTTATGTCATACAAGTTTGCGCGATATGTCGCCTTCCACATGAATCATAAAAAAGTTAAAAAATTAATCTCATTCATAAAACTAAGTTTGTTTTAATTTTAATAGTCACCAGTAATCATCTCAAATGCAAAAACTGTAATTTTGTTAAAAAATTCGGCGATCTTGTCAGGCTCGGGGTAAACTTTACCAAGGTTCCTCCAAAAATCGAATTGATCAGAATAATGATACAATTAACTGAGCAAATGCAAAACTTATTGTCAGTTTGTACATTTTAAAGGTTTTTTGGACAATCGTATCCCCCAATTGGGGTGTTCGGAAGGTGATTACGCTAAAACTGGTCCTTGTAACAATTACACTGACTTTGATTTTTGCAGTAAATTTTTTTATTAACTTAATAAAAACGCAAAATATATATTTAAGGCCACGTAATCGTTGGCTTATATTATTAAAAGCAAATCAAATAATTTTCCTAAAGTTGCCCTAACATGATGTTCTGATTTTATGTAAATCAGTGGTTCTGAAACTTTTCGGCACGTCGACCCCAAGCTGAGTAAAAAATATTCTATCGACCTTCTAATCCAGTACACACTTTTAAGTGCCGGCAGTGTGGTAGAATGGTTAAGAGCGGCGTGATTGTGATCAAGACCCCTTTCAAGTCTTGATTCTTTTGGTGACAGAGTTTGTTGTTTCTCCCACCCATGGTTATGCAACATTCTCCTTATGTGGCTCGGATGTGTATATTATTATAATATTATTATTTTTGCGCTTATAAATAAAATGCATACCCTTTTTATTTTTTTAAAATTATCTTAATGGTTTCCTTTTTTCTTTCTTTTTTTAAAATTAACTCAGCTACTTCTTTTTAAAGGTACAGAGACCGCCCACAATTGACGTTGTGCGTGTAATAATGTATATTATTTAGTCGCTATTTCCTATTTCGCAATCACTCCGTCAATAACAACTTAAAAAACGTAATAACTTGATTGTAAATAAAATTGAATTGAATTGAGACGGTCTTGGCTCAAAATCAACTTGCGCCTTTCTGTTGTGTCCTTGGGAAAAACATTTTACGGCACTTTCCTCTTCTTGGTAATTTTGGCAAGCTGTTCTAAATTTCAGTTATATCTCTATAAAACTAAAAAATAAAAATAAAAAATTTCAAGCGAACAGCAATGTCTTGGCATTTCCGGAAGCAGGTCAGGGCAATTGCTTTCCTTATGTGAAGCGCTTCCGTCGCTTTCCCATGAGTCAAGAGGATAAATATAGAGATGAAAGGAAAAAATGAAAGTCTAATTAAAGAGAAGACTTTTTTACTTTCGTTTTTTTTGCAACTATGTTATTTCCATTAGACGTGAAAAAACGCTAGTAAAGACCAAAAGAAAAGGTCTTCGCTTTAATAACTATGCATTTTTTAGTTCAGAATCGTACTTTTACTTTATCTATTTTAACACTCCAGTAAACCCCAACAGTTATTCATCGACTCCCATTTGACCTCTTGCTATTTATCGACCCCTTTAATGTTTCAATCGATCACTTTGAGAACCTCTTATGTAAACAACGGAAGCTACAAATTTTGGAAAAAATAATGACGCTCATGCTCTCCTCGATGTGGGAGAAAAGTGTGAGGTCAAATGTTACCTTATAATAAGGAGAACCAATCCACAAGAGATTTTAAATTTTTTAAACAGTTTAAAACATTGGTGCATATAAAGAAAAAAAGATAAAGAAAATTATCATTACACTATCATTGTTATTTAATTTTATGCGTTACTAGTTTTGCTTTTCAATACAGTCGCAATTGTTCCTTAACAGGAAGCATGTCGAAAAAATAAATACGTTTTGAAAATAATATTTAGGCCTATTTATTTTTTGGCTATTTTAAATTTATTCTGCTTCGAAACATCTTTTTTTCGGGCGGCGACACAGACAGGGCGAAATGATTTAAAATAGATATAAACTATTTTTGGGTCAAATTTTTTCACTCACAAAATTTTGGTTAAGAAGTTTTTAGAATCAACGTTAAAGAGTGACGTAACTAAGCAAATTAAAAGGTTGGAGGCATGCTGCATGGGAAATTTGTGTTTTGGTCGAGAAAAATCGCAAATGAGACGTAAAGCGTTTTGTAAATTTTAGTATATTTGGTCAAAATTGATACTATTTTAGTGGAAAAAAAATATATTGCTGCAATTTCAAAACAATAATTTTTTAATATTAAAAAAAATGAAATGCTTAAAAAATGATGTTTCAGTCACATGTTAGGTAGTTTCAAATCCGATTTTTTCCTGAAGCCTATTCAAATACAAATATTGATAATAATGCGCGAACTGGTGAAAAAAACGAAGTCTCGTGATTCCTGAAACGGTTACTTGTTAAAATCTGCGATTTGCGTATTTAACTAAAATTAACAACTTTATGTCAATTACGTAAACTGTTAATCATTTAAAAGTAATTAATCCAAATGCTTCATTTGATTACACAACATTCAATTGCATATTTGTTAACAGATTTCACAACATTCAATTTAATTAAAATATCTTAAGAACGAATTCGACCATTGGTCATCTTTGTTTCTTGTTTTAATTCATTTGAATTTCAAATTAACTACTTTCACCTAGCAAAGAGCAGGATATTCATTTGACAATTTTAAAATAATTACAATTCTTAAACTTAACATTCACAAAATTGTCGACTTATACTTCATGTAAACACGACTTATGCCATTGACACAAATCTTTTTAAAAGTTTCTGCTTTTAACTAGTGAAGGTAAAAGGCAATTTTTCACTACTGTCTTGAAGTAGAGGCCTTTTTTGCTTTATCACATTGTGGTTGTGTGACCCAAAAAATTTTTGTAATTTGCCTAGCTAGAACAACAAATGGACTTTTGATGTTGTAAATAAACGTAAAAATATAGCGTCTTGTAGATCGGGAGAAAAAATTTTGTTTGTTGCGGCCACTAGATTGCTTTGCTTCGTGCAGACTTGCAATATTCCAAACAAACAATGTCTTTAAATCCATACTGATGTAAATTTTTTTCTTGAACGCTTTTTTAAGATTAGTTTCAAAAAATCAAGGAATGTCGCAGTACGTAGAATGTTCTAGGTTCCTTCTTAAATTAAACTTCTTCGAACTATCTAGTGCGCTGCTGCCGCGCAGACTGACACTACTATCACCGGTCGAAACAAGTCGCTCATAATTTACTATTTTTACGTTTCAGTCTTAAAAAGTTTTAAAATTTTCGAATGAAAGGAACTAAATTTCATTTAACGAGATTTTTTTTCCATTTTTGTTTGCTACACACAGGTTATGACGTTTTATTACGTCATTCCATTTTCTTTGACGAGCAATTTACAAATAAAACAATTTCATCCGAAAGTTTTCCTGCATTTTTAAAAATTCTAGTTATTTAAAATTGACACTATAGCTTTCGAAATTTGAAGAATTACAAAAAAATTTATCACTTACAATATGACGTGCAAAAAAGTTAAACGAATGGAAAGAAATAAACATTTAGAAACTCGATTAAATTTTCCAACGATACTTCACTTTTTTTTAAATGTTTAAACTTACTTTTGATTATACCTTTGACCTAGACCTTTGGTAAAAAATTGCGCCTAAAAGCGACCAAACATTGTTTGTGGAAGCGTGACAAGTCGTTGGGACTTGTAAATAAAATAGTTTTAAAGCGGAACCTGATAAATAAATGGACTTCCTACTTGCTTCAGTTTCATTAATCTTTTTTAATTGATGATTGATTATGGAAAGATAAGATACTGTTGTTTCGTTAGATTTTTTAAAACTTTTTTTGGTTCAGTGCTATGACTTAATCTAGAGCTGCTTGCCAAGCCCGCCAAACAAAGAAAAGTATTGTAAAATGTCTTTCCCAAGAATGATGAGAGTAGGGTTTGACCAATGACTGTGTAGATCGCTTTAGCCACCAATAAGGGGATCCTACACACTTTGAAACTTTGCTAATTAGCACATTGGCAAAATCAGCCTACTTAAAAAACTTGTAGTAATTTTATGTTTGTTTTTTGTTAAATGATATGTAACAATAGCACATCTTATTTTGAAACTTTCGTTTTTATTTTTATCATTAAAGCAACCTACTTATTATTACTAATAGTTAAGCAAACAAATTACAACAAAAAACAAGTTGGCTAGGCTTTTAATGTGGGTGTTAGCGTTGATTGTTTTGCAGTCTCAGTCAGAACAATAATATTTGATAATAAATAATTACAGGGTGTCCACACCAAGTGTAGACTATTTTTAACAATTAATTTGAAAATATTAAAATTAACTAAATCATCTTTATTTTTCAGATTCTTCATAAATAAATACTAAATTTATTAAATTTCAATCTAAATATCGAAAAAAAAAAGTTTAAAAATTATAAAAAATTAAAAAGCCAATACGTTTTTTCAATATGAATGGACAATGTCAAGCTATTGAGTTTCTGTATAGAAATGGAAAAACAGCCAGTGAAATTTTCAGATTGTTAAAGCCAAAAGTGAGTAGATCCGGAGTTTTTAAGATTATCAAACGATTCAAAGAGACTGGTAGCTTCCTACCAAGAGTAAGAAATACTCCACCAAGACCAATAAGAACTCCAACACTCATCAAAATCATTAAGAACAAAATCAAGAAAAATCCAAAGAGAACTGTAAGAAGACTTACTTTAGAGGCCAATGTGAGCCGCATGACTATCCACAACATTCTTAAGAAAGACCTGAAGCTTTACCCATACAAAATGGTAAAACAACAACTTCTTACAGAAGCCACCAAAAAGAAAAGACTAGAGAGAGCCAAGCTTCTTCTTCAGCGACTTCGTGATCATTCTCAACCCCTTGTCTTGTGGACAGATGAGAAGCTCTTTACTGTTCAGGCAGTCCACAATCCTCAGAATGATTGAGTTTGGTGTGAAAATAAAGATAGTGTGACAATTGAACAAAAAACCTTATTCAGAAGACAAAAACCAGCCTCTGTGATGGCGTGGGCAGGGGTCACTTCATCAGGACAAAAAACCCCTCTTGTTTTCATTGAAGAAGGGGTAAAAATTAATCAGCATGTTTATTTAAACATGCTAAAAACAAAAGTGATCCCATGGATGAAGTCTAACTTTGGAAGGAACGGAATAACATTCCAACAGGATGGAGCAACGTCCCACACGGCAAAAACTGTCCAAGACTGGTGCCGAAAGACTTTTAAAGGGTTTTGGTCAAAGGAACTTTGGCCTCCAAGTTCCCCCGACTTGAATCCTATGAATTATGGTGTATGGGCTATTTTAGAGAAAAAAGCCTGCTCTAACTATCATCCAAATGTTGAAACTCTGAAGCAATCCCTTGAAAAGTGTTGGGACGAAATACCAGAAGAAACCCTGCAAGCAACTTGCGCTCAAGTGATACAAAGACTTCGTCGTGTTATTGCCAGGAAAGGCAGTTTTATTGAATTTTGATTAAATTTTTTATTTAAATACTTATTTTTCTATCCAATAAATCAAAGCATTTTGTAATATTTAATTTTGTTTGTAAGTTTTTCAAAAAATAAGCAGTCTACACTTGGTGTGGACACCCTGTACATATTACTCGAGAAGTAAATGTTTCATTATTTTGTTTTCTTTTTAACCGAAAGCCTTAAGAACTTCGGTGTTTTTAGAAAAATCAAAGATTTCTTGAATTTAAAAAAAATCATGTTTATGCAGGTATTTATTTTATTATCAAAATTGGCTTTACTTTCTTTTCTTTAAACTTGGATTGTATTGTCTTGTATTTACAAATGCGGGGTTGATGAATAAGAATAAACTAAAAAAATATGGCGTTAAAATTTTTTTCTTGGTAAATATACAGTATACTAAAGATATTTGGCAGCAACATAAAAGATTCATACCCGTGACCAGTATCCGCTTGTTGGAATGGACTTGCCCCAAACAACTTCGGTTAAGCTCAATCGCCTTCAGACTGCCGTATGCCCAAATGGGGTTTCTCTCTACTGAATTGCGACTGCGGCGCCACTGAACGAACACGTCCTAACAGCGTGTTTCATATATCGGGGACCACATGGAGCCTGAAGTCTGATCGATGCTGGCTCAACAGCATCACTACACTATCACCATACCATCGCCATCACTGCCAACATCGGATCCGGACAGTAAAGCTGCCTGGGGTAGTAAAAGGATAAAACCTTTGCGCCAGTCCTGTTTGTGTTTGACCCAGATTTTTAAACGACGACAAAAGAATTTTGGCAAAAAATCAACCCTTTAACAAAAATCAAACTATAACCAATCTCTCTTGTTCTAATTATAAATTTATTGTCTTGAAAAGTTAAAAAAAAAACACTTAAACTAAGTTACGGGTACGAAAACTCTTTCTAAGCGCTTTTTTGCAACAGGTGAAAAACACCAGCTTTTGTTTTGTTTTACCTCAGCACGTGTTCAGCACGTGAAGCCACGTTTGCGACAAAATATTTCTGTAACTTTTATGAAATATGCCAAAAAACAACCTTACCTGGACAATTTGATTAAAGCATCGTTGCTTTGTTTAAGAAAAAAACAACAACGAAAACCAAAAGTAAACCACGCGATGCATATGAGATTAAGATGCAATTAATCCCACCGTGAATTTTAAGAAACACAAAAGATACGTATCCTGAGAATTTTCATTTTAAGTTAAAGACTTTTAAGGTTTTGGAATTCACATAAAACTGTTGATTGCGTTTAAGATTTTTAATCATTGGAATCAAAATATGTACAAAGCAAAAACAAAAAAGAGAATTCATTCAACATCACAATTCTTTTTACTTTTAAAAAAATCAATGGAAAAACATAATTATGGTTATGTTTTTGCTTCTGTTGAAATTAGGTCAACTGATGCCATGCACTACGATTTGAACAGCCGTTGCAAGTAAATAAATTTTAACAAACCAATATAATATTTTTAAGGCTTCAACTTTGACCTAATTATCCAAGATTAAAAGTTTTTTCCCACAATGATTTAATGTTTTGACAAAACGTCACACATCGTTGTAAGAACAAAAAGCAATTCGCCATAGTACGTTCTGATGCAACACATGACAATGCAGGTGTGAACACTTTTGCTTTTGAAGATCACTCAGCTGACAATGTACGTTAAACGGAAGTGACGCGCTGCAATATAAAAGCTCGCACGAGAGGGACGATTGGAGTTTTTGAGCAACTTGCGAGCAAACGCGGCGTCGTTCAACCAGAGCGTCTGTGCCAGTTCAAGAAATGTAGCAAAAACTTAATCACCGTAAACTTTAACGAACAGCATGGTTTATTGTTAAGAATTGTATAGTTTGTTAACAAAGAAATGCTCCTGAAATTGCACGTAAAAAAGATTTTAAAAATTAGGTTTAGAAACAATCGTTTTTAATTATGAATGATTTTAAAATTTAATCACTTCGATTGTTTAAAAAACGCTGATGTTACAAGATAAGGGAGTAATTGCGGCAAAAACAAAAATCGTTTAAAGAAAAGTTTCTACTAGAATCAAGTATTGCCAAGAAATTTTGAGTGCTATTGATTTTTGAAAGAAAAAAAAACGTAATAGAGCGATTCACAGGATCATATGTAAAATATAAGTAATTTTTTAAAAAAAGTTCATAAATAGTAAAAATCTTTAAGAAAAGAGCAATTTTTCCATTACATTGTATAAGTTTTCTTCAAGCACTTTAAATAGTCTTCATGATATTTGTATAAAATATATATTGCGACTTTGCATTATAACAATTATTTTTTATCACAATTTTAAATTGTAGGGCTACCGAACGTCCTATCAATGATTTGTCTTAAGATAATTTCAGGCGAATTACAACTAGAGATTTTTGGGTTACTAGCTTGCTGAGCTGCAAAAAAATTTAGCTTTTGAGCGAAATGGACCAAAATCAACTTATGTAAAAACAAAAAAAATCACGTTTATTTTATGTCACGACCTGTTTTTTTCCAATAATCATTTCTAATAACTAGATCTCAATTCCGAATTCTTGTTTTTATGACTAAGCCACAAGAATTTAAATAAAAATAACCTCAAAAGATTTGCCAAAAAAGGCTTCGTTTTTTTCCTTTATGTTCTAAAGATTATAAGGGTTCGTTTCCACTGCGAGCGCGGAATAAAACATTCTTTGTTTGTATTATTGATCTTTCCGTGCTTAAATTGCCCTCCAATTTTCAAAAATTTGGACAAAATTATAATTTTTTGGGCAGCTTAGAAAAAATTTTGGCTAAATCAGGGATTTTAGGGCAATGACAAGAAATTGTGAGGGTGAAAAAAATTTTTTGTGCATTAAAAATGAACACTTTATTAGAGAAAAAAGTTTACAAAGGTAGGTGAAGACCTTTTTTTTAGAGATCACTATGTTTTGGGACAAAAAATCGACAAAAATAAGACAGATTCAAAGCAAAGACCTTTTTTTGGTCTTCACCTTAAATTTCAGACAAATTTTCTTCTCATATCCGTAATGTTCTGGAAAATCAAGATTTGGGCAAACGTCACAACATTTGGGCAAACTTTATTGCCTCCCGAATTTTTTTCGGTGATACGCCTATGATCAAAACCAATCGTAACGCGCGTTCAGCTTTCGTGAGCTTGAGAACAAAAATAAAACTACGAGTATTTGACGACGTATCGAAAGTTTGTAGACCTTTGCTTCATACCGCTTTGAACAGATTACGCTTTTTTGAATAGGTTATCCTTTTGTTCCAAACGTGGCAAACGGAAATTATTTTTTAGTAAATAACAAGATTTGAAATACAGAGTAATTTGGTCTGTGTCTGATTGGTTCAGTTTTTGAATATTTTTACTTTTTTTTATAATGGCAAGTGGACTTAAAGCAAAATTTCAATGATAATCAAATTATTTTTCTTTTTGAAATTTAAATTGTTAAGAATTAAATTAATTGTTTCTCTTTTCAAATTTAATTGCTTTGGTATCGATTCAAAATTAAATTATTGGCTAAAAGTAAGTTTGTGAAAATAAATCTAGTTTTCTTAAAAGAAAATCTGGTTGTTTCTTAAAAGAAAACAAACAAACTATATTCAACTAAAAACTCTGCCGTGCTTTCTGAAAAGAAGACTTAATCAATTTATTTGTCAGAAATGAATGCATAAAATATTGTTAAGACTTAATAGCACAAACGTTTTAAACTCAGTTTCTCGATCAAAGAATTTATATTTGTATAAGTTAGTTTGTTTTTGCGGTTTGCAGATGTTGCAGCAATGCCCAAAACTGATGCCCGAAATTGGTGATTTTTGTTCATGAGTGTCCAATAAACCGAATTAATTCCGAATGCAATCAGTGGTGAAATATTTTTTATTGCGATTCGTCCGGAAAATGTCGTTCGTTAAAGAAAAGTTTCGCAATCAGAATCAACTCTTGCCAAGAAAATTACAAAGCTATTTGTTGAAGCGTTTGTGAAGACTCGAGCCGATATTACTGATCGAGCAAATATTTATATTTTCTTTGTCTCGTTCAAAATTTATGAATTCGCTTCTATAGTGTGTGACGTTTATTCATAGACAGCTTATGACGTCTTGTTACGTAGCATGTAAAAATTTAAGCACGTGGGTTTGATTTGTTCTGTTTATGAATGAACTTTAAACTACTAGAGCAGTGGAGCATGATTTAGAAAAAACATTTGTCGCTGGTGAAATGTCGATATTTCGATTTTTTCCCCATTATTCCAACTTTTTTTGAGTATTAGAATAGGTATTGTCTGACTCCACTTAGCATTTTACGTCACTTGATCCGATTGCATCAATTTAAAGCACGCCAAGTCATGTGGTTTTCCTGTCTTGCTTATTTTGTAATTTTCTAAAATTCATTTTTGGTCCATACAACAATGTCACGTGACCTTACGAAATAGTATATTTACTGTTCTGTTATTGCTTAATAAACCAATCTTGTTTCCACTTTAAAAAGAAAAATGATAAGTCGGTCAAATTTATATCAACATAACCTTGGCCGGTGGTTATCTTTTAATACATGGAAAGTAAAAATACTTCTTTGGATTTTCTTAAGTTTTAACCAAGCGACTAACACTTTCAAAAAATCTAAATTTTTGAAACAGTTATGAATTTTTGTAGAAATAGAAATTCTTTTTAGTAGCGATGTAAAAGATGCAAAAGCTGCTTTCGAATTTTTCCTTAAAATTACTCAAGAAAAATTGTGAAAAACGTCTCAAACAGTTTGTTTTTCTTATTGGTAAAAGTGTTGTTTGATTTAAGACGAATAAACGAGACCATGAAACAATTCAGGAATAATCATAAACAATAGCGTGCAATCAGCTGATCTAAGTACGTAGCCAAAAATACGTGGTTAACTCAATAGCAATTTATCTATAAAGCATTGCTACTGCAATGATCTAATACCGGATAGTCAGAAAAGCTAATAAACGAAGAAAACAAATGACGTCAACAACAATAAGCCTATGTCATTAGATGTAAAAAAAATCAAATAAAAAGTGCGGTCTAACTTAATTTTATCGGGGCCATTAGAAAGTATTAATGTATTCAACAGGCTATTGTTTAATCTAGAGATAATAGTTGTAAGAAAATCTAGATTTTAAATTAATTGGGCATTTTGCGAAGGCGCGAAGAAAATCAATGTTCGCAACTGTGTTATCCATTAGTTTTTCTTCCAAAAAAATAAAAAAATTACTTTATAGAGTCCAAAAAAATGTTTCAGCACTTTGCTTGCGCTTAGCTATCTGATACTTCAATACAAAGCAGTAAATTCAGCGTCGAGCTTTTCAAAAATGACGCAAATCTTTTGTGCCTTTGGACTTTGTTTCGGCCTCCTATTGGATTAACGATCTTGATAACACTTTGCATTACATTCATCATTTTTAACACTTTTCCGCAAAGCGCTTCTTGGTGAATTATGCAGTGCAGAGTAAAGCAGAAATTTGATGTTACATTCTTTTGCAACTAAAACTTTTTTGGCACATTAAACAAAGTAATAATTCTTTATTTTCAATAAAAATATAATTTTTCTCCCTTTTTTTATAAATGCTCTTTCTTCCATTTTTCTTTTTTTGCTACTCCTCTTCATTTTATTTTATATTCGATAATTTTATGCAGCTATAATTGTTCTCAAAGCCCCGAAACTGACTGCCTGTCTACGCAAAATTCTGCTAAACTTGGCTGGAAAAAGCTAGCCAGCGAAAAAATAAATACCGGTAAATATCCCTATGTTATAGATGAACATGACCATGCCTTAATGTGCCTAGAAAAAGCCTATATGCAACCTTTTGTGTCATTGTAGCTTAGGAAAGAGAAATGTGACAGGGCCTTGTCATTAGTTCGCAGACCAATTTTGGCACCCTTGCAGTTGGACCACGCTCACCTAAAATAAAGCAAAATTACAGAATTTGCCAGTACAAAATCTAATTACCTTTGCTTGAGAAGCTAAAATTTCTTTATTTAGTTTTGGGACGGCGGACTGCTCATGAATTATCCAAATGACTTTAAGTCAGAATGAAAAAAGATCAAAGAAGACCAAATTTTTTTAAAAAGCGTTGTAATTTAAAAAGTTTTGTTTATTTGTGAAAATATTAAAAATTAGAAAAAGTAATAAGCTTTTTATTTAATAGTATTTGTAAAAGTATTTTGACTAATGCAATGGCAAATTTTTTAGAACTTTTTAAAAAACATTTTGCTTTGAGAAGTAGAATTAAATCGAATTTCCTAAAGTTTAATGTTAATGTGATAGAAATGGACTTTAATAATCTTTCTATAAAGCAAAGTGTCTTTAACACAACGGACGGTAAGTAGTGTTTTTCAATGTTTGATAGCAACTTGGTATATTTGTCGAAGTTTTATTTCTTTATAATAGTTTTAAGTTTTAGCCAACATTCAAGGTACTGATTCTGGTTTTCTTGAAAGATATTTCTAAGGAAATTTTTTTGAAATGTTTTTAAAGCAATTATGTAGCGAGGCCACCTATAGACAAACAGATTTTAAGCAAATTCAAATCACAATCACATAAAAATTTTTTAACCGGAGTGCAAAATTTTGACTTTTAAAACAAGTTTATAATTTAAAGTCGAACGCCTCTGTCAAGGACCAGTGGTTTTAAAAGGCAAACGAAGAAATTATTTTTTACAGTCATTGTTATTGTTATCTACCTTTTTTAAAAATTTTAAAAGGGTCGATTAGGGTATTTTTTTTTCTTGCATGTGTAATCAAATTTATTTAAATAAACATTTTCCGTTAGTCGCATTTTGATATTGTTTTACTTTGCTGCCATTATTTGTACTATAAGCTTCTCTTTAATTTTCAGACAAAATATTTCTATCGGAATTTATTAACTCGACAAATCTATTGATTGAATATGAAGCGACAGATTGCCACCAGGACAGCGCAAAGTCAAGCTGGATAGAAATAGGTGCGACTATTCTGGGGGCTATCATTGGCTTATCGAACTTACTCATTGCTACGGTGATCATTCGGGATAGAAAACTGCATAAAGGCACGTTTTTCTGCATTTGCAACTTGGCCATTGCTGACTTTTTGGCTGGATTATTGCTGTTGTGGATATTTTTTTTGCAAAAGGTTTGTGTTTGTGACAACATTTAAAGTAAACAAATTAATTGTTTTTGAACCCATAAAAGTACCGAGCTTATTAAAATCTTAATTGGTTTACTTAATGTGTGTATATTGCATAAATTCTTTACAGTAAGACTGTGAATAAAACTGGGGACTTTATAAAATCCCTTGATTAACAGCCTTATTGTAACATACAAATATGGATCAAATTTTGTACAAACTGTTGTCTGTAATTAAAAAATATTGTATATGTAATAAGTAGTAAATTAAAAAAAAAAGAATATTTGATGAAACCTCACATGTATATCTTTTATATATACTGGTATTATTCGTTTCAAGGTTCCTTATAGAAAAGGCCTTCCAAAAAATAAATAAATGAAAAATCGACCAAAAACACAATAAAATGCGCCCAAACGTGTTGCAAACAACGAGACATTTCAAAAATTGCACAATATTGCAAAAGTGAAGGCTGCTCACGTTTTCCAAAAAGCAGTGTATTTTAAGAATTCGACATTGAATTGTAAATTGTGGAGCTTTGTCATTCGGTACCAAAAAAAAGCAACCATCCGATTTCTTTAACGCCAATCGATGCATAGCATGCCAACAATGAATGTTTTTCTCTACTTCGAAGTCTACTAAACCGATCCCACTGCGGCTCAGCCGGATTGTCAGAAATTAGGTTGTTCTATGTTTGGTAGATTGTTAAATGAAAGATTGGATGAACAGTGAAACATTCTGTTGAGTTTCAGGGGTTTGTAATTTTTAGCAAGACAAAACAATTTTTATTTCTTTCTAGCGACAGTATTCGTTTGATTTATTGTCTTATGAGTTGAAAGAAAACCAACTTTCAAGTACAGCGAAGTCACTGATGGTCTCGAGAACTTTATTAAAACGCATTTTTGGTGTGTGAGCATGGGAAATTGAGCACTTTGGCCCAGCCGAAACCCAATACTCAACAGATGTGACCAACAATCTAGTGCTGAGCAACAGTGCCAGTGTTGCCACAATTTAAGTCATGATTGTTTTATGAGAGCATAATGAGGTATTATTTTATTTTCGGGTTTTCAAATGTTGTCAAAAAATCAAAAATCGATCAATATGCTAAGATGCATTAAAAGTAAGATCAAAAGGATTTAGAATTGCCAGCTGGATTGTTTTTAGTTTTTTTAGTAGAGTAGATGGCTTTTTAAGTGAAAGTGAAAAGCACTGGTTTTTAGGGATAACAACTAATGCCTCTTGGGATGATCTTGTTTTATAAACTAAGATCAGTAGGAATTCTTTTTCTTTACGATTGGTATCCGTTATTCGAGCAAGCAAAAGCAATATCATCAGCTTATATGTAAAACCTGCCAGACGTTTGTGAGAAGTTCGCTGTGGAGATATTCTACTAAGTAAGTTAAAGCAGCTTTATTGGGAAATACTATTTTTGGGGTGAAATGATTTGCTTGTTAGATCTCACGTGAAAGATTAAACGGTAAATTTTACAAGAAATTCATGGTAAAGTCAATATTTTTTAGATGAAATGATCTTTTTAGCTTTTAGTACGTATAAACTCTGCATCCTGACAGTGCTGTACGCTGCAGGGAATTTTAAAAATACAAAACAAACATAATGTTACATTAAAAACTTAAACATTCTAATTTTTATACTTTACAAAAATTGCCATTTTATCTGAATCTCTTTAAATAATAAATATTTTTATAGCTTGTTTTAACATTTCGTACTCCCCAATCTGAGCTGATTCAAAAAGGCATATGGGTCGTTACTGTTTGGTCTTCACTGCTTAACCAGGTGGTTATTGCGATAGACAGATTTTCCTGCATCCGATCCAAACGCGGAATTCAGAACGATACTTGGGGTGGAAGGAAGCGAAAACGGTAGGTTTAAAATAAAATATATGTTCTCTTTTTTGAAATGATCTTAGAGTGTTCTTACTTTTCTTTTTGTGAAAGATTTGTTGGACGCAAAGTACAAACATCATGAACAATAAAAAAAAATTTCACGTTGTTTAATGTGCGTTTTTTATAGCTGCTAAAAGTAGAAACTTTAGTATTTTAAATTCATAAAATAAATGACTTTAGGTGGTTAATTACAAGTTTGATAATGACGTGGATGATACCGATTACCATATACATAGTTCCCGTTTCAATTTCATGGAATTGCTTAAGCGGTTGCGGGTGTTTCAAGCCAAAATATGGATATGAAAGCGTTTATTACATTTTCTGTCGTCCGTTGGATAAATGCTCGCTGGTAAGGTTAATTTATATTGACGGACAAAATTATTATAAAAAGAATATTTGTTCTCAATGAAAATAACTATTTTTATGAACATGAAAAATATTTTTGTATTTTTTGAAACAAGAAAAGCAAAAGCAGCTTATTTTAAACTTGATCTTAGTTATGTTACTTCCTCAGTTTTTAGTAGTAGTACATTGCACTACTAAAAAATTAGGTTTATATTGTTTACTTGTTCATTTTTCGCATCTATTTATCCTTCTGACTCGCAGGAGAAAATCGAAGGCGTTAAACTTAAGTTTGCAAGCAATCGTTCTGACCTACTTTTGCATGTACAAAGTTATTGCTGTTTGGTTACAGTAATAAAGTTATAAATGAAATTAAATTATAAAATAAATAAAGCTTTTTTATTTGAATTTTTAAATTTTTATTCAAAGATATGAGTGATATTTAAAGTTGCTTTCTATAAGACCGTCAAGCGGCGGAAAGTGCTGCCAAATCTCTTTTTCAAGAACACAACAAAATAAGGAGAGCTTCTTTGTGGTACAGAATTTTACTATCGCTTTAAACATAGTCGATTTTATCGGAGCCATAAGCTTTTCGTGACGCTCTCACCAGTGGCAATCGCGTCAAAATAGGACGAACCAGAGAAAATCAACATTGATTTGGTTCGTCCCATTTTGACGCGATTGCCACTGATGAGAGCGTCACGAAAAGCTTATGGCTCCGATAAAATCGACTTTGTTTAAAGCGATATTGAAATAAGGAGAATAAATATTGAATGTGACAATGGTGTTCCTCACCAATACGGCGCTCCTACCAACTCCGCCAGGCTACTAACAAATGCTGGTTATGTTCATTGCTTCCTGGGTAGAAAAAAATTTAAACCGGTCAAGAAAACTTCGTGTTTTTTTATCAGACCAATCCTCCTTTTACAAAAAGTTCAATGCTTTACTTGGGGTTGTGTCTTATTATTATTTCCATCCTTCCTTGTGTGTTGTACGCCAAGATATTCAAAATGGTGAAATCAACCGCTAAACGAGTCACATCGACATATTCAAAAAGCTCAATCGCAGCACCTTCCAAGGAATACGAAGGAAATATTCTTTTCGTAAAGCACAAAATCAATAAAAACGGTAAGTTCTTGAACAACGGTATGCTAATGCGTTGATTTCTATAAATCATTAGCGAATTTGATAATTATTTAGAAAAAATTTACCCAGATGATACTGTGCCCGTTCCACTTACCAACATCTTTTTTCGGCAACTCTTATGCTTGTTTTATGCGCAGGAACACATCAAAACCAGATGACTTCACCTTTCTCTGATTCCAATTTTGCAACAAGTTCGGACTCAAATGACACTTCACTGCCAACTTGTCAAAGTTCTGACGAATCGCGAAGTTCATCTCCGAAAAAATTAATTTTTTGTTATTTTCAACGGGAGAAACTCTTGAAAATTTTTGATAACATTCATCACCAAAAAAAAGTATCTGGAAGTAAAAAAAGTTTTTCTTCTCAAAAATCTTCAAGCACTGGCTCGTCAAGATTTAGAAGTAAAAGGAAAAAGCGTGAAATTATTCTTTTGCGCACTCTAGTGATAATTTTAGTTTGTTACTTAATCAGCACTCTTCCACTCGGCGTATTTTTCATCATTTCTTTTGAAGAAACGGACAAGCGCCATTTACTGACAGTTAAAATTCTTTTAATGATTTCACTTTTAAATTCTACAATTAATCCAATTATTTACATTTGGCGATTTAAAGAATTGCGAAAAAGCTTGAAAAAATTGTTTTGCTTATTATAATTTTTGATGAAACATTCAATAATAAAACTGTTTTTTTTACAAATTCTCCCTCCAATTATTGACTGAACTGGACTAAAAATTTATTTTAAAGTATGACAAAAAAAGATTATTTAGTTACCGAGAATTTTTCCGACAGAATAACGTTAAGGTCAAAAACTAAAAACTGGAAAATAAAATTGGTTCATTTCAAGAAAAGATTTATAACCAATTATTGAAAAAAAGCATTCAGAAATCAAATATTCCAAAATTTCACATTTAACTAAGATCCTGTAGCCTACTTGATAATATTAACTGGCATCTTTCCTTTATCATCAGGTCTGCAAATACCTGATATTTTCAAGAAATAAAAGCCTGTTTACAACAATATTCTATACTTTACAAATGGTTTCAATTGGAGATCTTAAGAATAAAATGAAAAAGTTTTAATAGACTCTGGAATTCTTTAAATACATTTGAATAAAGTTGTCAGCAGCTTACTGTTGAACAAATAAACAGTAACCTGGCGTGGCCGAATTTAATTTTTAAATATTATTATTTTACTGTGACAATTTAAAATAGGGGAGATGTGGGAGTTTGAAATTATTTTTTGAGAAAATTTCATAATCTTTACACAAGTCCTAGTTTGGTTTGTTTTTTTTCTATACGTTATAAGGTTGTGCATAAAACCTTTTCAAAGCAACCATTAAGAATTTAACTTGGTTTTTTAATCGGCTGATTGAATCCACTTTTTAAAGAAGGTATCCGAAGTTTGTAAAATGGCAGATCTTTACAACAGTTTTTCGAGCAGCACAGCTACTTTCCAGAAAATATCGCAGCCGTGGTGAATCGCTGGCAACATTTCGTCAGATTTAGGAAAATCAAAATGGAAGCCGAAATTTTAGCCACTCTTAACTATTATTTTATTGGTTCTTTGCTATCGGGTTTGATTGAAGATCCTTTAAGTATTCATTTTTTCATTTTAAACAATTTTTTCCTCGTCCGTTTTTGATTTTTTAAAGTTATGAAACAGAAACACTCTGTACAGACATTTTAAAACCTTATTAGACTTTTAATAATTTTTATATCATTTTTACTGATGGGTTTGAATAATCTTTAAAAATTTACTTTAAAAAATTAAAATTCTTAACTTGATTTTCCTCAACCACTTTTATTTAATATCAATATTATTTAATAATTTAATAGATATTTAATATCTATATAATTATATTAATAATAACTATCAATTCATGAGCCTACTCGTGAATTTAGAGGTCCCACATCTGCCCTATGTAAACATTTTTGTTTTTTGCAATTTGTTCACAAACTTTTAACTCGCCGTAGCGTGATTGTGATTGTAACTTCAAATATCATAATTATGAACAGCGGTAGGCCAGGGTTGGATGCGGCCCGCGAAAGCCTCAATCAAATAATTAAAAAAATTAATAAAATTGCATAAAAAAATAAAATCACTACAATATTGTGTTAACAATTGCAAAACGTACACCCAAATGCGTGCGTACATTACGGGCACAGACGTGTAAAGTGCGAAATCTTAACGCTCAGAAATATGTTACTGACAAATCCGGTAAATCGCATAATCAATTTTTTGAGCTCTTTTATGCGATTAAGTAAATCTATTTATTCGAAATTATAAAAAAGCAACCAAACAAAGCACTGAACAAGGCAAAGGCATTGTTCAATCTCTTAAAATATTGCGCAATTATTGTTTTGCATGATTTTTTTGTATTTTTTTTCTAAACGAAACAATGTGTCCATATCAGCGCCTTTGAAAATTCTGCAGGGTATTGTACAGCAAAACTTTTTTAAATGAAAAGTTTGTTCACTCCTGTAATAAGCCTATTCCAAGTTTGGCGGCATTTAGTGAAAGAAATATGAGTGAGTTAAATTTTTGATTTTTGTTCTAGTTTGTGTATTTTCAACAATCATGAAATACAAACGCTAATTTTGAACAAATAACATGAAAAAATATTGAGTCAAGAGATTAATTTGCTCACAATTTTGCTGAAATTTTATTGAATTGAGACAATATTTGCAGACTTTTATAGGTAATGACACTTGCACTTGCCTATATTACCTAAGTAAAAAATTCTGTAAAAATAATAGTAATATTTATGTAAAAGTTGAAATATCAAGATTTAGTTTAGCGCTAAAACGAAAGTTAAAAGTCGCTACACCGAAAAAAAGAAAGCCCCACAAAAGTCAACCAAACGCGAAAAAACTTTTTGCTTTAACTGACTTAAAGTCTTCATTTGTCGGCATGAATGTCAACTGAAGACCAAAAAAGGCATTTCCGAAAGCAAGAGGGTTTTTACTTGACGTTTGGTCTAAATTTTACGCATCCGACTGCGTCTTGCACGTCACGAAGATAAATAAATGAATAGAAGGAAAGCTACAATTAAGCATTGAAAAACAAAAAACTTAGACGATTGCTTTAAGTAAAATTTTGCAAAAGCAGCCGAAATCAAAATATTTGATTTGGTTTAGTCTGAACAGCTCCGCAATCTCGCAATTTATTAAGTAGTCCAGGTCTAGCTTATATCTCAAAAAATTCAATTATCGAAAGTTGTTAAAGATAAAGTTTCAAATATTAGGCTATTAATAATTACAAGAGGGCAGGCTGGTCCATTTAGGACACTAAACAAACTGTTAAAAAACGTCTTTCCGGAAGCCTACAACAAAGCATTTTACCATGGTATTGGTAACACAACTTTAAATTTTTTGGAAAAAAATTTTATTTTTATACTTCAAAATTTACTGTTTTTAAGGCATATTTACATTTAAAAAAGGATGCTCAACTCAAACCACTAATTACAGACCGATATCCTTGCTATGCCAATTTAACAAAATTTTTGAAAAACTTTTACATACTCGCATTTATTCCTATTTGATAAGGTACAATCTACTCAATGACCGACAATTCGGATTTAGAAAAAATTCATCTACTACTTTAGCAATTAGCAAAATCCACAATGACCTACTACATAATATTGATCAAGGGCTATACAGTTGTTCTTTGTTTTTAGACTTGAGCAAAGCATTTGACTCTGTAGACCATGCTGTATTAATAAAAAAGTTAGAATGCATGTATGGATTTCGAGGAATAGCTCTCGAACTGATGAAAAGCTATTTTAACAATAGATACCAATACACCAAAATTTCCAAGTCAAAATCTACTCTAAGAAAAATCAAATGTGGTGTACCTCAAGGTTCATCTTTAGGTCCACTACTTTTTATTTTGTATATTAATGATTTGCCACTAGCGTCTGAATTCTCAACTACATTATTTGCCGATGATACATACTTAACCCTATCACATAATAACCTATTCGAACTCGAAAAAAAAATTAATATTCAAATGCATCATATAGATAATTGGATGTGCCAAAACAAGTTATCACTTAATTACTCAAAAACAACATATCTACTATTCAACAAGCATCTACCTAGTGCAGTCAACACAAACTTTAAAGTACTAATAAATAATATCCAAATAGATAGAAATAAAGTAGTAAAATACTTGGGAGTTCACATCGATGAAAATTTAAATTGGTCGGCACATATCAAAGAACTCTCCTTACAATTGGCTAAGTGTTGCTCTTTATTGTATCAGCTACGTGAATATGTGACAACTGAGACTCTTCACATGCTCTACTACAGTTTTGCATATAGCCGTATCCAATATGGTATTACTATATGGGGTACGGCTTCACAAAATCAAGTTCATGAAATCGAAGTGCGGTTAAATAACATCATACGAACGATTACCTGTAGTAAGAAATTTGCCCACGTCACTAAATTATACAAAAAACTAAATTTTTTAAAAATAAAAGATGTGTATAAATTAGAACTGGCTAAATTTATGCATAAACTATTCAGTAATAAATTACCAGAGATGTTCCAAAATAGCTTTACCAAAATTGGAAATATTCATAATTATGAAACGAGAAATAATATAACTGCCAATTATTTTCTCCCCCGTGCATCAAAAAAAACAGGTCATAAGAAATTAAAATATCGCGGTGTCAAACTTTGGAATGAAATTGACGTTAATTTAAAGAAACTACCTTTGCATACCTTCAATAAGCAATATAAAAACGCACTCTTAAGCACCTATTAATAACTCGCTAGGTCTCATGTAAAATTAAATGCATTATAGTTGATCCTGATCTTAATTATTGTGTTACAATTGTACGTACTAAAAAGATTTCAGTTTAATGTAATACGTCCCTCGGGAAATAACATTCAAAGCGTTTTATTGCCATAACTTTTTGAATCAGCGAAATTAAAAATCCGTGAAGTCGAAACTAATGTGCTATCAAATTACTTTTGAAAAAAAAAACCTTAGTCATGAAAAGATGTGATCGCACAACGAGAATTCTCGTTTTACACAGGAAACAGGTCTATTAACTATTATTTACCATTTACGTAATTAAGTCAGTCATTTGTATTACCCTTGTTGTATTGTTGTTTTGTTTTGTTTTTCTTTTTTTCTCTTTTTTTTGAACTACAGGGAGCACCTTGACTTTGATAACCTAACGGTTTTTCGGTGCTTCCTCACAAAAAATCGCTTTGTGCTTATGTAAATGTTGTTGCTCATTTGTGAAAATAAACTGTTTCATTCATTCATTCATTCATTCATTCATTCATTCATTCATTCATTCATTCATTCTAACGTGTTTTGCTTGGCTTTAGAAATTATAACATTAAGGAAAGAGGTCAATTTTTCTCTTTCTGTAGGTCTATAAACTCTAAATAAGTCATAATCGTTTTCGTAAAATTTCTGCTATAAACGATATGTTTATTTATCAAAAAGATATTACATTTCGCTACATGAACTGTAAAACTAAATGTAGGGTCTAGGACAGAGGTGGGAAACTTAAGGCCCAATGAGTTTTTTGGGTGGCCTCCTTGACAATTTAAGAAGTGATAGAATTAGGCTACGTGTTAATGGGTAGGGAAGAGTGGGGCCCGGCTGGACACTGGGTACAGTCGGACATTGTAATTTGAAAAAAAAGTTGGAAACTCTGAAACTTCAAACTGTTGACATAAATATATTTCACCACAGAGCATTCACTCGTGTTATTTTGAAAAAACTAATTATTGTAAAATAAATGTGGTGGATGAATTTTGCTTTTGAGGGTAGGTAAGTAATTTTGGAAAGGGTATATTTGAACCTGTTTTTACCTTAGCTTTAATTTAAATTCTTCTCACTGTTGATACATTTTAGAACTTGGTTTATTTGCTATCTTATACCATAAAATAATTTGAGATAACTTTAAGTTTTTGCCACCATCTTGAAAAAAAATTCTGGTTAGGGCACAATCGGACATTTTTTTGGGGAACAGCCAGACACTGTTTGACTGTGCCCTTTGATGATTATATAGATCTATTTTGCACAATAGCCTATTTCGTTTGATTTATCAACAACTAGTAATTAGGCTTAACATTATAACTATTTTATTAAAAGTTTAAAAGTACAATTTTTAAGTTAGATATGAACCATAAATTGTAAAAAATTTTTCTTAGTTTTGATAATATTTATTGTTATGAAAATTATGGTAAAAAATAGACAAAGGAAGTCTACCATTGGTACGTTTACCGAAAAAAAAGCTATGGCTCCAACCAATATCATGGCTGAGTTTAAAAAGATTGGCATATTCCCCTTAGATCAGGGGTTTTCAACCTATGGGCCATGGCTCAGTATAGTGGGCCACAGTGGTTTTTTTAGTGGGCCATGGAGCATAAATCAAAATGAAAGCAATATATATAATATATATGTATAATTAGGCTTGCCATCCGTCCCATTTTTTAGGCATTTTTCTGGCGTCCTGTGCAGTCAACCACATAAAGACTTTTTTTTTTAGAGAACACTTTGATTTTGGGACAAAAATAGGGAAAATTGACAGCAATTCCAAGTGAAGACCTTTTTTTTTTTTTTTTTAGAGAACACTATGATTTTGGGATGGGAATTTAATTTTGTTGACCAAAGTGGGTTGTGAAGTTAACTTGAGTTGAAAAATAGGCCACGGTACAGATAAGGTTGAAAACCACTGCCTTAGATGAACACATTTTTGATAAATGCGATTTTTTACTCAGTCTGGTCACTGATCAACCTAATGATGCATTAACAAGCATCAGACATTTGGAAGAAAACAAAAGCTTCCACAATGTTGATTTTCAGCGAAAAGATTTAGGGTTGCTTAATGACGTTGAGATCCAAAATCAGGAAACATTCCAAAATAATTTTTCATCTCCAGAAAAAGTAATTGGTTATCCAAAAGCTCCCGAAGAAAAAAAGACACCAGAGAAGAAAAAAAGGTTGTAGCATAATTTTAACTGGCCCACCCCAAAAAAAGCTTTTAAAAAGTTGTAAAAAAGTTCAGAAAGCACCAAAACGGGGAAAGCTAAAAACACTAAACAACGTCTGTATAGCAACAGAAGTTCAAACATTGATGAGATACAAATCTTCTGTTAGATCATTCATCTGACAACTTTTCAGAACCTTGTGATGTTGAAAAAAAATCTTCTTGTCCCAGATTGAACTAATGAGCCTGCAATAGGTGACTATGTGCTAGTTGAATTTAAAACATTTCTCAGAAAATATTATGTTGGTTGGATCACCAAAACCATAGATTTTGAAGGCGATTATAAAATTTCTTATATGCGGAAGAAACGCAATGTTACAGAGTTTTTTTCCTGGGGTCACTGATTTGGCTTCAGTAAAGGAAAAAGACATTAGGGCTGTGTTGCCTGCACCCAAGGAATGTAGATCGACTAGTCGTCAAAAATCTTCATTGAAATTCGATTATGACTTTTTTTTCTTCAATGTACATTAATAATTAATCAACGTTTTCTGCTCAGCACCTTTCATGCTTGTTTTCAATGTATGTTACTAATGTATAAATTATTTTCAAAGAAATTCAGATCTATTTTAATGCATAGACACGCTTTTGCATTTTCCTTTTCGGCGCACTTTTTCGTTATCTGCTGCTGCAATAAACTTTTTGGTTGCTTTTTTTATTTTCTGGAGAATGCAAGTACAAACTACGCTGTAATATTTTGTTATTTTGCTTATTTTAATTCTTTTTTTTCCTTTTCCGATAGCGCCTTATGCTTAAGCCAATTGTACCCCATACATTGGGCACAGTTGGACAGAAAAATCATTTTTTTAAAATGTACTCGTAAATTTTTTTGTGAGTTTAAATCTGTGAAAATACACTTGCATAGGATAGATTTATTTGTATAAATTATACAAAAAAAATTTGGTTAGGATATAACTTGTAAAAAAAGCTCTACAGCAAAAAATATAATTTTTGTCCGACTGCACCCCACTCTCCACTGCTACTGGTAATAGAAAATTTTTTTTTTATTTCAGAGACCAAAGTAAAGAGTTTTAAAGTGGAGACTTTTTTTTAGAAATCACTACTTTTTAGGGTTGAAAATTAATAAATCCGAGATAGATTCAAAGTCATGACGCTTTTTTCTGAAGTATTTCAACTTATGTGGCCTCCTTTGTCACTGCCTAATATAAAGTGGCCTCCAATAATAAAAAGATTTCTTACTTCTGGTTTAGGATATTTTGTCTAAAACAATTTGTCTAATTTAATTGGTCTAATCTACACATTTTCTAAAGTACAATTTGTCTAAAGAAAGGCAATGGGTCCCTTATGCGTTAAAGGTAATAATGTTTTAAAATACAACTAGGTTGGTTTCGTCATGGGACAACAGTAACCCTTTTTCGTTAAAGGGTTAATATTAATTGCAATTTATACAAGTTGCACTTTAAACCATGGGTGTCAAACTGGCGGCCCAAGGGCCAAATCTGGCCTTTTTGATGTTTTTAGGGGGGCCCAGTGTCGCCGCTCGATTTAACATGGAGAAACAAAGTGATCACAAAAAAAGGTCTTCAATTTAGGGGGCCACTTGGGTGGCCCAAAGCATGGAAAAGCATTTTACATTGTGATCTCTAAAAAAAAGATCTTTACTTCCACAACCGCAAGTGACACAACAACCTAAGGACCAGAAGCCTACTGATCGTCAAAATTTTTTTTTTCTTTTTGACATGCCATCAACGTCCTAGTGCTACTATAAAGATATAGACCAATTTTTAGTGTAGGGGCCACTTTTTGATTTATTTTAGAACCCAGATAGCATACAAACGTTAAATTAACGTTGAAAGTTGGTTGGAATAGTTGTTTTTTGGTTAGCGTTTAAGACGAAACGTTATGTTAACGTTATATTTTAGTTAATTAGTAAACGTTTTTTTGAGGTTAGCAAACGAACGTTAAATTAACGTTCGCTTTTCAACCTAAAATATACTTTTGGTTAGCGTTTAAGACGAAACGTTATATTAACGTTATATTTTAGTTAATTAGTTAACGTTTTTTTGAGGTTAGCAAACAAACATTAAATTAACGTTCACTTTTTAACCTAAAATAAACTTTTGGTTAGCGTTTAAGACGAAACGTTATGTTAACGTTATATTTTAGTTAATTAAATTAACGTTCGCTTTTTACCAAAAATGAACTTTTATCATTCAAACGTTTGAATAACGTTTGCATGCTAACTAAGTGACAAGTTAAAAAAACAACCCTATCGTTGTTAAAATGTTAGTTACTTTTTCTATTGATAGGACAGGTTGCATTTTAAAAGAATAGTAAAATTTTTATTCAATGTTTGAAAATATAAATTTTGTTTGCTTGTCGGTTGAAAACAATAAGTTATATAATGATTTTTCAATTTTTTCGCGAAGCGCGTTCAATTGTGTTTCGATAAAAAATTTAAAAAAATTTTTTTAAATCAGGCACAAGTTTTTGATACCAGACATCGCATTGTTTTAAAGTGTGGTGCTTCAAAACGAGCTGCAGCAGCCGCGGAGCTATACAAAGCATTTTCACGCCAATTTTGTGGTCGTCAGAATTAATCCTCGTTTTCAAAGAAAGTTTCTGTCGCGTTTTAATTAAAAGAAAATAGGTCAATTGTGCTGTTCAGTTGCTTGCAGCTAAAAAAAAGCTGTAAGGTGAATTAAATTATAAGTGCACAATTAACTGCAGTATAAGAAGATTTTGCTCAATATTAGAAAATAGAAGCTTTAAAATTAAAAATCTTTTTAGAAACGAGACCTTTTTAAAATATGAACAATTGTTTAAAAAGAAAACGGGTTTTGTAGCTATTGTCTACTATGACGCAACAGTGTGTCTTAAAGCGCGATAATGTATGAGTTTGCCTCGCACGTGTTGGAAATTCAGTCGTAAAAAGAGTTGTACAATTGAGTCGTAGAGTGAAGTCATTAAAAGAAAAGTCAATCTGCTAAGTTATTTTTAATTATGTTGGCAATATTGCTACAGTCTCGTAACCCTAAAGTACAGTGGCACATATGTGTACCATGATTGTGATTGTAACATAACAAAAGCACTTTTGTAAAGGCATTATAATTTTAATTTTTAGATATTTGTGACATCATTAATGAACCATTGTCATTTTACTTTACTATCAAATTCTTATATCCCTCAAAGGCTTAAAGCTTAGCGTAATATTTATTTATTTTTTACAGGCGTGGTTAGTTTTTTTGACGAGTTACGGTAAGTTTTAAATGAGTCGCGGTAAAATAACCCCTGTGAGGGTTATGACTCCCAGGTTAAAAATCACTGTTTTAATAGAAGATAAACTCATTTACTCATCAAACAGGTTAGTTTAAGCCAAAGAGTGAATTTTTAATATCATATTTACTGTTATGTCTATATGCTTAGGTAATCATGCTAATAATTTATTTCTTTGTTTCAGTCATTGCTAATATTTCTCTAAAGTTTCTTAGTTTACTTAATAAGGGCTGAAAGATCCAAAATTTTTGTGGTGTCTTTCGTATAAAAAATTGTCATTATACATAAATTCTAGTATATGCTGTGGCGACTTTTATTTTGTACATTGTATGATCATGGTTTTTATTTGCAGGTTCTGTTCAAAACAATCTTTTGACGGCTGCCGCCATTGACTTTGAAATCGAAGCCGTAATAAAAAATTGGTTAAAATTTGCATCAGAAAGAAATGGTGGCCGTCAGAAAAGGGAGCAATTGAAAAAAATTCAAAATGTTTGAATTGTTTATATTGTTTGAACGTTATTTAATAATTCTTTAATAAACTTGAATAAAAATTGTAATTTTGAGCTTGTGTAAAAGTGCAGCAATCAGAAGTGAGTGGTCTTTTGAAGCAGAGGATTTAAGCATGTTTATTTATGCTTATTAGTAGCAAAGTTCATTTAAACATAACTCCTGAATTACAACATGAAAGTTTGTAATATTGGTTTAAAAGTTATAGGTTAACAGTAGTTACTGTTACAGCGAACCAAATAGTAACTTAAGAAATTAACCTAAATTAAATCTTATTAAGTCCACCATATTTTGAACATATGAAGTGTTTAGTAATAGTAGAAGTGAACCATAGCTAACGTTAAACAAACCAAAATCAAAAGTCAGAAGTTAATCAAGCTAACCAAATTTAAACGTTAACTTATGAGCAAACTAACGTAGAGTTAACGTTTGGTTTCGAACGTTAATCTAACCCAAAACGCAAATCCAAATCGAACGTTAAACTGACGTTAGAAATTAACCGTGCTAACCTTTAAACGTTAAATGAACGTTAAACTAACGTTAGAAATTAACCGTGCTAACCAAAATTTAAACGTTACATTTGTTAAGTTTGCTACGTGTATCGTCAGCAGCCGCGGTCTATTTTTTTATCAGTCTATGGCTGTCGTTATTAACTTACCTTAGTTATACCTATATCTTACTTAATCCTTAAGAATATGAGAAAAATTTATTGGCAAGGTCTAAGTGAAGGCAATTTAGAACAAGCATAGCTAAATAAAACCAATTTTAAAAATATTCAGTGACTACGCTACCGACCACGTGCATTACAAACTTAAACCAAAAAAAAAAACTAAAAAACCAGAAAGAAAAATTCAAAACAGTTAGATGCACATGGATCACGTGATAAATGTTGCCATTATGCAAAATAAAATTGCGTTTCTACCAACATTAACGTTAAACTAATGAGCAAACTAACGTAAAACAAACGTTTACTTTAAACGTTAATCTAACCAAACTGCCAACCAAAATCAAACGTTAAAGTAACGTTTTTTTGCTATCTGGGAAGGGATCTGGTGCAACCACTCCGTTTGCACCCTATTAAAGCCATCACTGCCTACACGTCGGCCCGACATCAGTGCCAACATTGCTTCATACAGTTAAAAATTGTATAGTCTGTTAAATAAATAATTTTTTAAAATTTAGACCTATAAGTTAGCCTAATAAATGCTACAAGCAGTGATGGGATTCAAAATTTTAAGAACAGGTTCTCTTTTGTATCGAACTCGCTAATTAGGGTGTTCTCTAAAAAAAGGTCTTCAGTTCAATTTCATCTCTAATTTCCCTATTTTTCTCCCAAAATTAGGGTGTCCTCTAAAAAAAAAAAAAAGGTCTTCACTCAGAATGGTTCTTTGCACTCTGAACAAACATCAGCAGCAGATTGAAACTGTTACATTAAACACAGAGATATTGAAATACATAGCCTAGATTACGTAAAGTTAAAACCGGGTTCGCTAAACCTGCTGAAATTCCAAGAACGGGTTCGCGCGAACCCGTGCGAACCCCCTGAATCCCATCGTGCGAAGCCACAAGGCCAATTACGCTGCTCCGATATCGGTATAATACCACACTGTTCTGCTTCGTAGCCTGCTTTATAGTCTTTCCAACAAAAAATTACTTTAATCAGAATTTGATCAAGGTATAAGGAAATGAATTAGGCTGCTTATTCATGTTGATTGATAGAAAGTTTTTTTTTTCATCAAGATTTGTTATTTATTGCTGTCAACAAGCTATCTTGTACCAATTGTCGCTACACTACTTCATAGTTCATGCACTTGAAAAGTAGTTGTAAATCGACGTTTTTCCGACGTAGAACAGTAAACTTGTTGTTATCAAGGATATTTTATCAAGGAGTAGGCCTATAAAAAAATATTGCAAGCCACAAGCTGTGTTTGCAATACAAATAATTAGGCCTACTCTGCATTTCATGTAACAAATGTATTAATATAAAAAGACAAGAAGACGACCAATCTAATTGCAAAACTATTAAGACGCAACAGAATATTATAGCTAAAACCAGCACTCTAAACAACTCTTGCTTACTTAGGTCAAACATTATAAATTGTTAACTTAGTCCATTTGCAAAAATCATTATTACGTCACAAAAAAAAATTTGTATACATAAAAAAACGTTCATGAACAAGTTTTTAAGCTTTAATAACATTTCACTTATTCCATAGATGAACGAGTCCTGGTAAGGATTTTGTTGCAATCTTGTTTTACAATCCAAGAAAAATATTTAAAACCAGATCCAGAGGTATCTCTTAAAATAAAAAAAAAGTTTTTTGTGTCTTTCTCTAAGACACAACAGAATAATGAGAGTAGGTTTTGAACCAATACCGTGCCGATTGCTTACGCCACCAATACGGTGCTCCTACCTACTCGACTGCGCTGTCGACTTCGACCACAGGTACGAACGTTTTCATAAATACCTGGAATCGGACAAAATCAAAAATTGTTAAATCATTAATTATAGAACATGGACCTACATATCCAACGTAACTGTTTTGCTCTGTGCGTCATTCTGTCGTATCCTTGGAAAAGACACCTTAGGGCAGTTTCTTCTGCTTAAGGGTCTAGACAGAGCAAGCTGCTCTAACTTTCAATCATATCTCAAACAAAAACTATAAACTATGAAAAAATTTCAACCCGAATTGGAATTTCCAAAAGCAGATAGGGACAAATTGAAGTAATCGCTTCACGTTTGCCTTAAGGCCCATTTCCACTACGAGCGTGGAAAAGAGCATTCTTTGTCTCTTTTATTGATCTTCGATTGAAGCGAGCGGTTAAAATTGAAGCGAGCGCAAAAAAAAAAGCAATAAAACAAACAAAGAATGCTTTTTTCCACGCTCGTAGTGGAAACGGGCCTTTAACAATAATACAGAATATTTTGATAATAGGCTCGGACTTTCCGAGTCTGATAATCTTTCAGCTGTTGAAAAACCTGAACTGAACCCGTGATTTCAAGAATGAAAAATATTAAGTAAAAGATCTTGTGACTTCGAAGATGTTCTTAATTTTATTTTGTTTCGTCGTATTAAATCGGTCTAGTCTATTATGCAAGAATTGATATTTTAATTGTAAAAAAATTGAAACACCGGTATTGTCTTACTTTATATTAAACACGATTTAAAAAAGTTTTTGTTTCAGGATTTTTTTACTTTTGGCTGAGAATCTCATTTCAAAGTTAAGATATAAAATTATTTTTAAATGATATTACAGGTTAAACTTTTAAACGTTTGAATTAAGTTTAGCATTTGTGAATAAAAAGCAAAACCAATACCTTTCAAAACATAGTTAATGAAAGAATGTTTGGCAATTGGGTCATTCCATGTCAAGTTTCCTAGAGGCCCCAGTTTGATCCTTTCCAAATTCTCTCTGACTTTGTCAAATGTTGTGTAGCATGATTCAGCCATGTCTTAAAATTTTTAGTGCAATAGCTTCTGTATTTTAAAAATAAAATACTTTGAAATTTTTAATAGCCTTTATGGGAGTTGACACTCTGTTATTTGGTAGTGTTTTTACAGATGCATATCTCCATTTTCAAAACTCACAAAAAGCTAATTTTATATATATGTGTTCAACTTTTTGGTATGCTTTATATATCTCATACAAAAAATAGTAATCTTGTATTATTGGGAGGTTTATGAATTGCCAAAGTTGCTTTTTTTTATGCAAAAACATAATTTAGATCAATTTTGAATATCAGTGAACTTTTTAAACAAAAAAAAGAAAAAAGTCTGTGTTAGCTGTAAATGATAGTTCCTTACTACACTATAACTTGATAAAGTTTGGGTTAGAATACTGCATTATAGAAGTTATTTCAACTTAGAATATGAAACAAATACAAAAATTGCAAATTTTTGTATTTGATTCATATTTAAAATTCTTGATTGTAAAACCAATCAAATAAAATTTTTATCTGCAATGTGTGAAAATAAAAAATGAATTTCAGTCAAAAATTACATTATACTTGGTAACTTGTAACTGTGTCAGTCAAAAATTACATAAAAATTACATTGTATTATATTTGTTGAAACACGTAAAAAAGTATCTTCTTTATGAATAGTTGAAATAAATACACTTGTTAATATGTATTAACAATAGGTTGTAAACATGTAAATTTTCTATTTCATACTTTCTAAATTATAGCTTTTTTTGGGTAAAAATTTGTACTCTCTTCAATAAGCAATTGTCAGTGATTTTCGTTAGTGAAATTAACCCAGAATCCCACTGTGGTTACTATTGTTTTTTGAGAGATTCTTTTTCTTATGGTTTCTTTTTTATTGCCTCCTAGTGTTGTAAAGGAGATTCTGGGTTAGTTTCATCGACAAACAAGAGTTACAGTCTTTCAAAAAGACCCAAATTTTTTTCAAATTTTAGAATATGACATTTTTAATGTTTAATGTTTGTGTGATTAAAAGTGAGTCTTTTTTCTTTTAGAAAAAGCAGAACTTCCATTTATCAGAGATCTAGTAGAAAACAAAATTGAGATAATTTGTAGTGGATTAAAGTCTTACACCAGTATCTTAAGTTATGAGGCAAACTGGTTTAGAATGAAACTTTTCAAATAATTACCTTTACCAAGTATTTAAATGCAGACTTTTTAGAATGTGCAATGCATGTGGCCACATGGGAAAAGAATGTTGAATCTCACATCAAAACTTTTGCAGTGTTACCCAACTGTTATAATAATTTGAATTGGGAGTTTTCCATTTTTTTAGTTTGTTTGCCTGCCACAACTAACAAGCACATTTGGCAGCTCTTTTGAAGAAGTCACTGTAAGCAATTTTTTTGGGTAAAACTAACTTAGAATAAAGAAGAAACCATAAGAAAAAGGATCTCAAGAAGCAATAGTAACTGCATAGGCATTCGTGTTATTTTCATGAACAACAATTGCTTATGATAAGTTTTCGAAGAGACTCTATTTTGCACAGGTTTAAACTTTTAGCTTTTGTGATCTAGATTTTGTTTGATGTCTACCTGCAGATGTCTCTAGCAAGGGAAATGCAATAAATATATATTATTTTTACAATTTGACAGTATAACTAAATGGTTACTATGAAAGTGTTGCATACAGTCAAATACCTTCTTTTTCATTTGGCCTTTCCCTTTAATCAGGGGTTGCTGCAGCATATGATGTTCCTTCACAGTGTCCTGTTTTCAATGTCCTTCATACCAATTTTTCCCATACCCTCTTTCACTACATCCAGAAATTTTCTTTTCAGCCTTTCTCTTTTCCTCCTTCCCAGTAACTCCATTTCCATCACCTTTCTTCCTACATACAACCTACATACTACCTCAGTTTGGCCTCTCTCATCTTCATTTCTAACCATTCTACTTTTACTATACCCCTGATGTACTCATTTCTAATCTTTTCTCTTTACTCCCATAGCAAACCTCAACATTTTCATCTTTGCAACTTTCATCTCTTTTGTTTTTTTGTAACCACCACTGTCTCATGTCCATACACCATTACTGGTCTCACCACTGAACTGTACACTTTTCTCTTTACTCTAGCTGGTAACCTCCTGTCACAGATTACTCCTGATACTTTTTTTATCTGTTTCATCCTGCCTGTACTCTCTTCTTTACTTACCTCTCACAACTACCACTTTCTTGCACCGTTGATCCCAAATACTTAAATTCCTTTACTCTTAATACTTTTGTATCCTCCATCTTCACTGTCAAAGTACCAAAGATCATGATTTGGGCAAACTCATAAAATTCAGGCAAAACTGTATTGCTTTTCCTCAAACATTTTTTCAGCTGGTGCACCTATATAATGGCCTGTTTATTATATCCTTTATTTTGTTTATCTCTTCATGGTACCTTCCAATTTTTAAAAATTATTTCTTGTATAGATGTAATTGAGCTTTCAATTTTTACAGCATCAAATAGAACTTGAACTAAAAGTTAAAGAACTTGAACTTGGACTTGCAATAAACTTGAACTTAAACTTGAATAAAAATCTATCAAGTTTGCAGCCCTGCCCTGAATGTATTTTTAGTATGTGTTACTGCAATGTTCAATATATACATAAATATTTTTTCTTAAACTATAACTTGCTAAAACTGCAGTAAACAAACTTTTAATACCTTTTCAAGAAATTCAAACATTCAAAAACACTGGATGAAAGATAAAAAATTTAGTATGTCTGAATAAATTATATCTAAAAAAATGTTTTGTCGTACTCAAACATGCAGGCATCATTTTTAAACTTTATTTTGTTATGTATTTAGTTTTATATTATGCTATTTAAGCAATCTCTAGAGATGTGAAAAAAATTTTAATTTGGGAGGTCGAGTGTAGTTCCATATTAACCTTTAACAGTTGAGTCACAAAAATAAAACTCTCTTTACAACTTAATGATAAAATGCTCTAAGTCCCAATGGGAGTATTTTTATACCAATAGATGGTGCTAATTTTCAATTTTTGCATTTGATCCATATTTTAAGTTGAATAATTCTAAATCAAACTTTATCAAGTTGTTTTGCAGGAGGCAACTATCATTTACAGCTAACCTAGACTTTTTTCTTTTTTTTGTTCAAAAGTTAACAGACATTCAAAATTAATCTAAATTATTTTTTTACATAAAAAAGAAGCAACTTTGGCAGTTCATGAAAGTCTTTTCAAGAAGACACTGTAAGTGATTTTTGTTTGTGAAATTAACCCAGATCCCTCTGTGGTTACTATTGCTTTTTGGTTTTTATTCCACCCTTTTTTCTCTTGGTTTTTATTCCACCTGGGTGCTAAAGGGTTATTCTGTGTTAGTTTCACTGAAAAAAATCTCTTACAGTGACTTCTTGAAGAGACCTGTTTATGAACCCCCCAATAATACAAGATTACTATTTTTTGTATGAGATATACAAAGCATACCAAAAGTTGAACACATATATAAAAAATTAGCTTTTTGTGATTTTTGAAATTGGAGATATAACTCTCATAGGGACTATCAAAAACTTTGGAGTATTTTAATTTTTAAAATACAGAAGCTATTGCAGTAAAAGTTTTAACTCTTTTGCTCCAGGTATTTTTTTGGTTTATACTGAACAAGACAAAAATTTTCTTTACCTTTAGAGTCATTCCATGTATAATCAACCAATTTTTAAAAATTTTGTAACCACTACTCTTGGATATTAATGGTTTCTATATATATTGTAAAGCTTAGAAAAACTTGAAGTTTAAAAAAAAAATTTTGAAATTATCTCAAGGCATTTTCGAGTTATCGCAATTTTAAGTTTTGGCCACTTGATGGCATTTGGGTAAGTGAGCACTGGTCATGCTTTATGATTTTCTGTAATAGCTCAATTTCTGCTCGTAGAAAAATGAAACAAATGTTGAATTTACCATTTTTGGGGTCAAGGAATTCGTTTAAGCTCATAAAAAGTCAATAAAATGTCTCCTTTATGGGATAAATAAACAATTTAACATAAAAATCAAGCTCAAAGTTTACAACCCAATAAAAAAAATAGCAATCGTTTTCATGATATGGTTTTTGCTTTTTTGTATAGTATAGTTCATATACTTTCATATATCTATAAATTGAAAGCTTATTTTTTGTGCTCTCAAAATAAAGTTACTTTGAAAAATTGCTTGATTTTGATGATGTCAAATTACATCAAACTGTATCATGAAAGAATTAAAGGGGCAATAGCCCTAAACTACTCTTATGAAGCTAATTAGAAAAAAGTTCACACTCAATTTGATTAATTTTTGTTTTATAATTTAAAAGATATTGAATTGTTATAAAACTTTCCACTAATGTTGATGTCATACAGGTACCATAAGTAGTTGATAAAAAGTGTTAGCCTTATGATATTTGAATTAGCTTTTAGAAACAGTTGAAACTTTAGTACATTTACCAGGCATGACATTGTTGACAGAGCTGATTGGTACATTTTGTTATTGTTGCACTGTCAGCAACATGTTTGATCCCCAGCAGACAACCAAGGTTTAGTGAAAGTGTAATTAGTGTGATATTTCAAAGATACAAAAAATTTAGAAATGATTGACCCTTTAAAGGGATATCATATAAAATAATGTAAATTTTAGAAAAAACAGGCAACTGTGCAAGACAAAATGCCATAAGATTGTATGCATTCATATAAATTTCTTAAATTGACATAAATATAAGTAGCAGAATAAATGGTTGGAAAAGGAAAAGAGTTGCAGAATAAGTCAGGGTTGAATAAACGGTTAAGCTGCTTTTAAACTAGATAGCATACAACATTATGTTAATTTTATAATGATCAGTACAATTTTTAAACACCAGGTAGAAAGCTAGCTGTAAATGATTTGATTCAGTAACCAATACTAGTAATGGCAGTCTGACTGCAGCAGTTATCATACAATCTACATTTATTTGTTTATACAGCTTTGACAAAGGAAAAACTGCAATGTTTGAGATTCTTAAGTATCATTATTCATCAATGCAAGTGTCATTACTCATCAGCATAGACATTCACAATTGTATTGAAATCTTACAGTTATACTGTAAGATCTTCCAGAAACAGTTATAGGTGTAGTGATATTGCAGAAAATATTTTGGAATGGAATCCAACATACGTCATCTTTTAGTGGCCAAAAAAATATATTAGCAGGACCTGGTGGATGCTGGTCATGGGCATCCAGCTGCACAATGTCAACTTTTAGAATTAGTCTTATCCCCCACTTTTCATCATACTTGCAAGCTATATAGTCATTTCCAGCAACTTGCAAATCTTCTCTGCTGTGGTGCAAAAAGCTATAAATCCCTGTGAAGTTGCTGTCTTTGCTGGTTCATTTGTACCCAATTGAAGATATTGTAGGAAATTCAAAGTGCTGGAAAAAGCAAGTTCTAGGTATTGTACTTCCCAAAAAAAAACCTGGAAGCCATCTTAAGTTGTACTTTTTGAAAATCATCTAAATGCAGTAACTCAAACTGAATACCACTAATGTTTTCACAACAATATTCAAAAAGTGCTTGAATAGTCATAATCTGGTCAGACATGGGTCTTTGTATGCTTGCTATTTTTGCCTGTTTAACAGTTTCCCCAAGATCATCAAATGGAAATTTGCCATGGCTGATGGCAAAAAATGACCACCATGCTTCATTGTTAAAATCACATTTGCAAGAGCTGAAATAGGGAACCACCGATGCCATATTTGCTCTAAGAATGTTGATGGAAAAGTACTGGGAAGATCAAAGAGAGCTACGAGGGTCAGTCAAAAAATAATGAGCCCAAGTCTCTCCTGGCCATATTTGTTGCAATAAAATCAAAAGTCATACATCAAAAGAAAGCCCAGGGATAGGAGATCTCAGTTCTACTTTTCAATGTAATCTCCGCACTTTTCAATTCCAACTGTCCATCGATGAACAAGGGACACTATGCCAGCCTTGCAAAAGTCAGCAGGCTGCATTTTTAACCAGTTTCTTACAGCGTGCTTGACTTCTTGATCACTAGTGAAGTGCTGCCCCCTAACTCCTTCTTTCAATGGTCCAAAAAGATGATAGTCAGATGGTGCCAAGTCGGGTGAGTATGGGGCATGGGTTACCGTTGTCCATCCAAAAGAAGCAATCACTTCACGAGTTTTGAGACTGGTATGGGGCTTGGCGTTATCGTGTTGCAGCAAGACCTTAGACATGTCCAGGTGAGGTCGTATTCTTCTCAGTTTCGCTTTCAGTTTGCGTAAAGTGTCAATGTAAGCATCTGAGTTGATGGTAGTACCTTTAGGCATAAAATCTACCAATATCACTCCTTCAATGTCCCAAAACACAGTCGCCATAATTTTTCCAGCTGAACGTTGACTTTTGAATTTCTTGGCTCTTGGGGACGTGGGGTGACACCATTCCATGGATGATCTTTTCGACAGAGGTTCATAGTGATGAACTCAGGTTTCATCTCCTGTCACTATACGGCTGAGAAAAGTTTTGTCACTTCTGTGACACTCAATAAGCTCCGAACAAGCTTCAAAATGGGCTTGCTTGTGAAAATCCAAAAGTTGCCTCGGAACCCATCTGGCGCAAACCTTTGCAAAGCCTAGCTCATTAACAATATTCACAGCACTTCCATGGCTAACTCCAACACGTTCAGCAATGTCATCAATAGTGATTGTGCGATCATCTCTAATCAATTTCTCAACCTTATCATTGTTTCCAGGATTGACTGCAGAAGATGGTCTTCCACTTCTTGGTCTGTCCTGGAGGCTACTCAAACTTGGATCATCTTCTTCGTGTTTAATCCTGGATACCCACTTTTTCACAGTGCTGTAGGCTAATGAAGCATCTCCATAAACATTTACCAATCTTTCGAAAATTTGTTTTGGTGGCTCCCCTTCCGAAACAAGAAATTCAATCACAGCTCTCTGCTTCTGACGGACATCCAGTGATGACGTCATTTCCAAAACACAATACCAAAAGTGGACACGTTGAAACAATTTTTTTTTACAATTTATCTTTAAAGCAGTAAATTTACTAAACACCCTTAAAATTTCTAGAAAAAATATGAAGGTTAAAGCAGTTAAAGTTAACAGGGCTCATTACTTTTTGACTGACCCTCGTACATTGTGTATTTGTAAATCTAGAGAAAGCTTACAGCAGGGTTTTGTGGGAAGAGCTGTGTTACTGTATGAGAAAATCAGGAATAGTGGAAAAGTATGTGCAACTTGTACAGGATGTGTATGAGGGAAACAAAACAGTGGTGAGGTATGCAGTAGGAACTACAGAAAGTTTCAAGGTCAAGGTTGGCTGCACCAGGGATCAGCATTAAGTTCATTCCTGTTTGCAGTAATAATGGACAGGCTAACAGATGAAGTAAGGAGAGAACCACCAAGGACAATGCTGTTTTCTGATGATATTGTGATTTGTGAAGAGACCAGGGAAGAAGTAGAGAGGAGACTAGAATCCTGGAGGTATGCATTGGAAAGAAGAGGGATGAAAGTAAGTAGATCAAAGAACGAGTGTCTGTGCATAAATGGAGAAAATGATGACAAAACAGTAAAGATGGAGAATACAAAAGTGCCAAGAGTAAAGGAATTTAAGTATTTGGGATCAACGGTGCAAGAAAGTGGTAGTTATGAGAAAGAGGTAAAGAAGAGAGTACAGGCAGGATGGAATGAATGGAGAAAAGTATCAGGAGTAATCTGCAACAGGAGATTACTATCTAGAATAAAAGGAAAAGTGTACAGTTCAGTGGTGAGACCAACAATGGTGAATAGATTTGAGATGGTGGCGGTCACAAAGAAACAAGTGGAAGAGATGGAGGTCACAGAGATGAAAATGTTGAGGTTTGCTATGGGAGTGATGAGAAAAGACAAGATTAGAAATGAGTACATCAGGGGTACAGTTAAGGTAGAATGGTTAGGAATGAAGATGAGGGAGGCCAGGTTGAGGTAGTATGAACATATTATGAAGAGAGACCAAGAATATGTAGGAAGAAGGATGATCGAAATGGAGTTACTGGGAAGGAGGAGAAGAGGGAGACCAAGGAGAACATTTTTGGATGTGGTGAAGGAGGATATGGGGGAGGTTGATGTGAAGGAGACGGATGTTGAAGACAGGATGGTTTGGAGGAAGATAATACACTGTGGTACCCCTGATTGAAGGAAAAGGCCGAAAGAAAAAGAATTTTTAATGTAATAAGATCTGTTTTTGTGTTTTTTTTATTCCTTTTCTGTGCATGCTATGTAAGTAACTTACACATATGGATTTCGTTCACTATGAGCTTTTTTATTTTAAGAAATCCACAAAGCCTGTAAAGTTAGTTATGGTAAACAATGAAGAAGACTTTTTTTTATTTACTAATAATATAATTTTCTTATACAATGAATTCTGGTGGTTTAGAATATTTTGAATATGTGATTAATTGACTTTTTGTCTCTTTTTACCCTTGCATGATATCTTTAAAATATTTATTTTTTAGTCCATTTTGGATTTGTTATAAATTGCTTTATTATTTTGCTTTTTTATAGTTAAGATGAATGGGGATTTAGAATTACTTAGAAAACAAGCTGCTTAAAAGACAAGAAGCACCAGACTTGAGTTTTGCTCTTGTTAGAACTTGTCAGTGATCATTGACAAGCTCTAAATATCTCTGATGAGCTCTAAATATCACTGACAAGATCTTAACAAGAGCAAAACTCAAGTTTGGTGCTTCTCGTCTTTTAAGTGGCTTGTTTTCTAAATATTTTGCTTTTGTTAACTTTAACATTTTAGAGTCATTATTTTATGACTAAATGCTTTGGATAAATTTAATGCAAACATTTAAAAAAATATCAAATTTTGATTTTAATTTTTAAACTTAAAACTAGGGATGTGCCAAAGCCGAAGCTTTGGCCAAGATTTGTTGTTGTTGTCATTTTGTGAGGGTCCTTGCTCCCTCTTGATAAATTCTTTTTGCAAAGTATGTAGACAGCTTTGCTAACATTCTCATTACTTATTTTGAAGTAATCTCATAAGGGATTTTCACCTTGTTTAAGCATTAAGAATAATTATTAGCTTAGTACTCCATATCGTTAATGCTCAAATCTGAAACAACAATGATTAACATGATGATATTTATACAATTAAAAAGATGGAATTGCTTATAACAATTACATTATACAGTATACACTTTTAGCATTATAATTTATTAGCTACGGACTAATTATAAAACAACATTATGTACAACACACATTTTTTGAGCACTCAGACACCTGAGAAGTTTTTGAATTTTCTATTAAAACCATAAAAAGTTGAAAATTGAAAATTCAGACAGTGTAACATAGCACACGCTACTATTGATCTGAAGGTCAGGTATCTTACTGCAATACCCCTGCTTAGTGCTAGCACAATAGAAGGAAAGATGAAACAAAATGGGGCTAACTGTAAGTCAGTGTGAACAAACATGTTTCAAAACAAATGAATAACACATTACAGTAGCAATAGCGTTTGATTTTGTTTATAAGCTTTGTATTTGATATAATAAATGAATTGTATCAACTATCAGGTGTCAGCAAAAATTACCTTTGGCTTTGGCCAAAGCCAAAGCTTCAGCTTTGGCATATCCCTACTTAAAACTAGCAATATGAAAAAAATCTATGTGTATATATAATTGTGTATTTAATAATGGTGCAAATTAGTTTAGGGTTAAATTATTATTGTAAATTGAAAAAGCACTTTAATTTTCTTGTGCTGTATAATGGCATAGTATTATGTAACATTAAAAAATGTTATACAAAAAACATTGGTCTGTAAATATAGCAAAATTATGAGATTGTTGGAAAGAAAATAAATAAATACTCTATTTAATTTTTTCAACTCCAGCTTCAATGTTTATATTATTTTTTTTAGTGAGTATGACCAGAATTTAACAATGCTGGCTAGGTAATTAGATTTGTAAAGCATTAATGCTGGTTTATTTTTTGAATTTTTTTAGTACTTAACTTTAAGCTAATCTTAACTTAATTCTGTTCTAAAGTTAAAGCTCTTTTTACCCTTTGAAAGATATAAGAATTTGATTATAAATTAAATAACAATCATTTTATAATAATGTCATAAATACCTAAAAATTAAAATTATAATGCCTTTACAAAAATGGTTTTGTTACATTACAATACAATGCTATACATATCTACCACTGACCCTTTAAGGATTAAAAAAACTTTTGCTTAAAATTATAGCTATTAAGTGTAGCAGAGATTCATACTTAAGTTTTGGGTTTTTCTGTTTAAATTTGTAAACAATACAGAGTGACAAATATCAAAGAACTACCTTAAAACCTCTAATTGAGTGCCATCCTGTTTTTTCAAAAATGACCGTAAGCGATTTTTGTTTGTGCAACTAACCCAGATTTCCCTGTGGTTACTATCATTTCTTCAGAGATCCATTTTCTCTTGTTTTTTTTTTTTATTCCATGCTAATGCTGATGTTGAAAGAGGGATTTTGGGTTAGTTTCACCGCAAAAAGAAATTGCTTATGGCAACTTTTTGAAGTGACAGGGTGGCGCTAAATTAGAGGTTTTATGGTAATACTTTAATCAAGAAAATAAATAAAAATAAAGAAAAAGTTAATAAATGACTTATAGTATTTATAGACTACTACTCATCAACCATTATACCATTTATATATTACTATTTATTTAAATATTGTTGTTAGGTCAAATTGTGCAAGCTTTTTATGGATTCTTCTTGCTTGCTGTTAATGGTAAGCTTGTTATGCAATGGTATTGAAAGCTGCCCAAAGCTAATTTGGAGTATGGTACTTTGGTGCTTCAGGTTGTGAAGTATGTTTATCACTGGATGGCAAATCTTTACATTTGAGAGGTTTTCAGCACTTTTTTGAAACCAATTTAACATAAAAATTATTGAGTTCTATGCATGACATTTAATGTTAACAAAATTGATCAAATGCCCTAACAGATAATATCACCAAATATCTGTTCAAAAGGCTTAATTCAAACTAAAAAACTGCTTAGTTAGCGTAGCAACTTCAGTAAAATTTCTCCTTGTAACACATGGTGCAAATTAATGTTTTATAGCACCAAATGTAAACCATTTTCTTAAAAACGTAGAAATACATGACTATGCAACTTTTGCAAAGTTTTGTTGAACATAACTTTGTTCAAAATGTACAGAAAATGTTAATAAGGTACTTTTTTAAAACAATGATTTCTGTGCCTATCAACTAGATTTTTAATTTTTTCAGCTTACTAACTTTTCTATTTCAAAATTTGTTTACGTTTTAGTTTAGTATGGTTATAATTTTACAATGCTGGTAAGGCATTGCTAGAGGTCTTAAAGTATAATTTATATCTTAACAATTTTGCACTTAGAGCTTAAAATTAATCTTTAACATTTATGTAGTTTATTTTTGACTTTAGCCTAATCTAACTTACCTTCCAACCTTAAAAGCCTTTCTAAATTACCTTTCTTTAATAAAAAAATATATTAAAAAAAAACTTTTAAGGGTGTTGAAACTGACCCTTACATTTTTCACCAATGTTTAACTCTGTGCTTCTAAACTTTTTTCTTGTTGCAGACCAGAAAAGTCAAAACAAGTGTTACAGTTGAGCATTACTTCTTTGCTTTATTTTGAAAATAAGCATGTAAAAAAAATTTTTCGCTCTAATTAAACAAGCATTTAAAAAAAAAAATGAAAAAAACGAAGTACCTTCCACACTTATTTCAATTTTAGCTGATAATAAAAAAGCAATCAAAAGTGTTTAACTGCCATTTGCACCTACCAAATTAAAATACCGTATTTATTTGTGTATAAGTCACACCCCCTACTTTTGGCTCAAAAAATGGTACAAAATTTTTTTCCACATTTTTTATTAAAACCAAATGCAACATTTAATAGCCATCAAAGTCACTTTCATATTTGCTGTTACCAAACAGTTAATTGCAGTGCTTGATTGCTATTTTCTTTGGCAAAATTTATCACTTGCAGCTTAAACTGCATGGTGGATGTACACTTTCTCTTTGTTGAAAACATAGCAAATAAGATATGTAACTCTTAAACTGCAGACTGCTTGTAAACCATGTGCTTCTTATCCAACCGCTTTTTAATTGTAAAGCCACACATGCATTTCTGTCATCTTGCATGTGTATGTGCATGCACACATTTACGCTGGCTTACAGTCAAAACTGTTGTAGCAGAATCACTGTTGTAAAACTTTTAACACAACCTTGTGTATTAGTCACACCCTCATGTATAAGTTGCCCCCCAAATTTTTGGCAAATATTTGGTACAAAATTTTCTGACTTACGGTAATTCTGAAAATATGCATGGCCCACCTGAAAGAGCTTTGTGGGACAGTTGAGAAGGGTTGTTCCTATTAATGTGCCTTGAAAGTGTGGAAAAGTGTGCTGAAATAAATAATATAAACATTGAAGCAAGAAAAGTTACTACTAGATTCTTGGCTTTTTTCTGATTGAGTGATGCACAAAAAATGATTGTATTTTACTCAGTTTATTATTTCTTTTTATTGCGTTGTTCAGTTATTTTAGTTAAAAAAATTGGAACAACTAGAATAAACTAATCTATTTTTAATATAGATCCATTTGATAACAAGTCCAATTTTTCAACTAAATTACTCCTTATATAAGCTTTTTAAAAAGTTTATTGAATTTTAAAACTTTCATATTTACCAGAACCATGTAAGTAATATTAAAGTTATAAAAGTATACTTTTATATATTAGTTTTATATGTTATCTTGGTAAGTTTTTAGATTGATAAGCCATAAAAAATTTTTTGAGCAAGTTAAACTATCACATTCTAAATTATTTTAATTTTTCTTGCACGTGCATTCAGTGCTTAATGTTAAAATACATTACTATGTGACTTTTTTTTATCATATTGGTACATCACTATTTTATTGCCAACAATTTGATGAGAAAATAATTGATTTCAAAGAACATTTAATTTTGCTATTGAAAATAGTATTGATTATATTATAATCTGAAACAGATGGTCAAACAAACTGTTTTTCTAGCACAACTGTTAACCTTTACTGCTTGGTATTTTTTGGCTAGATTTGTTACTGTTAATTACTTTTAGTAACACCTAGGAGTTTGTCTTGCTATATTGTCTTGCTTCAATATTTTATTGCTTGTTTGTAATCTATTGATATTATATTACACTTTTTTCAGTAACATTAGTTAAATTGTTTTTTAAAATAATTCTATAATGGATTTAAAGATGTTTACTGGAAGACAGACTTTATTGTTACGAAGCATGACAAATTTATACAGACTAGTTTTACATGACTTATGGCATGAAATTTTTATAATTTGAGTGCTAATATTTTTAAAGTCAATGTGATATAGGCAAAAGTTTGTTAAATTAAAGGTAGTTGATTAAAAATAGTTTTTCTTTTTAATTATTACTCTAGTAATTCTAACATTTGTTTTTTATTTGCTGTTTGCAAGTTAGAGCAATGATCAAACAATAGCAAGAAATTAAACACTTAAAAATTAGCTTTATCTTGTATACTAATTTCCAGTCTATAGCTAAAACTTGTTACATTTCCTGGAATGGTGTTCACAACTACCACAAAAAATATCAAAGAAAACATGAGCAAATTATTTAACAAAACAATTTATTTGCAGTTTATAGATAAATGCAATACACTAACAATATGGGAATTTCTTAGAAATATTGCCCTAATTACATTCTTGATTATGTCTTGATTACATCTTTTTAAAATTGTTGTGTCTTGAGACTTTGCGTAATTTTTTTCTATTTTGAAACTCTATTTTGTGACTTATTCTTTTCCATTTTGACTATTTATAAGAAACTTGGAAAGAATTGTGTAGCATAGCTAAAGCTAAATTATTGGGATTTTTGTGTGAATTTTTTGGTATAGTAAGATGTTGAGTTTTTCTTATGTATATAGGAATAAAATGCAATCAAAAAACAGGTACAGAATTTTCATTGTTGTTTGGTTATTGGTAAATTATACAAACCAACAAAATTATTTTTGTAGTCTTAGTGATAAAGGTCTTGAGACCAATCTTGTCTCAAAACCAATTTTTGTGGTCTGAAACTTGTTTTAATGGTCTTGGTATTGAGGTAGTGTAGTTTTGTTGTATTTTTCAAATTGGTTTGGAGACAAGACATTTTTTGATGTTTTTGCTTCTGTTATGATTATTTTCATTTTGTTAAAAATCAGACTCAATTAAATTATCTTTGTTGCAATTTAAAATGTCGATAAACTGCAAGTCTTGGGGCCATCTGCCACACATTAAACTGATTTTGAAAAAAGTTTATTTTTATTGTTGGGATATTTCTAGTTGAATATCAATCAATTTGAATTTCTTAAATACTTTAGTTTCTATTATTTTTCAATAAAAATACGACAATGTACTGCGAAGGCACTTAGTTTTAAGTTTGCAAATGTATGAAATCCTTGATTACACAAAATCATTATACACATAGATTACAAACAAGCTTCATGAATTTGCAATGTTACTTTTTTCCAATTTTTTGCTTTGCATGCATCAGAAAATTGTTTTCTTAAGTTCAGAACAGAACAACTTGCAAGGAACATTTGATGGTTTTAGCTATTTTTGGTAAATGCTGCAGCATGCAAATTGCTGCAATAAATATATAAACTATTATAAAGAATAAACACCATTTTTTTGTTATGTTTCACCAAATGATTTATGAAAAATAAAATTCAAATTCAAAGATATTTAAAATTTTATTTGAAACATCCCTATTTATTATTTTTGCAACAAAGAAGTCTAACAATGCTTTGAAAGTTTTTGCTTAGTCACATTTTTCTCACTTACACCAAGTTGATGCAGCTTTTCTCAACTTAAGGGTAGCAACTCTAGTGAGGTTTACTCAATCTTTTCAAGGAGGTCACACCAATACTTAATAGAATATTTTCAACTATTTATCAACAGAAAAGAGAGTGCAAGCAAAGTTGTGGGCTATACATGTATAATACTGTAAAAAGAGTCATTAACAACAAAAGATGAATAAAGGTTAAAAAAACACCACTGGGTTAATCTGATGGTAAAAAAAAATTAGCCATTCATTTACCTAAACATTTTTTCTGCTTGATTTTTCCAGTTTAAAAAGAAACTTTACAAAAAAAAACAAGAAGTAATACCATAGAAATAGGCTTACAACTGCAAAATTAACAGTATACTTTTAATTTTGATGCAGTAGTGGCTGCCTGAGGGAGCAAACATCAATTTTGAAATTTCAATCGTTAAGAGTCTATATGGGGGAAGTTGGTGTGAAGGAGATGGACATTGAAGACAGGACGGTTTGGAGAAAGATGATACGTTGTGGCCACCCCTGATTGAAGGGAAAGGCTGAAAGAAGAAGAGTCTATATAACCTTGATATTTATTAAGCCAACCAAGCTGCATTATAAATAAATTAGAATGCTTGTTCTGATCCTTGATTTAGATAAATGATATCATAGTCAATATATTTTATATTTATAGAAAATTAGCTGTTATAGAAAATAAAGTTTTGAATAACAAGTTAAAAACTTTAAAAATCATGTCAAATCTAACATGCCATGTAATCCACCATCTCAGATTTTGATGAAAGTTTTATGTGTTAGAGAAAAAGTTATTCTAATGATATTATAAACTCGAGTCTGGTGCTTCTCATTTTAAGCAGTTTGGTTTCTATTAAAAAGTTATTCCAAGCAAAATAATGCCATTTTTAACAAAATCAGTGCAGTTGTTTCAAAGTTATGCTGGTTTAAAAATTGGAAAATTTGTTTAAAATTGACACTTAAACATGAAAGTTTATCCACATTTTAACCTGTTAAGTGTCTCTGGGAACTTATGCTGCCTCCTGATTTTTTTCCACAATTGCACTTGGTGGCATATGCTATGAAATGCAACTTTAAAAGCTATTTTAAAGTTGTCTGCAACCTCATATGATGTTTATACCAACAGAAAACTAAAGTCACATCATCTGGCAACATTCTGAGTCCATCTCTAAGTTTGTGGCACCATTCGATGGCTGAGAAAATGTAGCCAAGCCAAACATTTTTAGTAATGATGAAACTGTTTTACCAACTAATTGGACAAAAAAAGAGAAAAGAAGAACTCTCTTCAGTTTTCGTGGTGTAAAGTTTATCATTAAAGATAAAGAAAATCCAATAGAATATTTTGATAAAGAAGTTATTGATCATCTCATGATTGAAACAAACAAATTTGCAAGCCAACTTTTAGATTAAAATACAGATGCATTATTGCCAAAATCAAGAGGAAATAAATGATTTGATACAGATGCAAATGAAATCAAAGTGTTCATAGGCCTACTTATTTTTACAAGGCATTGATTCTAAGATGGATGATGTAAATGTTGCTTTCTTATTTTAGGAAAATGATGAATGGTCATAGATTTGATTGCATAAATTCTTGCATTTAGTAAACAAAAAAAAACAAACAAATAAATTATTAAAAAATTTGAAAATGATAAGACAAAAGCAAATAAGTTTATAAGAAACAAGTAATAGCAAAGCAAAGGCTTCCTGAAGCTGGGGGTAGGGTGATGCTCCCAAAGCATCCACAATTGCAGAGGGTGATGCTTAACAGGTTAAACTATGAATTTGTATTTTATAGAATTTAGCTAGTTCAAAGTATCTTTCAACTTAGGTAAAAAATTAATCCAAGGTAATATTAAAAGTCTACAAAATTTTAAAACTTGGGTCACACTTATAAGGTTTTGTGCATGGTTTTGTGAGAGTACTTAAAAATTATTCAACCATGTACTTTGATGACGTAATTCTCAACAAAACAATGCATCAATTTTTTCAAATAATTTACCATATGTTTTGACCTGCTTGTTTATTGAAAAAATAAAATATATATGTATTTGTAATTATTAGGTTGAAATAAAGTAGAAATATTTTTTTATCTTTCAATTTTCAAGATTTTTTTGTAAAAGTGCACTATTTTTACTTTTTGTATTTGGCAATTAGTCACAATTAATTATTTTTACATTTACAACAGTCATTTGAACATCATAATTTTTGAAATGTTATTGGCAGTGCAATCAGGTAGTTTAGAGCCTCTTGTGGTTTCAAATAAATTATCTGGTTTTACATTTAGAACATGTGTTCTCAACTGCATCACTGTTTGCTTGAGTGAAAATCAAATTTCCATGTGCTTAATTTTGTAGTTGTCAAAGTTTTGTTCATCCAAGTTCTTTGCACCAAATTTTTATATCTTTAAAAAAAATCACTTAAATTACTGCAATTTACTGCTGTTGTCACCCAGAAGTTGTATACAATATCCATTGCAATAAAATGTTGAAAAAAAATTGTGCTTTTTTAAAAGTCTTAAGGTATACAAGCAAATTTCAAGCAAAGTATATGCAGAAAGGAAATTTTGAGCTGAGCAATCGTACAATATCATGTTTTTGATCAAAAGTTATTTTGTTTTTTTTTATTCTAAAATGCATTTTATAAAAGTAATACAGTCGAATCCGGTTAATTGCATACCGGATTATCGCATAATCTGCTTTATCGCATAAAGATCGTAAATCCCAAACCATAGCCAACCATTTGTTAAGTAAAATATTTCGGTTAATCGCATAACGGTTTATTGCATAATCCGCTTAATCGAATAGAATTAAAAGGTATTTATTCGATTACTGCATTAAATATGTCAAAATTTCTGAGACAGAAACAGACAGTTTCACAGTCTTAACGAAAAAAAACGTAGCAAAACACAAAACAAGCTCGCCGATTGTCAACGTCGCAATATGAAAGGCGCCGCCAATTAGAGATAAAAAAGAACGCAATGTGCGAAGTTTCTTCAAAGACAATTACCGATAAAGAACAATAACACGTGGCTGCCATTTTGCAATCACTAATTTTCGCACTTTGCACTGTTTTTGTTTCATTTAACGCTGAGTGAAAGCAGCAGCAGGGTATCTAAATTTTACGTATCAAAAATGAGTGAAGCAGCAGGGAAAAGTAAACAAATTAAGCGCAAAGATTTAACTTTGGCGGACAAAATCCTTGTCCTTGATGAACTTGAAAAGAAAAAATCTCAAAGCGCAGTTGCAAAGCAATTTGGAATATCGCAATCACAGGTGTCACGAATTTTTAGTGCAAAGGAAAAACTTTTGTCCGCTCATCGCAGCAACACAAACCCCGCTCGTAAAAGGGCAAGAAAAAGTACCCAAGAAGAAGTAGAGGACGCCTTGTTACAGTGGTTTAAACAGGCGAAAAGTAGGGGTCTTTTAATCACTGGCCCAATGTTACGTGAAAAAGCAAAAGACTTGGGGAAAATAATGAACGTTGATTTCGATCCATCATCGAGTTGGGTCACTCGCTGGCGAGAGCGGAATTTAATCGTTTTTAAGCAAAAGCATGGTGAGAAACAAGACCATGATTCTGAAGCGGCTGAAAATTGGATTACATCAGTGTGGCCAAAAATACAAAATGATTATTCTGCCTCTGATATTTACAACTGTGATGAAACTGGGCTTTACTTTCGTGCACTCCCAGAGGGTACTTTGTGTTTTAAAAACAAAAAACTCTCTGGCAGCAAGAAGTCAAAAGAGCGCTTTACCGTTTTGCTTACTGCAAACATGGATGGTTCAGACAAGCTACGACCATTTGTCATTGGAAAATCTGCTAATCCACGCTGCTTTAGGGGAATAAAAAAACTCCCGGTAACTTATAAATCTAACAAAAATTCCTGGATGACTGCAACACTATTTCAAGAATGGTTAGAATGGTTTGATGCTTGCTTACAGAAACAAAAGAAAAAAGTATGTTTGCTGCTTGACAATTGTTCTGCCCACAAAATCGATGATCCTGGATTACAGTGTATTGAACTTGTATTTTTGCTGCCAAATACTACTTCCGCTATCCAACCGCTTGATCAGGGCATCATCAAGAACTTCAAACATTTCTACCGCCGTCGGATGTTACAAAAAATAGTCCTGGCTATTGATGCAAATGAAAACAGTACTGCGACTGAAGTGGCTTGGTCTATTTCTGCTTTAGACCCAGTGAATTTTATGAGCGCCGCTTGGAACGATGTTTCTACAGACACAATTCGAAACTGTTTTTTCCGTAGTCTAACACCAGCAGTACCCAATGAGCCGTTTCTTGGGTTTTCTTCAGATGAAATTCCAACCTCATTTACGCAGGAAACGTACACACAATTTGTTAGTCTTGATGATGACCTTGAAGTGACAGGTGTTCAAGACGATGCTGATATATGTGAAGAAGTGTTACAAAATAAGCAAGTTGAAACAGACGACGACAATGAAGAAAGCTCTGCTGATGCAACTGCTGTGACTCCACCAAAAAATAAAGAAGTGCTACACGCACTTGCTGTAATTCAGCGACGACTACAATTTGAAGGGGCAGATATGGGCGCATTTCTTCGCTTAGAAAGACAAATGCAAGATAGCATGCAAAATAAAATTAAACAAACAACTATCTCGCAATATTTTGCTTGAATTAAATAAACAAATGTGTAATCCTTTATTGGCTTGTTTTTGTTTACTTTTTGAGTAAGAATAAGGCGATCGCGTCTGCATGTGCTTATAGGTATGACGTGTGACGTTTTCATGCGTGACGAGCTTCGCACTTTCGCTTAAACGCATAATTCGCTTAATTGCATAAAAAGGCTTGACAAATTCACTATGCAATTAACCAGATTCGACTGTATTATTATTTGTAAATAAAATGCTTAATTGAATAGATGGAATGAATCTTGGAAAAAAAAAAAGTTTGTAAAAAAGGATTTCTGATCATTGCCACAGTGGAAAATTATTGAAATAAAAATCTATGATTCAACTAGACGTTTCTGTTTTAAAAAAAGGTCAATGAATGTATCTAGATCAGGGGAGTCCAACCCATGGCCCATGTAAAGGTTTTGAATAGCCTGCACAGTATTTTTTGAAGAGCTCTGTCTTGGCCATTGTCACAGACTGTACTTGGGAATCCAAGAGGACCAGTTGAGCAAGGCATCCTGAATACCTGCAATGAAGTAAAGCTGTGTCTATTTTTATTCTGGTTCAAGAAGTAGTTTGCTGGAAGACTGAAGCTTTTCTATAAAGTTAGCTTCAACTCATTTCGAATTGATATGTTTAAAAACTTCTCTTTGCAGACTGACAGAGACCATTGTTCCAATGCCAAGACCAATAGACCATTCTAAGACCATCTACTGGAAAGAAATTTACAAAATCCACAAAACTGACAATTAACAAAAACTCTTCCCTCTGCTTTGCCAAACTTTAAAGCAGTTTCAGCACTAAAATTTAAATTAATCCAATACACAATTAATTCCATCTCTATAGAATGAATCTCTGAAAACACTGATACAAAACAATTCCAATATTTGTTAATCAACAAACTGGAAATAACACTGTAACAACTGGGCTCACTGCCCTTGAATCTACACACTGGAACAACTGGACTGGAATAAACACTGGAATAATTATACAAACCAAGCACCTGCTTATATAGAATCACATCATGTCATGCTAAATTGCAATAGGGTGCACCACATCCCACTCAAATTTGCCAGTATCTGCTACAATAAAATTCACACTCAGTCATTGTATGTGTCTACAGAGAAACAACCACAGTATTTTCACGAATACAAGGCGCACTGATATATAACGTGCAGTGCCAGACTTTGCGATTTTTTTGAATTTTATTAGTAGATAAGGTGCACCGGTATATAAGGCGCATTTGTTTACATGATCGCGTCTAGATCAACTCTAAACCATCAAAGAATAAAAGATAAAAACAAAATTTTACAAAAATAAGTACAACGTCCTGATTAAGTTTTAAATTAAGTCGTGATCACGAGTAGATAAGGTTTGCACAAGTTGATAAGCTTGCGTTAGTAGATAGGTTGTGCATGAGTAGATAAGCTTTGGTGATTGCAGTAAATTAGCCATAGATAAACTTTACCGCAAAGTACAAGAAATACACCTTAAAACAAAAAGCGTTGGTCATTTCTGATTAAACAATTTGTTGTGAGTATGTCTTGATTATTTTCTATGGATCGCATAAATTTGTAAGATTGCATAAGAAAATATGTGTAACATAACATAGCTGCATGAGCTCGCAACATAAAAAATGGTGCATGACATTAAGGCTACCATAAATAATTGCATTACACACACTGAAACAGCATATAGAAGCATTACTAGCGCACAGTACTGAAGTAAATTTGATCTTGTCACCCGCGCATCACATCAATTAGTTTAGTTTATGGCACTGGTTTGGTGAATAGGCGTAAAACTGTTCCAACGAACGATAGAGCCAAATCGAGTTTTCGCAGGGCTCAAACCCCAAGAAAAAAACAGTGTAAAAAGCGCACTGGTATATAAGGCACACCCTTAATTTTTAATAAATTTTTGGTATTTAGAGTGCGCCTTATATTCGTGAAAATACGGTAATCGGATAATTGGGATGAACGTATTATCTCAATAGATGTCTGGCAGAAGAGAAACATTCAAAACAATCGTAAAACAGCTTGCAAATATGTTAAGTAGGATAAGTGGGAGCTTTACTGACTACGTGACCATTATTTGGTCACAAAAATATTACGTCATAATAAAAATTAAGATTATTTCAAAACAGAAAATAAACTGTATAGTTTATAAATAATTAATTTATAAATAAACTATATTTAGCATAGTGGAATTAAAATTATCATGAATGAAGTGTGACATTCAATTGGGCGGAAATCCAGCCAGAAATCAAAGACACATTCCATGCTTTTGTCTTATTTTTTCCAAGATCACAAGTTTTCAAAGACAAAAATCATAAAATCCAAGATTGATTTGTAGTGAAGATCTTTTTTTTAAGAGAACACTGCATTTAAAGAATGAAATTGAGAAAATCAAAGAATGATTCGAAGTGAAGAACTTTTTTTTTAGAGATCATTACAATTTGGGGACTAAAATTGGGTTTTTTATTTGTTGGCCCGCCAATATTTTCGGTGAGCCAAAATGGCCCTTGCCTTGAAAAAGGTTGGATGCCCCTGATCTAGATACTAAGTTTTGTTTTAATACTGTAAAAATTGCCTATTATAGAAAATGATAGAACCTATTAATTTATATACTCAATAAATGATTTCAGTACATAATTCAATTTTTGTGTAGTTAAATCACTTTCTAAAAACCCAGACAGTCTGTTTCATTCTGATAAAATCATTGGGTAATTATTCAAAGAGGAAATTTCTTTTTAAAAAAGTAAAACATGCAAGAAAGGAGAGGGATATTCAGGCATTATTTTTACTCCATACAAAATCTGACATAAATATATTCACACAATATTTACAAGATTTTTGCACTGAGAGTTTGGCAAACAAGATATTATTGCACAATGAGTTTGGCTATGTGAATATTTCGATATATGAAAATTTAGTACTCCATCTATATTTACTTACTGACTTAAGCAAGTGTTTTATTTTCTTTGACTTGACAGTAAAGTTAATCCAGTAATAACCTTTTTGCTTGTTGGGATATAAAATATTACATGTTATCCAAGTGCTTGTATTAGGACCTTTGCAGTTTTTAGCAATGAATATTTTTTGTGATCATGTAATTTTTATTTCATTTATAACTTCTGCATGTTTATAACACTGGCTAGAGATTTTGATTAAACTTACACAGAAGTGTTGCATTTTATTCCCAAAAATGTTTACTAATATAGAAAAATGTTGGCTACTGGCTAAATCTACTGAACCAAAGCAGGTAAAACAGTTGAACTTATTGTCAGAGTTGAAACAATTCAAGTTTGACTCTTGTAAGTTTTAATTTTGGTGAACTTGGACTTCAACTTTGGTTGCAAAAATGTGCAATAACATTTACAGATGTTAATGTTGGAATGACCTTATAATATTTATTTGTCTGTCATTGACTATGCTATGTTGTTGAATTAGAAATTACAGCATTAGAATGAGTATGCTGCTAGTAACTATAAAGTAGCCAATACATGACCAGCAACTCCTTTTATGACACAAATAGTGTTAATTAAAAAAAAACAGTCTCGGATCTTAAAAAACAACACAAAATTTTTATTTAAAATTTAAAATGCCATATCAGAATATTTAGAACTACTTAGTAGTTCTAAATATTTCTGCTATTCATATTCAACAAGGATAAAGCTAGCAGAGTAATTAATAATTTGTGTAAAATCTTTACAAACAAAAAGGGTATTGATGAATTAACTTTGTCCCATCTTAGAATATAGAACACTCTCAAGTAAATGAGTAAATAAATAAAGATTGAACACCAAACTCTTGTGCACCAAAAACTTTACATCACCACACTCAATCTATGTTGAAATCTGGTTTGCTGAACTCTAGGCAGTGAAATCTTGTGGACCTATTTGGTTGAAAGTTTTTTCTAGCTCTTACATTCTTATAAAAAATTTTTTCTAAAACTAAAGTTCTTTTCATAACTTATATTTCTGTTAGTTTGAAAATCATTGGAAATGTCAGGATATCAAGAAGTTCCCAATCCCAGGTATTAATGTTTTATGATGATCTGTCATGATTGGACAAACTTAAGCATTATTGCTTGTCAGTGCAATTGTCAAAATTACTTGGAATATGAAATATATATTTCAGCTCAATTATAGTTTCTATAATTACTTGACAATTTTGCTAAATTTCAGTGAAAGATCTGAATGTTAAATTGTTTTATGTTTTTTTTTGCTAAAAACAAAGTACTTAATTTTAATTTGATTATTTATTGAAACTATCCTGATAAAATTTGTTGCTTGTGGTTCTTATAGCATAACTTCATGTTGTTTTTTGTTAATGTGTAGTATTCTATGTCTATATTTTGTTTGGTATGCTTTTTGTTATTTTATGAAATTTGTCAATGTACATGTATGTTTATATACAACTAAATTATTTACTTTCATAAAATTATTTTACTGTCATTTTAATAAGCTCTATAAGGCCTATTTTCACCATGAGCGTTGGTGGGATTTTTTTTTGTTTGTTTATTGAGTTTTTTGCTTTTGTCAATGCTTAAGCGTAAAAAATTCAATAAACAAACACAATAATCCTACTGATGATTTTAGTGGAAACAGATCTTTATGTATAACAAAAGTTTAGCAATGATTTTCAATCAATTGGTAAATAATTTATTGTCTTAAATGTATCAAAATTCTTTATCTTACATTTTAAAATACTACAAAAAAAGTCTTAACATTTTCTTAATTTTTTGAATTGTAACATACTGTACATACTATATTTGTAAAAGAGTAATTATTTTTTGTCCAAAAATTGTCATGTTTGTTGTACCATTGTTATAACTTTTTGTAATAAGCTAAAAAGAATAACTATAGTAAATAAGATTTTAAAATTGAAAATTAATAAACATGTTTATTTTCTGTTTTTGCAACTTATTAACTAGTGTGAATGTATAGTAAATATGTGTTTTAAAGATCTGTAAAAAATACTAGGTACTGTCATGTCTCAAAACAGAGAGCCAAGATTTATACTTTATATTAACATAATGGTTAAATACATTACCAGTAATAAAAAAAAGCAAAAAAAGTGCAGGAGTAATGGTGATTTTTACTCCTACTTCTATTCCTACCCCAAATTAAAATATTTTTCCTTAATGCTACTCCTCCTGAGTAAGTTTTTTTTAAGTTTCTCCACTTATAATCAGTCTCAGATTTTTTGATATTCATGAAAAAATCATGATCTTCTCAAAAAAAAGTCTTCACTTGGAATAAGTCTCAAATTTTTTGGTTTTCATGAAAGAATCATGGTGCTCTCTAAAAAAAGGTCTTCACTTGGAATCAGTCTCGGTTTTTCAATTACAATGTTCTAAAAATTACAGATAGTATGGCAAACCAATAATGCAGTAGAGGAGTTAGGAGTAATAAATATTTTTTGTTGCTCCTACTCATATTTCTTGGAAAAATTCTGACTCCTCTTACTCCTTACTCCTACTCCCCAGCCCTGGTGAAGCAGGGCATTATTGTAGAGTTTTTAGTAACTTTTTTTTCGTGAACAATAATCACTTTAAAACAAGTATTATGCTGTTTCTGCTTCCTATCTTGAACTAACTGTAGATATCGTAAAACGTTCAACTCATTTTACCCTTTGAGGTCCACAATCATTTTCAAAGTGATAAACAAATTTATGCAATACATTGACAATCTCATCCCTGCAATGATGTTTTTGCTTGCCTTGTCAAGTCAAACTACATCTATGAAAGACCTCAGAGAAGCAGACCACAAGTACTGAATACTTTTTTCTTCACCACAGCTGCAAATCACCTTTTTTGTCTTTTTTACATTTTTGTAGCTGATGCTACAGGACTGCAATATGAGCACAGGCTGACAAATAGATATGTAGTTTTTTCAAAGTTTGTAAATAAAAAAAATTAACCTGCTGGAACTGCTGCTCCTCACACAATAAAATTCTCAGCTATTGTGTTTTAGATAAATATTAGAAAAAAATGGTGTTACTATAGCATGTGGTCTACTGCCTTATGTCACCTACCGAGTGGCAGAGTGAGGTCTATTACATGATTTAGAGATGAATAATTTAGTGGTAAACCGCACGCTATAGTGATAACAGGAGGTAGACCTCACGCTATAGTGTGGTAGACTGCACACTGTAGTAGCACCAAAAAATTTGCTGTGAAAATTCAGTGCTAATGAACACAGAAGATGCCTTGAGAGGAGTTGATGAATTGGACAATGAGTCTTTTGATGAATTATTTTTGGAGTTTAGTGATTTCTCTGTATCTGATAATGGAGATGAGAGTGATTGTGAAGATAAGAGCTATGATGATGACAGTGGAGATAATAATGGTTGGAGATCTTGGTTGGCTACTGATCATGTTGGGGATCATCTAATAAGCATCTATTTGATGATTTATTGCATGAAGGTAGTTTATAAAGAAATGTCTCCTATCTTCTAACTCAAAAAGTTAAAAAGTTAGAATTGTAAGAGTTTTATCCCAAATTCTATGTCACATTTATTGCTCTTTGATATAGTATCAACAGTTGTTCTTTTGAATTAAACAAATCTTCAGTCTAAATCAGTTGTATAACCATCTTGTTGAACTTTTTGTGGATAAAACTAACTTTTACATTTAATATATTTTTAATTGTTTTTATAAGTTAGTTTTTGTATTAATATAAATGTTTTATTACTTTTTTTGGATGTATATGTGCTTAAAAGTGCACAGGGAGCAGCAGATAAACATTCATTTTGTTTATATAAAACTATTAAAACTATTAGTGTTTTGTTCTATGAAAGAATATTGGGATATAAAATATTGAATTATATAAAAAACAAAACAAAAAAACATATACTCTGTACTTCAATTTCTAAACCACTTTTTGCTTGTGTGTGTTGTAATGCAGCTGATGTGTACTTAATTAGCATTTCTTTTCTCTTTACTAGAATTGCCTATTTAGTATGGGTTGATATTTTTTATGGAGCTTCAAAATATTAGAATCATTATTTACATGAATGTTTTATAATACTAAGCTGATTAATTTAAATATCTATATCTTTTATTACATAAGTTGCATTCACTAATATGTTCTTTTATATTTTAGAGTGTAGAATTGATGGTTAAATTTTAGTTTCAACTTAAAGCTATTTTAACCAATTTGTTTTTGAAAGTGCTAAGATCATTATATTCAACTTTTAACATACAGTGAGATATATAGTTGAATACCAATAAAATTTTGTAGAAAAAATTTCCTAATTTTAACAACCAAATTGTTATAATTAATATTATGAAATCTGCATTATAGACACTGTTGCCCAAAAAGCAACTTTAGTTTGTACCTTTCAGTAAAACATGCTGGAAAAAGTATGTACTTAAGAATAGATTTTGCTGCACTTACAAGTAATTATGTTGATAAATTGAAATTAATTTCAACATGTTATGTGAAACAACCAAACATTAAAATGCCTTGAAAAATAATTTTCCAACTTTAATGTCATAAATTGCTTTGGCATTTATTTTAAAACTCCACTTAAGATTATTTTTTTGTTGCAATCTATAGACTAGAAAGATGTGATTTTTTTGCTATTGCCAATAATAAAAAGATAGCCATTTAAATTGATAGCTATTTAACACAGTTGTTTGATTCTACATCTTTTTAACTTTCTAGCAAATTTAGCATGCTATACCTGCAAATTTGAAAAAAAATTATGCAAAATTTCAATGAAAAATATTCATTAATTTCTGTCTTGTCCATAATACCTTGTCAAGCTTTTTGTTAAAGCAGCAGACCCATCAATACATCAACAGTTTATGAAAACCGCATATATTTTATTAGCAAAGGCATTGGATAGAAATAATTTAAATGAGACTTTACCTTTTTTGTCTATTTATAGGTCTTATGGAGGAACTTCAGATTCTAATGGCTATCAATCAAAAACACCCAAAAAACTGCAACAAACTCAGAGACAAGTGGATGAGGTAAATGATTTTCAATTAGATTGAAATGACTTTAAAAAATTATTATCGTGTCTTATTTCAGAATTGTAGCTTTAGATTTACTAATAAAATTACTTTAAAATTTCACATAAAAAAAGCTGTAAATATAAAATTAAAATTTGTTTCAAATATTAAATTTACTTATGTTTTAATTGCTTTTTTTTCGCATATAAATCAAACATATGCTAATACAGTATGCATTTCATATTCAAGATTATTTAGTTGTTATAAATTTTTCCAATTCTAGCTGTTAGTGTTCAATAGTAATATCAATAAGTAATCTTTTATATTTTTGTCACACTTTTGCTAAAATTTTGAATTTTTATTAATTTGGAAATTTTCAAACATAAAAACAAATTTTTACTTTTGTAAATTTGCAAATGTTTTTTATCTTATACCAAACAATATTTTATGTCTTCTCAAGCAATTTGCTTTTTGCCATCACCTTAGTATGTAATTTGTAATTTGTTTTCTAGATAAAACAAGAATTAGAGCTATTCAAGAATGAATTACTCAAATTAATTCACTTCATTTGTAGCAGTGAAATTATTTAATTGTTTTTTGCTACCATAACTTTGGTATAACTTTTAATCAACATTTGTTTATAAGTGTTTATTTCTATATAGGTTGTTGATATTATGAAAACAAATGTGGACAAAGTACTTGAAAGAGATCAGAAACTTTCTGATTTGGATGATAGAGCAGATGCTTTGCAACAAGGTGCATCGCAGTTTGAAACTCAAGCTGCTAAATTAAAGCGAAAATTTTGGTGGAAAAACTGCAAGGTAGATAGTTTGTTTTGCTGTAATTGAATTGTTTTATTATTATACCTAATTGCTTGCACTAGTTACCTCTAAGCTTTTTTAACTTGTACATAACATACCTATTGTTGATTTTTAAGAATGTGATCAACTGCTGGTGATCTTGTATTTAAAATATTTTTATGGCAATGAGGCCAAGTAGATGAAAAAGTAGATAGCAACTGTTAGCGTGGCAACTGCTATGGACATAATTTTGATTCAACAAAAGGGCATTTTATGCCACTTTCCTTTGCTTGGGAGTCCTAACATGCAACTTTACATTACTTTCATACCTCTTCAAAAATAACTAAAAACCAAAACAAAAATCTACCAGCAGCAACTTGGCATCGTCCAAAAAAATTGTGATTAATATCTTGAAAGTTACTTAAACCTGTTCAACAACTTGGAGTATTTCTTGGAGTATTTTTAATGCTGATTCCAAAATGTTTTTACTTTTTCTCTAGCACATCATGTTTTAAGAGCTATTTTTGTTTTTACAATTTTAAATTAATTTTTGTTACTAACCATTTTATAGTACAAATGCAGTAGAACATTGCATTATGACATCATAGAATTCTTAGAGTTGCATTATGACATTCTTAAGTGGTAAAACAATGTAAATGAAAGCACTGAGTGGCATTGAAAGGATGAAAGTAGATAATTTTGCAAGTAGAGAATATACAAAATGTTTGAGCACAGGCCAGCACAAAGGATGGAGTAATATTGAAAATGCATGGCAACATGCTATATATAGATTTATTTCTACTGGTGTAAAATGGGTAGGCTTATGTTAATAGTATTTTCAAAATTTCCAAATATATTCATAATGCCTAGAAAGTGCTTAAAGCATCCAAATCACTTTTGCTTTGTCTGTGGAAAGTTTACAAGCAAAAAACAACAAAGGAATATCGCTCATGATATCAAGAAGATGTATATGATATATTTTGGTTGCCCATTAGGTGACCAAGATAAGATCTGAGCACCGCATTAAATATGCAAGAAATGCTGTTTAGGCTTGCATAACTGGCTAAATAAACAGTTTTCTTCCATGCCATTTGGCATCTCAAAATGATTCAGCATGAACCCAAAGATCACTGTCAGGATTACAATTTTTTCTCACCAAAGCAAAGGGCTTTTCTTTTAAACAGAGAAACAAAATAGCATATCCCAATTTAGATTCAGCAAGAACACCAGTTTCTCATGATGTGTCAATGCCACCACCAGTGCCTTCTTAAAATAGGCTTCATGCTATTGATTTCATTGCTAATGAAGACAATTTTGATGAATTTGTTTCTTCTAACTCTACAGATTTTGAGTATGATACCACAGAAAATTCCATCTGAGATTTATGTCTTTTTAAGGAAAAAGCAGAGTCCTTCATCAAGGTTAAAAGAATGAATATGGTTGAAAAAAATGTCAAAATATGTTATTACAGGAAATGCAATAGAGACTTTTCTTTGCGGTTGAAAGCTGAGGGACCTCTTTGTTACTGCTATGATATTTAAACAACTATTTCAAACTCTGGGTATAGTTCGGATTGTGGATGAATGGAGACTTTTTATTGATTCCTCAAATAGAAGCTTGAAAGTGGTTTTTTACATGTTGGAAATAAAAGACCCTCCATCCCTACAGCACACTCTTCCCAGTTAAAAGAATCTTAACGACAGTATTGAAATCTTGTTAAATGCAATCCACTGTTCTAACTACCAATTGAACTTATGTGAGTACCTGAAGATCATTTGAATGTTAATGGGATTGCAAGGAGAGTTTACTTAACACTGTTGCTTTTTATGTTTGTGGGACAGTCGTCCCAGTGCACAGCACTATGATACAAAAGAATGGCTGACATGGAATTCATATGTACCTGGCATGAAAAATATTCAACACATTTCTTAGTAGATCTCAATAAAATTTTAACGCCATTGTTGCATATCGAGCTTAATAAAGAACTTTGTAAAAGCTATGGCCAAACACTGTTTAAATGGCTTTGAATTTTTTTGCAAAAAGTTTCCCAAACTAAGCCAAGCCAAGTTGAAAGAAGGAATATTTGTTAATCCACAAATTCAATAAGTTTTTTTAAACCCACAGTTTGAAAAAGCTTTAAATACATTAGAACTATGAACTTGGCATGTATTTAAATGGATTTGCTCAAATTTTCCGGAAATTTTAAGTCACCTTCATATCAAGAAGGTGTTGCAGAGTTGCTTGTGCATAAAAAGAGAGGGGTGTTGCATGTCTTTGAAAATGCATTTTTTTCATTCACACCTTGAGTTTTTTTCTGAAAATCTGGGAGCAATTAAAGATGGGCAGGTTAAAAGATTTCACCAAGATATTTAAGCAATGGAAGAGATCAAGGAGTTTGGAATGAGGGTATGATAGGTAATTTTTGCTGGATATTGTACGTGGTGATCCAACCCATGCATACAAATGGAAATTGTATGCCAAACATTTTTAAATCTTCATCTTAGAACTGATATTGATTGCACTGCTAAGCAGTACCAGGTCAAAAGCAATCATTTTGCCATGCTATTTTTAAATAGCCTTTCTTAAGGCTACCCAAAACAACTTTTTTAAGGCTATTTATAAGCATCTTTGTTAAGGCTACTCATGTAGGACAAGCAGTTTTTTCAAGACTATCCAAGAACAAACTGTTTCAAGGCTTTCAATGAACAGTGTTTTTCAAGTTTACAATAGACAAAAAAGAGTTTGCCTGTTGTTCAATTTTCAGTCTATCAGTAAATACCCATACCAGTATGTTAAACTTGCTTGTTTAATTTTTAATAACTGTAACAGTAGAGGTGGGTCATAAAATCTTGATATTTAAAATCCAAAAGGTCTCATTCTTATTTGAAGCAGAATTCTTTCCTGAGTATTTTGGTACTATTTTTATTAAAATCGGATGAAAACTGAGTATGCGCCAGCAAAAAACTGATTTAGCAGTGCCAGACATCTAAAATTGCATATTCGCAACAATTTCTTTTCATATTTTCATCAATTTTCATCAGATTCTAATAATTTTTATGGCAAACTATATATTTTATCAACAAGTAATCTAATAGATGCATTAGAACAGTAATAATTAATCCTTTCATTGACTACTTTTATTTTTTGCTTCATTTGTGATAGTTATTAGAGTACAAATTCTTCTTGGTCCAAAAATAATTATTTTGGCATCTAAAAAATTGTATGATATTATATATAAAAATGAATTTTAAAACCAATAATGGCCTTCTTTTACCAATTTCAGGTGGAAATATTTATTTAGTTAAAACAAATCTTCAGTTATGGCTTCTAAACTGAATGGTCAACCAGTATTTGTGTTTATGGACCCCCTACCAACTGTTTCTGAATGCATTTCATCTATTGTAGGATATCACAACTTACATACAAAGTTACCTCACCCTTTTTGAACATGGTAGAACTTTCTTCACAAAATTACCTTTTGAGAATCCTTCCACAACTCTATGATGACCTTTCTATCAAATGTCTTGACACATTAAGTGACTACAAAGTAAGCTATTCATTTGACGTGCCAGAGCTTACATCCACAATAGAGAAACATGTACTTGGTCTAATATGTTTAAAAGCAGCTTCACATTTGGCAACCCAGAGAGCCTGTGAATATGGTTTTAAACCACAGGAAGGTGTTTCCTGTCATGCAACAACACTCCACATGCTGGACCCATCCAAGCTTTAGTACCTGCCAACAAACAACCTAGACTGTAAAAGGGACTTGGCCATTTTCGACAATCTTGCTTCAAAGTCAGCGTCATGTTCTAACTACAAGTTTAAAGCAAAGGGTATTCTATGACTGACCACAAATGTTTGCCAGTTTCTGATGACTGTCCACAAATGCTTGCCAGTTTCTGTAGAGAAAGTCACAACAAACCTTGTCAAAATTCTGGATGATCGTGAAAGACAATGGGTAGAGAAGCAAAATCTTCTGTCAAGAGAGAAATTGGAGCAAAACTGTAGTGCAGCATTGAAGACTATTGAATATGTCCAAGTTCTACTACAAAAGTGCAAATCCTGAAGTAGTCCTTTCACCAACATCGATAAGCTAGAAAGGTGTGTGAATGCTTCAGATAATGATGATGCACTCAGAAGTGATCCTGCGCAGTGAAGTTGCTTATAGAAAACACACATCACCTCATGACCAGAAAGCTAGACCACAGCTGTATAGGCTTAACCAAATTACAACAGTAGAACTGAAAATTAACCTGGCTCTAATTCTCACATCAGAGACAGACATGATGTAAGAGACCTTATCAAACATGACAAAAGAAGAAGACATGAAGCGCATGTTTAATTTGAATGGACCCAACACTGCAATTCCTGAAACTGCACCTAGCAAACAATCAGCAACAGATATACCAAAGAAAGAACCTTAAGTCAACATAAATGAACCATGTATTGTGATTTGAGATACAAGTGACAAATGATAATGATATGTTGGGATTTGTCTCACCAACCATGAAGATGGGACATACACTTTGAAATATCTAGAGCGATGCAATCAAACTTGTGACAGCAGGTCATGGAAATACCCTCAGCATTCAGACTATCAGTATTGTACAAATAATCTCATGCAATGTGATTGGCTCATGGGACCTGAGAAAACATGTGATGACTTTCATTCTTGAAAACTGGGAGCCGATCAATGTATTGTTCTGTTCTTTATATATTACTGATTAAACTAGCTATTGGAGTGTGTTTGCTTTTGTAAAAAGGGACTCTTAGGTAAATAAAATTTGCAAGGGATTTTTTTTGATGAATGTTTTACATGTGTAAAATACAATGGCAGCAAAACTGGAGCAAGTGGATAGTAATGTCAAATGGTTATGTTCTTCAATACAGTATATAAGATATAGAAGGTAATTAAAAAGTCATTGATTTTACACTGATTTTGATAGTTTAAATAGATTTCTTATCCTAGAAAACATATATTTTACCACAAAGATTGTTAAAATCAGATGAAAATTGATGTAAAGATAAAACAAAATAGCGTGATTTTATGTTTTTTCTGAAATCGCTTGACCAGCACCCCTGAATTGGTTTTTGGCTGGCGCATACTCAGTTTTCATCAGATTTCAATGAAAATGGTACCAAAATACTCAGAAAAGAATTCTGCATCAAATAAGAATGAGACCTTTTGGATTTTAGACATCAAGGTTTTTGATCCCATGTATGACCCACCTCTAGTAACAGCTTGCTAATCTGTTTATTATGTCAAACCTAAACAACTGCCATGATAGTGGCAGAGATAAGGTATAAAATGCCTGCATACCCTCATCACTAAAACCTGATGTACTAGAAAAAAACTAATGCCAGATTTGGAATCAGCACCCTGTTGTTACCCAAAAATAAGTGCTCTTGTTTTTGTTTAGAAAAAAAGTTATTTTTTGTTGACCGGTGTAATTATATAAATGCCAATAATGTTTTTAGTGTAAACTTTGCTGAATCAAATAACACAATATTTATGCCCTTGTAATGTAACTACACAAAAGGAATTAATACATCTAACTTTGATAAACTTTTTCAACTTCTAGATATTTTTGTTTTAAAAACATGAAATACAAGAGTTAAGAAACTGTTTTTTAGTCCCCCTGAATATCTTTACCTGATGAATTAAGGTTAATTGAAATCAAGAAGTATTGATTTACATGTGCACAAGTTATCCATTTTCTAGACCAGTGTTTTTCAACTTTTTAACAGTGGCACACACTTTTGACTAAGCTAAAGCTAGCTACTTGTAATTCTAAATCTAAATCATGCTTTAAAATGTAATAAAAGATTTACAATTAATTTAAGCACAATGTTTTATTGTAAAACCAAACTATATTGTTCGTAATAGTAGTATACACACACTTGATCAAGTTTTATCAGAGGGGTTTTGGCATAAATACACACTAACGTGTCCTGATGATTAATATTTTTATTGCAAATCAAAAAACACTAGCAGTTAATGGGATGGCTTGCTGCCAAATTTTTTATTCCAGTTAAAAAACTTTGTAGTAAACTTTTTTTAAGTGCTTCTTGTCCACTTTGTTCACTAGGAGATCAAACAAACCTGTTCTATGTTGTCCTCTGATGTATGGATTTTGTTAATATCTTCAAATATACAGGATTTACTAAAGCTTTTATTAGATAATATTAAAGAAATAACATATGTTGATTTTGACTTGAAATAAGTTTTACGCTTATACAGCAATAAGATTACCTATGAAAGTATTGGCAGCATGGCAAAAAATAAACTGAACTGGAAAAAAGTCTTTGAATTTTTATACATTCCATCAACCTGTTACACCTTGGGGTGTACGAAGAATGCCGTGATTGTGACACGAGAGCCAAAACCTACTTGCACCTTTGCATAATTGTGGCATTTTATGACTGTTTTCTTTGCTTGGCAGTTTAGCAATTCTACATTTTAGTCATATCTCTCTATAAAAACTAAAAAAACAAAACAAAAAATCTTAGCCAGACATCAATATCTTGGGATTTCCATAAGGAGGTCAGGGGGATTGCTCTATCTGTAGCACCTCCGATGCTTTCCTGCAAGTCAGGATGATAATGACAGAGATACATGTAAAAATGTAAAAAACCTTCCGTGATTTTGACATAACAAAGTAGTTTTGGATCGGATCCTTGCAATTGCAAAATGTTTCAAAATATTTTTTTCTCAGATGATTATTATGTTGTCATCTGTAATCGTGGTAATTGTGCTGGTAATAATAAGTGAGTAAACTGAGTTCAATATATTGTTGTCTGTGCCTCGTATGTTCTTGCTACCTGCTTGGTTTGAATTTTTCTTGACGTCCTGTACCATCAACAATTGCTTTTTGTTTTGTAAAATTGACTAGTTCCGTGTTAAAAAAAAGTTAAAAAATTTTCGAAACTAGCTGATAGCAAGTGATTGTGTAATTTGCATGTTTTCATTGTGTACCGTTTCTTTGTTGTATTTTGCAGATGTGGGCGATCCTTATTGTTGTCATTCTTGTTATTCTCATTATAATCATCGGTAAGTGGTGTTGTAATCAAATTAAAGCATGAAATGAATATAAAAGTTATAATATAAAATTTATGAAATAGGCACCACAAAAAGTAAAATTGTCACCGATTGCATGTATTTGCTATTTCTTCAGACTTTCGACCGACACTGCAACTTTATGTTTATATTGCAAGCATATATATAGAAGATAAGTCGTATTGTTCTCGCATCACGACGGCACTGAAAAAACTGAATTGAGGTTTTTAATTGATGTACTATTCATCCTTTTTGTTATGCCCCATAATATTAAGTGCATAGCAAAAAAGTTATAAATCCTTATTGATAGTTTCTTCATTAATCTTAAAATCGAACTCGAGCTTGTCGATGTCGAAAGTTATCTGAAGTATCTGAAGTTCAAAGAACATTCGAGACGTTTTCTCAGCCCATTGCGTGTTTTTGGCTCGAAAAATATTGAAGTTCTTTTTGGTCGGAGCTTTTTATCCATGGATCGATTTCACCACATTCTACTCGGCAATTTACGCCATTGATTTTTTTCAATCGCTTTGAATGCGATATCGATTGGCCGAACTTAAGGCGACCTGACGCTCATTCTATGTTTTTGTATCAAATTTATTTTTTTTACATTTGAATTAGTTTTCTGTTTTTGATTTAAGTGCTTCGTAAACCCCCATTATAATTAAATGATTTTTTTTGTTATTAGCTTGTAAATTGTTTGGTTTTCAATTTTAGTTCCTTACGACCTTGTATCAAAAGTTTTTTCTCTTGATCTTGTTAATCACGACCATTATATCGGTTTCTGTTTCTGTGTGTGGCAAGAGTTTAGTTTAGTTTTGTTTTTATTGAAAGGCAAAAACGGCTGAAGAATTGCATTAGGTTGTGAGTCAGTTGTAGGCATGCTATGCCATAAAGTGAAAGCCTGTTTTGTATTGGCATTTCGACTTTCTAACGTTTTTTTGGTTGTATGTAAATTCAAGAAAAAAAAAACGAAAACGAAAAGCACGCTCTGTATAAAGATAGTTTTTGGCAAAATTAGTTTATTTCGTCAATTGCAAACTAGATACATTTATTTTAAAAGTTTGATTTGCACAGCAACGACGCCTGTATGCAGAAAATAGTTTCTGCGTTCAATTGCCGGCCTGCTTGAAACTAAACATCGCCAAGTGTTTGATTTTCGCATTATACCTCAAATTGGCACTACAGTTAGTAGTTAAGAGATACTATAGCTAAAAAAGTCAAAGCCTAATTTGTAAATTTCGAATGGCAACAAAATATCACTTTTATGTACAATGTATTTGTCTAGTTTTAGGAAACATAAAAAACATAAATGTCGTTTTAAACCTCGTCGATTTTATAAATGCTAAAAGCTTTTCTTTACGGTATTACCACAAATACTTTGGTTTACTCTGGCTCTGCCCATTTAACGCGGTATCTACTGAAGGCAGCGTCAAGAAAAGCTTTTAACGACCATGACATCGACTTTGTTTAAAGCGATACCGAAGATAAATAATTAAGTCTGTTCGCGATAGCTTTATTAGATGCATTGCATTCTATCGATTGTAGCTTTACGCTAACATTTCAGAATGCTTGTTGCAACCTTCAATTCTTCATCGTTTAGCCGCATTGGCCTGGTTTCTGATTTGAGCAGAGTGACCGTTATACAACCAAAATTACTCCAGTAAACTGAGCATCGAACTTACGCTCTTCTGCTCGCAAATCCGAGTGTTTTTACAGTGAGCTTAGTCCGCTGACCTCATTGCAACCAATTCTCTTTATTGAACTAGTTTAACAAAAAAAAAAAAACTCTGTTACTGTAAAGTGATTTTAAAAAAGTACGTTTTTCTATATTTTATTAGTTTGTTGGGCGCTCTCAACCTGATCTGTCTTTTTATCCTACATCTCTAACTGATATTAGCCAATCAAACTCCGAATTGCAAGGTTCTTTTGAAAGTAACAGAAATTTATTGATTCAAATTAAGAGAATCAGATTGTTCGGTTTATTTGAAAAAAGTTTTTAAACTTTTTACAGTTTAAAGTTTTTAAACTTTTTTTAAAGAAAGGGCAAGGCAACGGCTAATACTGACGACGTTGGATGTATTTGGTTGGTCATAGCAACTCCAAACAGTGGCCTATGTAGAAATAGTGAAAGTGAGCCAATTGCTTCTAAAGTAGATGACGACAAAAATAATGCGCTTGCGATCGAACACTATAAATTGATTTTTTGTCATCGAAAGCCTGATAAAGACAAAAATCTTCACTTCAAATTAAAACATTTTTGTTTTAAAAGCTATCGAAAAACTATAAAAGGGTTCTGTCCTAGAAATAAGCTTAAGGAATTTTCGTCAATCTTTGACTGGTTGAAAAAATTGACCTCACAGGCTCTGATTTAACGATTATGTTAAAAATATTTGTTTTTAAATTCATTCGCCTGACGTGTTTCGTAGTTTTTTTCTGTCAGCATGCATTAGGCTATTTTAATGTTGGTTGCATTTTTCATAAAATATGTAATTAGCGGTTGCATGTCCCATTTCAATACCTAACATAGATTTCATTTTTTATTTTTATTTTGCAGTTTACTATTCGACCAAGTAATCGTCAGGTATATAGCAGTATCTATATGTTGCATCAAAGTCTTGCATTTGTTAACCAACCTGTGCTGTCAAAAATTAGTTTATTCTGCAACTATAATAAGCACATGCAGCTCATTAGGCTTGAATTTGATGAAAGTTACATCACTAAAATAGTCACTGAAGCACAGCTATTTAACCGAAATCCTGTTGTTTCTTGAATACGATTGCATTGAATAATTAAGCGCCTAATTATATCACGTGGTAGTTGCATAGTAACGTTGTTTTGTCACAATATCATCCTCTACCGAACAATAGCCAGTTTGTACTGTCGCCAAATAATACAATAAAGTAGCGCGAATTGTCATTTATTATGCATGCAATTCATTGGCAGGTCTGGTTGAGTGTTCTCGTTATTTGTGCTAGAATTTTCATGGAGAATTCGTTTTTCTTTTGCGACAAATCTGCCACATGTCGCTCACGTGAAATGTCTGCATCAGATCGTAATTTATAGATAGCACATGACGTTGACCAAACTACATTAGTCGAATTAGTTTGGGCTTCCAGTCAGTGTCAGAACAAGGTTGTCAAAAAATCAATGTCGGCATTCTGCTATTCAATATCAGATTTGACTTAATTTTGATTTCGATTGCGCTTTTACAAGTAGTAATTTTGTATAAGAATTTCCTTATAGTTATTAATTGTGGCAAATTGTTATGAATTGTTGTACTTATTTTGACCGATGCTTAAAGCATTGATTCAACTCAATATTTTTGATATCAAGGTTTAGATGTACCCTATTCAACATTATTAGATTTAGTCAAAATTTAAATAAAGATAATCAACTTTAATCAACTTTATAAAACCTTTTTATCGGTAAATTCAGACAGACAGACAGACAGACCAATTTATTTACGAGGATTGTGGAAACAAAACGCAAAAAGAAACACAGTTAATATACGGTACTTATTTGACAAAACAACAATGTACGACAGTTTATAAGACTTTATAAAATATGAAAAAATAAGGTTAGAAATAAAAATAAATAAAATGACAATCTCGACGGAGACTGCGAAGGGACCGCGAAGGAGCGTTTTTTTTCAAAGACCCCTACCAATCACGTATACAACCCTCTCTATACATTCTTAACACCCACTTAAATTTAACCCTCATCCAACCTTTCTCGGTGTACCTTCAATCGCACTCTTTCTTTCAAACATCATGTCCTATCCTTACGGAAAAAGTTTCACAGCCGATTCCGTGCTTTCCGCTCTATCGCCTCTGCCTCCTGGGGCCCATCAAAAGAATCCTTATGTACCTTATGTAAAGCCTTCATTCGCCCCATCCTTACCTATACTTCCCCAGGCTGGTTTCCCTTCTCATCTCCTACTCACATCACCTCCGTGGAGAGGATGCGTAGATCTTCCTGTAGAATAATCACAGGCTGTCTATTGTCCACTCCCATCCCTCTACTTCATATAGAAGCACTTCTTCCTCCACTACGCATCACCCTCACCCACCAATCCCTCTCCTTCTTTGAACGAGCCCTCCGTCTACGTTCAACTTTTCCCATAGCCTCTTTAGCGAATTCTAACCCCCGCACACGTCTCAAGAAAAGCTCATGGAGATCCTTCTCCTTCTCCTTACCCCTAACCTACATCTTGCTCGTGAACCTTTAATCCTCTACCCTCCTAAACCCCCCTGGTCTACCCCATCTACTTACACAATTTCACTCCACCTCTCATCCCCATCCTCTCGTAAAGGCCCCCTCCCATTGCAACACCACAGCTACTTTCCATCTTTCCTCCCTATCTCACAGTGATATCTCTGCCTAGACTGATTTAAAATTAATGCCTAGTTCGGTACCTGGGTAGACTAGTACCTGCCTAGACTGACGGCGAGCTGGGGCAGGGTGGTGCAGGGATTTACATCAAATGTACAAAGTGTGTCACTACTACCTCGCTCTCCTTCTCGACTGGTCTCTGGGCTACCAGTTACAGTGCCGAGACTTTCGCTATCCTACATGCTCTAGAGTGGTGTATCTCTCACTCCAAGACATGTAACTTTGAATCTATCACCTTATTTTCTGATTCTTTATCTGTCTTATCAACCCTCTCTGCTCCCCTACCATATTTAACTCCCAAATTCCTATCCAATACACAATCTCTCCTCAATTCTCTATCCAAATTCAAGGTCACTCTTCCCTTCCAGGTAACAACTTAGCTGACTCTCTAGCTAAAGTCGGAGCCTCTCTCGATCCCTCCAGTGTCCCTCGCACCCCTTATTTTCTCCTAAAGACTATCCCTCTGCACCAGTTGGAGACGCGGTGTTCAATCTGGTCTCTCAACACTAAATCCCTCCAGTATCTCCCGAGGAGCTCACTCTCCCTCGCTCCGCTTGCTGTGCTCTCCCGTTTTCGCTGCAACGGGCACAGCACTCTCTTTAACACTTATCTCCACAAGGTTGGTTGAGCCGAGACTCCTTAATGCAGCAGCTGTGGTTTTGAATCACAGGATCTTTCAGATCTCGTGCTAGACTGCCCCGTACTTGACCATCTGCGTCGGGCCATATTCGGCCATTCCCTCTCACTTTTGGACCTCTGGTCTCGTCCGTGGGAAGTCGCCCGATTATTGGGACTCCGCGGAGTTGATTCGCGCCCGCATCCCCAGGAATGGGTCGGGTAAACCCACCACCACCACTATCAAGGGACCGGTTAAGGTCATCAAGTCAAGCAGTCACCGAAAAAACAAATGGGTTAGTAGTGCACAGCAATTAGTTGCAAGGATTGTACGTTATTAGGTTGTCAACAGTATAGTTGTAATAAAAATGATTTAAAATTAATGTTAAATTATAAAATGATTGATTTTGTAGTTCAATAGGGATAGAGTTCCAAATTTTTGTTCCTTGAAATTTTATTAATCTTTGGCAACGGGACGTGGAGAATTTAAGAAGATATAAGGTATTATTAGAGGTATTATTTGCATGTTGACCATCTTGACCAAAGAATATACAGGGTGTCCGTAAAGTTACTATACAGTGAAACTGTATAGTAACTTGTAAGACTGTATAGTAACTTTACGGACACCCTGTATATAAAAAAAAAAGAATATATGTAGTTATCTAACATCACATAAAACGTTTCAACTTTAGTTGTAATTTACCAAAAGATTTGCAGTTATTACAAAGTATGTCTTGTTTTAAAAAGTGGAAAAAATAGTGAAGCTAAGAATTTGTTTTTTAGCCTAGTAAGACAAGGGTTACCACTTGCCATAATACCAATAGAAATCATAAAAAAATATCAATTGTTAGACAAGTTCAGAAAATGGCGTAAAATTTAATGCTAATCAAATAAAATCAGAAAGTACATGCTGAAATCTACTGGAGTATATATTTATCTTCATAAGCAAAGATTATTTTTACAACTGAGACACCAACTTATAGTTAACAATGATCAAGTTTAACGACATTAAGATATTCAATAAATTTGGTTCTACGTTCTTCAACTTAGCTCGTGACCAGTTTCATTTGATTATGAGTGGTTATAAAAGTTGCAACCCCTACGAACTCTTAATTTTAATTTTTGTAGAAGATACTTACCACATCCGGTATTTTTTATCGACTTCTCGCGAAGTTATTAAAATGTTGTTTTTTGCTAACAATTGCTTTTTTTCTTCCCATTGCTTAATGGCAAAAAAGACTGAAAATATAGCTTAAAACAGCATTACATTGTGTAAATAAATTGATGTTTTTGTCAACCCTTGTTGGGATATACATTAATATATGCACACTTACTGGTTGTCAATTTTTTTTATAACCAAACTTTTTACCAAAATATATTTTAATATTGATTACACAAATGCAACTAATTAAACTTTCTTGTTGTTTTTTTCAGTCAGTGTCACTGCTGGTGGTCAAACTGGCAACAGCGGCGGAACAACAACACCCAAACCTTGAATATGAATTTTCTTTTTGTTTTATTTTTGAAACCAAAAATTTTCAACACATGTTATGTTTGAATGTATATTTATTGTTAGTCATTAATTGTGTTTAAGAGATGCTCATGCCCTGATATCTTCACAAAAATCCGTTTTAATTTGGTAATAGTTGGGACAACTGCCAGATATTTAACAAATTCTGATTGGTTGATTTGATTTTTGTGAAATTTCATTGTGTTTGATTGTTCTGGTCCTGTCAAGTGAATTTTTAGCATGCTCATGATTAGTAAGTGACAATAAAAGGATAACGTTTTGTATAAAATACCTAAGAGGATCTTTCTTTGGTATTTTTTATAAGAGTCAGCGATTTTCTGATTAATTTAAATTTTTATTAGTTAAGTCATGGTTTTGCATTTAACTGCTGTGTCAAATTTAATTTTCATTAACCGCAATGTAAACTTTAGCTTGATTCTAGGATTCTCGTTGTTAAAAATTATTTTTTTACTGACTATCTAAGCTTTTGGTTCTTATTAACCAAGTACGATCTATTTCGAAAGGTAAGATTATGTACATGCAAAGCAAAAAGCTTTATATTTTCTTAACTTTCATAGGTTTACTGTAAGTATCCGCTGTATTGTATTTACAAGTAAGCAATCCGAAAAATTGCTTAATTTTTTGGATTGCTTAATTACACACGCTCTCTAATCAGTGTAAGCTTTGTTTTGGACTAATTTTTGCTTTTTTTTTTTATCAGACCACTTTGTTTTTTTTGCCATTTTGTTCTGTGTTTTTTTAGAACTTAGAATTAACACCACCTATTTTACGAGCAATCTATTTTTTTGTGGATGTAACTAAACCGTGTATGTTGATTTACAGTGGGTTTACAGTGGATTTAAATTTGCAAAAGCTGCATTTATTTGACTAAAAATCTTAAAGTTTGACTGAAGATAAATGAAAAAACAAAAGTTAATCTGTTCAAAACGATCTGTAAATCCGCCTTAATTGTTAATTGCTAATATAATTCACGAAAGCCAATGTTGTAAATTAACTATACGAGTATGTTCAAGGTTACGTTGTATCGTAGCCTAACTTGTAATGTTTCTGTTACATGTATTAACACTGTAGTACCATCATTTGGTTTTTGGTGTAGGAAGTAATTAGTATTGCATCGTACTGTCAGTAATCGTCGAAACTTTTGACTACATTAATTGCAGTTTGATTTATTTCGTGCATTGCGGAAGCCATTTCTTAGTTTGCAAACCTTTTCGGACCAGGTTGTCCCGATTTAATACAGCTTCATTTGTATCTAAATAACTTTGCTTTTAAAAATTAGTTGCCCGTTTAAAATAGATCAATTGCAAGTTCAAATTATAAAGACCATTTTTTGTTTGTTCAAGTGGCCAAGTCGAGGCAATTTGAAAAAAAAAAAAAAAAAAACTTCCATCATCTTCATGATGCCGTCGAACTCGTAAGTAAAATTAAGCTAATACTGAAAAAATTGCGTATAAAAGTCTGATAAGTTGGGTCGCTTTTTCAGTTGGTTTACAGGTTACTGGAACAGTATATTATTACTTAAAGATTAAAACTACGTTACTGCAATGACGCAAACCGTTTTCTACTTTTACTTTGTTATCTGATTAAAGTCGAAGGCAGCAATTTTCAACCGAGGTTAAATGGACGTCCAGGCACTCACTAAAGAATTTTCAGGTTCCATGTGTATATTTTTACTCAAAAGTAAAGTGACTGATATTCTCTTTTTTGGTCGTCAATTTACTTTTACTCAGTCAATTTAGCGGATGTTGCTTAATACATTTTACTACAATTTGAATTTTTTTTGTTTTTAGTTGATTTTTCTTCCACGCCGACTTCCATATATATAAGTCTATAAGAAAACAACGAGAAAGCATTTTTTTATACACCCATAGTTTGGCAACAAAAGAGATCTACAGATTTTAGTTTAGCTTTCAAAGAGTGTTTTTAACATAAAAGGGTTGGTTGTTTTTGCGAAAGGTTTTTAAAATTAAAATGTTTGCAAAAACTCAGAAATATTTTGCTTGCATTCAACTTTAGAATAATTGTTTTTGAAAGTGGTGTACTTTATTGAAGTTGTCTCATCTGTAGATAAATATTTTAATATGCTTGTATTTAGCTTGTGTTTGTTGTTTTTTTGTTTTTCATTGTTAAAGTATGGTAGTGCGTAATCGTTTTCATGTAGATTATAATAAACCATACTTAACAACAAAGTTTGTAAGTGGACCTTTACTAGACATAGCACCTGAGGAATGCAGAAAAAACCTCAAACCAATTCACATTACCATCACCTCACAATGCCTTAGTTCTAGAAAAAACAACAAAGTTACTGACACCACACCCTAGGGCTGGGGTGGGAAACCTTTTACGCTTGGATGGCTGTATTTGAAATTATGTTTAATCATATGGCCGCAAAATAAAAAAATATTTTAACTTAGAACAGAGCAGGTTCGTTTACAGTTGATGAATAAAATAATGACATAGCAATTTCTACAATCAACGCGCTTAAACGTATGATGGTGGTGCACCGCAGAGATAGGTTTGTTGGAGACTGACACGTTTGGTGTATGCTGTGTTTTTGATAAATTTATTTATTAATAAAATACCAAATTAAGAATGTAGCTTTGATGGCTTTTTTGATATTGCTTATTTTTTACACGGAGTTCAATATTTGGTTGTAGCATAGTAGTTCGCAGCCTAAGTTGGTCTTCCAAAAGCACATCAGTAAGCTGAGTTCCCAACTTTGTTTTGATTTATGTCATGTATGAGAAAGTTGACTCGCAGCAGTAAGTGGTGGGAAAACAGAACGCATTTTTTGAGCATGATGACGAAGACATTGGTAATCAATTGCGTTTTTCCAAATTTCGAGTGGATCATTTTTAAATTAAATAAAGATTTTATGATGTTGTCTTCCAAAAGTTCTATTAATTACATCTTCAAATTAGCAGGTCCTGAAGGAATGTGCACTAAACGAGGCATGAAAGTCAACTTTAAACATTTCTCATGTTTTTCAAAATCTTTAAATCTTTCATTGTAATTTTGAATTAGAGAATCAAGGACAGATATAAATTCCTCAAATGTTTTATTTGGCCGTTCATGCTTTTTTGAGCTTTTGTCAATTGAGGAAAATGTTCTTTAGCTTCTGGCAACTCAAACTTAGCAAGGATATTCTTCAAAAATCTAATTTTTTTCTAAATGCTTGAATTTTGCTCCACATGTCATAAATACATTTGCTTTTACCTTGAAAAAAAGTGTTTAGTTCATTTTGTTTAGACATTAAATCACACAAAAATGCAGCATTCCTAATGAAATCAAAATCCGATAAATAACAATGTTTCTTTTGTTGCTTTAACTTGAAAATTTTGCTAAGAATGTTTATGTTAATTTTGATGAATTTTGCTAAGAATATTTATGTTAATTTTGTTGAAGATTTTGCTAAGAATAATAAAAACTGACTATATGTTGCTTTAACTTGAAAATCTTGCTAAGAATATTTCCTCGAGATAACCAGTGGACTTGGCAGTTAAACGGCATGTCTACAATATCAGTTTCGTCATCAGTTATGAGCAGCTCACGAAACTGACGGTGACGAGTTGAATTGACGCTGATAAAGTGAACTATCTCTAAAACTTTGTTAAATGCGTCTCCAGCAATAGCAGATTTAGCAGCAAGATTTTGTTGGTGTAAAATGCAATGAAAAGCAATTAATGTTTCTGGATGAGGTAATTCTTTTTTAAGTAAGCCAATAAATCCTTCACGGACACCTTTCATAGCAGGAGCACCATCAGTGCATACACTTAACAAGTTAGCAAAACTTTACTTTGTTGGATTTCTCTTTAAAAGCATTAAAAATATCAATTCCTCAAGTTCTATCTTTTATGATACATAAACAAAGCGATTCTTCCAAACAGTGAAAATCCCCTGTTATCGCACGAATAAAAACTGAAACTTGTGCAGAATCAGTATTATCAACAGACTCATCTATAGCTATTGAATAAAACATATCTTTTTGAGTTGTTGAATTGAGTTGTTGTTTCAAGTTGTATGCTCATTCATGTTGACGACTTGTTATTGTTGTTCGAGAAAGAATTAGTTCTTTATATTTGCTAATATTCTCCGGATGTACGCAACTGACAACTTCAATGATTGACTCTTTTATGATATCTACATCACTAAATGGTTTCCCTCTTTTTTCCAGTAAAACTGCTATTCGGTAGGTGGCTTCAATGGCATCATTTTTTTGACAAGATATTTTTTTAAACATTTGCTGCTTGACGCTCTTTTTGCAATCTTTCAAAAGCAATTTTAGATTCTTCTCCTTCCAACCGAAAATGCTTTTGTTGTTCATGTGTTTCATAGCGAAGCTTAGCATTAGTACTTTTTAATGCAAAAAATTGTGGCGTCACACAGTAGGCAACACATTTTGTCTTTATTAGGCACAAGAAAGTATTGCACCCCCCACTCCTTGTTAAATACTCTTACTTCTTCGTTTAATGTTCGTTTTCGCTTTGGAGCCATTATTGGGTTAATCCACATTAATGAAATTTTAAAAAATAATTACTATTAGGTACATAACACAAATCACTTGGCTAGTTTATCAACACAAGATAAGGAGAGCTGATTAGGCTAAGTCGCTACAAATTAGACGCAATACTGACAATAAGTAGATCTATAAACAATTTGCTTTAATTTAATGTTTTTGTTTCTTTCTGCATCTAACCTAAATAATAAGCTAAAAAGAAATAAATGGGATACCAAAATAAATCTATTTAGAACCTGCTAATTCTACTAATATAGCTGCTTACAAATCACAACTAAGTGAAGAGGATAAAACGAACAGTTGCTGAAAGAATCATAGCAGCGTTATGACATAACAAAATGAAACAAGTAAACTTATGACATTAGGTATTTCGTAACTTAAGCCACAGCTGAAAAAATGTTGTTTAACGTTTCAAAACGATTTTCGTATTATGAAAAAACTTAACATAACTAAGATTTTTCTATTATTTTGTTTATTTAATCAATTACTATACAAAGACTCCTTATACATTTAGAAATTAACACAATGTACGACACAATTATTTACGAAGCTACATATGGCCGCACATTAACTATAAAATGGCCGTATGCGGCCATATGGCCGCCGGTTCCCCACCCCTGCCCTAGGGTATTCATTTATCACAACAAACATTACACGTCATATGGGCACAAAGCTGGCACAGCTCAGAGCCAATAAATTACTATTCTTGCAAAGTTACATACATACAGTGAGCTCTGATACTTACACGCCACAATGCCCACTATACTTGTCACACACACATGACACTAATCACCTTTTAGTTGTAGTCAAGTACCAACACAAAACAACATCACTATTCTGTGGAAAAAGCCTTCAGAAGCAGCAGAGGTAATCCAAGAGTGGAAATCTAGATTGGCTTTTCTGAGAGATTAAAGGATGGCTACTTCAAGATATTCTTGGAAGAGGGGAAACAACAACTAAGTTTTGATAATTTTTGTTTGATGCAGGAATAACCGTGTCGTTTCATTTCAATCTTGTCAAGCGGCTTTTAAATCAAAGTTGTTAAATACGGACTATTTCATCAAACTCCATAAATTTCTTCGCCATTGTGGCGATTATTAATGGCGGCTCGATAACTTATCACCTTAGCTTGGCGTAGAAAACGAATATAACTTATGGTTATTTACATTAGCCATTGAAAGTTTGTAGTTATTTATGCTACCATACTTATGCGATCGTATCCAAAGCTATTTCCTTTATACCTTGCCTTAATAAACCCGAATCACTTGCGTCTCATTACCAAAGTCTGTAGAAAGTTGCTTGGGACGACTAGATATAGCCTACTAGATATAAGTTTAAGTAAAATATTATGTCAGTGGTCCTTTTTGGCTTACATATAGTTTAATGCTTATAAAGCTCAAAATTTTTTCTGTGAGCCCCGTTCAAGAACAACTAGATTGTAAAAGTTGCCCTTACGTTTGTATATGATGCCAAGAATATGCGAAAAGCATTTGATTAACATTGATTTGGAAACCCCAGCACGAGGGGGCCCCGCGTAAGTGATAAGATTTCTTGGAAGTCTCATATACAACATGTTTGCTCTAAGCTCTCCAATGGTTCCTGGGCACTGCTCAAACTGAGGAATTATGTTGACACTACAACACTAAAAACAGTATACTATGCCTTAATTTACTCTTATCTTCAATATTGTGTCTCAACGTGGGGACTGGCTTCGACTACTGCCCTGGATCCACCGGTAAGAATACACAAACGCATAATAAGAATTATTACGAATAGTCCTTTTTTGTCACATACAAATCCTCTTTTTCAAAAATTGAATTTCTTAAAAATAAAAGATATTGTTAAACTTGAAATTGCAAAAACAATGTTTTGCTTTAATAAAAGTTCAGCAAAAAATGAGTCAAAACTATTTTAAATATAACCCAAAAACATGATTATAAAACAAGACTGGCAGCGAAACAAAATTATTTTCAACCTAGAAAGAGAACAGAATTAGGTAAAAAGACATTTTCTTACATTGGACCTAAAATATGGCAAGAATTACCCTTCGAATTAAAGTCACTTTTTTATAATCAATTTACGAAAAAATTTAAACTTTTTTTAACTAGTCAATATTATATAAGATGCCACAACAATTTGATGAATTCAGCTGGCACGTGGAAAGTTATTTAATAACAACTAATATTGCTATTAAATCTTTATTGTTTTTCTACATGTACTGTGTTTTTGTAAGTGTATTTATAAGTAGTATTTTTCCGATTAAAAAAAAAAATTTTTTTTTTGTCCCACTATTTAGAGGGAGGCAGTTGACTAGAAGACCGTATGGTCATTTCGCTGCCTTCCTGTGCTTTCGAAAACTTTCTTTTTTTCACATATATTGGTGTATTTTTTATTTTGAAGCACAAAACAAATAAATAAATTTGAAATTGGAATTGAATTTATCGTAAAATATTTTTTGTTAAAAGTAATTAAAATTATTATTCAAATGATTTAGTAAAATACTTATTATTATTAAACGTCACACTTCATCAATAATTTTAATTTATATTTAACCATCTAATTTACTTGAAGTATTAATATATTTTAAGTTTTGATTGTGACGTAGTTATGACGGAATTGGTATTCTACCCCACTCACGTCTGTTTAGTAAAATAAGTTTAAGTTATAACGATCATATAACATTATATTTATCCGCTTTATTTTGCCATGTAATTGTTAATAAGCTTTGCTTTATGACGTACGTAATCATGCGTAATGCACGTTAGGATTTCGAGATAATTCTACAATTTTCCACCATAGTCCAGTAACTTAATAGTATCACATGTTACATAACTTGTTTACCAGCCTTTTAATTTGGTGCTTTGTGACGTAACAGTAACTGCTGGCTGGCTTGTATTGTCGTAAAATAATTAATTAAGAAAATATAGTATCTTCTCGAAGTTGCTAATTTTTTCTGCCAAATTTTGCCCACTTTATATAAAAAGGTAAATTTGTAATTTGTGCTGCGAAAGTCAGCGTTTTGTTGTGTTACTGTTTTTCCTGTGTGACAGGAGTTAGAGTTTTAAGGGTTAGTGAGATCTAACGCCTTAGTTCAATTCAGTTCAGTTCAGTTTAGTTCAGTTCAGTTTATTTTTTGTCAAGTAATAGCGGTACATCACTCATAATTAAAAATGAAATACAAATAAATCTATATGAATGACAAGATAATTTGCATGGCACTTTTTTAAGAAATAGCTTAGTAGTTGAGCAACCAGTCACTTGACGAGGAGACAGCGAAAGATCATCAGGTCATTTAAGTCAGCTGCCACACCATCTTCTTCTTCTACTTTTGGCCTTTCCCTTTAGTCAAGGGTGACCACAGCGTATTATCATTCTCCACATCTTTCTGTCTTCAACATCCGTCTCCTTCGCACCAACTTTCCCCATATCTTTCTTCACTACATCTAAAAATTTTCTCTTTGGTCTCCCTCTTCTCCTCTTTCCCGGTAACTCCATTTCCATCTTTTTTCTTCCTATATTCTCTTGGCCTCTCCTCATGACATGCCCATACCACCTCAGCTTGCCCTCCCTCATCTTCATTCCTAACCGTTGTACCTTAACGGTACTCCTGATGTGCTCGTTTCTAATCTTGTCTTTTCTCGTCACTCCCATAGCAAACCTCAGCATTTTTATCTCTACGACTTCCATCTCTTCTACTTGTTTTTTTGTGACTGCCACTGTCTCAAGTCCATACACCATTGCTGATCTTACCATTGAACTGTACACTTTTCTCTTAACTCTAGCTGGTAACCTTCTGTCGCAGATTACTCCCGATACTCTTCTCCATCCGTTCCATCCTGCCTGTACTCTCTTGTCGGCAGCGTGGTCGAGTGGTTAACGCACCGGACTGATGATCAACATGGTCTCGGTTCAAAACCCACTTGCGCCATTCTGTTGTGTTCTTGGGAAAAACACTTTACGGCACTTTCCCCTGCTTGGTGGTCTTGACAAGCAGTTCTAAATTACAGTAATATCTCTACAAAATTACAAGCGGACAGCAATATCTTGGCATCTCCGGAAGCAGGTCGGGGTAATTGCCTACCCTATGTATAGCGCCTCCGTCGCTTTCCTGCAAGTCAGGAGGATAAATATAGAGATTAAAATAAAAATAAATAAAATAAATTTATTTCCCTCTCACAACCACCACTTTCTTGCACCATTGATCCCAAATACTTAAATTCCTTTACTCTTGGCACTTTTGCATCCTCCATCTTTACTGTTTCGTCAATTATTTCCTCCATTTATGCAAAGATATTCGGTCTTTGTCCTACTTACTTTCATCCCTCTTCTTTCCAATGCATACTTCCAGGATTCTAATCTCCGCTCCAGTTCTTTCTTGGTTTCTTTACAAATCACAATATCATCAGCAAACAGCATCGTCCATGGTGGTTCTCTCCTTACTTCATCCGTTAGCCTGTCCATTATCACTGCAAACAGGAATGGACTTAATGCTGATCCCTGGTGCAGTCCAACCTTAACTTTGAAACTTTCTGTAGTTCCTACTGCACACTTCACCACTGTTTCGCTTCCCTCACACATATCCTGTACTAGTTGTACATACTTTTCCACTATTCCTGATTTTCTCATGCAGTACCACAGCTCTTCCCGTGGAACCCTGTCGTAAGCCTTCTCTAGGTCCACGAATACACAATGTAGCTCTCTTTGACCTTCCCAATACTTTTCCATCAACATTCTTAGAGCAAACATGGCATCGGTGGTTCCCTTTCCTGGCATAAATCCATATTGTTGTTTGCTGATCTCCACTCTATCTCTTAACCTGGCTTCAATAATTCTTTCCCATACCTTCATTGTGTGGCTCATTAGCTTTATTCCTCTGTAGTTTCCACAGCACTGTGCATCCCCTTTGTTTTTATAGATTGGGATAAGCACACTCCTTCTCCATTCTTCTGGCATCCGTTCACCCATTAATAGTTTGTTGAACAGTCTGGTCAAAAACTTTATCCCCATCTCTCCCATGCAAGTGCAAACTTCTACTGGCAACTCATCTGGCCCAACTGCTTTACCTTTTTTCATCCTTCTTAGTGCATTTTTATTTCTTCTCTACTGACACAATTTACCTCTTCATTAACCACTTCTGCTTCCTCTGTCCTAGGGTCTCTGTTATTTTCCTCGTTCATCAGTTTCTCAAAGTACTCCTTCCATCTCTTTAACACTGCTTCCAAATTTGCCATCACATTACCATTTTCATCCTTTATAACCCTCACGTGCTGTACATCTTTCCCTGCTCTGTCTCTCTGCCCAGCCAATCTGTACAACTCCTTTTTACCTTCTTTTGTTTTCAATCTAGCATACAAATTGTCACAGGCACTGCCATTGCAACTGCCTTCTTTGCCTTATTCTTCTTTTTTTTGTATATCTTTTTAGTATTTTCATTTCTTGTTTTGTCCCATGCTTTCTTTGCCTCTTTCTTTTCTTTTATGCTCTCCTGAACTTTCTCATTCCACCACCATGTCTCCCTGTCTCCTTTTCGTTTCCCAAATGTCATTCCCAGTACAGTTTCAGCTGTTTTTCTTAGCATTTCTGCTGTTTTGTCCCACTCATTAGGTAATCTATCCTTGCCTCCCAGAATCCTGGTCACCTTTTGTCTAAACGCTTCTTGAGAGCTTGTCTCCTTCACTTCAGTTTCCACCATCGTATCGGCGTAATTCAGATCATTTACTTCGTTTTTGTTTAAATTACAGTACTTATTTCTTCATATCATTTTATTCATCTGAAGAGGGCTGACGCAAGCCGAAAACGTTAATTATGGTTTCTTTTGTTTGTTTTTTTTTTTTTTTATATTTTGTTAGTAATTTTATTTATTTACAGATTACCGCATTTCAACGCTTCTTAACGTTTTAGTTTATTTTTTATTTTCATTAAAACAATTTCTTTGGTTATTAGCACTTTAATTGACTATAGCGGCGATCGGCATCTTCAGCGCCGTTTACCGTTACAGCAATATTTGTGAGTTTGTGAGAATAATGATTTCTAGTTGAATAAGCTACGTAGTTTAGCCGTCTGGCTGCTGTATATAATTCTATTAATCAGTGATCAGATTTGTGATTTCTGTTAACAAACTTCTTTCGTTTTTGCTGATAACACCTGCCTTATACTACGACAATCAATGGCGTACGCAGAAATTTGTGAAGGGGGGGTTTTGGAACCGAAAAAACGATTGCTCTAAGTGGTCCTGGTAATGGGCAAAAACTTCAAAAATTAGGCCTACATTCAAAAATAAAGTGTTATGCTTTTAAGAACATCTTGCAGTAGCATAAATTTCTTTTTACCAAACCGTAAAACTAACTATTGAAAAGGCATGTGCGAGTACGCAAATTTAATTCAAATATGACAAGAAACTTTCCAAACTAAAAGCAACATAAGCAACTCGTATAAATGATGAGAACAAAAGGTGAAAAATCAAATGAACAAAAAAATAACCTTACTTAACAAATATTTAAAGTTTTTTCACAGGCTTATATTCAAACGCCTGTTTTTTTCAATTAATCTGTTAATTACGTCATCAGGGCAAGGCGTGTAGTTCCTATAAATGTTTAACAACGCAAGTCCATTCATTCGAGTGGTGCCAGTTGTGTTTCGTAAGTACGTTTTTAGTCTGCGCAATGTGGAAAACGATCGTTCACTAGTGCATGTTGTCACTGGAAGAGTTAACAAAATGGTCATTAATGTAAATATGTTTGGAAAAGCATCGGAACTGCATTCCTTGATGCTGCTCAACGCATCAGTTGGTCTTTCTGCTACGTTCAACCGAGAAAGTTTCCTGTACCATAACATCAGTTCGGGTACTATTCTTCCGAGGATTTTGTTAAATCATTTTCGTAAAATCTTCCCAAAACTTGAATACTTTTAATTTGTTGAGGAGTTGGTCCAGTGGTTGGATCAGCAGGAATTAAACACTGAAATCCACCAATAATCGATTTGTGGGCAGTAAATCGTGCTTCGAGAGTCACAATAAAGTTATCAAGAAATGGAATAAAAATTCCTACTCTAAAATATTTTTCATCTGTTTCAGCAGCAATGTTGCATCGATTGGTCTGTCTTGAAGTAAGGCGTGGTGTTTTTAAAATAAAATTTTGGGTTTTGGCCGTTTCTTGCGCAGAAATATAGAGCTGGTGAAATTCATCTTCGGCTTTTTCCCTAAGACACTTCAATTCATTTGCAATATCATGTGCGATGTTGACGGCCTCAAGAAGGTTTATCGACTTTTTTTGCATAACTTTGCACAAAACAACACTGTATCCAAAAATCTTTTTTAAAACTAAGAGAGCAATGCAAAATTCACTTTGCCTAATTGTCGATAGCAACTGTAGAGCTCGTGATGAAGTTTCTCTGTCTGGCCATGTTGAAATTTCTGTCAGAGCTTCTACAACAGCAAATTGTAAATTTGAAAAGACACTGATACTCTCGTGTCGATCGACCCATCTGGTAGCACAAATTTGAACAAGTTTTTGAGCTTTTGTTGTTGACGAAATCGTGTTGATAGATTTGCGTAAAATGTTTTGACGTTTTGGAGCATTGAAAAAATTGTAAACTGAAGCTATTGTTCCCATGCAGTTACGAACCGGCGAGAGATCGCATGAATTAGAGACAGCCAAATTAAGACTATGGGCTGCACAGTGAACGTAAAGAGCTGTAGGAATAATTTCCCTGATATAGGCTTGGGCACCATTCAATCTTCCACTCATAGCTGTGGCCCCATCGTATCCTTGACCGCGCATTTTTGAAACATCAATACCAATGTCCGATAAATTGTTCAAAATTGTTGAAGCCAAATTCTTGCCTGATAGATCTGTTATGGGTACAAACTGGAGAAAAGATTCTTCAATAGCAAAGTCATCACTTACGTACCGAGCACAAAGAGTCAATTGTTCCTGACATGATATATCGGTTGTTTCGTCAGCCAATACAGAAAAAAATCTGGACCTGTTAATGGAATCGACCAATCGCTTAAGTATCAAGTCATTGCAAATACTTATAATTTCGTTTTGCATTCTTGGGCTGATATACTGAGAGTTGCGTCCGGCAGAAAGAAAATCATTCTTGAAAACTTGATCATGTTTCATTCTGTATCGAAGTAAAGCACGCAAATTTCCGTCATTATTATTATCTTCTAGATTTTTTCTGATTCGAAAGTGAGTGGACCACTATCCCGATGTCCTCTTAAAGGAATACCCTGTCGACCACAGAGTATAATTGTTTCTATAATTGGTGTGATTTTTCTTCGGTTTTCTAAAATTGTTTGCTTCTGTTGCTGATTAAATTGAATTTCGATGCTATCTTGTTTTCCTGATAAGATTGACATAACGGTCTCTGCTGCCACCACACTGTCGCGGTGATATTTTGTGCTCTCGTGGTCTGCAAAGCGTTCAAGCGCATTTTTCCACTTTTGAAACTTTACCGCACACAAAGTTCCTAGAGGTTGGTTTCCAACTCCACTGCCTGCTTTACTTCCAAATAAAACGCAGTATTTGCAAAAGGCTCCATTTTCTAAATACGTATGAGTACGCTAACCACTTGAAGCGAATAAACCAGCGGTGCTGAAACCGTAAATTTCGGTGATTGGTTGCGGTAATTGGAAAAATTAAAAGACTGACCCGGAATCCATACGTTTTTTAGCATTTGAAGTCTTTCTGCTTGAGTATAAGTTTTTCTTATACAAAGTGAAATGTCATTGACGGTTGTAAAACTAAATCTTTTGTTGCTTTGTCTGCGTCTGGAGTCTCACCTGGTTCTTCTACTACATTCTGCGGATTATTTTTGCTACATGCCAAATCATTAACGGGAATACTTTTTTTAACATTTTCGCAGTCGTTATTACGAATTTTTTTAAAGTTAAAGTCTAACAAAGTTTTCTCCTTTTTTGTTGAGGAAACATGACTAAATGATTAAATAAATTCTTTTAAGATTAAAAAATTATGCAACCTGAAATCTCTTTTAAATTAATTCTTGTTAGAGTAATCGTATATTATCAATACGAATGGCAGGATAAAAAAATTTGTACCAGTGCAAAAAATATTAACTGATAATTTTGAAAGCAATAATGTTAATTGTTAACTATCAAAGAAATAGAGCAATAACAATAACGTCATGCGTCATCCTTTGCAAAACGCCATAAGCGTAAAATTTTTGATTATTTTCCATTTATTTTTAAATACCATTTTCAGCATTTAATAACAAAGTTAGAATTTAGGAAATCAAATAATTACAAACTTAATTTTGGAAAAGACGTAATTAAAAAAATTTTATGACAAATTTTTACCATTTCAAATTACTTGATTTTAACAAGTTTAACATTTTCGGCTCATTCTTGTAAAACTGCATAAAATTTTCGATTAGTTTTACATTTTAAAACAGACAATACTAAAAAAATAAAAATGCTTTAAATATCAAAAGTTTTCTCGAGTTAAGCTCGCTGTTACAATTTAATTAATTCAGCTCAGAACGAACTCAATTTTAATAATGATTACGATCACAAGGCAGATACCAGGTAGGCTACTACCAAAGTATAAAGATAGCTCATATTTTGCTACATATTCATTTCTATTTGAATAAGATACCCGTGACGATCATACTTTCGCGAAACATACTCTTACAGTTGGGATTTTAATAAATTAGATGGTAATTAATTGCATGATAGTTTGATTTAGAAATTGTTGTATCTTTGCACGAATACACAGGTTTATTAAAAAACAATAATATATATTCACAAAATTTACTTAGCCAAAAAACAACCGTATTGAAAAAGAATGCTTTTAGTTCGTTTGCTGTAGTAGCTTGATAACTCTGAACTGACTGCTAAACCAAAATAAAGGCGCATATTTAACTAGTAACAACTATGCCTGGAGACGCGCGCGTCCAATAATTGTTTGAGCAGAAGGCGCTGATTAAGATTAGAGCGTTTAAGAAAAACACTACGTCATCTATTGCACAATATCACAACACCTCCCCAAATAAACTACGACAAAAAATATATATATATACATTTTAGCAACAATATTTTTTTGGAGGTCTCTTTGTTCTCGCTGATCGTCGTAGATTGTGTCGCCCGTACTCGTCTCCGGTTGGTAGTCTCGGATTGTTGCGTTGGTTCATCGAAGAAGAACTAGATGCGTGGTCAGTCCCGGCTGGAAGTGTTTCTGTAGACAAAACGCTCGTTGGGATTTCACAGGGATCATCATCTTGATCCGAACCGTATCGAGGTCGAAGTTGATCAAGATGTCTTCTCCAAGTTGGTCCTCGAGGAATGACTCGTACATTGACGCTTCGTGTACCATGGACTTTCGTAACTATCGCAGGCACCCATCGTGGGTCACGATCTCTTCTAGGGCCGAAGTACAGTGCGTAACAAGGGTCTCCTAGTGAGTAATGATGTTCGACTTTCGAAACCACTTCCGAGTCTTCAGTATTTGAATGCTTGCTCGCTTGTCTTGACTGTCTTCCCTGCAGGAGATGCGGAATGGATGGAACCAAAGTGTCAATTTTGGTGCGAATTTTTCTTCCATTCAACAATTCGCTTGGTGACAGTCCCGATGCAAAAGGAATTCTTCTATATTGCATTAGAAATTCTTGCAAAGCTTCCTTTGGAGGTAACGAGGATTTTCTCAATGCCTGTTTGAACGATTGTATCAAACGCTCGGCAGCACCGTTTGTTGCTGGATGATAAGGTGCTCCGGTGAGATGTACAATGCCTCGTTGTTTGCACCAAGCTTGGAACTCTTGAGACATGAATGTTGTGGCATTATCGGTCACCAACGTGTGGGGATATCCGAAATGAGCAAATTCTTGTTGAAGTATAGCAGTAGTACTTTTCGAAGACGATAAGCGTCTACAAGGACTAACCAGTTTCTTCCCAGAAAGTTGATCGCATGGTCTAAGTGGAGTCTTGACCATGGTTTTTCTGGCATCATCCACGGATGGATTGAAGGTTTATCCGGCTTATTTTGAAATTGGCCACAGGAAGTGCATTTGCGACATAAATCCTCAATGTCAAAGTCAATTCTTGGCCAATAGACAGTTGACCTGGCAAGTTGTTTCATCCGTTGCATGCCGAAATGTCCAAGGTGTAATAATTTAAGAATATGATTACGTAGGGTTGAAGGAATTATTACCCGTGAGCCGTAAAAAACGCAAACATTCTCTGTTGACAACGAATTTTCCAACTTTTTGAAGTCTTTAAGCTCTTCCGAAAATGCATGCGGCCATCCTTCCTTCACAAATCGCATTAGTTGGGAAAGAATTGGATCCTTGGCAGTCTCTCTGACCACAAGCAATGGATTGTCAGGATTGATTTGACGACTGATTGTTCGAACTAAACAAACGCTATCGACATCATCTTCCATCTCCTCCCCATCAAAACTTGTGTCAGCTAAGTGATCAGTTAAGTTGGTGAGTTTCAACTTCATCATCGCCAGACGACCTAGTAAATTTAGATTGGGCACCTTAGTGACAATTACAGGAAAGGTCACGTCAGGTGATTTTCCATCAATACTTGCAGTTGATTGGAATTGTCCCACGACGGGTAGCGGGCTACCTTCAGCAACTTGATATTGAACTGATACAGGTTGTAGAATGGGTTTACCCAGCGTTTGCCACGTCGCTTCACAGCAAAATGTGTCACTGGCTCCGCTATCAATTTCAAACTTAATTCTGCGGTCATTAAGTCTAATCGTTTGATAGATGGGTGAAACAGAACATTGGATTTTGTGCACCATTTTCATCTGTTGTTTCACAAGCTTATTATCTCTTAGTCGAGACATGCATACAGATTGCAGATGACCTGTTTTCTTGCAGAAGCTGCAAATAGCTTTAATGTGGGGACAAGCTTTGCTAAAATGTCCAGAATTTCCACACCTGAAGCAGGCGGTTTTCTTTTCTTGCGTTTTGGAAGTTTTGGACTTTGCGTGATAAACTTTCTGCACCGACGTAGAAGGTTGACCGTGTACGGTTTCCTTTGCTACCTTGGCTGCTTCTTCCACTTCTTGAGCCACTCTGATGGCGTTGCTAAACTTCAGTTCATCGTCCTTGAGCTTGAAGAGTGTCTTCAAAACTGCTTCGTTGTCTACTGAACAGATGAATTTAGTTCGCAAGGCTTCATCTAAAGGATCTTTAATGGATTGAAAATCACACGTAGCTGCATCTTGTCGTATTCTGCTTGCCAGTTCAGTAATAGTTTCGCCAGGTTTGCGTTTCATGTCAGACCAGAATTTGAAACGTTCTCTGACAACAAACCGTTTTGGGTCAAACTGCTCTGCCATAAACGTCTGAATATCATTCATGGTTAGCTCATGTATGCTTTTGACAGGTTGTTGCTGAGCCGCTAAGTTGCTAAGCATTTTGTAAACGGAGTTAGATTGGTTGGTAAGAAAAATTTGTGCTTGCTTGTTGCCGGGAATAGAGTTAGCAGTGACGAATGTTCGGAACCTTGCCAAATAATCAGTCCATAACTCAGATGTGGAATCGAATGGTTGAAAACTTGCCATCGGTGTTGGAACATTTTCTCGCGGTTTGTTCAAGCTGCTTTGTAAAATTTTCAGCTGCTCTTGAAGCATTGTCATTTGCTCTTGGTGTCGCTTGTTCTGCTCTTGGTGTTGCTTATTCTGCTCGCGATGCTCGTCGCGTAAAACTGCCATTTGCTCTTGGTGTTGCTTATTTAACAACAAAATCAGTTCAGAAATTTCACTCATTTTGACAATTCAAGCTTTAATGCAGATTCAACAAATTTTCTTTTTTTCTCGACGCAGATGAATCCCATCCTCGTCGCCACTTTTGCCTGTTGTATCTTTGCACGAATACACAGGTTTATTAAAAAACAATAATATATATTCACAAAATTTACTTAGCCAAAAAACAACCGTATTGAAAAAGAATGCTTTTAGTTCGTTTGCTGTAGTAGCTTGATAACTCTGAACTGACTGCTAAACCAAAATAAAGGCGCATATTTAACTAGTAACAACTATGCCTGGAGACGCGCGCGTCCAATAATTGTTTGAGCAGAAGGCGCTGATTAAGATTAGAGCGTTTAAGAAAAACACTACGTCATCTATTGCACAATATCACAACAGAAATATTAAACTCTAACTGCTTTATCGAACAAACTGTATTGGAACTGCTATAAACGCTATCTAGCTGCACATTAAAATAATTTTAGTAAAAACGAAGAACCATTTTTATAAAATTTTCTTATTTAGTTATGGTGTACAATTATTACTTTATAAAGTTTTATGAGCCTTCGTCTCATAGAAAAAAACTTTTTACAATGGTGACTTGATCAGTTAAACTATTTTATATTATATTTTACAATTAAAATTTTTTTCAATAAGGGAGACAAGAATCAGTCCAAATTTATTAAAAACTTATTTATTTTAATTTAAAATCGATTTCGATCAAAAGATCATCATCAGTTAACGATTCTATTAAGTCTGTGAAATTTTAAGAATAAAAATTAATAGAAAATTATTGAAAATTATTGATTAATGATTAAATTTAGTAAATGTCATAGAATAAAATAAAATGTACTCACTTAACAAAACAATTCTTTTCAAATAGTAAAGTAAAAACTTACTGTCAAAATTGTAAACTGCTAGTGCCAATTAAATTAAATGAATTATACAATAGTAAACATTAAGAAAAACAGCTGATTGCATATTAATAAAGGCGATTGTGACGTGTGAAGAATCAAAAGTTGAAATACAAAATTTCGTAGTAATGTATATCAAGACAGAAATAATATAGTAGTGAAATGAAGAGTGTAAGTGCAAGGTAGTGTAAGTGTAAGTAGAAAGTGTAAGTACAGTGTATTATTTAAAAATTTTTTTAATAGCAATATAAAGAAAAAATGTCTGGAGAAAATATATAAAGGAAGAAAGAGAAAAATATAAAAATATAAAAATATAAAAGAAACGTACAATAAAAAGAGAAGAGAAGCATTCAACGTTGAATAGGAAGAAGAGTAGCTTGAATATTTATAGAGGCATCTAAGAGATGAATCCAGCGGGATTCACAAATGTCTAAAGAAGAATTTGAAGGTTGTTGTAAGAAAGTAACTGTATAGCATTCTGAAATAGGTTTATTCTTATATGGAAGATCAGTGTGGTTCTTGTGGTAATGTATTGATAATGCTGCCTTTTCAGAATCCAATGTGTTGCTATTCCAAATATGGCGGTGTGTATTCCAACGTACGGAAAAACGATTTATAGTTTAGCCAATATAAATTTCAGAGCATATATTACAAGAAGCGGCATATATACCGAAATTAGTGCAGTTCAGGTTTTGCTTAAGTTGAATAATTTTACCATTTTTACTTTTGATAAAATTAGTGTTTTGGACCATGTTTTTATGTGTTCCATGATTACCACAAAGAGACAGTGACCACATGCAGAAGAAGATCCATTTTTATGGTTTTTAGGCTGTAAATTTAAGGATATTTTTTTGTGGTTTATTAAAAGATTTTGAAGTGTAGCTGGTCGTTTATAAATAACAGTGGATAACGGATTAAGATGTTTCTCTTTGTCAGTGAGATTAATGCAATATTGCATTAATTGCATTAATTGTATTAATCTTAATTTATCGTATTAATTATAATATTGCATTAATTGCATTAATTGTATTAATCTTAATTTATCGTATTAATTGTATTAATCTTAATTTATCGTATTAGTCGTTTATAAATAACAGTGGATAACGGATTAAGATGTTTCTCTTTGTCAGTGAGATTAATGCA